>OW052065.1:11777500-13027500 GCA_932526445.1 Phragmatobia fuliginosa | reverse complement strand
CGAAAAATCTGGATATTGAAGAACTGGTGGTTGCATCATGCTTGTTTTTAATGTTTCAAATGATTTTTGACAGTTTTCATTCCATTTAAATTTAACATTTTTTCTACAAAGCATATTAAGATCATAAGATTTTTCTGCAAAATTTTTAATAAATTTACGATAGTAGTTAGCAAAAGCTACAAAACGTTTGACTTCTTCCACGGTTTTTGGAGTTGGGTAATTCTTTATAATTTCAATTTTGGCCGGGTCAGGTAAAACACCTTCACTTGAAACTACATGGCCTAAATACAGCATTTCTTTTCTTAAAAAGTTACACTTGGATGGATTTAATTTGAGGTTCACTTTTCGTAGTCGCTCAAAACGTCAGTTAGGTTTTTATTATGATCAAAAAGTGATCGTCCTAGTACTATAAGATCATCAACGTATACTAGACATTTTTCATATGTAAGACCAGACATAGCCATTGTCATCATACGAGAGAATGAACTGGGACTTGTTTTGAGACCCATGGGCATGCGTGTCATCTGAAACTGACCTGAGTTAAAAGCTGTATATTTTCTACTATCTTTATCTAAATTTACGTTGTAAAATCCTTGGTTTAAATCCAAATGACTAAAATAAACACAATTTGATAAAGAGTCTAATATTTCTGAGATATTAGGCAGAGGAAATTTATCATCTTGAATACTGTTATTAAGTTTGCGATAATCGATGACTAACCGCCATTTCTTTTCCCCATTTGAATCTGATTTTTTAGGCACCAGAAGAACAGGACTAGACCATTCACTGTTACATGGTTCTACAATACCTTGTTCAATTAACTTGTGTATTCGCTTATTTATTTCCTTCTTCTGTGATACTGGAAGTCTATAAGGCTTAGTGTACACTGGTGAAACGTTAGTCTTTAAGTAAATTTTGTGAGAGTATAATATATGTCAGTTGTGGACAACTTATCGCCTTCGAGATAAAAGATATCAGAGTATTTCGCGCATATTTTCTCAATTGAGGCCTGTTCTTCCTTATTAAGGTGATTTATATTCAAAGCTGAGAACAACTTCTTAACTCGTTTTGCATCATTATTTGTTTTTTCAAATGAACAGATATTATAATTAGTTGCTTTTTGAATAACTGGCTCAATTTTATCTAAGGTCAAATCGGTATCAGTTGTATTTAGTATGCGAATTGGTATAGTTCCATTCACTGGTGTTACTAAAGCACTAGCTATAAAGACCCCTTGTTTCAATTCTGACGAACAAATAACACTTTCCTCCTTTTCTGACGTATTTATAAAATGCATCGATTCGCTCCTAGCTGGTATCATTATACTATTCTTAATATAGTGTAAAGGAATTGTTATATTCATATTGTTATTCCATAGTAATAAAGATTTGTTACCAAAATTCAAAACCGATTTATATTTGTTTAAAAAGTCATGCCCAATTATGCCACTTGTCTTACATGGTAAAGAATCGAAAACATAAAACTTATGTGTCAGCACTTGCTTTCTACAGAAAAAGTTTAGATAAACATATCCTATTGATTGAACTTTGCCTCCTATTCCGATGACACTAATGTTCTGTTTATGGATTGGAATGTTTTGTTCTAATACGTGACTGAGTTTGAGTGCTGATATTGATGCTCCCGTATCAATTAACAAACTGTACGAAACATTATTCTGACCTAATAACTTAATGCTATAAGAATTATTTAATGAAAAAATTACTTCATTCGTCCCGAAAAAACTGGTTATTCTCTTCAGAATTTTGAACATTTTGAGAATCTGAATTTGTCAAAGTATGTATGTGCGGTTGTTGGTCCTTATTATAATAAGACCTATTCATACCTCTGGAAAATGGTCGTCGGGCTCCACGACCCGTAGCCTGGCGGCCTCTCCAGCTGTGAGATGTGCTTCGCTGCTCGCCCTGGGGTGCACCGCGCTGCTGCTGCCAGCCACTATGACCTGCACCTGTGCATGACGTACCTCTCGATCTTACTCTTTGGCCTCGCCGACTCTCGAAACTTCTGGAATTGTTATTACAATAACGATTAAAGCGATTGAAAAACATTACATTAGCGGAGCTAGAGGGAGACGTAATGTCCTCGTCTACAGCTGCTTGTATTGCATCTTTGAGAGTGTTGTAGTTTCTTGCTGTAATCACGGTGCTTAGTCTTCGGTTTCTTAAGCCATCCGCGAAACATTTTATGGCTTGTTTTTCATTTAATGGTCTTAGGATACTAAAAGCATGTTCATTGCCTCCAGCCTGTGAAATAGTGAGGTCAACAAACATCTCTGAAAGTTGCTGTCCAAAGTCATTAATAGATAAATTGTTTTGTTTAAAATCAAATAATTTATGTTGAATCGCAGTTACTGATTTTTTCGGCAGTAACTGTAGTTTAATATCTGATATCAACGCATCAACAGATAAGTAACTGGAATTCAGTTTTAATTTAGCAGCTTGGGTTATTCTATTTTTTAAAACGAAATTTACTAACCTTTTTTTTGAGTCTTCGTCGAGTTCGGAACTGTAGTATTCAATACTATCCACGAGCTGTTTAATGCTCGATTCGTCGTCGGAAGGAGCTGGAAACAAACTTAATGCAACCTTTAAATCAAACTTAGCCATTGTTTTATCTTTTTCAGATTGGTTTGAGCATAAAGATAATATTTCCTTATATAATTTATCAAAATTTTCGCAACCTTTTAATATAACAGCATAATCATCACCTTTTACGCTACCTATAACATTATTTAATTTTTCAAGAAAAATATTATATTCATTCTTTATACTAACAACCTCTCGCAATTTAATTTCCAGAATAGAACCTGTCCGCCTAGTAGGACCGATCTTTATTAGATATGTTCTAACTTCTTTTAACCTTTTGAAAATATCATTTAACATATGATCCATAAATTTTCCTATTTACCTCAATAAAGTGTAACGAAAGGTATACATACTTATATGCACATGTATCAGATAATCTTAATTAATTTTAGTTTTCTTAATAATAACTAAATAAAATGTCCAACATTCTTATGTCCGTCGGAGTTACACACTATTGTAATTTGACACTTGATACGTTTCCACTGCACGAGCTCACTAACATCGGGTTATTAATATATCACTGAATAAACACTGCTTGACGACGAACCTGGCACTTTCAATAATATGCGATTTGTAGTTATATATAGTTGACATGTAATACCAATAATGATTCTAGTCTGAACTCTTTTAAATAAAATGCTCATATCATCTGGGCTCATACTTCTTCAGGCCTGGCTTCAAGCTTTGCGTCTCTCCGAAAATAAGCAATCGATCTCCTTAATGCGTGTCGATTTATTTCATTTGTCATCCATTTAACGTGACAATTCTTATATATCTTATACACAAAGTAAATTAGACCCAGGAGCAATAACGTTAAAATTAAAAGTAGAATGATATTGGTTGTACTTGCGTGGACTTGAAGCTGTTCTACTCCCGAACCATTGCTGCCTCCTGTTGCAGTTTGGGCCACAACGATTTCTTCTTTAGTTTAAGTTGAACCCATCTCGATAATTTATTTTAATAATTAAACCGCTAAGTCTCGTCGAGTATAAAGATCGAATGCAATTCTCCAAATGCATTGTGAAGCGCGTGTCCTTATATGGATTAAGGAATTTGTAAACAACGGTCGCGGGCCTCTGGCAGGGTCGCCATATGAGGTTGGGATAGTAACAAGACGATTGCTGGATAAATACTGACTTTAATTCATATTAAGCAACAGTTTATATATTTGCTAACAATAGTGATTACATATTATATGACTTATAACTACACATACAACAGTGGAGTAATGAAACGTTGTTTAGATTAAAACATAAAAATGGTTCAAGTAGTGAATCAGACATTGACGGTATTGATTTATTGCATGAAATCTTTGCATTAAAGTTGCATTTTGTAGAAAACCAGTCTATTGATCTACAAAAACTATTACAATATTTTTTCCAATGACTTAATAATGACTGAATATTACTTACACTGCCGGTTTGGGTTACAGCTCATGAAAGATGCTTTTCAAAATTAAACAATATCAGAAACTATTTAAGATCAACATATTTGTTTTAACGACCACAGATGGCTTTATAATAAATCTTTCACTGTAATTCCACTTGTTAATTGTCTTGGTACATTTCAAAAGCTTGTAAAAGTACGCTAATGTTTAAACACTCATGTTTGTCTTTTCAGAGAAAAAATTACAAAAACATTAAAAATGTAACTCGAAACTAGTTTGGGAGTACTGAAAACTAGTTGACTTTTGACGAGATTAGGTAGATGAATTTAATAAAGACGTGAACATATGTATGTGATGTCTAAGTATCAAATGTTATTTGACTCTGTTACATACTGATAGTATGTTCTAGATATAAACATAATCATGCTCCTAAAATTATTTTGTTGTTTTGAAGCAGTACATTAAAAGAACCGCAGAGATACCCCAAATACAACAGCGATTAAATATCTGTTTTAATGTCCATTCCATTCTGGGCTGTCGCGTACACATATCATCTAATTAATTTATGGATTATTTCGCGTGAACAAATAAACACTGTACTTCGCGTTTTCGATCAATGCTTGACGCGTTTTAGATCAATGGTCACAATGAGAGTGCATTAGAGGCCGTCGCCTCACTCTGTAGGAAGGTGATGTACATATTTTACATGGTTTTTGGCAGTTTGTGCAGCAACGTACATGCTAAATAGTTGTTCCCATAGATGAAAATACTAGGGAAATTTAAAAAAAAATAGCACCAAATCCAGCCGGTAACATTATATCTAAACTATTAACACTTCCTATTTTTAAATACAAACACAACTCACAAATAAAATTTTTGAAGAATACATGTTTAGCGCTTTCGCGATGATGACGAAATATCGATTATAATATGAAATAGGTAACTTTATTATTAAAACAAAACATGTACTGCGTCCACTGGCTGTGATCCAAAACCCTGACCTTATTTATTTACATTTACTTCCGTTTACCTTCTCAGTACGAAATGAGTCGTTGATACAACGAACGAGTGATAGACGTTGAAACATTCTGAGCTTATGTTTGTCTTTCATAAACCGTATACTCGTAAGTTTGTGTTTTAACTTTGAAATGTTTACTTTTAAGTAAACATTTCAAAGTTAAAGTGACGCATGTATACTTATGTATTGCAAAGTTGTTTATGTGGATGGTATCTCCATCTAATATAAATTCATGTAAGACTACAAATGAAAGGAAGGACCACTTACCAATCTTCCTGTTTCACAATCATGTGAGCATTCGTAACACTCACTCTATCACAATTGGCTATTGTATCACTATATCTGGAACGCGTTAAATGATCAATCATGCTACTATTTCTGAGTATTGTAAAGTGTGTCAAACTTCAGGTATAACCGGCTTAAGAATTAATTTACATTCTATTACAGGAATTCATATATTGTGCCCAGATTGTACTTATAATATACCTATTTAAGAGCAAAAACAATTTTTAGAGGTGAAAATATAACCCTTATTTGCTATGAACACAGATATTATAGGGTATTTTTCATGGATGTTATTGAAAATAGATTTAATTTAGAATTCGACATAAGATCAAAACATCCCAGCGGATCTATTTAACATAACGAGTATCGGTACCCTTGTTAACCAGTTGTCACAATATTAGAAAAATATAGTTATTTTCAGCTTTAGATAAATATGAATCTTGTTTATATATATTTAAAATACGTTTTATCTGCTTAGTGATCTTTTAATATTTAGTTAAATTTAGGCTCTTTCTTGTGTGCAAATCCAAAAATTTCAAATCAAAAAATTTGCATGTTCATGTTCTACATACACTCCAACTGAACATCCAACTGAACATGAACCGACTAAAACCGCACGTCGTATCGTAGCCAAGAAACCAGGTGCACCCTAGAGAAGAAATCCCTGGAACCCTGGTAGAACCCTGGTAGGTGGGGCCCGTAGTAAGTCATTACTACGAGCCCCACCTACGGTTTGTAGATAGCCTCCTCATATATGGAAACCCCAATTTACCCTTTGTTGTTCCCAAAAGGAAGGCCTGCTTTTAGGGTCACAGATGGCCTCACTTGTCACTCCCAGGCATACGGCTTATGTAGGATGGAGATCGATTCCCGATCTCTGGCGCCCGAATTAGGTTAAGGCCCTTCAATAAAAGAGGATAAATAAAACAAGCAAGCAGTCTGGGTTCATTTGCTAAACGCCTATCGGCTAAATTGTCTCGCTGAGGCACGGTTTACGCAACGTAATTGATTCGATCAAAATTTGGTTGTGCAGAGAAGACTCAATATTCAAAGGCTATGCTGTTGATCAAATTTAGACTATGCGCTTGTTAAGTGCTGAAGTAATTATTATCTTTTTAATGGTAGGAGCAATAGGTTTTGTTAAAACTTTTAGTTAATATTAGAATTGAATATGTAACTACTACTAATAGGTTGATACAATTGCTATAATTATAGGTATTGCTAAAATATCTATTTATTATTTTCTTTTATTTTCTTTTCAGCATTTTTTCTGCAACAAAATGCTTTTCCATTGAGTTCTATTTGCGGCGTCTCTAATCCTACCTGGATTCTCTAATCAATCTATGCATTCATAAATACAAATAACTGAAATTGAAATGTCTGATTGTAATTTCAAATTAACATTTTTTCTGTAAATGCATATGATTTTATATAATATACATTAAAACATTAATTAAAAAATAATAACGTCTATCTGTCTGGTCTGTCGGTCTGCCTGCTTATTCCGTTTAATCTGTGGAACGGCTCGTCGTTCCACACACGAACTGGTCTTGGGATACCAGTATCCAATCCACCCAATGCCTATATCGTTCGAAACGTAATTTAAATTTAATATAGAACATGATTAATGTTAATATCATTAGTCAGGTCGTAATTGCTTCTAAATTAATTAAAGGTAACATCTTCTATACTGATTAGGAACATAGGAGATATATAATAATAATAATAAAATAAAAAATATATTTATTTCCACCACAAAGACACAATTTTTCAATGATTCATATATTTTACAGAAGCAAAGTTGTACTTTGGGGTGGACTGGAGCCTAAACTAGGTTTCACATATGTGTCTATGTTGCTATATTTGTGCGTTGGTCAAGTGGTAGGAATGGTAGGCGTATTTGACGGCTGATCAAGAGGGAGGCCTCTTGATCAAGAAAAAATGTTTGTGTGATCCGCAAATATTTTGAAAACACCCAAACTTTCAGAGTCATCGCAATCACAACCAACTCTGGCTCAAACACGGACCTTGTAAATAGCTTTTCTGAACCTACCAAGTAATTATACACACCATGTTATTATATGTTTATTCGTTAAAAGTGTCTACTAGGCCTGAGGTTATTATTTTTATGGCTATTGGTTTTAATAAGTTAAGTAGGTAATGCCAAGTTCTACTTAAATAATAAATAAATATTTTTACACATCTGACACACATCGTCATCTAGTCTCAAACTAATGAGGGCTTTTACTGTGGGCAAAAGACAATTGATATAAATACATATTTACTTTTGTTTTGTAAATATATATTATACATAGAAAACACCCAAACTCCTAAACAAATATTTGCAGATAATAAAAACAATTGATCCGACCCGGGAATCGAACCCGAGACCTTTTGATCAGCAGCCGTATACGCTAAAAAATGGACCAATAGTTAACATAGTAACCATTTTCTGTTTGAAATCCTAAAATATTAACCAATACTAATCCAATACTAATCATCTACCTACCGCAGTTCAGTGTGGGACATAAGCTTCTTTGATTGCACGCCATAAACATAACAACATTAAATCTTTGCTACTTTTACCTATTATAATGTATATGATAATATAAGCTATTTATTGTTAATCAGATCAAATGGTCAAGGCTAACGAAGTAAAGCTTATTCTCCGCTTATTGGAAACAACTTCAATTTATAACAAAGAAATTGCTTTGGGAGTTATGAATATTTTAAGCTGACAGAGATGAAACATTCTCGTCCATATTTTAAATTGAAGCTAATATACTTTAAATATTAATAATTTTTGTATATGACCACATTATTGAACTTTAAAATTATATTCATCTAAACCTAGGCATATGTCCAGCAGTGGACTGCGATAGGCTGATGATGATGATGATGAAACATTTAATGCCATTATCTAGGTAAGATTATCTTAATAAGTTTTTTATTTAAATTTATTTTGTCCTTCCAACCTGAGACTGATTAGCGATTTATTAGAGTTCATTTTGAGTGATACACAGACATTTAGAAAGTAATATATTTATTAAAAATATCTGACTTGCTCACACAATGTATTTATAGTATTTTCTAAAAACTTTGTACGAAGTAAACTTTTATGCGTGTTATTCACTGGTTTTCTTTCCGTGATAACAAATTTACGCACTCACAAACTTTCCTAGTAAAAATTTAACTCCGCTTTAAAGTCAAAAGGACACGCATTCTGTTTGAGTTGTTTCAAATCGACACGAGACTTACGTTTACATCAACTTATATCCAAGGTTAAGGCATTCATTTTGAACTTCACAACCATGTTTTAATATTTAGGCCAGGTTATTTAAATAACAGTCAGCTAAATATCAAAGACAGGTTAGAAGTACTGATCAATATTTTAGATCCCCTCCGCATAACACTTAATAACAGACTAAATGAAAATAAGAAATAACAAAATAGAAGTAAGATATCATATTTGTTATCAGAGTTATTTAATAATTATAAAAAGCTTACCAGTTAACTGAAAGAAACTTTGTCTAATAGTTCTAATTCCCTTAAAATGCTTGAACTCCTCAGTTCAAGCATTTTAAGGGATACCCTCGTATCAAGTGTTAGTGATTGTGAAGATATCAACATTTTAACCCTTTTGCTGTAGTTAACACACACGTTAAAATTTCATTTATTTCTAAAATAAGACTAACAGATTGAACAATTTATGAAAGTTTTCAAGCCTCGCCGGCAGCTAATCCTTACCGCATCAACTTTTTTGTAGGATTGTCCCTCTTTTAATTAGAAAGACAATACCTGTTTATCCAAATGCGTACTAAATAGTTAAGTAATTGAAAATATTAATTAGTTTTGTATTAGTTCCACAGCATATTCGATTACATTAACTTTATTATGTTATTAATTTGAATGTCATTAATTTTGTTATTAACTTGAATTCATCTATAGGTTCAAAGTACGTAAATGGATGTTTATTTCAGTTTCATATCATGTGTTGTGCCGAAGTGAGAAAACTCGTCATGAAAGACAGATAGACAGGTTGGCTACCAAATAAGAATAAGAGAGAAACCCTAAAAAAATGTATAACACAGAATATAGGTTTTTTATTTAATATATAGATATTACATATCAAAACAAATTCAAAAAAGCAGCCAAGTGCGAGTCGGACTCGCCCATGAAGGGTGCCTATCAGCAAGTAACATCATATAAAATTTCTTGTAGTTCGTTGATTGAATGAGAGGTAAATTGCGGTTTACGATTTATGACGTATTAAAAAAAACTACTTACTAGATCTCGTTCAAACCAATTTTCGTTGGAAGTTTTACATGGTAAAGTACAACATATATTTTTTTTTGTTTTATCACTCTCTTATTTTAGAAGTTACAGGGGGGACACACACACATTTTTCCACTTTGTAAGTGTCTCTCGCGCAAACTATTCAGTTTAGAAAAAAAACTATATTAGACACCTCAACATCATTTTTGAACACCTATCCATAGATAAACGTATGAGTTTGATAAAAAAAAATTTTTTGAGTTTCAGATACAAGTATGGGGACTCCCAAAATGTATTGTTTTTTTCCATGTTTATGTGAAAATCTTAATGCGGTTCACAGATTGCATCTACTTACCAAGTTTCAAAGGTATAGTTCTTATGGTTTCGGAAAAAAGTGGCTGTGACTCGGATGGACAGACAGACAGACATGACGAATCTATAAGGGTTCCGTTTTTTGCCATTTGGCTACGGAACCCTAAAAGACAAAGACGGTGAGAATGGAGTTGAAGAGGTCACCGTGGCTGAAGTCGGTCGAGGAAGTTATCTTTTATATTATTAATAGGTCCATTCCCATATTCACCTCCTGTGTAATATTTTGTTTCACCGTTGACGTAAAGAAAAGTACGTTCTATAATATCAGTTACCCACCACAATACCAAAAGATATGTTATTTCATGAATGTCATAACAAAAAGCCGTGTCTAGACAAACACAATAAAGATCCAACTTTGATGTTGACAGGCCACAAGCCTTATAATACCCGTATTAATCCAGAAACAATAACAACCTCAATAAACGAGGTTAATAACCTATTCATCTAGTTCAACGGAAAACTGAAACTGATTTCCTCAATAAATTATACCTTTAACTTTAAAAATCTCTACTTTTATACCTACACTAAGTTCCTTGGAAGCCCTTTATGGAGGAACGGGATTCGTGTCCCTCTATCACAAAGGGATGATCCTCCGACCAGACGAGGTGATCTTGCCTGGCAGCCAGTTGTGTATATCGCCACGAGAACTTCTACATCGCGATTCAGGATTAGTAGTTTCTGGGTATAGTTATTCATTCCGTAGTTTGGTTCACTAATTGGTGGTTCAGTATTTCCTCAATAGATGGCGCCGTTGTATATTTTAACTTGCGCTGTATTTGGAAGTCATCAGATCCTTTTCGATTACATAATAGAAAAGGATCTGGTGACTTCCAAATACACCATACATATGGTATGACGTCATATCATTTATGTGTAACAAAATTACGCGAAACGGATCAGATTTTCATAATTAATAAAAATAAAACAAAAAAAAATACGACATTCTTAGTTTTTTTTTCTTGCGTGTATATATAAATAGTTTTGTTGGCATTTCGACACGGAAACAGGCGCCTCATAACTGGTCATGTGAAAAACATGAATTTTCAAGATTGATGCCACAGACACTTAGCGACTGACCTCGAGATTTATTTATCGACATTGCAAATGCAAGCCGCACTGAAATTTGTAACCTTTTAAAGTCGAATGGCATGTCATACCGAATCAAAGGAACCCGTGAAATTAAAACGCCTTCACCTTTGTACTTCCCTTTCAAAATTGTGGCTTCGATGACGTTGTTCATTAATTTCTTTACCGCAAGTGAGTGCCATTACAAAGACGTGGCTGGTTTATATTCCGCAACATAACGATTATCGCTCCGATTATAAAATTTTAGTTGTATGTAAACATTATTATCACAAATAGAAACACATACCTTTTGTCGCATTATTTAATAATGAAAGCTGTTAAAAATACATCAAGACCTCACCAAATAGATATAATTAAACTACAAAGGAAGTAAGCGGCTTCAAGTCGAACAGTCTTTTATTCCCAGCGTTCTTTGAAACAAACACAGTCACGATGAAATATGCTCTGTGTGCATTGATGTTCAGAATAACACATTTATTAAAAGAGGCTTGTCGGACTGAATGTATTTAAATGATAAAGTTGTCTCGTGTTCGTAACATCTTTATCATTCAAATACCCTTATTCCAACAAGACTATAGATTATTATTTTAACATCATAATACGACTAAAAGACCCAGACGATGTTATACTGGTCAGCTAGTATTTAAATGTATATTTTTGTTTCAGATTCAACTAGCCGCAAAAAGGGAACAAGACTAACGCTGTAAGTTAATTAAAACTTATAAATAAGAACCACAAAAAATCGCAAATAATAAATGTGAGCATATAGAACGAGGAAGGAAATCTTCTAGATAGTAAATTCATCATATCCACATTGATTCATCACGAATGGACAGGCTTGTTGGGCGGTAATAGCCTCGCATAGAAGACTAATTTAAAATGACAGCATTTGTGCTGTCGTATCAACTAAATACGACACTGCGAGATCGCAGGCCCAATGATTCAGAAACATCTCTCTAGGCAGTCTTAATATAGGCCACTATGCTGCATTATCTGCATTCACAAAGAGGTTGGTGACCCTTAGATTCAATTCATGCTTTCCATCACGAAGAGCAGAGTTATTTTGACAGACTTAATTATACAGAAAAAAACTTTAAATGCCAGCTAAAATACCAGCAGCCAAGTATTTTATGAGCGATTAACATAACTCCGTTTTGCCTAACATGTACAAAAGTATATGTACGAGTACCACGCAACTTTTGGGATCAGAACTTTCCCTTGAAATTTGTGTTTACTATTATTCTTTGAAGCTTTGGAATGATATTTGGAACTAAAAGTTTAATTATTTTAATGAGAATAGCTAACTAAACTTTTTATTTTATTTTACTAACTTGACTATACTCTGCCTGATGTGATATAAAGAATGAGTAGAATCCAAGAGTAACGGTCACCATCCTCATTGTGGCATCCTTAATGCAAACCATGCAGCATGGGGTCGAGAAGGAAATCCCTTCCCTGGACCCCTCCCAAAATACATAAGCAAAGAGGTCACATCGTGTGGTTTTAGTCGGTTCGAGTCCGACACACCACCCCGCCGCAAGCCCCGTCGGGGTGACGGTCCGAGGGGAAAAAAGACAATGCAGCATAGTGACCCACACTACGGCTTCCCAATGAGATGATTTTGCACCAACAGGCCTTCAACGTTTTACTATTCAAGCCTACATACCTAATCAATTCATAAAACAGTGACATAATAGTAACAAAGACAAATATAGAAACGTTACAATGAGAAATAATTTTAAAGATAATTATCCGTTTTCTTATTTTGTAAAAAGAAAATAAGCTTTCCTCTTTGCGCGTTAGTTCAATTCTGAATTTTCACATAATGATATTAAAACATAATCAACTAGATATTAACAAAATTGAAAGTTAATAAAACACAACTTAGTAGTACATATTATATGTACTACTAAGTTGTGTTTTATTAACTTTATACATATTATATGTATATTTATATTTGATTCAGATTTGTCCACCCTTAATTGGATGGTAATTTCCAGAGCCCTCGTCAAGACACATTTGGCGTTACGTAATTAAAACATGGAATAATAGGATTAGGGTGAATTCAACTGTTAACCGTTGTGTTGTGACTACAGTAAAGCCTTTCATTAGATATATATCCATAAATATATATGATATACATTGATCAAGTGGGGCTCGTAGTTAAGTGATAACCGAGTAGGATAACAATTTGAAAAGTTAAGCAACCAAGCCTCTTTAGCCAAGTTGCGGGTGTTTTGAGTCAATTCTATTTCTACAATCACTGACATTTCTATTCTCTTTTATTATTGACCACTTCATTTTAGCCACGACGCTTAGCGTAAAGAGACTTCTTTTCCATATTTTTTTAAGTTATCTATCAATGTTTACGTGTTTAAATTGCAACTAGGTCTTGGGTCTGTTTATGAATGGGTGAACATTTTTTAATATCTGTTTTTGCGTTCTGCAAAAGTCGCAAAAGTCTTAAAACAGTTTTTACAAACCACTACATGCCGGAATTTGCACAAAAAGTAACACACTCTCCGAACAAAACCGATGCGAGTCTACCCGTGACCACGAGTAGTATAACGCGATCGAAACGTTATAAAGTACAAGGTATCGTAACTATTTGATTTTATAGCGAATTAGTCCCGTTTACAGCAAAAAAAAATGTGTATTTCTTAAAAATACAATATATTGAAACTCCTTAACGCCTTGGAGCGTAGGTTAAGCTTTCGGTCCTGTTTGCCATTTGAACATCTTTTAAAACTTTTCTAGTAGTTGGAGTCATAAATATCGGACAGCAGTTTATAGGGTTCCGTAGCCATATGGCAAAAAACGGAACCCTTATAGATTCGTCAAGTCTGTCTGTCTGTCTGTCTGTCCGTCCGTATGTCACAGCCAATTATTTCCGAAACTAAAAGAGCTATACTGTTGAAATTTGGTCAGTCGATGTATTCTGTGAACCGCATTGGGGGTCCCCATACTTGGAACTGAAACTTAAAAATTTTCTTTTCATCAAACCTATACGTGTAGGGTATTTATGGATGGGTGTTCAAAAATGATGTTGAGTTTTCTAACATCATTTTTTTCTAAACTGAATAGTTTGCGCGACACTTCCAAGTGGAAAAATGTGTGTCCCCCCCCCCCTCTAACTTCTAAAATAAGAGAGTGATAAACTAAAAAAAAATATATTGTACATTACCATGCAAACTACCAACGAAAATTGGTTTGAACGAGATCTAGTGAGTAGTTTTTTTTTAGTACGTCATAAATCGTAACAAGCAATTTACCTTTCATCCACTAGTATACACACCAAACCACTAGTATAAAAATATCGATGAAAGTTACAACGAACTGCAAGAACTTTTATATGATGTTACTTGCTGATACGGAACCCTTCATAGGCGAGTCCGACTCGCACTTGGCCGCTTTTTCTACAAATCTTTTGTTTCACCTACCATGCGGGTTGAGGACTTCTGACCGCAGTCATTCCACGTACAAAATCAAACTGAGATAACTCCTGCAGTTTTTGTAAACAGATGTTCTGAGCCATTAATTGCAACATCAGGTAATCAAACATCAACGATTATAAGAAATCTTTCTGGTTGCTATAGAGTTAGTATCATGTACAAAAATGGATTTCTGATAAATCACACACAGAATTACATTTGATTATGAGACCGTGGAATCACTCCCATCGAACAGGCCATGAGACAGATAAAGGTAAACCTACGGAACCCCTCAAAGAGCATAATATATTTTTCCCAATATTAATCAGAATATAATTATCTCAAAGGTTTTTCATATGATTATATCGTACATTAAGCCATATGGCTTAATTTACAATACTCATTGTTACGGGCTCCATATTAAAGATAAGATAATGAATATTTATGCATTGGGACGATTTCTGAATGAGCAAATAAATTACTGATTTAGGTATCTGAAATTGTGATAATGTTAAGTAATCAAATTTCGGATCAAATTTCGTTAATTACTTCGCCATACAAAAACCAATCCTTGTAAAATATACTGTAATCCATTTTAAAAATAATTTATAAACTCCTAAATACGGAGCGAGAGCGCGTGGAACTCCGCCGTCTCTATCTATGAGCATATTATGCTTGCGAAGGAGAATATAGATATAGAGATCGGAAGAGGTTCAGAACTCTCCCGATCCACCAGGTCCAAGAACGGTAGGGATCCCACACATAAGAAATCCGATAACAAACCGTAGGAGGCCCGAGGCATGTCGGAGTCCCAGGGATTTTCTTTCGAGGGTGCACAAGGTCCCACGGGTTCTAGTACCTGAGACGGCGTTCGGTTTTTTCGGTTCGGCTCATGACTAATAGTACTCGGAGGGATTTTCGTACGGAAGAAGCAAGTGTCGTACACTGCATGTCACTGGTTTAAAGAAAGACTGGCATGTGTTGCTATTTTTCTGCACGAATATCTTTATTAATCATCAATTTTGATGTATCAGACAGATTCAACAATTTAGTCGATTTTATAAAAATATAACACTTTCCTTAAAAATTTTTGACACCACCCAATGTCACTTTATCAATTTCGAAAGTGAAATAGTCGGCCGTAAAACGGTTTAAAATATAACTTAATTTTCTTTTGTCAGTCATTCAGACTCATTAGCATGGTGATGGAGCGGCGCAAGACTAAGTGTGATTGGCAGATGCTATTGAACAATTGGCACTGAATACCATGCAGTCAATCTCAATAGAATATCCGTTATCCCACTTATAACTTTTGTTCGACTTGTTCAGAAAGGAAATTAATTTTATCTATAGATTGATAACGTTTCTAGTGAATTGAAGTTGACGTGCGGAACGATTGTAGAACTTGTTCGTGTTTAAGCTGGTATAATCAATTGTATGTCAAGCTATCCGAAATAGTAAAGGATACAATTAGAATTTACCTACATTTTCTGTTTTTTTAGTTCATATTTGATGACATATGGCTTAGGAGTTACAAAACAACGTCTTATTTTTCTTCAGATGGCTTTAGATATCAACAAAAACTATACTTTACATTATTAAAAAGTAAATCATAACATTTTGGCATCCACGACAGGCAATCACGTTTATGGTGGTTTAAAAAGTAGGTTTATAGACAAGTTAATTTCCAAACTAATATAACCGTATTCGAATATTTTGGCCACAGAATCATTGATTTGATGTTTCATTTTTGTTCTTCGGCCACCATGCGTTTCCTGCGGTTTACTTTGAAATATCATAATTGTTTGATATAAAATTTCAAACTTAAGTCGCAAAATGAATAAAATACAACTTATATAGAAACTAGTTGCAGCACCACCTACGGGTCCAATAATGTATATAGAAACACTCAGACCCAGACAAATAAAGTGGTTACAGCTTATTTTGATATGAATGTGAACCATCTACTCCAACATAAATAAAAATTATTAACTTTCATCAGATCGTAAAAACATTCGTAAAAAAATTGCTACTAAAATCATTTAATGATCAAGCAATTGAGCTAAAACCATCACACATCACATACACGACTTTGACGTAATAAATCGCTTGCCAAAAAAGAAAGGGGTTTATATCTACGTACGTATATATTTATTACATCCGTAATAGAAGTAGAAATGCTAATTAAAATACAAAAGTGGCAACGGTCATATCAATTTAACACCCGCATGGTCATACATTGTTAACGATGTCTGCTCTGCTGAAGCAGGTAAACGGTCCATATTGTGGTCTATTATCCCGGTCCATGGATGTGTGGCTTCGGCATAGGGTTATAACCGGAAGGCGAAACTTAATGTTGTATGGAATGCTTTGCTATAGCTAAGTATGTTATGTTTAGGGGTTACCTATTATGTTATTTTTGAATTAAAGTAAATTTGAATATTTATAGTTGTTATAACTATGTACAAAATTACAGATGGAAAGTCAAGTTGAAGTAAGTATATTTGTTGTAGAATGTTCATTAATATAGAAAATAATTCTATACATTCTGCTTGGAAAACAGAATGCAAACTATTTTAAAAGGAAATGTTAATTTCATATTTCATAAAAGTATTTTCTTACATCGAATTACTATGGTTAAAATTATATTTGAAAATAATATGAACCTATTTTAAATAAAAATTATCCAAGTAGGTATCAAAAACTGTTGGCCGAATAAGAATTTCGTAATAAAAAAGATTTTCTTGTTTGATGAAACAAACCAATGATCCATGTGGATTATGAGAACGTTTTCCACGTGTACTAAGTTCCTTTAGACAATAAGCATGCACACAAATTTTTATTTCATTAAGTAGAATTAATAAATACAATTATGATAAACAGTACAACATCAGGTTAACTCCCTAAGCATTATGTTCATCAGAGTTCCGAACTCTTAAAAATGAAAATAGAACGAATCCGATATCATAACAATCAACAATCACCCCAAAACTTTCCATGCGATTTACCCCAAAGTAAGCAGTTAAGTAACGTATTTTCATCTTATTCAAAGGGATTGTGTTATGAAAGGCGCTTTGGTTCGCTTATGAATTTGATCCGATCTTACAAAGCCTATTATCTACAAGAAAACTAGTATTCTAAGCTTGTGCCAAATTCCACTAAATGCTTATAAGTATAATATGATTTACCTTTTTTACATAATTAATATCTGCATCTGATTGTTTAATCTTATAATTATATTTGCTTTAGGAATGTGTAAACAATATTATAAAATAAATTGCATCATTCTCTTCCCAGCCTTTATTACTCACGAGACTATTTCGGCTAGTTATATTTGATACTAGCTGAGTCCCGCGGAGTTACACGCGGTTTCGTTGAAATCCGTCCAGGCGTGCGAAAGGTGACCCGGTACAAACAGACATACAGGCTTTTTTATGTTGGCACCGTATTAAATACTTTGATATGCATTTAGTAAAAAACTGTTCATTAAATAATACATACATATAATCCAATTTTATTTATTTGTATAAATTATCTAAAAAGTAAGAAGCAGAGTTTTGACCATGAGTATTCACCATGAATGTATAGACCTTCAATACATGCAAAGCATATGTATTATAACTAATACTACTATTTACTAGTTGTTAAATTCAGTCTGTATTGTCCTATGCTCATAATGGCTATATATGACCATTGAATGCATTAAGATTTTACTTCGGAAAAATCATAAAAACACCAACTTAAGTTATATATAAAATTAAGTTTATAAATCTAAAACCTAACTGCATAAAAACTTGATATTTATATAACCCATTTCACCTGATTCATTAAAATCGATTCAGTATTATTATATTAAATAGCTACAGTAAGTATAATAAATAAAAAATTGGTAACACAGAAGACTACAAGAGATGTTTCAGGGGGTTTTCTGTGTGTTTAAGTGACCCATTATATTGCATAAACATAGATAATATACAATAAAATAATATCAAAATTGACCTGAAAAATTAATACAAGAACCCGACATTGTTAGTTCTCGGCTTATCAGAGGCACTGTTGTGCTCCCAATAATATATTAAAGAATTGTGTCTTTCATAACCATAATTCTGTTCAGCGGGTATAAGTATCACTTGGACTGTAATTGTTTAGATAGAGCCTCAATTAACGTTAAAACGACGAACTGAGAGGCGATTGTTCTTGTGTGAATGGAATTATTTGCTAAATAGCTCAAATTGTAATTACTGTTAAACCTCAAAATCAATGAAAATCAATTGCTATTATAACATTAATTTCGTTGTTTCCACTTGTAGTGCGATAGCTCACCGCTGTGGAACCAGTGACTACTACGGAATTTATTTTTGGTTTTGGGTATAAGGGTTAAAGAGGTCATCTGATACGTAGTAACCTAACTCACTAAGTGATACGCAATTACCCATTTATGCCGAAGCTTTGTATACTTGCTGTAATTTTGTCTTAAGTTTTATTGCTTATAAACAGTACAGGGTAAAAAATTCAAGTGAAAGTCGATTTTCTATTTTTATGTTATCCAATATTATTAAGTATTTAATTTGAACAGATAATACACCTTTACATATAAAATTACCGGTAAAAAAGTAGTATCATCCATAATAACATACGTACTCCATCAACTTTACTCAACATTAAATTCCCATGCTCTGTCAGATATTCATAAACGAACAGTTTATAAATATTACGTGATATGCTTACTCAAACACGCAACAACGAAATAAAAGAAATGCCCAGCCCTTTTAACAATTACTGTTCATTACTACAACATTTCAGTTTGTTACATATTTTATAGAATCATTTATATTCATTTTAAGCTAGTTTTTGCCCGCGTCTGGCATCGCGGTAAAAATATAGCCTATGTTCTTTCCCAGGCTCTACTCGTAGATTATCTGTGTGCCAAATTACATTTAAAACAGTTCAGTTGTTTTATCGTTGAAGTCTGACAGACAGACTGAGTTACTTTCTGAGTTAGTAACGGTGAATAGTATCGACTCGGAATGAAGGGCCTTTCATTACCAGAAAGTATTTTAGTTCATTGTAACTTTCATCGATGTTTTAATACTAGTGTTTTGATTGGATGAAAGGTAAATTGCGTGTTACGATTTATGACGTATTAAAAAAAAACTACCGAAAATTGGTTTGAACGAGTTCAAACCAATTTTCGGTTGTAGATTGCATGGTAATGTACAACATATATTTTTTTTAGTTTTATCACTCTCTTATTTTAGAAGTTAGAGGGGGGGGGACACATTTTTCCACTTTGGAAGTGTCTCTCGCGCAAACTATTCAGTTTAGAAAAAAATGATAATAGAAACCTCAGCATCATTTTTGAAGACCTATCCATAGATACCGGGTACACGTATAGGTTTGATGAAAAAAATTATTTTTGAGTTTCAGTTACTAATCTTAATGCGGTTCACAGAATACATCGACTGACCAAATTTTAACAGTATAGCTCTTATAGTTTCGGAAATAATTGGCTGTGACATACGGACAGACAGACAGACAGACAGACTTGACGAATCTATAAGGGTTCCGTTTTTTGCCATTTGGCTACGGAATCCTAAAAAGTATGTTTATGTATTTATATCAGTTGTCTTGTGTTGTGTGTCAGATGTCCAAAATAAAAATATATATTTATTTTCCATCTTGTCAGTAGCTTTTGATAGCTGTCCTTCGACACTTCCAATTCTAACTCATTTGGTACCTACAAATTGCAAGCGTTTGAAGTCCAATACATCATTCTGCAAAGATTTGAAGGTCGTTACAGCACAGAAATATGTACTACGAGTTTCATTAAGCTTGGCAACATAATACTCGTACTCAGCAATGCATCTTTTACATTATAAGAAAACTTTCTGATAGCATATCTTGTGATCTAGTTTTTAAGTGCTGATAGCACTCTATGTTAACGGACAAAAGAAGATTTGCTCATGAGCTGAGATGAGCTCACTGTTCCGAGTGCTAGAGTATTTTTGCTCACGGAATATAAATATGGCAAGAACTGTACTGCAAATTTTGGTTTAACCCTAATAGATGAATATTGTACCAAAATCTGTATTATCGTCCGTCAAAGGAAATTTTCTAACAATGTAATTAAAACTGTATTTTCTATTAAAACTTTTTGCCGAGCTTATGCCAATTTGTTCAAAGGTTACAAAATACTTTTAACTGGACTTAATAATGAAGTTATCAATCTATTTTCCTTTAAAAAAAGTTACGAGTTATTTTAAAAATTTTACTCTGAGTATTAAATAATTTTATTAGAAAGTCTAAATCCACAACTGATTTGGTTTGTTACATTTTAATGATTTAACCGCTAACAGTTATAACATTTTAAATCTATGTTTTTGAAAATATATATTTTAAAATATCATATTCAATTCTTGAAATCGCTTAACAAAACTTTACTTATTGAATTAACTGTTATTACCTCATTTACGGCTATAACTGAAAAGTACACACTTATATGATTGTTCAGTCACATGATAAACACATCGTACCTATATACAATTTGTACTTGATGAGCACGATGGAAAACAATACATACAAAATCTAATTTCGATCACCAAATTACGTATGAGCTTACAAAATATATACGGCAATAAAATTAAGTACCTTACGTTCTGCAGAAACAAGATTATTAAAGTAAAATCATGCAGTGATATGTATTCGAGGAAATAGGCAGAGAGAAGAGTAAAGGGACCTTACGGGCAGAGAATTGAATCAAATCGTGAATGTAGCAGATACTGATACCCATTTAGGTATTTTGTAAAAGTGCACATATAGTAGTGTTTTTATACTCAACTAGTTCGAGATGTTTTAAAGTGACTATTACGCTTACTGAACAAACTTGAGTGCTGCGCAGAAAACTACGGAGAGGTGCGCTCGATAACTTTAAATTGATTGTATTGGAAATGAAAAGAGAGCAGTGTATGTTTAAGTAGTAATGTGGTAATAAGGACAATGAGAAATGCAGAGAAGCGCTCATTGCTTAGGTGATTGGCAAGAATCACCGAGCACCGAGTTAGTATTGTAAAGTTATTTGGCATGAAAATATTTTGAATTTTAGGGAAGAACACAGGCTAATTTTTACCGTGATAAGCAATCTACAAGTGGGAAAAGCAGCGGGCAAAATCTTGTTCAGTATGAAAATAAAACTCTAGTTTTCACTACTGTTAGGAATCGTTTTGTAATATTCGATTTTCATACATTCATATTTCTCCAGTTGTTACCACAAATATTTAATTTCTTCAAGTATTTTATGTTACGTGTGAATAAAATGCGTTATTTCGTTACACTTTATGAGGCGTTCTCACGCGATTGAAACGATTTTGTAGTTAATTATATTTATAAATAGGTTTATATTGTATAAAAACTCTGAGACAAGATATACCTAGTGATGAGGAACTCAATTGTGTGGTTAATACTATTGTTTATTGAAACTTTTTTGCCATGGTCCTCTTGACAGAAGGTGGACTTTAGTCTGGCTCCCACACTGTCTTAGTTTCATTTCAGTTGGTTCTGAAATAGAATTTATAGTATTTTGGTCTATAGAATATGCCCATATATATAAAATACGCAGAATCTGAAGGTTTCGTTTCACACATTTATTTTTAAATCAAACATAATCAAAGTTTAATAACTAACTAACTATGACTACTTGTGCTTAAGAATATTTTCAGAGCATATGTAAGTCATCAATACTATGAATGTTTCACTAAATAAGACTAAGTCAAACGATAAATAATATTTATTATCGATATATATGTGTTTATCGATATTATATTCCTTTAACAAATAATGACAGCATTCTTGCTGTCGTATTTTGTGGGTGAGTGCCAGAGCCGAGGCCGTATCATTCTGCATCTTTTTCCGGCCTCCGGAGGCCGGGAGAATCATCCAGAAAAAACTCACCAGGTAGCCATGGTATGTATCACCATGCTGCATTGCCTACCCTCACAATGAGAATGGCCATTAGGCAGAGTAGAGTCACTTTGGTAGGCTTAAATAGGTATAAATTGTATTGTGACATTGAAATAATTTTTTACTTTTATTTAGGTGACTTAACTCTGTCTGATGGAAAGCATGATTAGAATTCAGGAGTAGGGGCACTAATCTCATTGTGAGTGCATACAGTCTTGCATGTTGACATACACCATGACAGCTTATTGAGAGGTTTCTGCGTCATTCTAAAGTTGGTATTCTGTGTGAGAGCAAATCTTATAAGTTTTTATTGTATGTTTCCCAATTATTGTATACTAGCTTTCGCCCACGGCTCCGCCCGCGTGTATGTCGATTATCGTGGTAAAAAGTAGCCTATGTCCTTTCCCAAGCTCAGTTCTATCTTTTTTTATCAAAATCGGTTCAGTGGTATAGGCGTGAAAGCGTAACAGACAGACAGACAGAATAACTTTCGCATTTATAATATTATTAGGGATGTAATATATTGAATTATGTTTATTTGATTATTAACGTCGCAGAAAACGTCCACTTGGCCATGTAATAAATACTAACAACAATACCTAAAACCAAAAAAAAATTTTTAATAAAACTTTTATTCATAACATAATCAACATGAAAAAAAGTATTAGGTTTAGTATAAGGATAATATATGTTATTTTTAATAGTTCACGCATCGGAATTCTTTTAAAAACCTTTGGGGCTTGGGGCTTCCTAACATTCGGACCTGTACCTCCGCGTTGACCTATAAAACCCATGAATATATATAGATTCCAGTCCCGTTAGAATTAATCCGATTAGCAGAATGAACGTTATAGGTATTTTAAAACACTCTATCGTCCTTTTCATAGCGGTCTAACTCGTAAAGATAGCACTCTGTTCTATTCAATCTGTATTTTTATAATCCTAATAAATAAAAATATATTCTAGGTTCACATAAACCGATACTTATATTAGCATATTGAGCAGTAATTACTTATGTTAAGTGTTTGAATAAAATAGTAATAAATATACCAATTTTTATGCCATATCTTCTATATCCGATTAGAATGTGAGTGAAGACTTTTTTACATAAATTTTAGATTATATAATTGGCATTTCTGTATTTCCCATATATTTTATTTTTCATTTTAATATTATGGGATTATTGTTTACAATTTCTTAGAATTATAGTTTATGCTTGAAGAAGTAATTTTTGGTGTAGTAGACTAATCTGATTTTGTTTTTGTTTTTATTAATGTTTATGTTTCTATATTTATAATTAGATTTTAGGACAATTTCAAACACAATTTTATTGTAAATGAAATTATAAATAAATAAAAACTAAAAAAAGAATAGGCATTCCTAAAGAATGTTATATGGAAACAACGTATTAATATCTTTTAACATATTATTTTTATGAAATTAAACAAATCTGTCGCATTTATGCACAGACATCTGTTGAGAAACGGCAATATCTATAGAAAAAAGCTCTTACTAGTGTTACTGTTGGAAACCGTGTTACAGTAGTAGTAGACTCTTTAAGGCTGTTGATTATCACTATAATGAAACTATAAATCATCCTATTAGAGCTAGATAACGACACAGAATAGTCTGTAAGAATATAATAACCAATGACTTGTAATTACCATTCGAAATGACAGTAAAATATGAACATCCAAATCACGCTCAAGTCCACTCAATATGGGTTCCCGTTAAATTCTGCATGAAAAACATGAATGGCTGGCGTTATTCAGTACAGTTTAAATAACACCCATATATTGCAGCAGAAGTCAACAGATACCTAACAGTTGAAAAGCACTTTTGCCAATATCTTTTGTGTATCAAAACATACTAGTCTGTTTACTGTTCTATTTTTTAGTTAGTAATGTTGATTACTGCACGTAAAGCTGTCGGTCCCGGGTGCTATGAACATCTATGGCAATCGTTATTGGGAAGTGAGTGCCCTCAAATTTACTGACAACTATTTCCATCTTCGAATTCCAGTTCACCCTTAAGTCCGACGTCAGTCGGCTCGTGTAAAAACTGAAATTCAGGTATAGCCGGTTGAACTAGCAGCCGACCCCAGTCTTTTCTTTTTCGTTCTATCTTTTTTATTGGTATATGGTTCGATGATACTTACATCAAAAATCAGTTATTAAATATTTTTGTTTCTTTTCTTCTGTGTGTTTGTTCCGGCTAATCCTTGGATTGCTGGACCGATTGTGGCGGGATTTTAACAAGTTGGGAGCTGAAATGCTGATATTTGAGGGCACTGACAATCCAATAACCATTGCCATACATTTTCATGATGAATTATCGTACTCTCAGAGGCACTCTCTCTCTCTCTCTCTCTCTCTCTCTCTGTTCCTCCTTCACATATATTTATAAATTGTCGTCTGAGTCTGCAGATTGTACATTCTCATGGATAAAACGTAACGTTTAATTATGTTTTCTTTAAGGATTGCTTAAAATCCGAATTACAAAAGAAATTTAATTAATTAGTAGATAATTGTTAAACTAATTTTTTTTTGGACACACTCAAGAAAGATAGCTATATAATCATAAACCGTGGTGGTTTTAAGTTGCTATCATTGTCTATTTATTTTAATGATTATTATAAACGTTATTAAATAAAAAAGAATAAAAAAGAACACAATCATTGATGTTCATTTCCTGCCTTACTAACAGTTTAGCTCATATTTTAGTAGTAAAAAAGTAGTTTTTAGTAGTAGCATTAAAAAACAAAAATAAGTCACATGTTCAAAATAAATATGAACCAATAATACAAGGAAATAGAGGTTGTTGGCGATTCTACAAAGAAGGGATTGACGGAAAACACTTCAACATTAGAGTTAATTATATACTGCCAATCTTCTTTCTTATTATTTATTCATAGATGAGGATTGCTTAAGACTGGAATAGTTGGCGCTCCTTCATTCAGCAGTGGATGGATATAGGTTTATTTAAAACCTATTAAGCCTCCTCCAAATTCTATGCACCCCTACAAATTTTAAAGAGTAGGCAAATAGATAATAGACAGCCATAATAAACTACATTAAGGATTTACTATTTTAATTGGATTTCAGTTAGTTTTACCGATAAAAAGTAACTGCAAGTACAAACAATAAGCATTTTAAAAATTAAAATTATTTATTATCAGAGATATACATGCGAAGCATCTTTAAGTTGCCAGGCGGAATATACCTTTGGATCATCGGCACATACAAAAACTTAAATAGCAGTTAATAAAGATATATAAATATATCTCTGAAATAAAGAGCATAATAGTATAGCACACTTAAGCTCCTCATTGTCAGAACCTGCTGAATGTCGAGTTCCACTTTTATACGCATCGCAATTTTTCATATCCCCAAAAATAAAAATATTTGTTTCTACTCACGAGTATTAAATAACTATTAATATGCTCCATGAAGTACATCTCTATAAACACACATGAAAGAATGATTTCTACAGTATTCTCACCATTCGAAACAGTTTTAACTCATAGAATACGAACTTCATTGAAAATAGTCAATAAATAACTTACCATTTTCCTAGGGCAGTATCTAAAATAAACTAAGATATTTAATTCTTTGGAAACTTTTGATTGGCAGAAACGTATACCCCTGTATGATTATAAAAAGTTAACGATCACAGACTACTTTTACGCACTTTTAAGAGATGAAAGCTTTGCTTCCGTGATATCTTTTTTCTTCGTGTAGTGATGAATGAAGATTTTGGTGATGAAATATTATTAATCGAGTAATCACGGAAGCAAAGCTTTCATCTCTTAAAAGTACGTAAAAGTAGTCTGTGATCGTTAACTTTTTATAATCATACAGGGGTATACGTTTCTGCCAATCAAAAGTTTCCAAAGAATTAAATATCTTAGTTTATTTTAGATACTGCCCTAGGAAAATGGTAAGTTATTTATTGACTATTTTCAATGAAGTTCGTATTCTATGAGTTAAAACTGTTTCGAATGGTGAGAATACTGTAGAAATCATTCTTTCATGTGTGTTTATAGAGATGTACTTCATGGAGCATATTAATAGTTATTTAATACTCGTGAGTAGAAACAAATATTTTTATTTTTGGAGATATGAAAAATTGCGATGCGTATAAAAGTGGAACTCGACATTCAGCAGGTTCTGACAATGAGGAGCTTAAGGGCCATGTTCATCGAAACACATTTAAACGTTGATTTCGTAACCGACCCGTTAATATTTAAACAATGGTTAAACAAGGAGCGGTTTTTTCCTGTTCACCATCACCTTTCAGCGTTCGGTTAGTTAACCGAGACATAACGGAACGTTTTTGTTTGAATGGGTGAGTAATACAATACTACCAAATGAAATGTAAGGTTACAACATGAAATCTCGTTCACGCTTACGACTTTTTAATATGTTCAGATAATATATGATGCCATAAAATGTGAAAGTTGCTGTTCATTGTTTCTTTCGCTTTACGAATAACACATTTTACTTTGGGAGGTTAGCGCGCTCTTTCTTTGTCTATCAGTGTCATTCAGTTTGTTAGTGCAATTTGCAATTTCGTGGTATTTTTGTTTTATAAACAAAGTGCTAAATTCTAATTTATCTTCAATTAATCCCAGAATATGTATAGCACTACACTTGGATAAACGAAACCTGGTCTTGAATGCAATTTCATCGTATTCCTCGTAAAAGTTACGACGATTTTGAAAAATCCTAGGTCCTCTCGGCATCGTTTCTAACTCGTCCAAATAATCTAACATATCGAGATTGTATTCATCACCCATTATAAAGTTAAAAGCCATATTTGTCACAGATAAATAGGCACTTCGTTGGTAAATCGAACAATATAACCTACAAATTACTGTCAAATTACTGTAACCAACGTTTAAACGACGTCTTGAAGCTCGGTTAAGATAACCACCCGGTTAATGTCAATAACCGACGTTTAGGCTGTGGTGAACAGGAAATATTGCTTAAACAACCGTTTTAATATTTAAACAGTAGGTTAAGTGTTGGTGAACACCGGCCTAAGTGTGCTATACTATTATGCTCTTTATTTCAGAGATATATTTATATATCTTTATTAACTGCTATTTAAGTTTTTATATGTGCCGATGATCCAAAGGTATATTCCGCCTGGCAACTTAAAGATGCTTCGCATGTATATCTCTGATAATAAAATATTTTAATTTTTAAAATGCTTATTGTTTGTACTTGCAGTTACTTTTTATCGGTAAAACTAACTGAAATCCAATTAAAATAGTAAATCCTTAATGTAGTTTATTATGGCTGTCTATTATCTATTTGCCTACTCTTTAAAATTTGTAGGGGTGCATAGAATTTGGAGGAGGCTTAATAGGTTTTAAATAAACCTATATCCATCCACTGCTGAATGAAGGAGCGCCAACTATTCCAGTCTTAAGCAATCCTCATCTATGAATAAATAATAAGAAAGAAGATTGGCAGTATATAATTAACTCTAATGTTGAAGTGTTTTCCGTCAATCCCTTCTTTGTAGAATCGCCAACAACCTCTATTTCCTTGTATTATTGGTTCATATTTATTTTGAACATGTGACTTATTTTTGTTTTTTAATGCTACTACTAAAAACTACTTTTTTACTACTAAAATATGAGCTAAACTGTTAGTAAGGCAGGAAATGAACATCAATGATTGTGTTCTTTTTTATTCTTTTTTATTTAATAACGTTTATAATAATCATTAAAATAAATAGACAATGATAGCAACTTAAAACCACCACGGTTTATGATTATATAGCTATCTTTCTTGAGTGTGTCCAAAATAAAATTAGTTTAACAATTATCTACTAATTAATTAAATTTCTTTTGTAATTCGGATTTTAAGCAATCTTTAAACAAAACATAATTAAACGTTACGTTTTATCCATGAGAATGTACAATCTGCAGACTCAGACGACAATTTATAAATATATGTGAAGGAGGAACAGAGAGAGAGAGAGAGAGAGAGAGAGAGTGCCTCTGAGAGTACGATAATTCATCATGAAAATGTATGGCAATGGTTATTGGATTGTCAGTGCCCTCAAATATCAGCATTTCAGCTCCCAACTTGTTAAAATCCCGCCACAATCGGTCCAGCAATCCAAGGATTAGCCGGAACAAACACACAGAAGAAAAGAAACAAAAATATTTAATAACTGATTTTTGACGTAAGTATCATCGAACCATATACCAATAAAAAAGATAGAACGAAAAAGAAAAGACTGGGGTCGGCTGCTAGTTCAACCGGCTATACCTGAATTTCAGTTTTTACACGAGCCGACTGACGTCGGACTTAAGGGTGAACTGGAATTCGAAGATGGAAATAGTTGTCAGTAAATTTGAGGGCACTCACTTCCCAATAACGATTGCCATAGATGTTCATAGCACCCGGGACCGACAGCTTTACGTGCAGTAATCAACATTACTAACTAAAAAATAGAACAGTAAACAGACTAGTATGTTTTGATACACAAAAGATATTGGCAAAAGTGCTTTTCAACTGTTAGGTATCTGTTGACTCCTGCTGCAATATATGGGTGTTATTTAAACTGTACTGAATAACGCCAGCCATTCATGTTTTTCATGCAGAATTTAACGGGAACCCATATTGAGTGGACTTGAGCGTGATTTGGATGTTCATATTTTACTGTCATTTCGAATGGTAATTACAAGTCATTGGTTATTATATTCTTACAGACTATTCTGTGTCGTTATCTAGCTCTAATAGGTTGATTTATAGTTTCATTATAGTGATAATCAACAGCCTTAAAGAGTCTACTACTACTGTAACACGGTTTCCAACAGTAACACTAGTAAGAGCTTTTTTCTATAGATATTGCCGTTTCTCAACAGATGTCTGTGCATAAATGCGACAGATTTGTTTAATTTCATAAAAATAATATGTTAAAAGATATTAATACGTTGTTTCCATATAACATTCTTTAGGAATGCCTATTCTTTTTTTAGTTTTTATTTATTTATAATTTCATTTACAATAAAATTGTGTTTGAAATTGTCCTAAAATCTAATTATAAATATAGAAACATAAACATTAATAAAAACAAAAACAAAATCAGATTAGTCTACTACACCAAAAATTACTTCTTCAAGCATAAACTATAATTCTAAGAAATTGTAAACAATAATTCCATAATATTAAAATGAAAAATAAAATATATGGGAAATACAGAAATGCCATTTATATAATCTAAAATTTATGTAAAAAAGTCTTCACTCACATTATAATCGGATATAGAAGATATGGCATAAAAATTGTTATATTTATTACTATTTTATTCAAACACTTAACATAAGTAATTACTGCTCAATTTAATTTCTGCTGAAATAAATAAACTACTATCTTGTGAAGTTATTACTTTGAGACCTTTGCTTCTAAAACATCAATTAGTGATTTATATACGTGTATTATTTATTTATTTAAACGTACTAATAATACGAGGTAACTTTAGAGAACCGAGTATTTCAATTATACTTAATAGTTTTTTTTTAAGTAAAACTCATTTATTTGCAGTAATAACTTAAAGAATATAGTTGTATAACAATAATGAAGTTATAATAATATATTATGTACATTTTCTTCTTCCTAGCCTTTATTAATCTCAAGTCTATTTGGGGTCGGCTTCTAATTTAATCAGTTTTACCTGAATATCAGTTGTTAGACGGAGCGACTTACATCAGACCTCCTGCATCCTGAGGGCGACAAATTCGAAAGTTGAACTAGCTGTCAGTATATTTCAGGTCACTGTCTTCCCAATAACGGTTGTCGTAGAATTTTTCGTACTCTTCGGAGCACGGGCGGGAATAAAGTTTTACGTAATCCGGTCTTTTTTTAAGATTTTTTCTTTCTTTCTTTTCGAATTTGTCGCCCTCAGGATGCAGGAGGTCTGATGTAAGTCGCTCCGTCTAACAACTGATATTCAGGTAAAACTGGTTAAATTAGAAGCCGACCCCAAATAGACTTGAGATTAATAAAGGCTAGGAAGAAGAAAATGTACATAATATATTATTATAACTTCATTATTGTTATACAACTATATTCTTTAAGTTATTACTGCAAATAAATGAGTTTTACTTAAAAAAAAACTATTAAGTATAATTGAAATACTCGGTTCTCTAAAGTTACCTCGTATTATTAGTACGTTTAAATAAATAAATAATACACGTATATAAATCACTAATTGATGTTTTAGAAGCAAAGGTCTCAAAGTAATAACTTCACAAGATAGTAGTTTATTTATTTCAGCAGAAATTAAAGGCAATATATATGAACACAATATATTGGAATGTTCGCAGTCAAAGTTAACAAAACTTTTATTGATTAGTTTGAAACTTAACAAATAGACAACATTGTTGAATTCTTGTTCAGTTTTCGAACTATTTGTTTGACTAAAGCCCTAATTATGAACAAAGATAGGCAAAACTATTTATTGGTTCAAAACACAAGGTTCTTTATCTTATTGTTGAGCAGATTCTTAAATTAACTATCATTCTATTTTATTAACCGACTTCAAAAAAAAGGAGGAGGTTCTCAATTCGTCGGAATCTTTTTTTTTTTTTTTTTTTTTTTTTTATGTATGTTCAGCGATAATTTCGTCGTTTATGAACCGATTTCAAAAATTCTTTTTGCATTGGAATGTGCGTAGCTCACAGGTGGTCCCATCGTCACCATGTCGAGATCTGATGATGGGATCCCAAGGAAATCGAGGGAACTCCTCAAATATAGGCACAATTGTCGCGATTTTGGGTACTCGGAATAGTTTTTCATTGAAGTCGGTTCCTTTTTGTTAAAATTATCAGCTAGATGTTTCTCTTACTAAACCTAATTGTTATCTTATTACCTAATAAATGCTACTTTTATTTGACTGTACATCAAAAGCCCATAATGTCCTACTGCTGGCTCTATAAAATTAAGTGATAATATATATATATTCATATATCAGTTAAGAAAAATAATAAAGAGGCTAAAAGTATTTAGCCATTATAGGTTGGTCTTGTGTGTGAGGACAGTACTGCATCGGTCGAACCGGCCAGTGAACCAGTACTACCTTGTACTGGCTCACTGCTGATAGAATCAGACAAAGTTAATGCATGTTACATATAAAAAAAAACGTCGTCTTTGCATAGTCTGATATTAAAGTACTTCCATGAACACAAAAATACTTACAGAAGAAAATGGATCAGACTACCTTGTAGAATTTTCTTCCCAAACAATCGTAAGTATTCTCACGGATATCGTTAAGCCATTCCTCTAAACGTCGTCGACATATCTTATTATACGAGTATAGAATTCAATATCAGCACATTCCAATGAGCGAAGGGAATTTCTATGTACGCAATAATACTTGGTCTGATTGTTGTGGGTAATCCTAAATAAGCCATATTCATTAATTCTGAAGGAGGGGAGTGACATAAATACGATTATACTCAAACAAATGCTTTTTGTTTACAATTAGTATTAACATTTCAAATATATTTTTATTGACAACCCATAGCTGACAATAACATATTATATAAACATATTTAATTTTAAAACATCTTCAAAAACTTCCAACCTAAACATAATTAAAACTTACACATCATTATATTACTGTTTCTTATTGTAACATGATTTGACTTCTATTCTCTTCTTCGTTTGTTTGGTTGGTCAGCCCCCCTAACATAGTTACAATCACAGATCATAGAAACACAGGAGATTAGCTTTCTACACAAATTTATTCGTGTTAAGATGTCTCCGCGTTTCCCCACTTACTTCACTAACACAAAATCAAAAATTGTAAGCACGGCACACACGCTCGTATTTCTCCCGCACACAAATAAACTTACAGAGACACCAATAAACCCACTAATACAACACATGCGAAAAGAGGGCGGCGCTTCTACCTGTAGCTACGGATTTCGAAAAACCACACATGTGCAATTTATGCAACTAGTGATGCGAAGTGATAATCATATAAAAATATCGAATGAAATTCAGTTAGCTGTATTATCTGCTCTTTCTCCTAAAGTTTTTATTGACTGTGAAAAGAAAAATAAACACGAGTTTCCCTTGAATATACTCTATACAAGCGATGTTTTATCATAATTGGAATATTTACTAATTAACTACCAAAAAACCAGATGTCATCTTCTCGAATCTAGACTAGAACACAGGTAAAACTGCAATAATTTTATTGTTAAGGATATTATTGACCAGTAAAATGTAAATATTTATTTAAAACTTGCCGCTTAGACAGTTTAAGTGTTGCGTTCTTAGTTAAGTAGTGTAGTCTTACGGTTGCATATTTTTCCATTACGGCCTTTATTAATATTATTAAATGGTTATTCATTGGCAATTGATCGTGTTAGTGTAAATTTATTGGGACCAGCATATTGTGCTATTTTTGTTGGGAGCTTGGACCCCTTCCTGTCACATTTATCCATATTTCTTTAATTTTTGGAACCTTCGGATAGCTAAAATATTGAAATAAAATCAAGGTATAAATGATGCTTGAGTACCACAATAAATTAAAAATCATAACTTTATCTACACTTTTTTTACGTTTACATAATTATAATATTACAATTTATTTAAGTTTATCTTTAAAAATCATTCGCACTTAATAGGATCGTATAAAATATCGACAATCATAAACATCACATCACATCTCTAACACAAAGGCCGACAGCGGCCGCTTCCCGAAACTATCGTGTGAGTGAGAGTATCAATAAAATACTTATCCATTGCGCTATTAGACCAGCCGATTCATTGACCGATTTGTACTAAGCAATTAATGGTTTTAGTTCCTAATGAAAGGGATTAATTTGGTATTTCATCATTTTTCTAAAATATTTTAATTAATTCAGTATGAAAAACTATAATATTATAATATTTAGATATGAAATGAGATGCCATCTTTCTTGTAATTCGCAATACAGCTGTTATTTTTGCAAAAAATCACTGAACAACGCGACATTTTGTCGAAAATCAAGAGCAGTGAAGACGTCGCAAGTTGACATGCGACTATTGTCCGAAAATGGCATCAAGCCGCTTTGAGGCCAGATGCGTTCGCAAGCGACACGCCTCAATTGCATATCTATGATGTATTTCTATGATCTGTGGTTACAATCGTGTTTCGTTTTCTATTCTATTCTCTATTCTATTTATCTATTCTCTTGTTTTATTGTCAAATATTATGTTTTAATTTCGCGACTGAGTGATATTAGCCACACAGAGTTTATTATCATACTATGATTAACAATTTTCATCATCATTGTCAACAGGCTTTAATAGTTTACTGCTGGACGTAGATCTCTCTTTAGGACTGATGGTACTTATTATTTTGTTAATGATTTTACATTGAAAGGGCCAATATGAGATGTGTGCTATTTTTATTACCGTATTATTGTCATCTAGTGTAGTGTATGCAGATGAGATAAATCTTTTAAAGACATTTATACGTTTAACCTTCAAAAGGAGTTGTTAGTTCAAATTAAATTCAAATTTTGAAAATAAAAACATCATTACGAAAGTAGCCAGTGTCTGAAGAAAGTTCACTTTTATGTAAACTGTTTTTATACAGCAAAATAAAAAGAATGGACTTGTTTCTTAACACAAATGTTCTCTTGTATACACTGAACCTAATCCGAAGAAACGAGCTGCGGTTCGGACTTTGATAAATTAAGCGTCCGTATATTAACTGACTTAAAGAAAACCCGAGCAACTTTTTCACAATTTTTACAACTTCTCCACTGTAATTAGTGTCTGCTAAGTTCAAATAAAGATTTTGAACATATTTTTAAGAACCACTTACAAAAGTTGAGTGGCCATTGATGGTAAGTACTTACATCCACTCGTACATTGAAATAATTTTCGTTTGAAGCGATTTCTTTTATATCTGGTTCAGAATCTTTTACATCCAGGATTAATAATGTTTTCCTCGTGCAAGCAAATTTGGTTGGTACAAGTTGGTGGCTACAAAGAGAAAATTTTTTTTTTAACTATCCATATCTTTCAACTTGACCACCAGCGTAATATCGTCTATGTCTCTTAAAAGAAATGATTTTACCCCGCATCTGCTACATTGTTCATGGATACTCAACCCTTATTGCTTATACCGTCAGTCCACAAAGTCTATAACCTTTAGAGACAGGCATGGACTTAAAATTGATATCTTTTAGAATATTTTAAAACTCGTTTCGTACTTACTTCAGACTATAAGAGTTTAATATTTGTGAAAATTCATATACAAGCCTTTACAAGAAGCTAATAATCTCCATATTTCAATATTAATTAGTTCCTCTACATCGCGAATTAAGTTAGGCTTAACGCTTCGTAAAATATGTTAAAACTGTACCCGTCTTTTCGTTCCATACAATTGAGGATTTATTAGCGTACTTTAGCATTTAATATTAATCCTTGTAAGTGGCATAATTATGAATTTATAAAGTACATATGTGTTTTATCGCTTTTAGAGCTGTTTTGTACTCAAAATTAATCTGTTTTTTTAAACACTGCGTAGTTACTACAAAAAATAAATCTGACATATCCACTATTATTTGTGATCATTAAAAAGCGGAGTTTTGTTATTAAGTTTTTTTATGATTATAATACCAGATTATTTGTACGAATAATATTTTTTATATGAAATTTTGATAGAATGCATTTTAAAATATCATATTCTACTTGCTTTTGTCCGCTGCTAGACCACCATGTATTTTGGATATTGCAGTAATCATTTTTCAAGTTAATAATAAGTGTGGTAACAAGCAATTTGTTATTTTTACAATAGATGAATTTAGTTATCTGTATCTAGTATTGTATAAGTCCGCTAGAAAGGTGAAATTTTATGCCATTTTGTGATTAGTTGGCTCAGTTACAGCCTTCAATTTCATGCAAAAAAATCTAGATTGCTTTTTTATACACCACATATCCGAGAGTTCCAATTTTAAATTCGTTCAGTAGATTACGAGTTTACTCCCTACAACCTCACAAACATTACCTCTTTATAATATAGTAGTTTTTGCTATCAAAATTAATCATCCAGTTAAACATTAGCAGAAAAATAGGAGAAAAATGCCCGCAAAGTGAGGTGCAATGACGTGGAAAGACTCCGATAACAACTGGTAGTAATTCGGCCCCTTTTGTTAAAGAAACCGACATTGTCGTAATGACACACTTCACCTAACCGACTAATAAGAATATCCAACGCAGTTTCTTTAAGGTTTTGTATAATGAAAACTGTATACAATTTTTCTTCTTTTTTTCAGTTGCTTTTTCTTTAACAAATGTTTAATATACGAAAGTAATTTAATTACTTTTATTTACTAAGCATCCCTTCCCAAAAGGGCTGTATCTAGCAGTGAACTATTAGGGGCCATTGATATATATATATATATACTTAACTTTTATTTACGGACCCAAAAAAAAAATACGACTCATGTGACGCTATTGTTCATTTACTATTCGAACGCTTCAACGTCACGAAAAGCGGGTTCTCGCTAACTGCCAAACAAAATTCAAATGGATAATTGGATCCGTGTGTTTGCAGTATTGTTATAGTCTTTCTGTTTATGTACATTATTTTTTAGAATTCAACAAGTACTCTAGGAATTAACTTATTTCAGACAAATTTCAAACGTTCCTACGAAACCTGTGGATATTCATTATAGAACGCGAAAGTTTAAAAGTTGATTGATCTCTCTAGAAGCTAATCTCTAGAAGTACATGCTGAATTTTAGAAATACTGTAATAAATATTACAGTATTTCTAAAATTCAGCATTTACTGACTACACGGTTGACCTAGTGGCTTAAGCGGTTGCCATGCCGCTTCCTACTGCGTCAAGTGTCGTGGGTTCAAATCCCACGTAGGATAACACTTTGTGTGATTCACAATTTGTTGTTCTGAGTCTGAGTGTTCTTTGTGTCCGTTTCATGTATGTTTGTGAAGTCCCCTGCGACACAGGAATTTATATTCCTAATGCGGGAGTTGTAAAAAAAAGAAAAACAAAGAAATATATGTATACGTAAATATGTGAAATACGTAAATATGATTCGTGATAACCAATGTACGATTATCACTACACGTATTAATTTCGTGGGTGTCGTAAAAGATCCTCTAAGGGTTCAAACAACGCAGACAACTGAACTGCTCAAGGAAAAAAAACTGAACACAAACTCTATAGCAGCTTGTCTGGAAAGCGTGGAATAGTAAACCGAATCCTCTTTTCTGAGGAGATGCCTATATTCAGAAGTGGACTAGTCGTATTTAAGACTGTTTAACTTTATAATTATTGAAGAAATAAAGGCTGAACTTTAATAACGTTGTTCTTTGTCTTTTGAACATTATACACATCACAAAGTTAGCAAATAAAATTCACGAAAACATTTATCAAGAGTAACCCTTGCTAATGCGTAGTATGTTATGACCTACATATGTCGTCGACAACCATTTGTCTTTGTAACTATAGCCGTATAGTGAATGCCCACCGTCACAATCCCGAACGTGATATAGTTTAGTGGACGGGGGTCTTTAACATAATATAATTAATTGTTACATAACTCGAACTACGTTTGCCTAATCGCGGTCTCCACTCTAGCACATTTCGGCTCCAGCGTCCATCAGTTCGTCGGGAGACATGAAATGACATGACATGACTTCCACTTCAGCGTACTGATTTTCCATGTGATATTGTAGTAAACATAGTGTAGGGCGCCCTGCGGGACGATGGACCGACGATTTGAGGAAGGTGACTGGCGGCGGATGGATGCGGACTGCCCAAGACCGGGATGGTTGGCGTTCCTTGGAGGAGACCTTCATCCAGCAGTGTATGGCGATAGATTGACACTATAACTCAAACAAATGCTCAATTTGTAACTTTACGCATATTTTAAGATTAACTCCAAACTATGTAAACATATTTTCAATACAATCCGCTATTGCAGTGAGTTGTAACTGCATTCCGCTGTTTTCAGTAAGACATAAATAAATACCGATAGTTCCAGGCGAAACGGTATTTAACTTATCTCAGTCAATCGAGGCGCTACTGGGCCAGTGCCTTGGTTATGTTCTGACTGAGATGGGAGACAAAGAGAAGACGTCATAACTGATTGTAACTACTTTTAAAGGAAGAGCCAAGTGTACATCGCTTTTTGCGTCTCCTTCCTCAAATAATATAATAATAATGAGGGAAGGTTTGGACTCCGTTAACCTAATGAAAATCGTTTATGAGCTAGTTGCTATAAGGAGGTTTAATGCATGCAGGGTCAATTCTATGTGAAAGTAGTTAAGGGTTTGTTTTGTTAATCACGCTAATCTCAGGTATTACGGATCCGACTTGAAAAATGAATTCAGTGTTAGATAGCTTACTTATCAGCATTGTCCATATATTTTATATATAATATAAATCTTATATATAAAATTCTCGTGTCACAATGTTCGTTCCCATACTCCTCCGAAACGGCTGAACCGATTTGGATGAAATATTGTGTGCGGGTAGGTCTAAAAATCGGCCAACATCTATTTTTCATACCCCTAGGACGCGAGCGGAGCCGCGGCCAACAGCTAGTTACATATAAATATATATAAAAATTATAAAGCTTTAACCAAAACGAGTGGAATATAAATAAAAATCTCTCATGCTGAGACTACAACACAAATGGGCCGACTCGACCGTACCGATACTACCCAAACTACAATCACAGAAAAGATTAACCTAAAATGACAATATTTAAGCTGTAGAAGCATCTCACTAAGCCGCCATAGCGTATGTCTGATGATGTATGTACAAAATGGAACGCAGTGATTTTTTGAGAGCTTCCATTGCATTAACAGTTTAAATTTAAGAAAAACAATCTAAGAAAGAGTTGTTTTCTTTGAAAAGTTCTAAAATAGGTTCGCGACACGTATGCCCATCTTTTAAGAATGATTATATTAAATCACGTTTAAAGCACAGCTGCCCTTGGTGATTAGAAACAATTACCAATAGTAAGCAAGGATGGTGCGGTCAATACCTACTTCGATGGGTGACCGTCTGTGGCATGATAAACGTTTCCGTGATTTTGAGGTCATTCTCTTGAGAGGAGACCCAAACGCAGCAGTGGTAATCGTAATCGATAGTGAATCGTCCTTTTACAAAATAAGAGAAGAGAAATAGAAGATTAAAAGAGAGAACCTTTTTTGAAGTAATCAAATTTATTCACGCTGTTATAACAACACTCTACGGGCAACAGGAACCGCAGACGAGTTAGCTGTTATAGTTTTATTTGTATTTAATTAATTTTACGGAGGCTGTAATTTGATAGATATAAAAAAATACTCGCTAACAAAATTATATTCCAACGATGCTAGTTGCCGCGATATCAGACGTGGCGAACTGAGACCGTAATGGATAGTCTGTAGTTTTTCTGGTAAGGAATCATTAGACAGACTAATCGTTTTATTATTCTCATTATCTACGTAAAGCTACATAATTCACTTTAGATCACTTTTATTTTCGGTTGCTCTGTATTATAAAAAACTTATGTACTTCAAACCCAATTTATCAGTAATATTCTCAAAAAGTTTCAAATAAAATTAGTAGGACAACACTTTGTGTGATTCACAATTTGTTGTTCTGAGTCTGGGTGTCCTTTGTGTCCGTTTCATGTATGTTTGTAAAGTCCCCCGCGACACAGGAATTTATATTCCTAATGCGGGAGTTGTCTTCTTAAAAAATAAAAAATAAAAAAAAAATAAAAAAATTGCTGACATAATTATGTCTAATTAGACTTCATCTTTGACCTTAAGATGAAAGAGTGATGACATGGTGATGACAGATATCTTTTATGTCTGGGACAGACAACGTTAAATCAATTTATTCAACCCTCAAAATGATCTAAAACGACCTTTTTACACGAAAGACAAAATAGCACCATCTTTTACCACATAAACTGTCGTTTTTAGGGTTCTGTTGCCAAATGGCAAAAAACGGAACCCTTATAGATTCGTCATGTCTGTCTATCTGTCCGTCCGTATGTCACAGCCACTTTTTTCCGAAACTATAACAGCTATACTGTTGAAACTCGGTCAGTAGATGTATTCTGTGAACCGCAATAATATTTTTACACAAAAATAGAAAAATGCAATAATTTTTTGGGGTCCCCATACTTAGAACTGAAACTCAATAATTTTTTTTTCATCATAACCATACGTGTGGGGTATTTATGTATAGGTCTTCAAAAATGATATTGAGGTTTCTGAAATCATTTTTTTCTAAACTGAATAGTTTGCGCGAGAGACACTTCCAAAGTGGTAAAATGTGTCCCCCCCCCCCCTGTAACTTCTAAAATAAGAGAATTATAAAACTAAAAAAATATATATGATGTACATTACCATGCAAACTTCCAACGAAAATTGGTTTGAACGAGATCTAGTAAGTAGTTTTTTTTAATACGTCATAAATCATAAACCGCAATTTACATTTCTTTCAATCAAAACACTATTATTAAAACATCGATGAAAATTACAACGAACTACAAAAACTTTTATATGATGTTACTTGCTGCTACGGAATCCTTAATGGGCGAGTCCGACTCGCACTTGGCCGTTTTTTATCAGTTTAAATCAGTTCGAACCGATATGATTTGTTGTGTTTATCACTCACCCAACTAAACTAACTTTTTACTCTTAGTTATTTGAATGCTGAAGTACATTTAATTAGTTTTGATTCGTACTCGACTCCGTAAAAAAGTCCATAAATAATTAAAAGAAAAACAGAAATAAACAGTTTGTAATTTTTCATTTCTGATTGTATTTGTGGCATTAAATGGTTTTCATATTCATCATTTATATTCATTATTTAATATATTTTTAATACTGTCGAAGCTATTTTCAAGTAAGTCACATAAGCAAAGATTGCTTTATTTTGTCATTATTTTGGTCTCCTATGTTTTATCGCTGCCTATATTTACAAGCCTGTATGAAAACACATAGTATACATACATTTTTTTTTCCAATTTTCTCCTTATTATTATTCGGTCAGCTTCAGATTTTTTTACAATGGATACAAAGGAGGACTTGTGATAATAGCGATAACAAAAGCTTTTCAGAGCATCGTTTATGTTATAAACAAACAAAAGCCGCCTTCAAACATGAAGTCGAACATCGGTTCTCCAAATATGCGATCGAGACGCGGATCAAACACAAGGACTATTATTTCTCGTTGAATGGAGCGCTTATAAATTTTATCCGTATTGTATTGAAAGAAACAAATCTGGACCTATTGTTTTTGAATCTTTACATACTGACAGGATTCTAGCCAAATTAGATGATTTCAGGTCAGTGCCAAATCCTTATTAATATTATAAACGCGAATCCAGTTTTTCATAACATTTCTTAAATTAAAGCGGCTAATTGCTTTATTATTTTTCAACTTTGATTTGCAGATAAAAAATTGAAAAAATAAGCCGTGGGCGAAAGCTAATATTTAATAAAAGTAATTTAATAAACATCATTAAAGACAGCATAATTCTCATAACTTTAGAGATTTATATTATCTAGTAGGTTAATAATATTGGGCTCAAAAATTTACCAAACATATTTTGAACTACATAAATTTACTTCTAATTAAATCCCTTGTTAAGACTTACTAATTAATAATTCATCTCGAAAGTGCTTTATGTACTGTAGATGGCTTAATTTAAGAAAATCATGAAAATGTTATTAAAGATCCATCTACTCTCTTATATACAGGAGTTTATCATATATATCTCTACTACACTATGCATTTGGTGATGGATAAAAATAGTCACCACCTCTATTCATCCTATGGGACCCGTAAGGGTTTAAACTTCTTATTAGAATAGAAGATAGGACTGCAAAGAGAATAAATAATTGAAACAAATGGTACTAGTCTTGTCTACTTTAGAAAATAAGTTTTGATTGGCAATAGCATACACAGTCGTACGTGATCTTTTTGTGTTTCGGAATTTACTTTGTATTTTTCCTTCCATCAATTATAACTATATGATTAGACTAAAATAAATTAACGTTCTTATCGTTTCGTCGTTCGTTTTTCCATAGGAATTTTCCTTACTTTATAAGCCACCAAAATGATGCAGTAGTACCCATTCTCATAGTACACAATCACTATCTTTTCTACAGATCTTATGGAAACATTATCATAAAGAATAGACATATGAAAGGTATACACGCACAAAAGCAATTTATTTCTTCACTTCTGTGGCCTTGGCTTTCGATCTATTTTAATAAATTGCCACTGAAGTACATTAGATTCTATTTCTGGCAACGCCGTAGTCTTATTGAGTTTATGTTCATTTTACTTAGATTTCCTTTACAGTTTGCTTAAACTTCACTGATTTTATAAATTTTGTTTATTAACGTTCATTAAAAGAAAATCATACAAATATGTTAGTATGTATATCTTCTCCTGAAGCATCAGAACATACATATCTAGTACCACTACTTAACATTATTCTGGTGAAAAATTAAGGATTAACGCTTTCATAGCACTGAAAGTAGCTTGTGTGATTCTGAGGGATAATCCTACTTGCATAAACTAGCTACAGTTGACTTACACAAAATGTAAGAAATTCCAACACTAAGAAAAGTAAGCAATAATTTTGATCAGTTCATGATAATATGCAGGATATACCTAGAAGTACCAATATCAATTGTTATAATAAAAAATGAGAGAGTTGCTACATTTGGAAAGTTGCAATCACAAATTCTAGAAATAAATTTGTTAACTTTACCAACTAATTTTGACAGTTTTTCCCAAAGAACTTGTAAATATATCAGAAGCTCATCTACTGAAGGTGAAAGAAAAAATATTGATGTAAAATTTAATTTATAAAATCACGATGTGAAGAGGAGATAGAACGCTCTGGGGATCGCCAGCAGATACGTTACTCCAAGATGAATGAGTATTTCTAATACATGTCCGTTGTCGACTACAGCAGAAATTTAAATTAGGTACCGTTGAGGAAACATTAAATCAACGTAAAATATGAAGCAGAAAGTTGTAATGTACTTTATTACAGGTTGGAAAACAAAATTCTTCTATTTTTATTTTCAATTCTAATTCATATATGATCGCTTGGTTTGTGACAATGATGTTCGCTAGGTTTGTGACAGTAATGTTCGCTGGGTTTGTGACAGTGTTCGGACGGAATCCATGAAAAATGAACAGTTATTAATAGACGAACGCACAAGGGCAAGGACGATAAAGGAATTGTTTTACAAATTTATTTAGGCAATCTTGAATTTATAAAAATAGTCATAGGTTTTACTGTAACGAGTGAGTAATGATGGTTATAATTATAAGGACTGCTTATGACTTAGCTGTATGCCTGTCAACCTCATAGTTGTAATGTAGTTAAGTAGGAAACCTATAATTTTCAATTTAATTGTGTAAAATTATGTAAAGTATTTTATACTTTTATTATAAATTTAGAAGTTGTATAAAAATAACGGCAAACGTAGTGTAGGACGCCCACAGGCCAGGTGGAGTGATGATTTGCGCAAGATGGCCGGCAGGAGCTGGATGCGAGAAGCCCAAAATCGATCAAAGTGGTGTGCAATGGGAGAGGCCTATGTCCAGCAGTGGACTGATATAGGCTGATGATGATGATGATGATAAAAATACTTGTTAATTTATTTTTATCAATACATTTCTAATCTGCCTGACGTAGAGCAATGAGTAGAATCCAAGAGTAGTACTACCCTTATTATGAAGATAATCTATATATATTATAATGAATTACTGTTCGTTAGTCTCGCTAAAACTCGATAACGGCTGGACCGATTTGGCTAATTTTGGTCTTAACTTATTTGTGGAAGTCCAGAGAAGGTTTAAAAGGTGAATAAATATGAAAGTAGTTTAGGTCTTCTATTTATCCATTGAGGCAGTACGAAGCCTGCCGGGTCAGCTAGTACAATAATACATTTTTGACTAAGTACGTATATAATTATTTAAACTAAAGTATAGTAGCACAATTACTCTTAATTTAATTTTGAAGTACATTAAATATATATGCAAGATAGACACGTTTTTTACTAAATTGAAGATTATGTAATACTTGTAGTATTGTATATATTATGTACCTTCTCCTTACTACAACATAAAGGAACAAGTAACGACCCCGCAAAGTCAAACTAAATTATTAACATACTTACTATTCATAACACGTGTTAAATATAGCTCGTGTTCACATATATTATTAAAGTTTTATTAACATTTAACCCACATATAATTTGTAATCAAATTTCAAATCTAAAATTAACTTATTAAAACAACATAACATTATTATTTGACAAAACATTCTATAAATGTTTTGGGTTTCGTTAAAAGTCCCACTAACCCTTCCAAACTTAATTAACTTGTTCCAGGATCACAATAGTTCAGGCTCGGATTCCGATCTTGAGGTTTTAGGCGGGGCTTTTAGAAATGAATTGCGTTGAATTGTACGAATGGCTTTAAAAGGAGATTGATAACGAGGGAATATGTGGAATGTCATTGAGGTTGACTGAACTGACGTACATAGTGCTAACTAATAGAAACAATCGTGATTTCTAGTCTGATCGGACGCCCGCTTATGTTTTAGACAATCCGTATCTCTAAATCTCAGTTGGTATTTAAATATACTCGTACATATATATATATATATATATGTGCAAAATTTTAAAAAGCTTTCAACAGTCCTAAAAATATTAATTAGGGACAACAACGGTGCAGTGCCTTTTTTTATTAGGGTTCCGTAGTTCATGACTCGGAACCCTTATAGATTTGTCATGTCCGTCCGTCCTAGACCTATTCAACGCATGGCCTGACACGAGGCCTTTTTGGAGGATTTTTTGGACATATCTTACACACGACCACCTGATTCCAAACTAGGTACAACCTGTAAGAAGTGTTAATACATATACTTATGTATCTATTAACATACAAATAAAGAAAATTGAAGCATCTTTTTGTATATTACAAAGACCGTTTTTAGTAAATAGCGTTCGGAGTAGCCGCAAGAAAAAAAAATCTTCCCTACTTTACGTGTAGGGGAGGTACCCAATAAAGATATTTATAAATTTTATTGTAGCACTTTGTCGACGTAATTCCAATACATATTCATGTAAAGTTTCATCCTTCTAGCACTAACCGTTTGGGCGGTAGGTCGAGGACGGACTCGGAATTAGCGAATCTTTAGGGGTTCCGAGTCTCCGAGTCATGAATTACGGAACCTTTAAAAGACGCCCTTTTTATAATACAACTTGTGTGTGTGAACCAAACCAAATGTTTCTCGAGTTTCGGGTTTCTGCGTTCTCATTACAACTTTAAGTAACACAATCGTTTTGTTTAGATAACCTTCCTCAACAATTGTACTAAAGCAAAATATTGCTATTTAAGGTACTCAGGGTTTGTCCAGCCATTTACTTATTTACCCCGTTGGGAGTTTAGTTGTTTATCTAACTCAAATATTACAGCTACTTAAAGGTAATCAAAACTATAAGAATTCTAACGTAAAGCGATATTACTAAGTAAAGGAAGTGTTTCGTGTTTTGGTACATAATATATTTTATTGAAATTGTTTGAAAAACAATCGAAACAAACTGATTCGATTCAGGCTGAATTGATTGTCAAAGATTTATGTATAAGTATAATTATGTTCACATTGTACACGCGTACAATACTAACATAGTACGTACGTACTAACATTCAACAAATAAAGTGTACCTTAGACCCTTATGATACACTTACTGGAGAGAAATATAGTTTTATTTCATAATTCGATTTCTTTCATCGACTATATAAATATGATTTTTAGTTTTTCCGCACCTTTCTTCATTACGTAGTTTATAGAAGAAAAGGGAAGTTGTTGTAATAAAGTGGGTCAAAACCAAGCGATAATACGACCGTAACAGTCACGTATAGAAACCATTAAACATGTGAGTGTTTTTTTTGTGATCATGACTCTTTAGATTGTTATTGCTAGGTAATTGCAACCCAATTTTCCTTATTATTATATTTTTATATATTAAAGTCACAAATTGTATAAAAAGGTAATATATTATAGTAATTTACTGTCTAAAACAATTTCTATACTCTAATAGTTTTGACGAAAGAAAGATACATTTACTAGTAACACGTTCTAGTAACCAAACTGTTAACGAATTCAAATAGCCACCAACCAAGAGTGACACTCAAATTACTTCATGCTTTAAATGTAAACTAGCTGTTGCCTGCGACTCCACTTTTCTAATATGAACGATATAAATATAGTATTTATGTCATATAATACTAAAGCATATTAGTGAAAGAATTGCCGGAATCGTTTCAATAGTTTCAAACATAAACATATGAAGAAATTTTATTTTAAAGGTTAATACTATAAATTCTAGACAATTGATAATATATTAATGTTTATAGTTCATATTAGTATTGTAATAATAATAGAAGTAATGATAGTAAATGTAGGACATTAATTTTAAGTTTACGAATTTGTTTTTTTTTGTAATTCGTTAATGTTAGGTGCCAATAAATTAATTTTATATATTCGTGAGATACATAAAATTAATTTATTGGCGCCTATAGTATGTATGTCATGTATGTCTCAAATAGAAATTTCGCACTTGTCGAAGTTGAGTTCTAAGCCAATGAATTTAAATTTATTTTTAATTAAAGATTATATACGCACGCTGATTTCAGCACGAATAGACTGGCTCGACCAAGGCAGAACTATCCTCACACAGAAGACCAACCTAAAATGACAGCATCGGTGCTGTCGTATTTCATTGGTGAGTTTGAGATTGGAGTCAATCATTCTGCATCATTCTGTCATCGGACATCTGACACACATCATCTAGTCCCAAACTAAGCAGAGCTTGCATTATGGGTACTAGACAACTGATATTGTTAATGATGCAGAAACATCTCACTAAGCCACGATTGTGTGGGTCATCATTTGATGCGACTCAATGAGGATGGTTGCCCCTGGATTCTACTCATGCAGAGTAGTTACTTTGGTAGGCCTAAACATAATAAAAAAAGATTAATCTTTTAAAACTGTATCTACTCCCTCCCCTCTTAGAATTCCATCGTCAGGATACTAGGTAGTTTTATTTAGTGAAAAATAAAATTTTAACATATAATAAATCAAATCATTATAATTTATTTTATGATATAATTATAATGCTGTCTTGGCCATTATTTTTGAAACGTCGTATTTCAAAATATATTGAGAATCATCCTACATACATATTGAGTTACGGTATAATTTGCCAAAACCCTTCACAAAGATTTCAGTAACAATCTTATAAACGATTTTCACCATAAATACGTGCCGTATAATGTAATATTATACGTACAATATAATATAAATACGTAACATGTAATATTCTTTCTTATTCTTCTCATCTCTTGTGTTTATATATTCTTGCAAATCAATTAATTTTACATCAGAACCAACCTTTATTTAAATTTCAGAAACAGCATTATCAAAGACCTCTTCAAAGCTATTTAGTAATAGTAAACCATAAACCTAACGATTACCAAGGAGGAACTCAAATATACAAAAAGAGCTCTTAGAGTTCAAAACATCATATATTGTCCTATTGCTGTAAAACACTTTCATATTAAATTTGACACACGCAATAGTACTTTCCAAAACTTACGAAAGAATCTACCAAGTATAGAAACATAAAGTTCAAGGGAAACTACTACTAATTTCACTAAAACTATCTAATTGGTTTCTAGTTGTATAAAATATACAAATAAATTGAAAGAATAACTTCATAAACCAAACTTTCATATAGGATCGAAGTTCTCGCCAAGACAAATTAAACGAACCTAAGCTTGATGTGATTTTGTTGTTTGCTTGCGGTGTGCCTATGGCCGCCTTCCAGTTCCAACATCAGATCAGCTTCTTGTTATCGGAATACTGAATATATTTTGCAAGCATATGTGACTCGATCGGGACGCGTAAGTGAAATTCAACTTGCAAGATTTCATTAAATAAATAAATATTTTCGGACATCTTACACACAACGCCATCTAGTCCCAAATTAAGTAGATCTTGAATTATGGGTACTACAAAACTATAATAAATACATAAACATACTTATTTTTTTTTGTAATTACATACATATAATACATAGAAAACACCCAGACTCCGAAACAAATATTTGCGGTTTACACAAACATTTGGTCCGACCCGGGCATCGAACCCGAGGTCGAGGTCTCCTCTTGATCAGCAGTCGCATACGCTAACGACCAGACCAACGTGGCAGTCAAACATTACAGACAAACGGACAGTTGAAACTAAAAATAAAAGCCTTTAATATGGACGAAAGGACTTCCATTTAAGTAATGTTTAAGAGTCTATGTACACAAATAGACCCAAACAATTACTTTAAGTACGTCGTAGTATTCTCACCACTTAAGGCGAAGTATGTGTAATTTGACCAGACAACCTAGTTTGCCAGCGATATATAGTAGACTAAAACCTCCTTTCTCAGGAAACATCTATATCACAAAGTGTTGATTTTTTTTCGTTTACACAAAATACATGTATACAAATACTATAAGACACTTCTACATTTGTACATTATTGCTTATTTCTTTTTTATATGTTAAAAACATTAAATATATCAGTAAAAACGTATATACTTAAGTTTATTTAACTACCTCGTTGGTCTAGTGGATAGCGTATGCGACTGCTAATCAATAGGTCTCGGGTTCAAATCCCGGGTCGGCCAAAAAAGTGTTTTTGGATTGATCTTAGAAAATTCCTAATAGCAGCCCGGAGTTCGGAAGGTTGGCGGTTATTCACGCCCGTGCCTCGCAGAGCACGTAAAGCTGTCGGTCCCGTTTGTCATGAACATCTATGGCAATCGTTATTGGGAAGTCAGTGACCTCAAATTTACTGACAACTAGTTCAACCTTCGCATTTCAGTTCTCCCTTAGGGTTGCGGAGATCCGATGCCAGTCGCTCCGTGGAAAAACTGATATTCAGGTAAAACCGGTTGAACTAGGAACCGGTTGAGGCTAGGAAGAAGAAGATACAATAACTGTTCTGTCTATTACAAATGTAATTGTTCCCTATATATTGCAAGTTTATTAAGGGACAGGGTTCTATCGTTCAGATTAAAATAGTGGTCCCGAGAGATAGTAAATTGAATGAATATTAATCAATTTATTTTTATCTACATTAACGGCATATTGAATACGTTTAGGTATTTGCCTAAAACTTTTCTGAATAAATGACAATGTTAATCATAAAAGCAGAATTATTTTTTTGGAATAAAGAACGATAATAATGAAATTTTTGAAACCGAAGAAGATTAGGGCCATAATTAATGACAAAAATGATATTAACGTCGGCTTCGAAGATTCACGGGTCATTTCACACACGAAGAAATAAATGAAAAGAATTTTCCGATAAATTAAACAGAATATACAACACCGCAACATTATATAATTTACGTTTCATTTGCTTTCATTGAATTGATCTTTATATATATACGTAAAGCTTCATGTGGGCGGGTTTCTTATTACATACATTCACAGATATATAATTACTGCATTGATAAATTTCTATAAAGTACATTTGATACTTGATACAGGCATAAAGCATAGTTTATCAAGTTATGTGTATTGTAAAGCATGATGTAATGTAAAATTACACAGTACCTGCATTTACGAGCATTTTGCTTATGTAATTATGAGTCTCTAGCACTACCTGAGTCTCGCAGTGTTACTTGCATTTATTACCCACATTATGTGTAATTCGCGAATACCTAACGCTGCGGAGCGAAGACAGTGGGGCAGTAAAAATTATAAAAAATACTTTTCAATTTACTGTATAATACTTTAATATGCATTTAGTAAAAAACTGTTCATTTCATATCACAGACTTCAATTTTATTAAAATTATTTATTTGTATGCATAGATCGATCTATGTTTGTATGTATATGTTTGCATGTATTCCAAAGATTTGATTTGAGCTATGTAAAAGAAAAAATAACTATACTACCAGACTAGGCAGACTTCTGCTCACGCAATTTTTGTGTTATCTGTTTTTTACTGTAACTACAACTTCTGATCGCAACAGTAAAGTTTAGTTTTAACATTCACGAAAGATAGATTTTAATACGGAAAGAGAATTTAACGAAAATCTACCTATAGTTTAAAGCCCAATGCTAAATAGCTTTCTAAAATACAAATACGAGTATTCGAAAACTTCAATCATCGTCAGTTAAGTCCCGTACTGAAGAATGCTTATATTGTGGATTTAAGGGGCTCAAACAGGTTTCTATTCTCCTACTAACTCTCGACGCCATAAAAGCTCACAAGCGACGCCCGCGAGGGTTCTCGAGGTGCAAGTGTTCATGAGCATCCGTAGTTTATCAGACATTGCAATTTTACATTGACAAAGAACAGCAGTTACATTACATAGAAGTTATCCATACTAATATTATAAAAAAGCAAGCGTGGCTAAATTTCGGTATACAATAGATTGAACCCTGTAGTAGGACATAGGCAACTTTTTGTTGTAATAACTTATACATACGCGATACAAACGCGGGCGGAGACCCCGGCAAAATCTAGTTTTACATCTATTTTAAGGTGCCTGGTTTCGTAGAAACATGAATACTGTGAAATGCTATTGTATAAATTTTTAAACAAAGCCATGTTTAACTTTGTTCTGTAATTTTCTAAATATCGTTTTAAAGTGTTTTTTGAAAAGTTATGTGTGTACTTTTATATTACGAATACGGCAAGTATTTGTAATTTAAAAAAAAAAATTGCGGCCAGTTGTTGATTTCAATTTCCAACATTGTGTATACGAGGAAATTGGTATTTTGAACTTCACTGTGTTGCAATTGGGTTTCATTTATAGTATGTGGGACGAAGTTTTATTGTTTTCTTAATAAATTTTCTATTGATTTCACTTGTATTTGTGATTCAATTGTTGTTGTAATTCGAAAGTAGCTTTATCTGTCTGTCTTTTACACTTTAATTCACCGCTGCAGCAATTTCAATGAAATTCAGCATACTTAGGAGCTACTTTGATTCCTGAGGAAGGACTTAGGCTGATTGTGTTATAGCGCTAGAGAACCGACATGCATGCAACGGAGCCGTGGGCAAAAGCTAGTGTTTTATTAAATACATTGATACTCAGTTAATACGATGTGTATATCAGTGAAATCATTTTCATTACTAGATATGACGTAATAGGCGTACCGAAAGATTACTTACAGTTGAAATTAATGTTGTAAGGATTTCGTTCAGGATTCGAAAAAATACATAAAGGATGAAGGACAATCGGGAAGCGTTCTCATCTTGTTTTTGTATTTAAACGAAAATCAAATATCTCTACAATTTCTTTTTTTGGTATAGGGATACTATATCTTTGTGTGGCCAAGGTCAGTGATATTTAATATTATCCACTTTTAAATAAAGAATCTGTTCTGTTCTGTTTGTCTGTCTGTCCGTCCGTATGTCACAGCCACTTTTCCCCGAAACTATAAGAGCTATACTATTTTGTCGGCCGCATTAATATTTTTTCAAGTTTGTGTGTTTCAAACCGATCGAAATAGTGCATTCTGTCGATATACGTCTCTTTTTCTACAGTTAGTACCAAAAAAATAAGAAAAATGAATTTAATGAATATGTTTCAATAAAATAAACAACGCACCATTAGTTATGATCAGCGATAATAAAGGAGCTTATAGATTTAAGTAGCTTCAGCGTGTGCAAACACGTGATAATGATAAAAAGCTGAAGAGATTGTTTATTTAGTTAAATGCGCTAATCTCAGGAAGTTCGAGTTCGATTAAAAAAAATCCTTCCGTGTTAGTTATCGAGAAAGTCTTGAAATAATGGTTATGTAACATCAGGCTACGACCAAAAGTAATAATGAAAAATGTTGCAAGAACGGGGAAAATGATTTCTTCTTTCATATTTTTAGTATTGAGAGCTTCCATTGCGTGCTCTGCGTAAATAGTTAAAGTTTCTTAATAATAATAACAATAAGACCAAAAAATTGAAAACTGGAAAAAGAAAGTCCTTCACTGTAGACACCCTCATGACCTAGAGCAGTCTTACCTCAACACCCATAACCTACAAAAAACAATCGTTGAAAAAATAAGCAAATACGTTGAGCATAAAGAAGTTACAAGAATGGAAGACAACACAAAGTTTATATTGTTCCTATTATTCTCTCTACGACAGGTGTTATCCCTAACCATCTCCTTCGTAGCCTAATATTCGTAGCATTAAATTAGTAGATTTAGAAGAATCCCTATATACATCAATCTGCAGAAAGCAGCCATCCTAAACACATGCAGAATCGTTAGGAACTTCATGCAGTTAGACGAAAGTACACTCTCAACATAAAATTCACCACACGCTGTATTTACTTGGCTTTGGCCCATAAATGTAGCAAAAACCAGCCTTAGAGCTGAGAAACAAGAACAATCCCGATAATAATAATAAAAACTTTATGTAAAAAACACAGCATACAAAATTATAGTGCGATTTTTTTAAACCCTGTAAAATAGACGTATTTTTTTATTCATTTTATCATTATCATAAAAACATATCATAACATTATCATAAAAACATATCTTAACATTTTCATAAAAACATAAGAAAGATTTTTCCCTTCATGAGTTCTAGAAATAAGTCCGACACTGAATGTCTGTCTTTTAAGGTTGGCTCATGACAACCTCTTAAATGGTAAATTTTCTTTACGCTATATAATAAAACATTACGCTGCGGGCAATAAAAGACGCATACGTAACTGCGTGTGCGTCTGAGTAAAATAATCTTACGTTAATGCATTTTCGATATTTATTTTGCTATATTTAATTGCTGAGGCGCAAACTCAATGGCGTGTAATTGGAGAGGCCTATGTCCAGCAGTGGATTTAGTCGCCTTTTTAGTTTGCTATATTTGACGATGTTTTAAACGTGACAGTTTTCAGCAAACTTTTCTATAATTGGCAAACAGATAAATATACGTATACATGCAGCCAAGTATTTACAGAAACTAAAGCTACTGAGTATAAATCATTAACTTTTTTTTTTAATTTATTTAATTGACACAAAACAATTTTTACAATCATAAAGTCTGCCAAACTATGAAACAGTTTGTCGGCAGAAGAACTAACTAACAAATATTTACTAAGTTCCTATATTAAATCCTAATTTTATTGCTCTGACTTTGCTGTAATGAAGAAGGCAATTAACGTAATATCAGGCAAGATTCGTCTGTACCGAGATCACATATAACGCTGAGCCAAGCTTTACATACTTACATAAACTTATAAAACGAGACTTTCAGCTCCTGTTCTTGAAGAGTATTCTATGCAAGTAATTTCACAAAGCCATACATTACAGTCTCGATCCTTATTTATAAAATAAAAAAAAAATGTGAGCCGTCACGGGACGCCTGGCAGATGTGAAACATCGCCATTATTTTGTAAAAGTAATATGCAGAAAAGAACATATTGTAATAGGAACTAAATATGTCATAATGATAAAATAAAATATTACTAATTATTAAAATAGTACGGTGTGGCGTATAATTATAATAATTATAATTAAATAATTATATTATAACTATAATTATAATTTACGCCACACCGTACACACTACTGCATATAGACTGTATATACAGGGTGAATTTTTGAGACGGGACAGTAAGGGTAGGTACCTTAACCGTTATAGTTACAGGAAAACGCTCTTAGGAGACTATCCATAATTTTTTAAGATATTCTGAACTGCATTTACAGTTTTTAAAAAAAATGTACAGCCAGCAAGAAAATGGTCATTTTAAACAAAAACTTTTTTTGATGCCAATCAATCCTGTTTCTTATAAGGATCAAAAGTCTCTACTGGACCGACTGAGGTTTGAGTACTAGAAATGTCAGAAATCGCAAAAAACTTTTCCCATACATTTGTACGGAAATAAATCATTTTAATATGTATTTTATCTTTTTTTTTTATTCTTTAAGCGTATTTAGTAAATAATAGGAACACGGAATTTGCATTGGTGTCGTACACAAATAGGTTTCCACTGCGAAAAGTATCGAGTGGTAATGGTGGAATTTTATGAAGGTACTCTTAATTCTGCCGTGTATAACGACGTCAGAGTTAGAGAATCTCCAAAACCAGTTGGATGAATGGCTCCTGTCAGAATTGCAAAAAGCTTATTTTCAGCAAGATGGCGTTCCGCCACACAACAGCTGCGTATTCCAGTTTGAATAGGCAGTTCGTGTCACAGTGGATAGGTACACATGGTTCAACCAAGTGGCCACCTCGTAGCCCCGATCTAACGCCTCTCGATATTTTTCTGTGGGGCTACCTAAAAACGAAGTCTGTAGACTTCGTTTTTAGTACTAGTTCAACCAGTTCAGATGAAGAATGGAATACGATTTTACGAAAATATGATTGTGAAAAAAGAAAACTTCAACGTAAGTTACCGGTCGCCATTTTTGATGCTTTGACATTTGAAAAGGCCGCCAATATTCTCAATGATCACCACGACCCACCTTTTTAAATGGGTCGTCGCGAGCTTCGCGTGAGCGTAAGTCATGACGTCATGAGTGACGTTTTCGCCGCGACCACAACGACCGCGGTCGTTAAGTGGAACGATTAAAGGAGCATTTTGATCGTTGTGGGCGCTTAGTGGAACGCACTCTTAATAGTCACAATCCACGGTTCTCTATGCTAATGAAAAAAAAAACGAAAAAGTTTGGAATACTATAACCCGACTACGTCTAAACTTTATAAATATAATTTTAAAGCGAAAACCATCCGGGGCAATGCCCCAGATGGCTTTAGGTATTAATAGATTCGCAATAATGATTGCGAATCTTTGACTGCCTTGTTGGTCTAGTGGTTGGCGTATGCGGCTGCTCGTCAAGAGGTCTCGGGTTCGATTCCCGGGTCAGACCAAATATTTGTGTGATCAACAAATATTTGTTTCGGAGTCTGGGTGTTTTTCTATGTATAATATGTATGTATTTACAAATAAAAAAGTATGTTTATGTATTTATATCAGTTGTTTAGTACCCATAACACAAGCTCTGCTTACTTTGGGACTAGATGATCTTGTGTGTAAGATGTCCAAAAATATTTATTTATTTATACCTTTGTTTATACTTAAAATTTTAAGAAATACTGTCTATGTACCTTATTCTTAATTCCTCTTTCAAACTATTATTTCACACAGGCCCTTATACTATTATAGCCAATATTAAAACCAAATGAACCTAACTCAACACGCTTGTCTAAATTTCTGATAATAGTGTAAGACGCCCGTATACCGATAATATAGAGGGTTGATCCCAATAGCCCTTAAATCTGATAGTGTCATATTCCAAGTATTTCAGTGCTCCAACTGGAATGAAATAGACTTTATCGCAAAACCTGTGTGGGAATAGGCAAACAAAATTCTTCACTTTTTAATTAGTTGGAAAACGATCGCGTAATGTAATGTATGCTGAACATTAAAAATGTTTGTGATGGTTACTATTTTTCATCTTGAGGCTACTTTATCATCTATGGTATAATGGTAGGTATAATATACATACTAACATATAATATTATAAATACGAAAGTAACTCTATCTTTATATCTGTCTGTACGTCATGCAATGACGTCTAAATTAGATTTTAACTTGGAGAAGGACAAAGGTTGCTCTGTGTCAAAAAACCGACAATTTAAAGTTCCCTCCTATAAAATTTAGAACTAGTCCGTGGGATTTACGGCTTTTTAAATACGGCAAAAATATAGGCACTATAACCACAATTATTCCAGAACGAATAGGCCGGTTCGACCGGGGCGATATTACCTTCTCACAGCAGACCATCCTAAAAATGACAGCATTTGTGTTGTCGTATTTCGTCTCGTGAGGGCTTGTAAATAGGCTGTTCTACTGTTTTATATTTTTAATGTAACATTGCCGAGAAAGATGTAGCCTTCTAACATATGGACGAGGGCTCTACCCTTTGTCCGTTTATCTATTAAACGTCAGCGCCACCCGACGGGTCCTGACATATATACATAAAAGCAACTGTTACTGCCCTTATAAATGTTAGGACATTATTATTGTTAATTTAAAAAACAAATCCCTTGTAATTAATTTTAAATGTCTTTGAAATTGAAAACTATTTTTACTACCTTTGTAATATATTCTCTAGAGCCACAAATAGTCTATTGTGCAAATGTACGTCTATCAAATTTAAGTGGTATGAAGGATTTTAGGTAGAATGAGATGACTCACATGGCAACCTTAATAAGATCCTCCTCTAATCGTGGCTTTAATCATTTACAATTTGTGTTTATGTGTGTGTACAAAATGTATCGCTTAATGCGATCCTTTTACTGTTGAACCGACATAAAGAGACCCTCAAATATTGTTGTGGGTCTGTTGTTGCTGCTCAGGTACTAAACGTTAAGGTTAATGTCTCGTTCGATTTTACTAGATCATTTTTCGTTTATATTCCTATGGTATATAATATACCACACATAATATGTAGTAGATTATCTTCTTTATTGGGAATCACTACACATCGAAGAGCGTATATTATATTCTGAGAGCTATTTTATAAGTCATCAACATTCTTACCAAGTCCCACGCGACCTATGTACGGTAGTCCGTACATAGGTCGCCTTTTGGAAGTTTTTGGCCTACTATAACAAGCTGACCAGGCAGATTGAAGTAGGGTTTGTTCAAGTTCCGTCGTAGTCTGTTCTACGAGGGCGTCGCTGATCAGTCATCGGCCTAACAGATTACGCCCGGGGGGGCGTATGACACGTTGGTCACAGCCCAGATATTGACATATCAGGAGGCGGCGCGCCTGTCACTATAGGAGTCTCCCTGGTGGTCGGATTCAATGAGGCGCTGGGCTTGCGGGTGGCCCTGGCTAAGACGGAGGCCCTTTTGTTCCATGGGCCCTGTCGTGATCCGCCCCTCGGCACCTCCATCGTAGTCAACTCAGTCCTTGTCCTCCTAGACATCCAAGACATACGCGAGTGGCTCGAAGCCGCTCGCCTAGCCACGATGGTTCGTTGGTCGTTCCGACTTGAGACTCCACCTGCTGTCTTCACCATCGTGGAGGCTCTCCAGCCGGTCATTCCACGAGTGGACAGGGCGGCATCACGGGACCTTTTCCTTCCGACTAACGCAGGTCCTTTCCGGGCACGGTCCCTTGGGGGAGAACACGTTCCCTGGACATGTTTCAGGCACATCGTGTTTGATACCGATTTAAATCTTTAGGGTATCTAATAAAGGTCGGCGCCAAATCTGCGCTTAAAATATTTGAATACTTTTTATTTAGAATCACTTCAATTGCCCACTAAAAATTAAATAAGGATTTAAAGTACTTCAAATGGCTACTAAGAAGCATTCGTTTAATGTGTAATAATAATTAAATAATATCTATAAAACATTGAAAAAAATATATTGTTAGTACTTTGACAGTACAGAAAATGATTTATTTTGATATGCGTCTTCAAATTTATTTTTATCCTTGATCACCTAAAACAGCGACCTTGTTAATTTTCAAGTAGTTTAATTAAGTACATTTAAGTTACATTGTCAATATCAAATCAGAGCAACTTCAATCAGATTAATTTCACTTCCGTCGTAACTGTTGCAATCTTGATGGACCCTAAGGAACTTGCACTTCCTGTATTATTTGTAAATAAGGTTTAGCCCACAACTTCGCTCGTACCATGTTTGATTTTATTTCATTATAGGTATTATTGTTTGAAAATATATGCGTCATCAACGCACTGGCTGATAATCTAAATGATTTTCATTTTGAAACTATTTATTTTTTTAAATCTTAAAGAGAGTACTTGGCAAGTGAGGTTAAAAGTTTTGAGAAAAATTATATATTAACTTTGTAGCTTATAATTATGGGTTCATCCGCTTCTAAAAGCCCATTTAGCTCAGTTTACTTAAAATAACTCATTATTATTATTATTATATATTTAAGCCTACCAAAGTGACTCTACCCTGCCTAATGGAAAACATGAGTGGAATCTAGGAGTAGTGGTCACCATGCTCATTGTGAGGGTAGGCAATGTAGCATGGTGACCCATACATGGCGGCCTGGTTAGATAATTCTGCATCATTCTCCCGGATTCCGGAGGCCGGGAGAATGATGCAGAATGATTGGGCCTCCGGTCTCATACACACCAACGAAATATGACAGCAAGGATTCTGTCATTATTAGGATGGTCTTCTGTGTGAGGGTAATATTGCCCTGGTCGAGCCGGCCCACGCTGATTTCGTACTGAAATCAGCGTGGCTCTACTTCCTTGGAATATTAATACAATTTTGATTGTTTTGCTAAAATAAACCCATTATTTTTTTTAATTACTATAATTTACAGTTTAAACATCAAGTTATAAATGGAAGGTTTTATAGGTAATGGTAGGAACTAGTCCACAAACAGGCCAAAATCGAAATAAGAACCCTATCTATGAGGAGACAAAGATAATTATCTCGATTTGGCATGTGTGTGGATTGGTTCGTTGATGCATAAGTAAATCAAAAAAATTAAAAACTTAATCAAATATCACTATTAACCATCATGTTTCCCAACAGGTCCGCTCACATGCGAGGATGCTTGACGACCTGGTGCCAACGATCGCGGCTAACAGATCCACTGCGCCGGGGTTCGAGCACAACTTTTACGTAACATTCTACGATGAACTCGGCAACAAATATATTAACACTTCACAAAACAACACGGAGGTGAGATTAATGTGTTATTTATCGTGGTTAAAGCACTTTAGTTTTAGTTTCAGTTGTTATCTCTGTCAAATGTATTCATCGATATTAGGTGACAGGTAGTAGAGCCACGATGATGATGATTTCCTCTCCAGTGGGCCGCCTCTACCGGGTTAGTACTACCCTGACATACAGAAGAACAACCTATAATGACAGTACTCATGCTGTTGTCTTTCGTTGGTGAGTGTGTGACACAATCGTTCTGCATAATTTGCATCACGCATCATTAATTATGGCATTACAATGAGGATGGTGGTCCCTACTCCTGGTGCTAGTACTCATGCTTTCCATCAGGCAGAATAGAGTCACTTTGGTGTTTGAATAGAGTCACAAAAATTACATTATTCCAAGACCTTGTGCTTTTATAACGGCAAAGCACTTGTCAACTCAGAGCTCAGAACTGAGAAACTATCTGATTAACACACTGTCAATATATTTTTTTTCTTTTATTTTTTTTCTTACAACTATCTCAAATAGATAGACGATAGATTTTATTTTATTTTACATGAAAATACCACATAGAACACGTATGTAATAAAATGAGATCTCTGCTTGCTAAATTTACTATACCTAAATACAAAATGAAAGGTGCGGTAACCTTGAGAACATTATACTTATCTTTAGTTGACTCCGTGATCAGCTGTAGCATAAGTGCATATGAACGAACATTCAAAATACGTTTAGACGAATGAAATAAAAAACAAATTTCTATTCTACAATATATTGTACCTAAGAAAGTAAGAGAATTCCATAAAGAGGATTATAGTAGATTATATATTATCACTAGCTGATGCCCGCGGCTCCGCTCGCGTTTTAGAGGTGTGAAAAATAGATGTTGGCCGATTCTCAGACTTACTGAATATGCATATAAAGTTTCATAAAGATCGGTCAAGCCGTTTCGGAAGAGTATGGCAACGAAAACTGTGACACGAGAATTTTATATATTAGAAGAAGATAAGGTTCTTGCTGTCACGCTCGCAAAGCTCACGCCCTGACCATTTACAAACACTAAACTATCTACCCCATTTTAATTTACCACAATATATTAATAGACATAGTAAACACCTAGTTCAGTTTGTGTTGCCAAATGTGTTATACTCCTTTCCACAAGCGATTGTTGACAAATTGTTGTGTTCAACAAAAACAAATAAATCTCGTGCTGTCTGTCTATAACGATCAATTTTTTTTGTCAAATTTACGTGTTTGTCAAATTATTTGATAGTATGCTACTGTGTTTGACGCATTTGTCAAACAAGTTTGATCGTTTACAGGGCTCTTTTGATGTAAAAGTGAAGTTTGACCAACAAATTTGTCAAACAAATTTTATCGTTTACCGGGCCCATAAAATACATTTTTATGACATAAACAAATTTTTGTGATTTAGGTTAAGAAAATATAAATAGTAATGTAAAGTTTTAAAAAATAAATGATAAAAGAAAATATCTATTGTGTTACTAGTAAAAGAATATCTACGGAATAGATAATTTATTAAAACCAAGTGTTGAACTCATAAAACTAAAAATATTTTTTCAAAGGTTTATAAGTCAAAAGAATATTTCATAGCCGTGTGGAAAATTATGTACATTAAAATAGAGGCAATTTTTAGAGAAATAAATTGAAGCAACCTTTAGCGCATAATAAACATAGATAGTGTAAGTTCAGTACATTGTGTTCTCTGAATTTTGAAATACCTTTTAACCTTCAGACCTACCGCTCAACGCTTCTTCCGCTCACTTACACACAGAGGATGCTACCTTTAACCCTTTTTAAAGATATTTTAGTAAGAAATAATATTCTGTAAGATTAAATATTCTATAAAAAATATTTTATTTTGCGTAGAAAAAACAGCAAACCGGACTCTGTAGTGGTGTGCCTTGGAAAAGATCTACGTATGTCCAGAATTAGACTGCAATTAACTTGTGATCTTAATGAATGGAAATGTATTGGAAATTTAATCGATTCTTAACATTGATTGATGATTTCCATAATTATATTGATTATTCTGAATAATTTTACTTTCGAAGGAAGTAAATATCTACAGAAGGTCGTTTTAAATGGTTAATTAATATTTTATATTTATTTATCGGAAATGCTACGATGTATTCTGTTTATATTAAAGATATAAAATTTAATTTGAAAAAAACGTTTAAATAGTAACAATGTTTGTTATAAGGTGATAATTTATGTTTATCACTATTTTATGTTACTAATAAGGATGTGAATCAACTTTTATATAGTTTTTTTTTTTTTTGGTGTTTTTCTATGTATAATATGTATGTATTTACAAAAAAAAGTATGTTTATGTATTTATATCAGTTGTTTAGTACCCATAACACAAGCTCTGCTTACTTTTTGACTAGATGATGTTGTGTGTAACTTGTCCAAATATTTATTATTATTATTATTTAAAAAAAATATTTATCTCCCTTTTTAGAGGGGTAAAATACGAGTCATGCGGGCCTGAACCAAGCATGATACGTTAGATTAAATAAGTTGCAGAAATCGAAGAAGATGTTAGAAATTTACGAGTGATGCGGCAGGTGTTGAGTATGGTGGCTTTTTGAAGATTATTATTATTACTTCTCTTTTCACACTTTTAATTGTTTTTTAGGGTCCGTCCGTCCGTTCTTGACCTACCACCCAAACGGTTGGTGCTAGAAAGATGAAACTTTGCACGAATATGTGTTGTAATTAGGTCGAAAAGTGTTACAATAAAATTGTGAAAAATATTTTTATTTGGAGTACCTCCCTTACACGTAAAGTCAGGATGTTTTTTTCTCGCTTCTACACCATCGTGTAAGGTATCATTAGATAGGCCTTTTAAAAACATTGCAAGCTTGCTTAGACAATTTTTCGAATTCGAATCTCTAAAGGCCAAACGGCCGACTCAGAAATCTGAAAAAATTATGATAGTAGTAGTAGATATATGATAATAGTAGTAGATCCATATATTGAACTTTCAAGGAAAACTATAGCGGTTTTGGTAAGTTTTTTATTTCAGGAGTTATAGGGGCCTAACTTGTAAAATGCACTCACAAAACTGTGTACAAAAATAAAAAATACCTTATCCTATTCTATGCATGGCCTGACACGCACTTGGCCAATTTTATATATATATATGTGCTTGTAATCTACTGACACACAAACAAGTTACTGCTCAAAAGTAAAGAAAGTCAATAATATTTTTAGTATGATAATGAAATCAAAATTATACAATAGTAACAATATTTACGTCTGGTTTGAAACGAGTTCAGAACATAACAATCTTTTTTCGTTATTTTTGTCTATTATATTTATGAAAATGTATCCAAAGAAGTAAACCAATTTCTTTTTAAATAATAACGAGGCTTGGGACAGTACTAAGTAAATAATGGCTATTTGAAATTATTTTTCTATGGATGTTGGAGTCTTTTGTTTGCAAACAGTAAAAGAACTCCAATATATTTGGCCGAATTCAAGACAGTTCTCAGGGGTATTTATTTCTTTTATAACTATCATTATTGTGTACACAAGTTCTGAAATATTTTTATAACTCTATATTTATAAAGAAGTACTAAAAGAATGTAATGAAAAAATAATTAATTCAGGTTTAATTAATATTTTATTTAAAGTTAACTTTTAACTATTTAAAATTATTGTCTAATATTGTATCTAATGGTTTGTTTATTTGATAGATTGATAAGGAACTGACTTCCAAGACACAGCTAGCGCTATTTTGGGATTCAGGGCTGTACAGTGCTTTGTAATCCACTTTCTGTTGCAATAAAGATATTTTATTATTATTTATTAAAATACATGTGGGGGTCGGGGTTCAGGGAAACAACTTCTTCTTCAGGAATCCTCGTTTAATCTTTTAAAATATTTAGCACATAAGTTGTACCTGCGCACATCACAGCGTTCCGATTCAAAGAGACAGAACTCACTCATTCAATTACAATCATTCAACAAAACGTTACAATCTACGCATTCTCTTTAGAAGTTATTTGTATTAATCTACTAAATATAATCGATTATTTTAAAATTCCTACAACTCGGCCTTCCTGCTATTCAGTCTGGCCTCAGACTGACTACTTTACACAACTTAAATTTACTACATCTTTAATAACTATCTTATATCAAGTATTATCAGTGACTCTATATTATAAAAATTAACAACACTACTGAAACACAATGACTTAAAACTTCCAACAATAACATCTTAATAGTAAACTAAAAGGAATACTAATTCTTCTGAAACAATGTGTATGTCAACACTCAGGTACAACCAACAGTCCTGTACAACTTATGCATCACAAAGTGAATTATATAAACTACAACTGAAGAAATCTTAACTTATTGCTATTTTTTACACCCACTTTATATCATCTTACAATATTCTTTGACTATTTACTTTTAAAATTTTAAATTAAAATATCTTGTACAAATTTTGTTTTATTTAATGCTATCTTTACATCTAAAGTATAAATAATATATTCCATGCAACTTACTATATAGTAATTTAATCCATTTATTACATTTCATCAATACTGAAAACTTTTTAAAAAAAAAACACTTTTAGCTAAGTAATAATAGTTCATTACATCTTGTAGATCTTTATACAGTACCTAATAGGTTTAAATAAACTTCTTATCTCACAACAATATATTTTAGTCCTTTCTGACATCATTATACAAATTTATAGCAATTGACAGCTTAATCACCTTGACAGTTTGACCAACAATTATGAAGAAAACATGATTGATAGACACCTTTTTTTCTTTTTTTTTTTTTTAATAACATATTAGCTGTCTTGACATCCTGCAAATTGTACTCAGTCGTGTGGAAAATTAACCATTACAGAAAACTTATCTGCAAGTTACACCCTAACATAAGAAATAGAAAATCCTGAAAAAAAAAACTCTAAACTGACTAATAAAATTTAGACAGAAAAGCAAAGCTGAACTAAGGCCACCTCTTCATGTAATCCACACCAGTAGTCGTCTTGATGGGGCCTTCTTTGCCTCTATCTATCTTCTCAACTTCATACCTGTCCTTTCCAAGCTCTTTCACCACTTTGTAAGGTCCAAAAAACTTTTGTTTTAATTTTAAAGCATTTCCAAATTGAGTTCGTTGGATAGCTACTAAGTCTCCTTCTTTATATGTCTCTCCTTGCTTCCTTTTCTTGTTAAAAGTCTTTCTGTTTTCATCTTGAATCTTTAATATTTGAGCTTTAGCTTCTCTCCGTAGTTCATCTCTTTTTTCTATAAATTCCTGTCTACTTTCTTCTTCTAAATATTCTAAAATCTTGGTATCTTCTTTCAGTCTTAATTTAGTTCCTGTTAATAGTTCAAATGGGGAAGTTCTTATGGATCTTTGGTAAGAATTATTGATCACTCTTTGAAGCTTACTGACATACTTGTACCAGTGTGTAGGTTCCTCAATACACATCTTAGCTAATGTTGAAATGATTATTTGATTCATCCTTTCAACTTGACCATTTCCTCTTGGGATACCTGCTGTAATTGTAATATGTTCTATTCCCTCATCTTCACAATACTGTTGAAACTCATTGCTTGTGAAAGCTGTACCCCGGTCTGTCACTATACGTCTCGGGTTACCAAAATCCTTCTGGTGTAGTCTCAACTTCTCGACTGTCTCCTTAGCTGTTACTGTTTTTACAGGATAGATCCAAACAAATTTACTGTAGCCATCAATTACGGTAAGTATGTAGTTATACATTTTCTTGGTTGCTTCTAATGGTCCTAAATGGTCACAATGGAGTGTTTCTAATGGTAAGTCTCCTTTCTCAATTGGGTTTAAAAATCCTTCCTTCTTTCCTGACTTTCTAGCCGCTAACAAACATGGTACACATGTTGTAATCACCTTCTCAATCTTTTCGTCTAGTTTGGTGATGTAATAGTCCTGTTCTATTGTGTCTTTGATTTTCTTCTTTCCAAAATGTCCGTTATAGTGTGCTCTTCTAATTATTTCCATATCCATAATTTCTGGTATCACCAGCTTCTTTTCTACCCCTTTATATAAAATCTCATTCTCCAAAAAATTGTCTTCAAATTCTTTGTCTTTCAGTACTTCTTTTATAGCCCTTAACTTCGTGTCCTCTTCTTGCGCTCTCTTTACTCTAGCCTGTAACTCTATATTCACAAAATAAACATTTCTACTAAGTGAGTCGACATGTCGCATCTTTTCTCCTGGTTCTACTTTCTACTTTGTAGTCAAAATCTTGTAAATAAAGGATCCAACGTGCCACTTTAGCTGAAACATCCCGTTTATTAAGAGTTTTCTGAAAAGCCTCACAGTCAGTCACTATCTTGAATGATATACCCATGAGATACCTTCTGAACTTCTTTACTCCTTCAATCACTGCTAGCGCTTCAAGCTCATAGCTACTACAGTTCTGCTGGCTTTCAGTCGTCTTCCTGCTCATAAAATGCACTGGATGTAGTCCTCCATCAATAGGATCTCTCTGTAATAAAACTGCTGCATATCCCAGCTTGGATGCATCTGTATGTAATTCAGTCTCTAGATGTGTGTCGAATATTTTCAATACAGGTTCACAGCACAACTTAGTCTTTAAAGTCTCGAATGCACACCTTTGCTCTTCGTTGAACTTGAATTCTCCTGATTTCAATAGATCACTTAATGGTTTACCAATAGCAGCATAATCCTGAATAAACTTACGGAAATATGAGGTTAACCCTATGAAACTATGTACTTCTTTTAAACTTTTTGGTTCTGGAAAATTTCTAACAGCCTTCGTCTTTTCCGGAGATGGTTTTACTGTTCCATTTTCGACAATATGTCCTAGGTACTCAACAGATCTTTGAAGTAACTGCGTCTTTTTCCAGTTTATATCTAGCCCGTATTCTGCTGCCACTTTCAATACATCTTTGAGTCGCTGTACTGCTTCGTTTTCTTCTTCTGCTAGTATGATTACGTCATCAATAAATATGAGAACAATTCCCTTTCTTATAAAATCTGAAAATATTATGTTTATGTATCTTGTGAAATATTTTGGACAAATGGAGAGTCCAAATGGTGCTCGTAGAAATTCATACTGGCCTTCAGGGTTACTCGTGACAAAAGCTGTATATTTCACTGACTCCTCATCGATCGGCAAGTGAAAAAATCCATTTTTTAAATCTAAGGTACTAAAAACCTTCGCTTTGCACAACTTATCAATGTGATCACTTATAACCGGTAAAGGGTGTTCATCTTTCACAATCTTCTGGTTTATCTTCCTATAATCTATGCAACTCTTGTCTTCCCATCTTTTTTCTTCACTAGGACAAGCGGACTAGCATATTCCGAGTAGCTCGGACGTATGATCCCTTTTTCTAGCCATTCATCAACCTGCCGCTGCACCTCCTTCTCCTCAGTCAATGCTAATCGTCGTGGTCGTTGTGATACTGGTATGTCATCTTTCAATACTATTTTCATTTTTATCGGTGCCTCTTTGACCTTCAATGGTTGGTAACTATCAATAATTTCTTGTACTGCTGGCACTTCTTTGGGTTCTTCTAGTGTAGAAAGCATGCACATCTGATAAGAACTGTCATAAAACTGTGGCCTCACCTCAACTTCGCCTCTGTTCACTATCACAATCGTGTTTACTAAAAATGTTTGACCTAAAATAACCTCAAACGGAATAACTTCATTTGGAACAACATGAAACTGAAGTGTGTATTTGTGGTTGTCGATTATTAAATCAGCTTTAAACTTACCTAAAGAGTACACTTTGCTGGATCCCAAGCCTGCTAAAGACATGATATCCAGTTGATAATCTGAAACATTGCACATGATTTTTACAAAGAGCTCGTGGGTTACAAGATTCAAATCACTACCCGTATCGATTAAACAATAGACACTTCTATCGCACAACTCCGCGCATTTTACTGCTTTATTTATCGAAATTTCGTTAAAATCCGATTTCACTTTGTTTACATCTTGAAAAACGTACCGGTTCATAGATGCAGATGACGTTTCGTCGTTCATTCGAGCATTCGTTCGTTCACTCGTCGCAGCGCCCTCTGGTTGTTTCGGAGATTGAACGAACATCGCCTTCCGTTCGTTCTTTCCACTACCATTTGTATTTGATCTTACACTTACACCCGCCATCTTGCAATCTGTGCCTATATGCCCGAAAGCGTTGCATTTGAAACATTTCACTCCTTTGGTACACGAACTGGCCAAATGTCCCCTTTCCCCGCATTTGAAACATCGCTGTTGTAAATAAAAATTATGCACGTCCTCACCTTTGCTCTTTGTCTTGATACTCGCATCTTTTTCACGTGTTCGCTTAGCCTCCATCTTGCTTTTCTGCTTAAATGTATCGTATAGCGCTAACTTCTCCTTCAACGTTGCGTATGTTGTAACGCCGTAGAACAACAACTTATTAGATTCGTAATCCGAAATGCCGTCGACAATATATTGTATGGAAACGTAGTCCGGAAACTTCGCACGTTTTCCTAGTTCTTTCATAGTTAGCATATATTGGTAAAAAGTTTCATCTGGACGCTTCTTTCTGGCGCTCATGATCTCGTGCATATGCTTAACATTCACTAGCTCGGGAAACTCTTTGATCAGCGCAGATTTTAGTTCATCATAAGTCTTAAATGGTTTTTCGGTTCTGAGCCATAGCTCCGCTGTGCTGGCTAGCGACCTCCGTGCAATAATTAATTTTTGCTGACCTGTCCAGCCAAAAATCTCAGCGTTGTCGTCCAGGTCTTGCGTCCATCTTGTCGAGGAGTATGTCATGTCGTCACCAGTAAATTTTGGTATTGTGTCCACCATAGATTGGATGATCCTATATTCATCCGTCTTTTTGTCACCTTCGGTCATCTTTGTGTAGTCTTCGTCGTACGAGCAACAACCAAATCTTTTCTCGTTTGAGATCGTTCTCGTAGTAGGGGCCACGAAACCACGCGGTCCGTCGTCGTCGTATATTCGTCGATTCGACCCAAAACACCCGATCCACACCTGTTTTATATCCCGGACGAGCAGTTGTGGGGGTCGGGGTTCAGGGAAACAACTTCTTCTTCAGGAATCCTCGTTTAATCTTTTAAAATATTTAGCACATAAGTTGTACCTGCGCACATCACAGCGTTCCGATTCAAAGAGACAGAACTCACTCATTCAATTACAATCATTCAACAAAACGTTACAATCTACGCATTCTCTTTAGAAGTTATTTGTATTAATCTACTAAATATAATCGATTATTTTAAAATTCCTACATACATTTAAAAATAAAAAAAATAGTACGCCACCGACTTCGGGTACAAGGACCAAGAAACCGGTGGTTAGGGCTCCAAAGACAGGAACCTCCTCACTATACGTGGCTTGTCAAGAAGAACTGCCTTCTGCATCAGACCCTTGATCCAGCCATCTAACGTGAGCCTCTTAAGGTGTTGGTCGAGGCTCTTGGCTATCAAACCATGAACAGAAGCGACTATCGGAACAATAATCGCCGAATCAACATTCCACATATAGACAATCTCGTGAGATAAATCCAAATATTTTATTTGTTTTTCTTTTTCAACCTTCACGAGATTCTCGTCATGAGGAACAGCGATATCGACAGTCACTGCGCGGCGCTCTAATCGATCTATCACCACAATATCAGGCTTATTGGCAACAATAGTCCTGTCTGTGATAACAGATCGATCCCAATATAATGTAGCCCGACCATTCTCGAGAACTGGGTCGGGCTCATACTTGTAGTATGGCACCTCCAAATTCACAAGTTTGTATTTAAGGGCAAGTTGTTGATGTACGATCCTGGCTACTTGGTTGTGTCTGTGCAAATATTCACCGTTAGCAAGACGAGAACAACCAGAAATAATATGCCTGATAGATTCCCCGGGACGGTGACATGCCCGACATATGTCAACCGTACCATCCTTCAAGATATATTTTCTATAATTATTCGTCACGATAACTTCGTCCATAATTGCACAAACAAAACCTTCGGTTTCTCCAAAGAGATCACCATACCGTAGCCGGGAAGTTGTTGCTTTAAAGTCTATATCGGGCCCGTTCAAAGCCCGATAAAACTGACCATGAAGCTCTTTACCCTCCCATAGCTCCTTGCGATCATCAGTACTAAGTACTACAGGTTTGCGCCAATTCTCTTTAGCCAGAGCGAGTGGAGTGAATCCGTTATCCACTGCAACCACATTGCGATGCACTCCCACATCAGTATTAAGAAAATATTCTCTGAGATTGTATATCTCGCGATTATGTAGGATTTTGATATTTCAAAATCCACGACCCCCAAACTTTCGCCGGATGTACAATCTCATAACCGACGAACGTGGGTGGTGCATTCGAAATGCAGACAAGGTACGGACTCTCCTGTCAAGGGCATCTAATTCGGTCTGAGTCCATCTAAGTATACCAAAGGAATACATCAGAACCGGCATGACCCAACTATTGTAGGCTCGCACCTTGTTACCCCCTGACAAAAGACTTTTAAAAACTTTTTTCAGGCGGCCAAAGAAGCGTTCCCGCAACGTTTCATATCAGATTCTGGTATTCCTAAGGACTGCGAAAAACCTAGATACTTGTAGGTTTCAGTGGTAGAAAGAGATCCGAGTTTTGTCGAATCTGAAAGTTCTATTCCTTCAGATTCTACAATCACACCTTTTTTCACATACATGACTGCACACTTGTCTACACCAAATTCCATCTTGATAGAATTACTAAAGTTTTCAGTATCCTTTAGTAACGCTGTCAATTGTAATTTAGTGGAGGCCAGAAGTTTCAAATCATCCATGTAAAGAAGGTGAGATATAACTCGATCACCTTTCTGCAACCTATAGCCTAACCCTGAACCCTCTAAGAGAGTGCTAAGAGGGTTCAAAGCCAGACAAAATCACAAGGGACTCAAACTGTCACCTTGAAAGATGCCCCTCTCGATCTTTATAAGTACATCGTTTTCCGCAGTTTGGCGACATCTAGGATAGCGAACGACTGTCCTCCATTGCCCCATACATGACTTCATGACTTCAAGAAAGTGCATAGAGTTGTATCAATTTTATACAACTCCAACACCTTCAAAAGCCATGAATGTGGGACCGAGTCATATGCCTTCTTGTAATCCATCCAACATGTCGCCAAACTCTTACGATTGCGACGTACCTGTTGGCTAATGGTCATATCCACGATAAGGAGCTCTTTAGTGCCACGGGTCCCACTTCTACATCCATTCTTAAATACGGAAAGTATCGAATTATTATTAGGATGAGTGGTAATTTTGAGTCTCAGAATAGATGTAAGAAGTTTGTACAATGTTGGTAAGCAAGTAATAGGCCGAAAATTTTTGGGATCCGTGGCAGCACCAGATTTATAGAGTAAGTGGGTTATGCCAGTGGTCAAAAATGGGGGTAATGAACTCGAATCCAACGATTATTATTATTAATTATTACTCAATTTAAACTCATTGAATCTAATCATAGGGACTGTTTGTGATGTATTGATATTTTTAAAAATAAAATATAAGTTTGTTTTCTACAATGACAATTTAGCAACTAAATCTCTTTAATTAATGACTATGCTTAAGAAACAAGAAACATAACATTTCTAAGTGAAACTCTGATATTAAAACTGTTTCAAAATAGTATTAATATTTTCCCCGAGGTGACGGATTGAGAACATAGATTCACCACCCTTATTCATTCCATAACTGAGTGTCGTAAGAGACGACTAAGGGAGGAAATTATACGTCACTGCAAAGAGAAGTAAATCTTGATACAAACCTATTTGTTCACCGTAATTTGTAGGTCTAAACCTTCTCTATTAGAAAAAAATCTATGTCCAGCAGTGGAGTATTAAAAGTTGTTAATGATTGAACAGTACACATACTGATACTTTCTAAGGTATAAGGCGCAAACGAGCAGATAGGTCATAATATGATAAGTAAACTGCTGCCAACCGTCTTCTGCAAGTCAAAAGGCACAAATGCCTTCCTTCAAATATCTCAACCCTAGAACTAACGGTTAATTCAGCATCAAGTGGTAAGCGGTTTTTTGCTATGCCAGTTAGAATAATCAGTTTTCCGGTGACTTGCCTTGCCTGCATATTCGTATTCTATTTTTTTCTAGTCTCTTATTATATTTAAGCCTACCAAAGTGACTCTACTCTGCCTAATGTAAAACGTAAGTAGAATCTAAGAGTAGAGATCACCATTTTCATTATGAGTGCAGACAATGTAGCGTGGTGACCCACACCACGGTGGCTTAGTGAGATGCTTCCGCATCATTAGGTCACCATCAACAATAAATGCTGTCATTTTAAGGTTGATCTTCTACTTCATTACTTATATGTTTTCTTTATGTCCCAGACGTACCAGTCGTTCATCCTTCCCTGGTGGCGCCAAGTGTTATGGACGGTGCTGTTCGCGGGAATGGTGGTCGTGGCCACCGTGGGCAACCTTGTCGTCATTTGGATAGTTCTTGCAAATAAACGAATGAGGAGCGTCACTAACTACTTCTTGGGTAAGTGAAATCTTTACGAACTTCTAATGATATAATTCAGAGATTTCTTTTTCTATGACTAACTTTGAAAGCGACGAATTCAATTCATACTATTCAATTCAAACTAATAATTCATTGAAAAAGAACTTTATCTGTCCGTCTGTTACGAATTTAGGTATAAAGATAGATTAAACTTGGAAAAAGAACATAGGGTACATTTTATCGCGATAACCAACATACACGCAGTCGCAGCCGTGTGTAGCAGCTAGTAATAAAAGTATTTTTCAACAAAATACGCAATGACTAGTAAATATAATAAAAGTGGTAAAATATAATGACTACATAAGTATATATATATAAGATAAAATGTTGAGCAGTAAACAGTAAAACTAATTTGAACTACTTTGAACTACAGTAAAACTAATTTGAACTAACTTGACTGCACGGTTGGCCTAGTGGCATAAGTGGTCGCCACGCCGCTTCCTACTAGGCCAAGTGTCGTGGGTTCAAATCCCACGTAGGACAACACTTTGTGTGATTCACAATTTGTTGTTCTGAGTCTGGGTGTTCTTTGTGTCCGTTTCATGTATGTTTGTAAAGTCCCCCGCGACACAGGAATTTATATTCCTAATGCGGGAGTTGTCTTTTAAAAAAAAAAAAAAAAAATTTTTCCCTACTTTATTTAAAGTCTGAGTTACGAGGGTGAAATATGGTGAAGTTTATAAGTGAATCCATCTGTGTTGTAACGGATTATACATTGGATTCAACAAAAATATACCTCCAATCGGAAAATGTTTTCAGAAGTAGAAAATAAAATATTATTTATAATTTTTGTACCAACAAAACTCCCGCAACTATAAATCAGACTCAATCCAAGGATTAACATTTAAAGTGTTAACGGTTTTACATTTTCATCTGTTACAAAACCTCTGTTTAATATGCTATTTTAAAAGTTATCTACATTGGCATACTGCTATTAATCCAGCAATTTTAGTTGATAGTATAACTATTGGTAAGTTTAAAAATAAAGAGTGCAAACGTATTTTGTTTTGACTCGAACTTGGCCAATTTTAAATGTTTTTCTGGATGTGAACTGTTACCAGTATCAATATCATAAATAATGATATTCATATTTTTCTACATATATCATTTATCCACGTATGTGCTTTATCAAACCGTATCTAACCAAATGTTTGTATGATCTGCAAATATTAGTTTGTTTCGAAGTATTGACTGTATAATATATATGTATTTAAAAAAAAAAACTAAGTATAAAGGCAATCTAGCTAGTTTATTCATAGTACAGTCAGCGTCATAATGATATTGGCGTTCAAAGTGGTCAAAATGATGTGAAAAACATTAATTCAATTTGATGTTGGCACGCAAGGTGCTCAAATTGTTGTACGCATTCAAAGTGGTCAAAAGATCTTAGCAATCAGTTGTCAATAATATGTTAGCTAACAGAGTGTTCATATTGATGTTATCAAATAGGTTGTTCATTGGTTTCTAAGCATGCAAACTAGTCAAAAATATCTTAGCAATAAACAGAAACCAACGTTATCGCCCACAGATAGAGTATACTTTGCAGATTCATTATTACTTTTAAATGTTTGTCCTTTTTTGTCTTCAATACCTTTCTCATTCATTTCTTGCATGACGTAATTGACATGTCTTTTGTTTCGAATGTTATTAAAAAACATAGTCCAATATTCTATTGAATCATATATCAATCATAGGTAATCTACAATATTATACTGAGAAAAGGAGTATGGATGTAGGTATATAAATGAGAAAAAACCAATTGAAATTTCTTTGATAAAAAGTAGAATTAATGATACGATTATTTATTTTCGGGTAAAAATTCTCTTTTGATTCGTCTTCTTGACGAGTACTTTGACACTCTAAGATGGTAACCAGGGTCTGATGATGGAGCTGGAAGGTGGCCATAGGAACTCCGTAATTAGACGCAACCCCATCGAAATTGGGCTCATTTTATTCGTCTTTACGAGTACTTTGATACTATATGGTAACCAGGGTCTGATGATGGAGCCGGAAGGTGGCCATAGAAGCTTCAGCAATTGAGTCGATGTGGTTGAGTCTTTGGTTTTTTGTATAAGTTACATATTCATCAACTGTTCGGCTTTGTAGAACGTATTTTTATGTCCTACAATGTACGCAATGTATCTTGTCATATCGTAAAGCTCGTAGGATTAATTCAAGCTACACGCCGGGTACAGAAAGTACCTATTATAATCGAACGGTCAAATAATATTAAATTTTTACGCAGTTCATTATAAAGTCGCTCGTATTGTCTGTCCGCTCTGATCATTTAAATTACGCAAGGTATTTAAACGCGGTTTTCATCATAATTAAAGTTATCTTTTAGGGAAGATTTATTAATGTGATTATATTAGTGTACTAGATGCGCCCCGCGGTGTTACCCGCGTATCATTATGGTTGCTATGCAAATGTGTTATGCCTAGCAACCTGTGAAGTTTTGACAGGAAATAAACAGTGATACATTTTGACATCTACAATTTAATGTATTTTTATAATCACCTAGCTTTCGCCCGCTTATCTCGATTATTGCAGTAAAAAGTAGCCTATGTGTTATTCTGATATATAAGCTACTAGCTGACCAGGCGAACTTCGTACCGCCTTAGAATATTAATTGTGACTGTCAAATAATAACAGACAATAATTAGCAATAAATTAAAATTGCGACTATAATTTGAGATTTAAACTATCCTATCTCTCAAGTTAGATCGAACTGCACATGGTGTGCGAATTTTATTATAATCGGTTAAGTGGTTTAGAAGTCCATTGAGGACAAACATTGTGACACGAGATTTATATATATTAAGATATTACTGTAAAGTTTCATCCAAATCCGTTCAGTAGTTTTTGCGTGAAAGAGCAACAAACATACACACATACATACATACTCACAAACCTTCACGTTTATAATATTATTAGGATTAGGATTGTATAGTAGGATTATTTTACTGAAACTCATATAAAGTCAATGTTTCTTAAAAACAATATTTTTTATATTATAGCCAATACTGACAAAATTTTACGAGTAACATAAACTAAAAATAACCTACAGTAATAATTTAGAAATTTTTAATGTATTTTTTTTTATTATTTATTTGTTAATTTATTATACCAACACATATTTTGAATAGGTGACTCATTTCTGCATTCTAATTCCAACAATAAGCTTCTCAAGTAAATGGCTTATTCACTTGCCTTACAAATATTATAGTCATAAATTCAGCTTCTGTGCTAGATTAAGCTAATGTTGGTTGTTTTTTACACTTAAAAGATATGACACTACCACACTTCTTAAATATGTATCCAGTACAAGACTTACGGTCCACACAATATCATATTGTGTGGACCGTAAGTCTTGTACTGGATATTTTCATATTCATGCCCATTCAGCATTGACATAACCCTTAAACGAAAAAACCAAAATGCTTGATTTTTTTTAAGTATTTTAAAATATGTTTTAAATGTTTCCAATGTGTTTCATTGTAATTATTATTAAACTGGTTCTAGTAACAAACATCATAAAATATATCTGGGCGGATTAACATAGATAAATAAACTAAAGTTCCTATTAATTGCTGGTAAGGATACTGAGTACAATGAGTGTCTCTCTTCTCTAGCTTCAAATTTACTTCCATTGGAGTACTGACTGGGTTACAATTTTTCATGATAAGCCTAGCTAATAAATGATCTACAAATTGTTCTTTATCTACAAAAATCTCATTATTGTTGCATCTGACTCTCATTCCTAAGCATTGTCTAATATTTCCCAAGGCTTTTAATTTAAATTTAGATTTTAACTTAGTCAAGGTATTCAGTTTACAATTACAAAAAATAAATAAAATTGTCCACATACAAGGCTATATATCATCCTGACATTATCAATATGTTTAACAAATAAACAAGGTTCATTGATTGACTTCCTATACCCCAAGGTTTGTAAAAAATCATCCACACGCTTATACCATGCCCTAAATGATTCTTTCAATCCGTAGATTGCCTTTGAGGGGTCCGAAGTTTATGACTCGGAACCCTATGGATTCGTCATGTCCGTCCGTCCGTCCGTCCTCGACTTTCCGTCCAAAGGATAGGTACTAGAAAGATAAAACTTTGCATGAATATGTGTTGTAATTATGTCGACAAAGTGCTACAATAAAATTATGAAAAATATTTTTACTTAGGGTACCTCCCTTACACGTAAAGTGGGGATGATTTTTTTTCTCGCGACTACCCCATCTTGTGGGGTATTATTAGATAGGTGTTTTGAAAACAGTAATGGATTTTTATGAGGATTTTTTGATTAAGGTGTCCGTTTACGAGAAACTCCACTTTAAAGGGCACTTTTTTGTAAAAAATCTGAATAAATTCGTGAAGGTGGTCTATATAATGAACTTTAAAGGAAAACTGTAGCAGATTAAATGACTTTATTAGTTCAGGAGTTATAGAGGCTTAAGTTGTAAAAGGCGCTTCCTTGGTAAACGTCATTAATTAACACATTAATACGTAAAAATAGCAGTTATCTATTGGATACGATTTTAAAACCACGTATCATTATGGGTGACTGAGGAACCCTTTTATGTGCGTGGGGGATTTTTTCATTTAACATATTTATTTAATCAAAATATCTACCATTATTATATATACATTGCTGCCATCTAATAGGAATGTAATTTATGTCTTTGCGATAGAACTCAAGTGATCTAGATTCTACAAACTGTGTGAAAGCATTTTGTACTGCCTCCTGGGAAGAAAACTTTTTATCACGTAGAAAATTGTCTAAATTACGAAAAAAATGGTAGTCCGTTGAAGCAAGGTCTGGCGAATACGGAGGGTGACGAATGTTTTCTAATTGCAATTCCTCTAGAGTTGAAATGGTTTCTGTCTGACACGCACTTGGCCGATTTTTAGGGTTCCGTTGTCAAATGGCAAAAACGGAACCCTTATAGATTCATCATGTCTGTCTGTCTGTCTGTCTGTCCGTCCGTATGGCAGAGCCACTTTTTTTTTAATTTAATACATTCTTTTTATGACATTCCAAATTGTATTGTAAACTCATATACACATCTTCAAATGCCCATTCAAAAAAGCTGTGGTTACATCAAGGTGAGTTATGTCTCAGCCGCGAGGGGGCGGCGTCGGTGTGCCGGACGCCGCCTAAGAGATGGTCGTCAAACAGAGACGGTGCCCGCATCAGGAGCGGGCAGGCGCTGGAGAAGTTCAGAAGGAGATCCCACCCTGGACTTCTCCTACTCCTAAACGGAGAAGCGCGGAGAGGGCACACTGTGTGGTTTTTAGTCGGTTCAAGTCCGACACACCACCCCGCCGTAACCCCCGGTGGGGTGACGGTCCATGATGATTTTCCACACATAAAAAAAAAAAAAAGGTGAGTTATGTCTAGATTATATTTAACACTCAATACAAGCAATAGTCTTATTGTAGTGACGGTCCACTGGTGAGAATGTTTCTGTATAGTCTGTGCCTGGTCTTTGTGTAAAACCCTTGGCGACTAACTGACCATAATATCGCACATTATCACAACTGTCCACTTTTTTCTTGAACACCCACTTACACTTAACCTCTGTTGTTTGTTTTGTCTTGTCCACTACTTTCCAAGATTCGTTTTCTTCAAATGATTTTAATGATTCCTCCTGTAAAGCTTTACACCATTCTCTTGATTCTAACCCATTTAAAGCCTCTTTATATGTTATATTGGCTGGTCTACACATGGATTTGTACCGATTTCAACACACACATTACTATAACTAAACCTCTTTCTTCCTCTAACATCTTTAGCGGGCTTAGTACTCTGTATTTTTTAAACTCGCTTATTGATACACTGCCAAATGTTTCTCCTGAAAGACTAATGTCTGTGTTTGGTTCTTCCTCTGTACTGTCCTCATTGTTACTTTTCTTAGTTGATGGTTCAGAGTCCGAATTATCAAAAGATGACTGAGGTTCTATGCTAATCACTATAATCAGAAGATGAGTTATTGTTATCAATTATTACAGCTTGCATATTATCCCGTAACGATTCCCAAATCGCATTTACGTTAGGATATACGTTATAGGATAGGATTTACGTTAGACTCTTTAAGGTATACAATAATGTAGTACATTATTTTGATCTATCTCGTAGGGTACAGCCAGCGTTTACAATGTAAACGTAAAAAATGGGTTTATTTACGACATCACATTAGAAACCTCTAAAATTGTCAATGTTTCTCCACTATAATATTATGCATGAATTCTACATAAAAACCTTCCTCTTGAATCACTCTATATATTATAGAAAATGAAATTAAAATCCGTTGCATAGTTTCAAAGCTCTAAGTATTTATAGGGACTAACAGAGAGCGGAAGCGACTTTGTTTTATACTACGTAACTGCAAAGTATACTCTATCTGTGGGTGATAAGGTTGGTTTCTCTTTAATGCTAAGATATTTTTGACTAGTTTGCATGCTTAGAAACCAATGAACAACTTATTTGATAACATCAATATGAACACTCTGTCAGATAACATATTATTGACAACTGCTTGCTAAGATCTTTTGACCACTTTGAATGCGTACAACAATTTGAGCACCTTGCGAGCCAATATAAAATTGAATTAGTGTTTTTCACATCATTTTGACCACTTTGAACGCCAATATCATTATGACGCTGACTGTACAAGCTCTGCTTATAATCTAGTTTGAAACGTAATCGTAATCTAGTTAATGTAATAATCTAACAATAGTAAACTTGATCTAGTTTGAAACTAGATTACCGTGTGCATTTACAATATCAATAATTTATCCAGTGTTTTAATACAGATTCCCAATGCCGTCAAATTATTATGTTAAATATTCTTAACCAAACTTAAAATATAATAGTTTTAAACTTGCTAACTTTAGAACTGTCTTCTGAAATACTAATTATACTGTAATGAAGGTATGTTAAACCATATTACATGGGACATTGAAATACAAGAACAGTATAAATAAGAAAACTTTTGCTATAAGGTGCATTAGAAGCCTTGGCTTTTACATGTTAAATAGAATTATCTCACAGCAATAACAAAGGAATCCTTATGTAACAACATTCATTCTAGATTTCAATTTTAATAAAACGTGAGCCAAAAGTGTAAGTTCTCCGTTGCATCTTTGGAAAGTTCTACCCTGATGGTTCATTCTGCGGACTGTTGCTTATTTTATGAAATTAATAGTAGTTCGTACTTGTTTTAGTTGCAAAGCTGGTCGGTAAAATTTTATTTGGTCCATGTTTTCTTCCATATTCGGCGAATTTATAATACTGAATTATTAAAAAGGCTTTAGACTATCTTGGTACTAAATTTCATTTCAATCGGTTCATTAGTTTAGGTGTAAAAGCGCGACAGGCGAACAGACAGAGTTACTTTCACATTTTAACATTAGTAAGGATAAAGGTATTCCAGATATTCTACAAATATTGGATAAAGCATTGCTCTAATAGTTATTATATATAATACTACATATACATAAATACCTTTACACTATTTAAATAGAATAACAAAAGTACAAGTGAGTTTAATTTAAATAGGTAATGTATTTAACAAGTTCCACTCAGTGCAGACAATCAAGAGTATAAATTATATATACCTTTATGTTTATTTGACGTTTTCAGGGTTCCGTAGTTCATGACTCCGAACCCTTATAGATTCGTCATATCCGTTCGTCCGTCCTTGACTTACCGTCCAAATGATTAGTGCTAGAAAGATGAAACTTTGCATGGATATGTGTTTTTTTTCACGTGGACAATGTGATACAATAAAATCTTTTATTTGGGGTAGCTCCCGTACGTGTAAAGTGGGGATGATTTTTATTCTCGCGTCTACTGCATCACGTGGGGTATCATAAGATAGGTCTTTCAAAACCAATGAAAGGCTTTCAAAACGATTTTTGATTTAGGTATCCGCATGCGAGTTATTCGACTTTAAAAGCCATTTTTTTATTAAAATATGGCGTCCTCTTAAAACTAAAGGCTGGCATCAAAAATCTGAAATTTTCATGTGATGGTTGTTCATGTGATGAACTTTAAAGGAAAACTAAGTATAACGGCTTAGATTACTTTGTTAGTTCAGGAGTTATAGGGGCCTAACTTGTAAAATCCACTTAGTTGGAAAACTGCGTACAAAAATAGTGAAATAATAAGTAAACATAACAATTATCTATTAGACATGATTTCAAATCCACGTGCCATTATAGGTGACTACGGAACCCTATATATTCTTAGCCTGACACGCACTTAGCAGTTTTTTATTGTACTCGTACTTTACTGATCGTATGTAGAGTTGCTCTGACCTAAATTTTACATCTAGCTTCTAAACCACTTCTAAACTTTTTATGCTGCTCTGGATAATATATTTTTTTAGATTATGACTCTAAGAAAACAGATAATCTCATGCACACCCTCGTATCCAAGATCGTTCAAAGAATCTTGGCAACCATCAAATCTAATATTACTTTTATAAGAAGAGAAACGTATAGAATATTAAACAAGAAGGCAATAGCGAATATTAATTGTATTTTTCTCCTCCCAGTGAATCTATCAGTGGCAGATGCGATGGTATCAACATTGAACGTGACATTCAACTTTACCTACATGCTAAACTCTGATTGGCCCTTCGGTCACTTCTACTGCAAGTTTTGTCAGTTTGTAGCAGTGCTCAGCATATCGGCGTCTGTCTTCACTCTACTAGCCATCAGTGTGGACAGGTAAGTTATTTATGATTGATTCAGTCCTCTTTCATTTATTACTGAAAGCTGGAGCTTTTGTTGTTAAGATTAATGGGGATATTATTTTAATGTAAAGAAGTATTGTTGTGGTACATTAGGTTCATGGCAATAATAATGTCTTTTACTTTCACATTATCAAAGGGACCTTTCTAAGCTAACTTAAATTAAAAAAAGGATAGCTTAATGTGATCTAGTTTTCATAACTCTACATTGCAATAGTTTTGTTATCGTAAACTGAAAATAAAAGTTCATATATTACCTAATACTTTCAATTTCTAAAGTCTACTTTAGGGTTCATTGATTTCAATTTATCGAATTGATATAAAAGCTTAACAAAATAAAAATATAAACAGATATAAAGGCACTTCCATTTCATTTTGACGTTACCACTTATTGGTGGAATATATGAAAATAAAATAAAAGGGTTGTACCTAGACGTCATGAATTCGCAATAACTCATTTCTCAACAATCCTTATGATGCATATCTCATATTTCATAGTCTCTGTACGCTTCTTTGAATTGTCTCGTGTCTGGCTTTATATCGTTTATTACATGTTACATAGCTTGTTTCTTTAATTCATAAATTACGATATTCACAGTTGTTACAAGAAAACTTTCTTTCGAATTCACATTGCGGTATTACGACTTGTTACCTAAATCTATAAACTGATTACAATTCCGTGTGGTAACCTTCAAACAGATTTGAATTTTACATTCTAAATTTTAATAAAAAGGAATACTTTTGAATCATTAATTAGTTTTAATATTAATTCACCACATGATACGTTTACCTAAATTGAACTAATTGACTAACTACAACAATCAAGGTATTCATGTAGCAAAGCCTAATAGTTGAACTGACGTCACTGACACTTCCACATGAGAGACTTGTTTACATGAATACATTTATACACCTAACTTGTGAAGCTATCTTATGCTAGCCATCTAACATCCCGGAACCGACTAGGAATATAATCAGTACTAAGATCCATTTAATATTTTATCATAGTATCCCCATAACGAAGCAACCTCACATATTAATGAGCTTTGGGTGTAATAAACGGCAAAACAGATTATAATTTAATATACGGTATAAATATCAAAACATGTTGTATATAATGCTGTCTAAAACTATAGTTATTTTAACATGGTCGAATTAATTATTTACCACAAGAAGCATTTTTATATGAGACTGTCAAGGTATGCAATATGATGACCCACACTATGGCGGCTTATTGAGATGCTTCTGCATCTATTACTGGGTCTCCGGTCTTTCACTCATCAACGAAACACAACTATACTAATGCTGTCATTTCGGGTTGGTCTCCTGTGAGAGGGTTGTACCACCTCGATCGACCCGGCCCATTCGTACGCCCATCTGCTTTGCGCTATTGACTGCATTAACATATTATTATTAGATAGACATTCGTAAATTTTATTATTCTAAGGAATCTCTTTTTCTGACATCGTCTCATTTCAACAGCATTTCTATTTGGATTTCATTTATTTTTGTTTCATTTCATTTCTTTAATTAAAAGAAACCTGATACAAGAAATTTGTTAGAACATTTAATGAAAGAAGACCCGACTGAAGTTGTCCCAGTAAATGTAAATGCACAGATAATGACGTACACATTAATTCCGGACGTTTCGGTGTCCTCAGTCCTTGAGGCTGTTTGTTTCTATTCCCGCAGAAGCCCAATCATATTTACAAGTTAATTGATTACAACTGTTTGCTGGACTTTTCCGCCTCTCTAAGATATCCCAAAACAAAATAAATCTTGTAAAATAGATATACTGCAGCGTATATAAATTGCCAATACCACTTTTGCTCCAAATAAAATAGTAATAAAATGTTAATTCAAGATAGTTGATCTCTTCTCTCCATAACAAATAGATGTATATACCTTCGAGAAAGGCATTACATACGGTTTATGTCCAGAGATAGGAAAAATATAGAGAAATCCCAGTAACTTGGTGAAATGCAAACAGATTATTCCTACTCTTTACCATTCTACATCATTCTATACGCTCCAAAGATACTCGGTATGACGTATGACCACTTTTTTCTGTAACAATTTTATTATTATACTTTACAGACGGTCGGTCTGTCTAAGGTGATTCGAAGAATAGCCGTATGTCACTTTTACATTCTTGAGCAAGACGTTAAAATTAAATATTAAAAGAAATGCTTTTTGCAGTAAATAATAATTAATTCGAGAAATAAGGTCACAGACGTTTTACGACCAACCCGTATGGCCAGCGTGGTATAGTAGGCCAAAACCTCCTTTCTAAGGAGAGGCCTATGTCCAGCAGAGGACTGTTGAAGGCTGTTGATGATGATGAACTAACTATAGGTACTTACTATTATTATTACTTAAATTAAATTAAAAAACTTTAAAATAAATAACATTTGGAAATCAACTTATCGTTTTTTATCTGTAATAACTAACTATAGGCACTTACTATTATTATGACTTACTATTATAAACTAAATATTAGAACACATAACATTTACTGGTGCATTTAAAACATCCTATAGATATCAATAATTCCTTATTTCCATAACTTTAAATTTATGCACTCTTTTATCAGGTATGTGGCTATAATGAGCCCGCTAAGACCTCGGTTGGGTAAGCGAGCTACACTTGGCATCACGGCTGCTATCTGGGTCTGGAGTTCCATTCTCAGCAGCCCGAACCTAATCTACTTTACTACAGAGAACGACATTTTGCCTGATGGATCAATAAGGTATGTTTTTATACTTTTTATTAGTAAGATTTATTTTTACTGAGATTTTAATTTAAACAGCAAGCTACGATTGTTTAATCTCTTGAAGAACCCTAATTGTCCATTCCTAATTTTTTATAAGAAATAACACTAACACCTTTATCATTTCATTTTATATATTTTATTTCATCTTTCCATTTTATTTTCATGGTCTAAATGGTAGAACAATATGCGATCAAATTAAGAAGAGTTTGACTCAAGCCAAACTAGATAATCAAATTTAGGAAAGTTTATGAAAACCATTTCAAATAATGCTTTAAACATTATTTAAATACATTGAGTTCGTACTATTACAATAATTTCTGTAATCGGTGCTGTGACATTTTTTTCTAATGAAAGCGTCTTTATTTCTGTGGGAATATATGTTAAAAACAAAATCTTTCTTTTACTTATCTTGACAACTATTATATTTGGGTAGGTTTTATGAGAACGATATGAGTAACGAAGGTTTCATTATGGTCTTATAAATAAATCATTTTGAAAAGAATCGCTATTATATTTTTTTGCAATAAACCTATGTAGGTACCTACAGAAATTGCAATATGTGTTGACCAACATGAAAGACGAAATATTAGCAAATAATGAAATGGCACATTACTTTTCTTCCAAAATATTTAACAGAACAATGTGGACTAACTTATGTAGTATAGTACATATTACAAAAAGTTTTCTACAAATATTAACCTGATTCGTACTAGATTTTCAAACTAAACTTTTGTAACAAGTACTAAATGAGACCGCCCTTTGTACATTAAATGTAAGTTCTATTCTCTATTGTGAATCTTTAACACGGTGTACAAAAAAGAGTTATCTATCTAAAACATCCTCTTGTCCCAATTTAAAAAGTAATAATATCACTGACAAAATACAACGACGAAGCATAAGTTCAAAAAAACATTAGTTTAATGCTTAAAAAACAATATTCGCTCGTAATTCAACGTAGAGCTGGTTTATAAACCAGCTATATGTCTGAAATCCGTCGTGAAATCCCGTCTGAAAAGCAACTTTGAAACAGCTTAAATATTAAGAATATTAAGTAATTAAGCTCTGCCAAAGTTATGACTCAGCAGGGTTGCTCTTTACACTGGATTTTTTTTTATTTCTTGTGTTTATGCTATCGAGGAAATGAACGAACCAAAACTCTATGTAAAATATTTGAAATTATTGTATTGAAGGTTAGAATATTCTTAAATTTAGTGTCAAAAGTACAGTGATCCTATTAAAGATATGATGTTTGTGAAATAAGTAAAATAATTTCCTATAAAAATCAACGTTGAAGTGTTTTATAGAATAGAATTTATAGAATAGAGGGTCTATTCACACCATAGAGCAACACAGGTCAACCGAAGGGGAATAACCATAGCTTTTTTTTCTCATGTCTGTGTTCTGTGTCAAACAGTCTGTGATTTTCTGCGGGGAAAATCGGCACACATGCTCAAATGTAACTCACATACAAGAACAATCGCCCATAAGTATGAACTCACACATAACAATAAAGGAACCAAATTTCACACACATATAAACTCATTATGTGTCATAACAGTGTAGGTAGTACATATGCCCATTTGAACTTATGCTTTGACAGAAGGGCACGGCTTCGTATGGCTATTCCCTAGCGCGTAGCTCTATGATACCTTCAGATTCTAAACACTTATTTATGTTTAATTTAATGCTAGTACTAAAGTACCTGCTTAATGTTTATAAAATAGTAAAGTTTTTTAGGTTTTACCGTTAATGTCATGATTGTTTTATAGGAAAGTGTGTTTCTCCGAATGGCCGGATGGAATGACTACTAGGTCAAAACTCGAATACTGGTGAGTTGAATTCTTTAAAATTGGAGACAATATCAATATATATATAAAACTGTTAGGCTACTGCCTGGCTGTAGAGTTGAAACTACTGGGTGCAGGAAGTTAAAATTATGCGTGTGTTTCCTGAGGAGCGTAGGCAAGCACTAATAGAGGATTTTGGAAAATTACACTCCTAAGAGGGGGAAAAAGGGAATCAAAATTATACATCAGAATAACATGTAGGCGAGGCTGCGAGTAAAAGCAAGTAAAATTATATTATACATACAACCCGTATTTTATTAGGCATATGTTATAATAATAATAATATTTTATTAGTAGTCCAGTTTAACAGCATTACAATTTCAGTGAAAGCTGCACTAGGTATAGCCTCTATCGCAACTTTCGAACAAATACTATTTTCAGCAAGACTACATTCTTAAAACATAAGATATATAATTATGATAACATGTTTTAACAATTTCTATTGTTATGTAGTAAATGGTGTAGGAAATTTTGAATGTAGTATGTGTGAGTATTGTGTACATGTGTAAGTATTATATGATGACGTCGAGAGGTATGTTAAATATACATACTTTATAAATTTAACTTTTTATACTTTATAAAACGTTTTTAAATAACGTGATACGTAGATCAAGATATTTTATGGTATCCAAAAAAACATACTATCAAAACCCCCGGGTTCACAGTGGGCCGATATAAATACAAACTCTTATCCTCGGGACTAGTTGTTACTAAATACAAAATGTATACATTTATATCTTAAGTCATTTGTATATACATCGTGTGGCCAACGTACTATAATAAACGTGAACAAATAAATCGTAAAATGGGTTGTAAGAAACTAATGTGTTTACAGGTACAACGTCTGTTTCATGGTGCTAACGTACTTCTTGCCTATCACGTCGATGACGTACACCTACTCCAGGGTCGGCATCGAGCTGTGGGGTTCTCAATCTATTGGCGAATGCACGCAAAGGCAACTTGATAACGTCAAGAGTAAACGCAGGGTAAGATTAAATTATATATATTTAAGTTATTTACTTATGCCTAAGTATTTTGAGTATAAACATGCAATAAGGTATCACAATGATGACTCAGTTAACAAATCTGTATGAAATATGCATAATTTAGTCATAAAAACGTCACTATTTAATAAATAGATACCCTGATTCTCAGTAAAATATATTTTCAGAGATTTAAGTTTTTGTTTCTTTAAGCGTTTCTTCTCCACAAGAATGTCATTTTGGTACCCAGTAACGAGTCATTAATGTAACATTTCGGTAGTGTATAAAAAAGTCTACCAAAGGATAAATAAAATATTCTAGAGTTATGAGATCGACAAAGATGGAAAATATAACTAGAAGGACTAATATTAGGGTCGTGATTAGAACAAAGAAATTTTAAGCGGGTTGGTAAAGGAGAACTGAGAGGACCATATGTTCCATATTTCCATATGTTCCATATGATATAATTTATAGACGACGATTGCGACTGATATTAACTCAAAATTAATATGCGTTGTCTTTTCTCTACACAATGGAACGTGCCCTGATATCTGCCTGCAGGAATTAATTAACTCTACAGATAAAAACGTCACGTGTGGCCGAGTTCCACACTCATTCAAATTTATCATTTTTGTCATCGTATAAAATTCCTAATGGTATTGAAATACTAAATTGATTTCTTCAATATGAAACGTCTAATTTTGAAGGATCAGCCCGAGTGTTAGTATAGCGATGCGTCGCGTCACCACCTCAGAATAGCGATAACGTTTTGATACTCATTACTTTTATTTTTCAATTGCACATCTGCCAGACTTACCACCATATTTTTTTTGTTTGGGTCTATTCAAAATTTATTTCATAATTATTATTTTTATCATTATAGAAATCTCTAGACGATCACAATAATGTGATCAATTGTTTTCCATCTCTTATCTCTAAAACCTAGTCATTAATAAAGTTTTCTAATAGCTGATAAAAATCAGTGCTAAAATAAAGTGGAAAATTAGTTCCATGCTGTTTTGATTTTACTTATTTTCGTTTGTATATACTTAACAGTCTTTGAACATATATCACATTTTTCACTACATGGGAATTTCCATAAGGATAAAAGCAATTTCGTTTTAACGACGACGCGCATATCATATCCTCATGTTAACTCAATTGCGTTATTTGCATATGTTTGACGCTGAGATAGGATAATTTTTGTAAAGAACAACGGTTCATATTCATTGGGTTATGTTTTATATATTAAATTTATAATACGCTGTGTGTGTGTCTTATCCCAAATTAGGTTGAAGTCGTCTTTAAATCGACATGACTACAATTACTACTACAACTAAGACTTTAAAGTCACAACTGAAGTTTGTACTTGAACAAATATTGTTAGACTTTTAGGGCTCAATCTATTCGTACGATCTGTACAGATGTTCGTATGAGTCTAAATGTGTTATGAAATGGTCATAAGGATTAATATAGATAACAGTACCTTTATAGGCCACTATAGTATTCGTCATTATGCTGCATTGTCTGCTTTATCAATGAATATGGTGTCCACTACCCCCAGATTCATGCTCTTCATCAGGCAGTGTAGAGTAGTAGTGGGTCGTCAACGATTTAACACTCGACTCAACGAGACCCTTTATCGTCGATGATAAACTAGTTGAAAAAACAGTCAAATTTTCGACTAGATTATGTCGTACTGTAGATTTACTTTGGCAGGCTCATATGTATAAATATTTAAAAAAAAACCTTAGTTGGTAAATATTCTTAGAGACAATTAAATGAATTTGTACATTTCATGATCAGTTTTAATAACAGTCCCTAAAAGTTTGAAAGCTTACTGAAATATCATCCTTATTTAAATAAAATACTTCAGAACTCTTAAGCTGCTTCAAAGACCGCTTTTCAAAGGTTCACGCTCACTTAAAACTAGGTAGAAACATTATATTCCGAATAAATTAAATATCCTCTTTATATCTATTAGATCCTAATGAGATTTGGATATTTTATTCGAACACCTTCCTTATATCCTTGGAAAGAAGTGATTTCCCTTGAGAAAGAAAATCGTGTTAGTGTGATAAGTTGGAATAGATTTCACTTATATCTACTTGTTTTTTGCTTAAATCAAAATGAACAATGTGTTCCTAAAGTACTATGCTTGATACCTTGAACTATATTACTATATACATGATGACTCGGTGAAAATCGTACCGCCTTAAAATTATTAAGTGTTGTGTTTAGTTATTAGCTGATGATGACATGCCCTTAGAAGCGCTACCTACAGGCTCCAATTTTTTTTCGAACTATCCAGGAACCCTTTAAAATATACATACGAAATTCCAATTTAATCGGCCCTTAAAATATTTAGGTGACAAACATACGTACAGAAAAATAATATTGTGTTAGTACACAATATTATTTTTATGTACTCTCCCTATATTTCAGGTTTCACTGGTAATTTAGTAATTACTAGTGAAACCTGAAATATAGGGAGAGTAAACTATAGATAGTTTCGTGGTTGATAGTTAAATTTACAATTCTAGATTTACACTATAAACCTTTAATCCACGTAAAACTTCTGTTCTGAAAAAAAAACTGAATCTTCTTTGTCTGTTAATTCACATTGCGAGCCTCTTATTTATACAAATACAAGTAATGACTACAGATGTTTTCATGTAGTTTGTCTAACAACCACACAAACTCTTATTAGACAGTGTATATTGTTATAGTGGTAATTATTAGATACTAAATAGATGCAAAGTTTGTCAGAGCAATTTCGTTTGCAGCGATAAGACTCCCTGTTGTGCCTAACAATAAAATAAAAGATTAAGATCGTTAGTGTTCTTAAATGTTGTACAATATAGAAAATTTTGTTGTTTTTATCTAGATCTAATTCCTTTTGGATCAAAACTTACATATATAAAATTTATTCAAGATTGGATGACAAGGACCTTCCCCGGTTTGTAAATGGTAATGTTGTGACTTTTAAACATTCTTGACTTCTACATTAAAGTCTTACTTACAGGTAGCTTTAATATAAGCATATAATAATATGTAGTAAGTATAATATCACATTATATTAAACTAATAGTCATTATTTTTACATTCTATAACTGTCCATCCATTCCATCCGCAACTTTCTGCGTCTCAATAAATATACCTATTGATGAAGTAACATTTTCGGTTTCATCGAAAAGCTATGGGGTACTACTATATAAAGCTATAAAGTTTGAACCGAGGAAACAATGTCTGAATAATCATTTAATTCTTATCACCACCTATTACTGTCAAATTCCTTAAAAAATAAATTTCCTACATTGCAAATTATAGCAATGTCATTGGAATCAAAAGAAAATTGTATGTTGAGTGGCTTTATAAGCGTTTGATATTTAACGATACAAAGATAAAATTTATTTGTAAATGCACTAATAACAAGCCGTGGTGGGTTGCTTAGTACCTATAATATGTACTGAGCGGACTAAACTACATAAATCTTATATTTGTATTGTTACTTATAGTTTATCTAACAATGACTAACATGAAAACTTGTCAGAAATCACCAATTAATAATACGTAATACCACATGACACAATTATGCCTCGAACTTAGACAAGGCACAACTTGGAGGTGACAGGAACAAAAACTAATAGCAAAACTTATTTCGAACTATCGTCCATTATGTTCGGCCTAAGCGCTTTGCTCTGGATTTGTTACATTAATACTATGACGGGACAACACGTTATACGTGAAACATGATTTGAAGTCGATTAGTTAAATATTAATAAAATACTATTTTCAATTGAAACATAATGAGATTTAAGTTATTATTAATTATTATTATTTCTAGGTATTGAACTTAAAACTAGAGGTTTGGTATATTTGACTTAAAACCACAGGTTTGGTTACATTAGAGAATTTTAAAAGTTATGACAAGAAGAAAAATTGCAGAGATAAGACCAGTAAAGTTCTAATAATTGACGATCACTTGGAAAGCAATTATCAGTGCTACTATTACAGTTTAAATTCTTTTATCTAAATAATATGAGTATTTGTCCCCAACCCGCACTCGCTTAACGTGGCGACCTTAACCCTCTCCTGAGAGAAAAGGTTTAAAATTAATTATATAAATCTGAATTTTACATAACTTTCATAATGATTACACAAAATATTCTACTGAATCTAATTTATAAGACATCTAATCAAAATTTAATAGTGAGTGAACATTTTTGAATATAGATAAGGTAATAATATATATTCTAGGAGAGTCTAATTTAATTAAAGTAAATACAGCTTATCACATTTAAGCATATAGGTATGTACTCACACATCACATCACAATTATTCTTAATTTAATTTGCACGAATAATAAGGTATTTTCTTCTATTCAAAACGGAGAATGTAAACACTAAGAACATAAAATTAATGGCGTTTTAAAACCTCAAGTTTGTATAATTTACTCTAATGGCTATCTTTGTCAACAGGTGGTGAAAATGATGATAGTGGTGGTAGTAATATTTGCAGTCTGTTGGTTGCCTTTCCACGTGTACTTCCTTGTCACCTCCTACTATCCTGATGTGGTCAACTACGAGCACATACAAGAGATATACCTGGCTATCTACTGGCTGGCAATGAGTAACTCCATGTACAATCCTATCATTTACTGTTGGATGAATTCCAAGTAAGTTTGAATTCTAAGTATCGTCGCATTTCTCCGACCGTGAATAATCTCCTTCGAAAACTTCATCAAATACCGTATTGATCTTGCCTCTTTGTTGGAATTTAGAGATTAGAGTGTAAATTGTGAACTGAAGAAAACCAATCGCGGTTATAATTTATTTGATCCGTAGAATACAAGAATGCAAAGATTCTAAATTAGGCCTAACAACGTCTGTAATAAAGTGTCAAATGCTGCATGAAACTATTTGGGCTCTCACAAAATACACGCAAGTGCAAAACTGTATGTTCTTTTCAAGTTAGTATGAATCTCATTCACACAGTTTTTCCTTGCTTTATGTCTTAAGCGATAATATAGCAATAGGATTTAAAAGTTTTATGGGGAAAGACCAACAAATAATGACAACTAAATTACAGTCTCATAGACAGTACTTATCTCTGTACCATAACATCTCTGTTGTTGATAAATAATCTGTATTCTTAAGTGGGTGTTAAAATACTTCTTGTAAGTTACGAGTACATATTACGAATATTGGTATATTAAATAATATATTCTCTGCAGGTTTAGACGAGGATTCAAGCAGTTTTTCTGGTGTTGTGGGGCGTTTGGTCATGGTGGTCTGGATAGGCGCCGAGGATTCGGCACGGATCGCATCGACCGATCAGTCCGCTCACTGTCACCTAGCCGGAAGAATGGTACCAGTAAGCTCGTGAAATATTCATTTTTTTCTGTAGATGCTTCCAACGACTAGTGCTAACACTTCTGCACCTTACAAACATATCATATATGAATAGATTGGATTTGATAATCGTGAAATACCAAAATTTTGATCTATTTACGGAATTTTATAGAAAGTATAGTCGTTTTTTAAAATCGTTACGTGGGTAAAAATCAATATTGAATTGAAAAAAATATGTCTTTTTATTTTCTTTGAAAACTTTACCAGTACATTTCTGAGGTATGCAACAGTGTATATGCGATCAGACTTTTCTGTCATAATCTCTATAACAAAATCTGATATTCTTTTTAGTTAGCAGCACTTTTTATAAAAATTGACTCTTGTCACTTTTCAAACGAGAAGTTTGGGGAGTACGCCAATTTCCTCTAAATAAAGTTGATATTAGCCTTTGTAAATATTGTCGTTCTTTCATTTTGGAGATTAATACTAGCTTTTATTCTTTACACAAATAAATCAAAATAATTAGATAAGCATTTCTTCTTCGTAGGTTTACTCAAGACAACCAAATTCATCAAAAATCCACCTGGCTCTCCCCACTTGCTTCATGCAAATAAAATACACAAGTAAGAGAGAAGGAGCCGAGTTCTGTATATTGTATCGATGTTCTAAAACGTTTCAGACACGAAACACTCGCGCTAGCTATAACCTATCAGTAGTTAGGCATCCTTGTGTCTCGATTTACCACCCATCGATCGCTTCTCCCTAACTCCATCATCGTCTCTACAGACCAGATCACCGTCATTATAATCCATAACAATCAATAAAGCCGTTAACGACCGGAGCGTAGGCTCATAAAGAGATTGTCTAATGATAGAACTTTTCAACAGGCACCATGCGAATTTCGATGCATAGCACTTACAACCAGACTCTGGTGAGTTCAGCATGACAGCGGCGCGCCGCGGGAGGGACTGCGGCCGGGTCGTGCGGGAGCGAAGGCGCCTGCAGCGCTGCCGTTGAGCGCACGTGGATCTGACGCGAGCGCGCGCCCCGAACTCCTCCCACTCCGCACGACCTGTATGCCTAGCCGCCAGACGGAGACAATCAAAACTGACAACAACTGGGTATATGTAGTATTAAACTTTTCCTACGTTATAAACGTACATGGTTTTGAACTGCGAAAAGTGACATACTAGTCAATCAAGTATTTAGTGGTACAATCGTAATTGATGTTTTATAAACTTAAATACCTATATCTTTAAATATTTTTTGTAAGAAAGTAAACTATTAATGTTATATTGCTGTTTATACTAATAATGAATTAAGTAGGCGACTTATAGTTATTTTTCCATTTATTTTAAAAGTGGTAGTAATGCTTATAAAATAAGTAATATCTCAGATTCATCCTATTTTTTTCATTGTGTAACTTTTTATAAGCTACTTAATTTTTTACACTCAATAAATGTGTATAAAAATTGTATAAATAATGAATAAAATAAGAATTGTAATAAAATATAAGACAAGATTGGAAAAAAAATGTAAATATTATATGTAAAATAAAACAGTAAACTGTTTATGTGTATTTTATTTAATACTTTTATTAATACTGTATTTGATGTATAGATTTTATTAATAGATATTAATAATAATTATAATTTTATCAATTAATCTTAATAGTTCTGACTATACACCTATTGATTTTTTAGAACAAGTTTTTACCGTAGTTTGATTAAAAATATTATTAACACATCATGTAAGTTTCCTTCAATGATGTTGAATAACTGTTTGTCTTCCAAATCTTAACAGTTCTTAAAAGTTTCAATCTATTTATTTTACCTTTAAGAAGACCCATTAAAAAAAATAAAGAAATAGAAACCGTTTTGTCTCATGTTTAGAACATTAGTTGTGTGCTGCAAGAAAAATAAATGCCAGCCAAGTAATATCCAAATATTTTCCTTGACTGACTTGTTTTAACCACTCTCCTCTCCTTAGGTATATACCATAAAAGAAATTTCAAACTATAAAGTTTACAAATAATTTTATCTATAAACTTATTACTACTACATTTATTATAACTTACTTAATCTTGAGAGGAATCTATAATATAGCAGTTACAGCAATATCGATTTAGGTCTATGATTTTATTACAATACTTTTTTACGTCTACCAAAAATGTATTGTTATGAATGTCGAATATCTATTGAAAAGAATTTAGTTGATGGCTACAGAAACTAGTCAAACTACTACAACTTACTTGTATGTTTTGATAATTCTAAAAAGGAAGACCAACCTAAAATGACAGCATTCGTGCTGTCGTTCGTTCGCTTCGTTGGTGAGTGACCGGATGCCAAATTATTCTGCATCATTCACCATCATTCACGCGATCTCCAAGTGCCCAAGTGCCAATAACGATGGTGACCCCTACTCCTGGATTCTACTCATGCTTTCCATCAGGCAGAGTAGACACTTTGGTAGGCTTAAATATGAAAAAAATAGTAACTAATAGTAGTACTGCTAGTAGTAGTTAGTATAATTTTTTTATTATTATAAAAATTGTACTAACTATTATTAGCAGTAACCAACCATTATTGTTTCTTCTGAGTTTGTCCTAATGGACATGCTGAGAACGAAGGGTGCTGATGTTAATTAATTATCATTATCATCAGCACCCTCTAACAGTCCTCTGCTGGACATAGGCCTCACCTTAAAAAGGAGGTTTTTGACCTCTTGAAGATAATATATTCCAATTAAGATTTCAAAAAGGATACATATGTATATTTAGTAACATTGTGGTCCACTAAGATACAATAGGATTACGGATTACAATAATTAAGGAAAGATAAAGGGACAAATCTTGTGAATGATACTCTGAAATTTTATTTTCTAATCTGCATGTTGTTAGGGTTAACTTGTACTAACTTATAAGTACTGTAAATAAGAGATCGTTGTAAATAATCTTTATGTTTAAATGTATCGCCCTATTCTATTAAACGTTAGAATTACATGTATGTGAAATCATGAAATAAATAAATTATGAATATTTAAATATTTTTTTATAATCCTTAACAATCTTACATCAATAATGGAACATACGACATAAGAAATTTGTAATGTAATGTAAAATTTATGTAATGTTCGGTTCTATATCCTTATCTTTACTAACTATAATGTTATAAATATGAAAGCAACTCTGTCTGTCTGTCTATCTGTCTGGCTTTCGCGGCAAAACTTCTGATCCGATTTAAGTGAAATTCGGGACACAGATAGTCTAGAGCTTAAGTAGCCTGAGAAAGGACATAGGCTAATTTACACGCGAATGTAGCCGCTGGCAAAAACTAATAAGTCATAAAATCAATATCAGTCTGACTTAAGTTACGTAGCAATAATTGCTAATGGTCCCGTTCTAAGCTTACAACTTAGTCTTGTGTTTGTGACTATTTCCGAACTTGTTCACCTAAATACCCAGTTCTAGCAGAGAATGTACCAATTTGAAGTACTCAACACAGTCAGTGCATTAGAGATATCTGCACAAAACTTATCTATAGGCAACTTTTAACCTTCTAATCAAAGAGTAAGAATGAGTCATCAGAAGTTCGGGCTCGGATGAAAATTGAATGACAAGTTACATTACATTCATAGATTCTGTGTAATAATAAGCTTCGCCGTACGTACGCTGAAGTTCAATACTACGAACACATCTCTATCAAAATAAAGAAATAGATGTCTACGCAATAACAATAACCATTTTTAATAATTAATAAAACATAAAATTGGTGTTACAAAAATAACAGGTACTAAGAAATAGCATTTAGTATTTTTTATTTTATCAAGCAATACTTTGCTTTTAGGAAAACAAACTAGGCCTGCTGTTGTAGCAAGCAAATACTATAATTCTCCACATTACTGTTTCTACTGCTTTACATAGAAGTCAACCCTAAGAGAGATAAAGAAGAAAAAGTTAAGGTTTTCAAATTGACCACTACAAACCCTTGAAATTGTTCCCAAAAGAAGATATTAAAGAAACGTTGAACCTTATTAATAAAATTTCATATCTGTTATAATGATTAAGGTTAAAAAGGGTCTAATGGTTAATATCTACCTACCCGCCACAAAAGTTTTCAATATCTAATCAACACGAGCTTTGAAGCCTTGAATTGAGTGTAATAAGATTAATAAATGCGAAACGAAATCTATTATGACAATGTTTCTCTTAGAAGCACGTACATTTTCTTTATACAAAAATGTTGCCAAATATGATTTTTATGAAAGAGGTCTTATCTGTATTTTATCTTTTGGAGTAAATTACTTACTTATCGAAAAGTAACGTAATTTAGGGTAATCTTGATAAAATTTTGATGAACCCGTCTACAAAATATAAGATTTTTTCAAGGTATTTTCTATATTACCTTAATATGAGCTAATATAAAATGTAGCTAAAGAGAATTCTAGATATTTATATTTACTTTTAGTTTTCTGCACATTCGTGTTGTAATTTATTTCATCAGATCATTTAGATTTGTATTACGAATCTGTAAAAGTACACTCAGAAAAAAATGAAAACCACAAAGAAATATAATATCAACAGCTTTTGACCACACCTCTACTGGTCATAATATACTCCTCTCTCTGCTCCTTAGAAAGGAGGTTTAGCACGGTATTATAGGTCTATAATACCGTGCTAGAAGGGATATTATTGGGTCTCTTTAAAGTTTTCTTTCTCTTTGCAGTGCTATTGTCTAGTAGTGTATCTGTGTAATTTGCTCCATTAGTTAGTTCTTACGACACATACAAGATGAATAGAGGCAGATACATTCCGTGTTCTTAATGCGTCACCACCACCAACTAAATAGCCGTTTATGTTTATGTAGATGTATGTAGGTTGTGAAGATGTTAAAAAACTACATCTACTAGAAAGTACTCAAACTTGAACCGTTTGTTTATATTTGTATAAAGTACAATTACCTGGTTGGTGTGCCTACTTGTCCCCACTGTGCACGCTCATTCAGTGCCAAGATAGGGCACGTAAACCACTCGAGAGGACACGCCCGAAACTTAGATGCTCAAACTTAATCAGTCACCGTAACTGCAATTGGCTTGGGAGTGATCATCATCATCATAATATATTATTAGGGGTTAAAGTATGAAATTGCCGATTTGTATTAAAAATATAAAATTAGTTTTATTTTTCATTTAACATATTTATTTAATTAAAATATCTACCAATATATATATATACATTGCAGCCATCTTATAGGAAGGTCATTTATGAATTTGCTATAAAAGTTTAGTGGTCTAAATTCTACAAACTGTGTGAAAGCATTTTGTACTGCCTCCTGGGAAGAAATATTTTTATCACATAGAAAATTGTCACAAATCACGAAAGAAAAGATAGTCCATTGGAGCAAAGTCTGGCGAATACGGAGGGTGAAGAATGGTTTCTAATTGCAGTTGCTGTAGAGTTAAAACGGTTTCTCGTACTGTTTGAAGTTTTGCGTTATCATGGAGCAATAATGGTGAATATCGATTCATGTCGGGGCTATTTCACTGCAAGTTTTGCTATCATTGTTCGGAGTTCGGCACAGTAGACATCTGAGGTTATTGTTTGACCAGATCGTAGAAAGTTATAGTGAATAACACCATGCGGAGACCACCAAACAGTTACCATTACCTTTTTATTGGTAAGCTTTGCTTAAGGACACTGTTGCGGCATTTGACCTGGGGTCAGCCATTGCATTTTTCGCTTACGGTTATCGTAAATTTGATCCAATATTCCTTCATGTATCAATTCAACAAGGCAAGAAGTTTCAACACGCGTTTCTTTCTGCAGGTCAGATTTAGTCAGAAATTTAGATATTTACGATTTGAAAGAAGTTTCACTCAATAATCTCAAACCATAAAGGTTCTATGTCGATTCGAAGTACCTGTTACAATAAAACGGTAATTTCACACTTTAACCACTATTATATAATATATATTCATAATATATTATATGTGTATATAGATATAATATACATTTCGTTATTCACTAAATTGTGGTCTTGTTTCCATGGCTTATTAAAATACACCGTTAGGTATCACTAAAGAATTCTATCAACACTTCCGAAACATTTATCTCCGTTTATCAGGGTTCATAAAAGTCTGAACGCTGTAAAATCTCGAATGTAAACTGTAGGGATTCTCCCTTATAAGGCGTATTTACGATGTTTGAAGATAATTTAAATTTCCTTTGCAGCTTCATTTTAAAGAGGGTTATTGACAGCATTATCTTATTCTTAATATTACCAAATGAATATCTACACTTTTATTTTTAAAATTGCTTCCTGATTCTGACTTTACTGGCAAGTATTTTTAATAGTAGTAACCGATTTATAATAAATGATGAAAGCAAGTTTTGATTGAGTCCGCCTATGCAATATCTGTGCATAAAGTTTAACTAAATAAAACTAAATTAATAAGTCGCCCTTCAAGTGCTGTCATCCTCCTCGCCGGGTCTGATCAGTTCACTTGCGATATCGCTTGTATATATTGGAAATTCAAAATAATATTTGAAGAGTCCGTGAAGAGAAACATCGGTGAGCAAAGTGTACCAATTTCCATTGCACTTGAAAACGTAAAACTATTGGAAATAGAAACTTTATTGCAAGATTATTTGTTCTAAATAAATCACATTGTTCGCCACAAAAGTATATATTTTATATGAGCCTGACAAAGTGACTCAACTCTCTCTGATGAAAAGCATAAGCTGAAGTCAATAGTAGTGGTCACCATTCTCATTGCGAATGCAGGCAGGGGCGTCTTTACCTATCCTGCAAGGTTTGCGATGCACACGAGCACAGTCCTGTTTTTTTTATATTATCTAACACCTCCAATGTTCTTTGGAGCCTATTACTACACTTACCTTTCATACAAGTTCTCGCTTTTGCTACTTCTCGTACTTTCATGCTTCATACTAATTCTTTCTTTCTCTCTGCCTTTCATACTTTTACAGGTGGGATGCCTGTTATTCTAATACTATACTATATTCAACTTTTATTTCTTCAGGGGTAATAATTTAAACACAAACTAAAACAATTTATTTACAATATTTTGCTAAGACTAATGTACATACTTAGGATAAGTTAGATTTACACAATATCTTATTACTAAATTACAAGTACTTAATTAACTCTACACGTTTATTACTACACTATTGTACTACTTGCTATTTACCTTATCACTAGTTGTGTTATGATTTGCAACAATAATCTAACGTTATTCTCAAATCATAACTTTAGTCCACCTTATTCCTCTTGTTTACTTGTTTTATTATTTCTGTACAATATTTAATAAATACATTTCTATTTTTATCTCTTATTATTCTACTTATATTAAGCCTTGTAATTTTGATACCTATTTTTATTTCTGTTTCATATCTCAATTTGTCGTACTGCGGGCATTCCGCGATGAGATGGAGGACGGTCTCCTGCGCGTTCGGGTCACAAATGCACGATGGGTTCTCCTTACACTTGTATCGCGTCAAGTATTTGGAAAAGCACAACGCTGTTAAGGGGCGCCATAGTTCTGGTTATGACTCTTTTATGAACCTGCGTGCTTATAAAAGTGCGCCAGAGTAACGATTGTACACGGGCTAGAAACGCCCCTAAATGCAGGCAATGCAGATCGATGACCCACGCTATGACGGTTATTGAGATGGTTCTGCATCATGATGCGTCTGGTCTCGGACTCACCACGAAACACGACAGCACGAATGCTGAGTTTTAGGTTAGTCTTCTGTGAGGTCTAGTACCGCCCAGGTGGAGGCTGCTCAACCGTGCTGATAGCAGCGAGGTTTTACTAACTTGTGACTATCAGTATCTAGAACAGGTTAAAGAACTTGTGTTATAGGTTATAGAAATTAAGTCCTAAATATCGATTAATCTCTGAGACAGTAGTGGTATTGTAGATCTAACTACAAAGTTGGAAGTACACTTTAGTAGCGATTTTTTAAATTATAATAAGTTAATTTAAGTTAAGAATGACAACTTAGCTAGGTGATACAAAATAAATAAGTTTGTACAATGCTACTTCGTCGTCTTCTATTTATTATTTACGTCGATCATAACGTAACGTAAAGATGTCTGTATAAATAATTTCAACAAAAAGGAACTGACTTCAATGAAAACTATTCCGAGTACCCAAATCGCGAAAATTGTGCCTATGATATTTGAGGAGTTCCCTCGATTTCCTTGGGATCCCATCATCAGATCCCGTTATGGTGACGGTGGGACCACCTGTGAGCTACGCCCATTCCAATGCAAAAAAAAATTTTGAAATCGGTTCATAAACGACGAAAAAAAAAAAGGATTCCGACGAATTGATAACCTCGTCCTTTTTTTGAAGTCGGTTAAAAAGACATCCAAAACTGAAGAAGATTTCAAATTTTCATGCAAAGTGTACGAATGATTAATAACCAATGTTTCAAATTGAATCATATATATTTCCCTACTGTTAGATACACGATACTAACGTAAGAGCTACTGACTCCCAATCACTGTACCAATAACAAGAATGAAAACTGATGTTATACGTAACTCAAACAGTGATCATAATAGCAATCGACTATAGGCTTCTTTTTATAAAGAGAAAGCTGTTTCAATGGTAACGATATGATAACGCAATAATTTCACATTCGTGGAAAAGTTTAACCATTATACGTCCTTCCTAACTGAGAAGCAGCTTAGGATTAATGTACACTATATACACACATCTCTACATCACTCATACACACATCTACAAACAAGTTGGTAGAGAGGTACAAAAAACTCTCAATTTTTCAAATAAATTTACCAGATACTTAGGGAAGTTACATTTCAGAAAACAAAGGTCAAAAGGTAAAAGAAGGAAAATGTGCACGCATAATATGGGGAGTGTTAACAATTTCAAACGATTCAAAATAGCACAGCGGAGCGGGTGTTGCCGGGCAGGATGAAATCTAAAATCGAGGTATCTCTCATCCTTGAATTGATGTAATTGAACATATACACATTTCTTAATTAAATGAACTCTATATTCAATTATGACGGGACATACAAACAGAAGGATAGCACTATTGTGATTCAATTACGTTCCAATAATAGATATATCACTGTTCTCATATGAAACATGAGATTCAAATGTTATTAGATTCCCGCAATATTGTTTCTTAGAAATAGGATCTACATTAAAAAATTAATCTTGTTACAGACCTATATGAGTTTTAAAAGTGAGTATCATCATCAATAACACTTAATGTCCCACTGCTGGGTTCTGGTCTCCTCTCAGGTGAGGGTTAAGGCTAGACGTCCCCACGCTGGCCTAGTGCGGTGTGGGGACCGGCAATACACATTGTGGCTACGTAATCTTGCCGTCGGACGTTTATAAACCGCCCAAAGGAACTAAGCTTCACGACTGTTATCTTATGATAACAACCGGGACCGATTGCTTAACATATCGTGCCACAAACGGTCATTAATCTAGGTACTGAACGCGCCTTCGTTGCTTACCCTTGGTGATTGTTTCCAATTACGTAGGGCCACTTGGCTATGAGCGAGTAATTTTCGTGTCCGGGTAATAGTTTAAATTCATTTTCAAAATGCAAATTGTGACGGATTTAGAATAAAGAGTGCCATCCCATTCGTTACATGTTTAGCGTTAAGGGAGCCAACTACGCAGAACATCATCATTACTCAGAGAAGAAAGGAAAAAAAAAGAAGGAGAGGCCTATGTCAAAGCAGTGGATAGTTAAAGGCTATTGATGATGCTGTATCTGCTTGTCACTCTACAACATAAAAAAACCGTAAGTCAAGGGTTACCTACACGTTAGTTATACGTCGTTATATTTACGTTCCTGCTGAAATCAGTGTCGCACTACTGAGCCTCATTGATTTCAGCACGAACAGGCTGGCTCCACCGGGATGGTATTACCCTCGCTCAGAAGACCAACCTAAAATGACAGTCGAAATTCGTTTGTAAGTGCCAGGCCATCATTGTGTAGGTCACCATGCTGTGTTTCTACTTATGCTTTCCATCAGTAGACACATTATCATCAGCCTATCGCAGTCCACTGCTGGACATAGGCCTCTCCAATTGCACGCCTCTTAGTTCGATCTTCGGCTACTCGCATCCAGCTTCTACCAGCCGTCTTCCGCAAATCATCACTCCACTTGGCCTGTGGACGTCCTACACTATGTTTGCCAGACGCGGTCTTCACTCAAGAACACGTTTACCCCAAACGGTTGTTGGTTCTGCAGCTAATATTTTGCATTGATAATGTACTCCTAACCGACTTCAGCCACTTTATTTCCTCACTCTCATAATGTGATTATACGGCTATCCGACACGGCCGAGGTAAACCCCAGTAAGTGCTGCTCCTATTAACCTTCTCATTCAATAACTAAAGATAACATCAACTTATTCAAAATAAATGAGTTGATATTTATAATTCAATGTATTATTATAAATGACAATTCCATAGAAATAATAAAGTGGTATTATATTTATAAGAATAAACTTTAAGGAAAATTAACTGGTTTAAAACTTGAAAGTAATATTTAGAAATGGACATTTCATTTAATATGTTTATCTCTCTATTAGCAACAGGTGTAGGAGTATCTCAGACAGAATGATCCTTATCAACCCGGACCCTCGTCCTGTGAGTCGTCCTTCAGTTTAATTATAAACAAAGCTAATCTAAAATACTAGACCTTTATATACCATAGATGTATAAAAGATGATCTACTAACTGCCTCGGTGGCGCAGTGGTAGTGTATGCGACTGCTGTGCTTGAGATCTAGGATTCAAATTCTGGGTCGGTCCAAATATTTGTATGGTCTATAGATTTTTCTTTCGCAATTTGTTTTTTTTTATTTATGTATTTACTGGCTGCGCCCCACGGTGTTACCCGCGTATATCATTATAGTTGCCATTCAAGTGTGTTATGCCTAGCAACCTGTGAAGTTTTGACAAGAGATAAACAGTGATACATTTTGACATCTACGATTTATGTATTTTTATAATCACCTAGCTTTGGCCCTTGTATCTCGATTATGGCAGTAAAAAGTAGCCTATGTGTTATTCTGATATATAAGCTTTATTACTGTCAAGTTTCATCCAAATCCGTTCAGTAGTTTTTGCGTGAAAGAGGAACAAACATACATACACATATACACACATACATATATACTTACAAACTTTCGGGTTTATAATATTAGTAGGATATACAAAAGGAGGATATAAGTATTCTATCAGTCGATCTAATTTTCATAGTAGGTACAAGCTCTGCATAAGTAGATGGCGCTATGTTTATCATGTCTGAAATATTTGTATATTTATTAATTTTAATTGATAAATCATTTTTCGATATCTCAAATCTAAGCAATACGATACGATAGCGATATCACAATACGCATGGATATTTAGTTCAGTACCAAATAAAAGTTGTTCGGAGTTATATCCAAAACAGAATTTGCAAAATTGTTGTACCATGTGGTTATCAAACGAACAACACTCAGCGCATCAGAAAGCAGCGAGGTGAAAACAATTGTTAATCGGTGAACAATGATGAAGGTTCACTGCTTTAAATATTTTATTTTATTAATATTTTGCCTTGTTGGTCTAGCTAGCGGACAAGGTATGCGACTGACGAACAAAAGTGTCGAGCCAAAAGTGTTAGAGAGTTTTTCCTACATGAAATTCTAAATAACAGGCCGGAGTATGGAAATTTGGCGGTGTTCAACGACGGTGCCTCGGAGAGCACGTTAAGCCAGTCGGTCCCAGTTGTCATGAAAATCTATGGCAATCTAAAGAAGTCAACTTTAGAAGTCAGTGTCCTCGAATGTATTGACAACTTAATAAACATCCGATTTCAATTCGCCTTCAGGGTTACAGAGATCCGATGCCATCGATCCGTGGAAGAACTGATATTCAGGTAAAACGGAATGAACTAGTAGCCGCTAGCAGCCGACGTCAAATAGTCTTGGAAATTATTAAGGCTAGAAAGATGATTTAGTTAAGACTTTAGCTTTCATTGCCCGTGGTTTATCCGTTTAGCATGGAACTGTTTCTTGTTCCAAATAAAGAATATATACTATAAGAACTAATATCTATGTAGTATGTTTTCACCAATAGAAACTAGATTGGATTTGAAAATTAGTGGATGAAATCGAGACAATTAGAGGTAGTGAACAATAAAAGCGAAAACCAATTTAGTTTTAAAACAATTCAAAATGGTGCCACTGGCTTCTCTCAGTGTTTAGTAACCCGATACTGTGGGGGTGGTCCAGTAGTCTAATATTGACACGGTCGCAATTGACGCGGCCGACAATTTGCATTTGTATTATTGGAACGTTCTACTCAACGCTGATCGCTGTATAAATGTTTTGCTGACAACGCAGAAGGGATTATTGGGATTCATTAATTAAATGTTACTTTATTAATTTAAAACTCTTTGATGGGTTGTTAGGGTTGGGTAGTTTTGTGCATACCAATATTATAAATTCGACACTAACTCTGTCTATCAGACAATATATAACGCTTTCACTACCTATTTATCGTTATCTACCTTTTTTATTCATCTGAGACCACGATAATTTACTTTGACCGACAAACACGCGGCTGGGTCATGAAAAATGTATAATATTAACAATTATATTCTTTAGTATGTAAAATGTTTTATCATAATATGATGACATAATTAGTGAATTTACCGTAAAATTTGTTTTGGTACCGCCTGCAGATAGGTATATCAGTTATCATGCCTACTCGTAGCTATGTTTTCGAAGATCAAATTATCTTAACGAAGAAAAAGACTTAGCTTTTATTCTATACTAAAACTTTTAAAGCTGAAATATTTGTGATGTAACGCCATCTATGCACGACAAGCGGAACTTAGGAATTGCAGGGAACAAGCGAACCGGACACCGGGTATGTCCCAGCCTGGAAAAATGAAAATTTCGATATAAAAAATGTATATATTTTCATCATTTAACTTTTTATTTTGATATTTTGTTGTAAATGCTGCCCTTAGACTGGTGCAGTGTTGCCGTTTTTCTAACGCGCATGCATAATGCGCAAATAATTGTCTTCGAAATACCATTACGGTTTTTTATTTTTTACAGGGTTATTATTAAATATTTTTAATAATTGACAAGAGGGCAATTTAAATCAGCTCAAGGGCAATTTTTCTACGCTTGGTAGAATAAAAAATAACCATATTTGAAAGAGATACGGGTATTTGAAAAGGTGAAAAAATTTAAATAATATTTTGTTTTTTCCTGGGAAAACGGGCTCTTATATTAATTAACGCAGTTCGAAAGGGCTAATTAGGATCTATCAATATTTTTTTTTATAAAGAAATTTTCATTTTTGCATGCCGGGACATACCCGGTGGGTTGGGGACTGCCCCAACCTAATCCCGGCCTGATGGCCTGACGGCTTATGGCTTTAAACATGAACTGAAAGGAGACCCGAGCCTAACAGTGGGACATTATGGCTTGATGTTGAATGATACATCGTTCATCGTGCGGATGTATGGTCTTCACTCTCTTCTGAGAGGAGACCCGAGCCCAGCAGTGGGACATTATGGCTTGATGTTGAATGATACATCGGTCATCGTGCGGATGTATGGTCTTCACTCTCTTCTGAGAGGAGACCCGAGCCCAACAGTGGGACGTTATGGGTTGTTCATTTGGCATTTGACTTAATGATCCTTTAACTAACGTCCACAATAATATAGATTCTACAAACTGTGTGAAAGCATTTCACTTTTTATCACGTAGAAAATTGTCCAAATCACGAAATAAATGGTAGTCCGTTGGAGCAAGGTCTGGTGAATACGGAGGGTGACGAATAGCTTGTTATTGCAGTTCCTGTACAATTAAAAGCGGCCAAGTGCGAGTCGGACTCGCCCATGAAGGGTTCCGTACCAGCAAGTAACTTTCATCGATGTTTTTATACTAGTGTATTGATTGGATGAAAGGTATATTGCGTGTTACGATTTATGATTTATTAAAAAAATACTACTCACTAGATCTCGTTCAAACCAATTTTCGTTGGTAGTTTACATGGTAATGTACAACATATATTTTTTTTAGTTTTATCACTCTCTTATTTTAGAAGTTAGAGAGGGGGGGGGAACACACATTTTTTCACTTTGGAAGTGTCTCTCGCGCAAACTATTAAGTTTAAAAAAAAATGATATAAGAAACCTCAACATCATTTTTGAAGACCTATCCACAGATACCCCACACGTATAGGTTTGATGAAAAAAAAATTTTTTAGTTTCAGTTCCAAGTATGGGGACCCCCAAAATGTATTGTTTTTTTTCTATTTTTATGTAAAAATCTTAATGCGGTTCACAGAATACATCGACTGACTAAATTTCAACAGTATAGCTCTTATAGTTTCGGAATTAATTGGCTGTGACATACGGACGGACAGACAGACAGACAGACAGACAGACAGACAGACAGACTTGACGAATCTATAAGGGTTCCGTTTTTTGACATTTGGCTACGGAACCCTAAAAAGGCTTCTCGTGCTGTATGAGGTCTCGTTATCATGGAGCAATAATGTTGAAGATCGACTCATGTGTCAGGGCTGTTTCACTGCAAGTTTTGTTATCATTGTTCGGAGTTCGGCACAGTAGACATCTGCCGTTATTGCTTGACCAAATTGGAGAAAGTTGTAGTGAATTACAGTTGTAGTGAATTACATCATGCTGAGACCACCAAACAGTTACCATTACCTTTTTATTGATATTGGTATAGCTTTGCTTTAGGACACTGTTGCGGCGTTGGACCTGGGGTCAGCCACTGCATTTTTCACTTACGGTTATCGTAAAGAATCCAGTTTTCATCACATGCCCACAATTCGATCCAATATTCCTTCATTTCTAAATCGATTCAACAAGGCTCTAGGCTGAATAAAAAACAACTGAAAGTCGATAATCGAATGTGCACATTTTTTAAAAGAAGAATCTCATAGGTACTATTTCAAAAAGTTTCACTCAAAAATCTCAAACCATGAAGTTTCTATGTCGATTCGAAGTACCTATTACAATAAAACAGTAATTTCATACTTTAACCCCTATCATTTTTACAGTAGATACATTGTTAGGTAAAGAGGTGATAAGGAACGTGTATCGTGTTCCTTTATAACAAAGGGAGGATTATCCGACCCGGCGAGGTGATCGTGCCTAGCAGGCCACTGTTTATTCCGTATAGTTCATTCCGTGTGTCTTTGTAGTTCAGTGCTTCTTTGTTAGATGGCGCTGTTGTATGTTTTTCGCTTTGCGCTGTATGTGGAAGTCGCCACTCGCCAGTCGGCACAGACGTAAAGAAAGCTGGAAACACATTATCGCACGCGGCTGATATCCGTGATCTAAAATATGATTATACACTGATCTGTGCAACGCTTAAAGCTGGAAGCACATTATCGGACGCGGTTGACAGACTGATAAGTGTGCACAGTCTCGTCAGTCAGTCTTGTGCCAGATTTCTGTAGGACGTCCGAACGCTTATGGTAAGTCAAAGGTCACGTCCACGAATTGCGTCTGATAGTTTGCACTGCTCAGTGTATATTCACATTCTAGAGCACGGCTATCAGCCGCGTCCGTCAGCGTCCGATAATGTGTTTCCAGCTTTTGACTCATAGACCATAGAGCAACACATGCCAATAAGCGTAAGCCTATTTATTTTAAGAAAATTAGTTAAACTGTGTGAACACATAATTCAATTAATACATTGCATTCTATTTATTGCACTGAATTTAATTTCGTTGAAACTTCTTTATTCCTATGTAAGACATGCTGCTTAATTGAAAATAAAAAATAAAAACTCAGTAACAATACAGATATACGTAGGTACGTTAATTATGTATTACGAATATTATTTCCTAACAACAAGAACAAATTGAAATACTCTCCATAACTCGTGCACTAGTGCGTTACATTGTCTTTCGGCAAAATCTCGCAACGCGGTTTTTTTACCCGATTGCCCAGGATAAGTTTTTCGAGCGTATCTTGTTTTGACAACGGAACAGTGACGACCACAGCTTGGTAAAATGCCATCGTGAATATTAAGAATATCTCGGATTACGGTTTACAAGTTGTAAAATACTCTTATTAATCTATTCTAAATGTTGTCTTGATAGGCATGGAAGTTTGCATGTTAATGTACACCATATATTTTTTTTAGTTTTATCATTCTCTTAATTTAGAAGTTACAGGTTGGGGGGGACACATTTTACCACTTTAGAAGTGTCTCTCGCCCAAATTATTCAGTTTAGAAACAAATTATATTAGAAACATTAATATGATTTTTGAAGACCTATCCATAGATCGATATGCACACGTATGCACACGTATGCACACGTATAGTTTTGAAAAAAAAAATTTTTTCGAGTTTCAGTTCTAAGTATGGGGACCCCCAAAGTCGAGTACTGGCAGAAACAAAGTACTGCCATAAATTAAATTTAGCTAAAAAGCCGAGGACTATAACATGAGAGTTTAACATGCTTTGTTTGTAGTGGCTAGTGGCATTAAACAGCAGCTTAGCAGGCACTAAATACGAAGCAGCATTCATTCCTTTTTAGTCCGTGTGGTGACGGATTAAGAATACAGAGTGTCACCACCCCTGTTCATCCCACAGGTGTCGTAAAAGGCGACTAAGGGATAAACTACGCAAGACAACATCAATACAAAGAGAAGGAAAACTTGAAACGAACCCTATACCAACCCGTCTGGCCAGCGTGGTATAGTAGGCCAAAACCTCCTTTCTAAGGAGAGGCCTATATCCAGCAGTGGACTGTTGAAGGCCGTTGATGATGATTCATGATTCATTCTTTTTGCTAAAAATGACTATTTGCTATTAGCCGTAGTTCAAAAGTACATGTCAAAAAAAGTGTTTTATGGCACCAAATTTGGTTACATTAATTTATACTAACTATATAGAATATGTAACGAATTGAAACATTCTAGGAAGAACATTATGAATAAGGCGTATAATAAATGTACCGTGAATTAAATTAAACTTGCACTGTAGATGGCTTCCTCATTTCGTAATTTTTCATTAAACGTCAAACTCAAAACCATAGCCAACAAACAAATGTCGGAGATCGACGTTCCAAGAAAAAGGCCAGAGAGAGATGTCCTGACTGACTGACGTCGATCATCAATCAAATATTCCAATATGGCCGATTGCTTCCGATGGGATTGTTCGCGGTTAAATTTTACAAATTTACAGCTTTAACTTAGTAGTTATCTTTAAAGACTACATTGTCTTACATTATAATGTAAGTCAATGCATCTAACAAAGACATTCACGTAAGTAAGAGTACTGAAAATGTGTAAAATTAGAAAAATCCTTGACATACCATGAGAAAGTTTCGAAGTGGCCTCCGTATTTTACATAAATATCGCTACTTTAATTTTCAATTTACAGGTATGCTGAAGATGCCAGTTAATTCTGTGACTGAATCAAAAAAAGGAGTCGAAAAACCCAAATTTTCCCTCTCATTAAACAGAAATAATGCAACTTATTTGAGCAGAGAAAATACGAAACCGATAGAGAATTCGCAGGAGAACAGTGACCCTTTCAAGCAGTTCCATAATAATAATAAAGAAAACAAACCTGTGAAAAGACCTTTAAAGAGCTTATACTCGAATACTTTATCAGCGGCCAAGAGACTAAAGCCCCTCACCGAGACATCGAAGTTTACAGGTATTGTGTAATAGACCGGTAGTTACTAGTCAACCGCCAAGTGCATTTTTCAAGTTTAAAGAAATGTCCAATTGGATGTGTTTTTTTTTTGTGTAAGGAAATTGCTAGTTATTTATAAAAATCTATAATTATTGTTTTGCTCTGTGTGGTGTGTTTTTCATAAATTAGGTCTTGTGATGTTATATTTTTAATGTGATAAGTATTGACTATTACATGAAACAACCTATCCTCTCTAGTAGACATTCAAACATCATTAGATTACTAAAAGAAGCCTGGACCAACATTGTAAAGCCTCCATTTCCATTAGTCATAGCATAATCAAATGTGCATTGTTTTGCAAAAATTCACAAAAATATATTATACTTTTTGAATGATAGATGAATTTGAATACGAGTACTATAAAAGATTCATAATCCTAAAAAGAAATCCTTTTAATTAATTTCATGTGAGTGTTGAGAGCTGCACTAGATCCGATATTGTTGAGAGCCTTGTTGAAGACCTGTAATGAATGTCTTTTGGCTCTGATGATGATCTAATTTATGTTTAGTATGATTAGAGTTAATTATTTAAATAAATATTTCGTACATCTTACACACAACATCATATAGTCTCAAACTAAGCAGAACTTGTATTAAGGGTACTGAACAACTAATATAAATACATTAATATCCTTTTTTTTTGTAAATACTTACATAGACAAATTATACATAGAAAACACCCAGACTCCGAAACAAATATTTGTGGATCACACACATATTTGGTCCGATCGGGAATAGAACCCGAGACCTCTTGATCAGCAGCCGCATACATTAACCACTAGACCAACAAGGCAGTCCATTTATTTATAAATGTACGCAATTTGCTTTTGACTTAATATTCATATTGTCAGGGATACTCTTAACTTGTTCTTATCTACACAAGTTTTGGTAGGAAGGTATGCAATCTCTGTACTAATTTTGAATGAGTATTGTTTTCATATCAAGTTTTTGAGAAAGGTGTATCTAAATTCTTATCTACATCAAATCAACACTAATATTATATTTGAAAGTCACTGTCTGTCTGTTATTCACATTTATGGCTAAACCACTGCATCAATTTCAAGTTTTATTAAATTTCACAATGAGATACTTTGATTATTGAGAAATAGCATAGGCTACTGTTTACTGCCATAACTAACTAACATATGGACAAATTTGCAGCTAAACCTAGTACTTTTAATATAACATTATAAACAATTTTTTTTCCAGAGAGTTCCACGAATCCAGAACTAATAGTACTGGACAAGCCATTGGCCCGCCCTGCCATGTTGAATGGCCACCACACGACAGACACTCAATATGCGGGGACTACACAACGCAAGACCCCCATTGCTACACTCTCCAATTTGGGGAATACATGTTTCCTCAATAGTGTGCTTTATACTTTAAGGTAAGTAATATAAATATTATATTCAGTACCTTATTTACTAGCTTTAGGTGCTTAATGACTGTTCACATAAACATAGAAGTCATATGTATGCTTTATTTTAAAAAAGATAGTAAATAATAATTCTTCATTATTAATATCCTATGTTAAAGATTTGACATAAAAGAATTAACATCAATTACTAGCTAAACCGTGCTATGGTTTGCTGTGACACATTGTAGTTGAAACAATAGTCAAAAATTATTTTTGAAGATAGTCTATAATGTAAAATTTTTAAGTAAACTGGTGATGGACTGTGAAGTTTTTGAAATATATCATCATCACCACCTCAGCTGAAAGACGTCCACTGCTAGACATAGGCATCGCCCACAACAACCAGTCCTATGATGTTCATCCGCATCCATCAGTTTTTTAACCATATGCACTATATAAAATATGTATGAGATAGAAGAGATAAAACTGTCTGACACTGATCAACTGTTAATCTCTAAAGTTTGACAAATCTCTTTGATGAGTATTGACACATCATTTGGAATTCAATCCAGAAGTCTGATCACTCTTAATTTTAGTAATAAGCTACAGAGATTCAAATACTGGGAGTATTTGAATCTCTGTAATAAATTATTTATTTAGTTATTTTTAAAATGTTAGTTGTAAAATGATCTGATATATATAAATTCTAATGTTTGTCAAACACATCCAAAAGGACTGGACTAATTTGTACGAAATTTTGTGTGCATATCAATCAAGTAGGTCTTAGAATCAGCCAACATCTATTTTCATACCTAGTATAAACTATAACATATAGAAATAGTATAACTATTTATATTAGAGCAGAGCTTGTCCTGTGAATGTAATGGTCCTTAGGAATTCCTGCCTAATTTAAATGTATCATTAAATAATTTGTACTGACAAATGTATGTGTGTCAAGGATTATTGAACACAGTACAGTGTTTCTCACAGACCAGAGTGGAACAGATATTGATTTCTTATGTAGCATAAAGACTAAAAGTAACTTTAGACCACCCAATGTCTGTATCATCTCAAACTTATACCAAAAGGCTATTAACTTGGTTCCAAAAAGTTTTAAAATGCCGGTTACATCATATTTTATTTGTCTATGATGTAAATTTTAACACACAACCATTATTTTCTCTCATTGTTTGTGTAACTGTTTGATATTTTTTCAATGTTGAAATTATTTCAATAGTAAAGATTGACTTCCTGCTTGCAATAGCTAATTACATTATAAAATATAAGTGTGAGATGGTACACATCTTTAGTCATTGTAGGCTATTTGTCATGTGCATATCAACATCCCAGCCTTTAATACTGCCTTGTTCGTCATGAGAGTATGCGGCTGCTGATCAAGAGGGCTCGGTTTTGCTTTCCGGGTTGGAACAAATGTTTGTATGATCTGCTAATATTTGTTTCGGAGTTTGGGTGTTTTCCATGTATAATATGTTAGTATTTACAAAAAAAACTATATAATGTATTTATATCATTTGTCTAGTAACCACAAACTCTGCTTAGTTTGGGACCAGATGATATTGTATGTAAGATGTCCAAAATATTTTATTTTTTAAACATTTAATAGTCTACCGCTTGAACTTTTTTATATATGTATTAAGCCTACCAAAGTAACTCTACTCTGCCTGATGGAAAGCATGAGTAGAATCCAGGAGTAGGGTCCAAACCAACATTGTGAGTGCAATGGGGACCCACATTATGGCATCCCAGTGAGATGCTTCTGCATTGGGCTACTGGTCTTGTGAGACCAGTGGCCCAATGAAATTCACGAAATATGACAACATGAATGCTGTCATTTTATTAATTATTGATGCTGTACATACTACCTATGTCCGTTTCAAAATCAATTATATTAAAATACTTGTATTTTTATTACAGGTATGCACCAAGGTTTCTACACAACTTACACCACCTTGTGGCAGACTTAGCCAGTGTGGAGCAGAAACTTGGTAGCATCAGGTTAAAGAGCTCTTCTTTGGGCAGAAGTGCAGCAGGTTTAGCTTCTTCAGGGACCAGGTCTTGGAGCAGTAAAGACTTGTTGTCCTTGGGACAATCAGACACTAATGCAGGGAAAAGTAAAATACAGGTATTTAATATACAGGATAATATATAATAAACAGTAAAATACAGGATTTTAAAAAGAGAAAGGTCATTAGTTGTAAACTATTCATATCCTGGTATATTTGTCTTGGGACATGTTATTAATTTAAGTAGACACCAAACTGTTTAACAGTTGCTGCAGCAATTTCCTGTAGTTAAAATTTATTTCTGCTTATCAGCTATAAGTTAGACAAACTAAGTACTCATTCTTCTGGAAAAATATAAAAATGTAGAAACAGGATATATTATATATATTTTACATAACCACCTATGTGTCAACATACCACTGATACTATGATCTCATATGTTGACTACATCTTATTATACTAAAGTTTTGATAACGCACAAATATAGAATGCTAGGCTGATAAGAGCATATATGCTAAATAAGTGATACATGTAAAAAAATATTTTATCAAGATTACGGTAACCCGAAATGTGTTTGCACAGGTTATCTAAAGTCCTAGGCAAGATAGCCATAAAGTATTTTATGTTTTTGATATACCTTTTACCTTGGCACAGTTTTCCTGTAGGCTTATGAATTCTCTAATCAAGAGAATTAGTAAATCTGTATATTATCATAATAAAATTATTTATCAGTTATTCATTGACAGTTCTGACGAAGAATTTTGTGATGATTATATTGATATATCAACAGCTTAATTAAGCCACTAATATTCCAAAGTTTATCTCATACACCTTTAAAAGTTACTTTTGTTTTCTTTGAAATTTAAAATTTAAATCTTTTTATTAAAAAAATATTAAATTAATTTCTATAAAAATAACCTTATCCATTATAGTAACAAAAACAGTACTCCACTGGATATAGGTTTCTATTTAAAAAAGAGGTTTTGACCTACAAATAAATAAATAGTTTGGACATCTTCACACAACACCAACACACAACACCACTTAGCCTTTAAACTAAGCTATGTGTAGTAGACAACTGATATTAATACTTAAATATACTTTTTTTTTTATAAAAACATATTATACATAGAAAACACTGAAACTCAAAAACAAATATTTGCAGATCATACAAACATTTGGTCCGACCCAGGAATCAGACCCGAGACAGAGGCAGTCAAATTTGATCATAGATGAATTTGAAATATTGGTTTATTTTCCTGTGATCAATTTAGCAATGTCAAGTGCAGTACAAAAAAAATACTTAATTAATGCGATAAAAATACATAGTTTGTTGAGAATCATTTTAGGAGAAATAAAACTAACTACTAGTCTACTCATGATTTTATAATATAAACTTTTTAGCTACATCATATTTTTATAGAGCTTATTTATAACTGATATTGCATGATAGACAATCTAAAGGGATTCGTATTTTATTTTTTGTTTTGGTAAATATATCTTTGCATTTTGTTTCCAGATAGCCACAGAGAAACTACACGAAACATATTTGAACTTGCGTGCTGCGGAGAGCAAATGCTTGAATAGTAGTTCTGCCGATGCCAGCCCTGAACCATTTGCTGCCGATGCATTTCTGGCTGCACTTAGAGATGTTAATTCAACTTTTGAAGGTAAATACTTGTCACATATTATTTACTATCATATAATGGCTAAACAGGCTAATGCTGACTGACAGACTGAGCAAGAGAAAATATTTTTTAGATATTCTAAAATCAATTTTAACCCTAGAACTGTATGTGCAAATGAACATGAGGAGAAATCCGTTCAATCATTTCTCATCATATTCACAGATGTAAGCACTTGCAACACTAACTTTACTCTCGAGTATCTTTAAAAAAACCAAGTCACAATATTAAATTTATAATAACAATAAGCGGCCTAATATAGGTATGCATAAAACTAAAACCTTCCCCTAGAATCAATCTATCTGTATAAAACAGCATGAAATTTGCAGTTGTTTTAAGTTTATCGTGAACAGATAGACAGACGCGGCCAGAGGACTTTGTTTAATGTGAAGTGAGACTTTTCATCAACATGTTCCTAGCCCTATTCCCAATATTATTAGGGGTCGGCTACTAGTTCAACCGGTTTTACCTGAATATCAGTTTTTCCACGGAGCGACTAGCATCGGACTATAACTAAAATTCGAAGGTTGAACTAGTCAGTATATCTGAGGTCACTGGCTTCCCAATAACGATTGTCATAGATGTTCATGACGTACAATGGTCCACCTTAGGGACTAAGTGCGGAAACCGACCCACATCACATAGATAGAACATAGATTTTCATTTCAACCGGGACCGACGGCTTTACGTGCTCTCCGAGGCACGGGCGTGATTCACCGCCAAACTTCCATACTTCGGGGTGTTGTAAAGAATTTCCTGTAAGATACTCTAGATCATAATAACACTTGTTGGTCCGACCCGGGATTTGAACCCGAGACCTCTTGATTAGCAGTCGCATACGCTAACACGCTATCACAACTGTGTTAGTTGTGTAGTGAGACTTTTGTTTAAAAATATAATAATAAATATTTTTTAGGTAACAGACAACAAGATGCACATGAACTGCTAGTGTGCATACTAGACAACATTAGAGAAACGTGTCGAGCTTTAAGCGCAAGAGCCAATAGACTTCAACTTCAAGAGAATGGTGACAGGTAAAATGTAATTTATACATTATTTGAGAGAAACCTCACCTACCCTCTACTCAGCAGCCCTGAAATCTGAAACTACACAGGATGTCCTGAGACTCAACAGACTGGTCATGCCCTCAATGCATGCTGAATAACATTGTCTTGTTCCTGTAAGACTCCCACATAGATGCTTTATTATCAATAATCTTCAACATCTATTGCACGGTTATTAATTATAACTTTGTCAACCTATTATTATTATCTATGCTATATTATTATTAGCTATGGTGTACAATTTCGTAGTCACTGTGATACATGTAAAACACCCGATATTATAACCTGAAAATAACGCGCTTGGGTGGAAGATTGTGTGTCAGAAGGTGAGTGACATGATTTTAAAGGATCTTGCTTTTAAAATCATGTCCCTCACCTGTAATAAGCCTACTTTTACCACCATGAGAGACAAATATAATGTAACTAGCATGCTATGTATAAATAAATTTGTGGTGCATAAAACAGTTTATAAGACTAACTCAACTCATTCAACACATTTCTATTTTGTTTCTAGCAATGGTATTGGTCGACAAACGAACCTTGAAACGGAAACTGGCAAACCTACCCTTGGTCTCCGCAAGTCATGGAAGAAACGCAAAGAAGTGAAAGCCACTGATAAGCGAGCCTCTCCTACTGATGACCGTCCACCCACACCCCCACCTGTTGATAGAGATGAACGAACCCGACCGGGATGGGACTTTGTTGCTGATGATTTTGAAGGTATAAAGCACAAACCTAAATAACTAACATACGTCATTGTAAACAAAACATCTAGTAGAACTAATTAAAAAAGTAAAAATGAACCAACAAAAAAGTAAAAACAGAAATATAAAAATTTATGGAGACAAATTTCTACTTCTACTAATGTCCATAAATTGGTCCATCCGGCACACCCGCCGGCTAGGCCGCCGGGTTGTACGGGATGTCGGCGGCAGTTCGTTGTACACGACTGTCACAACCGGAATGATACTTGGCGGCTTTGCGCGGCATGTGCCGGCGGCTTGTAATGCCGGCGGCTTTATGTAGACACAGTGTGTAGAAGCCATACTCGTCCAAAGAACCAAGTTGCTCTCTTATTAAAGTGATAAACTACTATACCTAATCCTGAGGACCTAGTGTGAGTTTACTTGTTACTAAACAAAGAGTTCAGCGAGGGCAAATCACAACGTGGATGTGATGATGAACCTTGAAGCGGAAACTGACAAATCTACCCTTGATATCCGCAAGTCGTAATCCTAATAAACTCATACTAAGTCCTCTGATCAAAAAGATAATTTTAAGTATTAAACCACAAAATATTGTTTTGCCTATGATATGTGTGTCTATCATAAATAAAAACACTTCATTCTAGGAACAATGGTTGTACGCACAATGTGTTTGGAGTGTGAGGCAGTGACAGAAAAGGCACAGGCTGTTTGTGAACTGTGTGTGCCTGTCACTGATGATGAGCAGGAAGAAGAGCCATTCAAAGCAGCGTGTCTATCTACTGAGTATCTACGGGATCAGAATAAGGTAATGTAAAAAACATATTTGCTTCAGCATACAATACCTGAACTGTTATTTTATAAATTAAGTTTTATTAATATGCTTTTCTAATTACTTACATGGAAGTGTTATGTTTACAGTTATTGGCTATTCTAAAAAAATATAATTGAAGAATTTGTTTGATTGAAGATGCCAATTTTGGGAACTACTTGTTTGAATTAGAAAATGATTATAGTTGTTCCATGTACCGAGTAACGCTATAGTATACAATATCAGACTGATACATTTCAATTGAGAGAAACAGACGAAGCTGTCACAGCTTCATCTGTTTCAATTCAATATAATATCAGCTAGTTTTAAACTAAAGCTAAAAATTAAGAGTATATTTTCAAAAATTGTTCAATTTTATTTTTAAATACTAGCTAGTACATAAAATGTAGTATTTGGATCTGCACTACATCTCAAACAAATAATATATATTACTTATAAATCAAATTTAATTTCTATAGCTGAAATAGTTTTTCAGATATTGTGATTAGTCTATAGAAGATTGAGATAATTTACGTTTTCAGAAATTTTGGTGACTATTACATATTGTCGAAAAGTCCTGACAGTTTATTGCATATAATAACAGTTTTGTCTTTATGCGAATAATTTTTTTTAGACATTAATTTACTGGCGTTTACATGCAATGGACTAATAGCAATTGGCCAAAACACCAACAGGCCAAAGGAGTGTTGGAGGCCTGTTGGTGTAATAATGTTATGTTATACAATTAAAAATAACATTTTTGAACAAAACATTTTAATGGTTACTACAATGGTTGGCTACAATCAAAACTGAATATTTTTAAATAGTTATTTTGCCTGTATTGTACAATAGATAAATGTAATATTACAGTACTGGTGCGAGCGATGTCTTCGTTACAACGAGGCGCGGCGCAGCGTGGCGTACTCGCGCCTGCCGCGCCTGCTCGTACTGCAGCTCAAGCGCTTCAGCGGCGGCATGGAGAAGATTACCCGCCACGCGCCCACGCCTCTGCACATGCCCTGCTTCTGCGAACCTTGCGCCAAGAGGCTGCCCGACCAACCTCCGACGCACAGGTAACCTTACATATATGTATATTATAAAAGGTAGCGTCTTGTCTGGAACCCTCGTAAGGACCTTTTCAGACTTACCACACCACAATGACAACACGTGGTCGGGTGCATATTTCCTATAAAATTAATTATGCAATTTACACGTACCACATTTTGCCACAGTTTATGGACCATGTGTTTCATACTACCAAATCGACCACATTTTGTCGCTGCGTCATGGTGTGGTACGTGTAAAACAAGCAGAACTGTCGTGTGTTCTGATGTGTGGGGTTATATCATAAACACATTATTTAGATGCCTCGTAAATCCCCTGATATGTAATAAGTTCTCAGAGAAGAGCAGCCTTAATTTTATTAGTGAGTACAAGACCATAGGCCTAATCATGCAGATACATCTTAAAATATCATAGTGTATGTTCATACTGCAGTGTCTTCATTCGCAATGAGTAAAATTACCTACATTCCGTAAAATAATCTGTACAGTATTTGAAATAGAAGTAAAGCTGTGTAATTAATGTATCTTTGGCCTGGTGACACAAGTCTTGAGTTTAGTACTGGAACTGATGTAAATTTTTATTGTGTCACATTCTTGAATTGAAAGAATCGGCAGGAAGATGAAATACTTACCGCCCTAGGGATCGGGAAAGGGCTGATCCCGCTCGAAGGAGGCGGCGAAGGGGACGCGGTAGAGGCCGCTAGCTCCCCAATCGTCGCCTAAGGGTCGCTGCGGTCACATCCTGGGGAAATGTGACCGCTGCAAACGACTCGAGATAGGTGGACACCCCCGGTGCGGCCGGGGGGTGTCGTCTAAGGCGGGTTGATGGTCCGCCTCTTATACAGAGTGGTGAGGGGCGTAGCAGCATCCTGCCTGGGGGTTGAGTTCAGTCACCCCGAGTTGTACCCCAGATTAGGGGTAAGGCAGGTGGGACATCAGAAGCTGCTGATGCGATCCTGGTGTTCCTCCCGACTGCCGAGGTAGGCCGCCGCGGGGTTTAGTGGGTAAACCGGTTGCCCGGGAGTCCCACACACGCTCTTCGCTTGCCCCACGAAGGGTATAGTGCCCAAAGCATTTCCCGCGTAAAAAAAAAAAAAAAGGAAGATGAAATACGATCGTCTATTGCAGGTACGTTCTTTGGGGTGTGATAATGCACCTGGGACAAACGCTGACGGGCGGGCACTACGTGGCTTACGCGCGCGGGCTGAGTGTCGCGGCGGAGGCGTGCGGGCGGGAGGTGGGCGGTGGGGGTGAGGGGGCGGGCGCGGGGGGTGGCTCGTCCTTCATGCGCACGCTCTTCAACCGCCCGCGCCCCGCACCCGTCGGCTGCTCTGCGCGAGAGTGCTGCGTGCCGCGCCCGCGTGACGTCACCGCGCCCGCTTGGCTCGCCTGCGACGACGAACTTGTCAAACCCATCTCCGATGAAGAGTTCGAGGACCTGCTCGCGGCTGAACCCAAGATGCGCTCGGCCGCCACGCCCTACCTCCTGTTCTACGTGAAGAGCGAGGTCGGCTAGGAGCCGTGAGTCCCTGCCGTGAGTGCTTGACGCTTGAGAGACGTAGGATGTAGGCGCCGTACCGAGGGTCGGCCCCGCGTGATATTACGACTGTAGCTAATATATATATAGAGATCGAGTAGAATATATGTAAAGATATAAATACGTTTCGCAATATTTTCACTCGTTGCGATCAGACAATATGGACTCGTGTGAGGATAGATTGTACCTTGTGTATGTATAGATTCGTATTGTATATCTGCGATGTTTCCATGTTATCTGTATTGATATGAATGCGCTAACGAAATTATTTATTGGCCTAATGTTCCATAGCTAAAAGTAAAAATTACTAAATTGATCGCCTCCTAACATTACTCTGTGTAAAACGGTAATAATTACAACACAACTCGTATCTCAATAAGATTATAGCCTGTACAAACATATACACAATACATACATGTTATGTGAATCGATAGTTTTTAATAATTATATAGCTACGATGACATCGAACTGAAATCTTAAATTATTGTTGAATGAACACTAACTTTTCTGTTGGGTACGAATGTGTATTTAAATAATATTGCACGTAGGTAACGGCACGACAAGGTATTTATATTGGCCTTTTACGATCTATTCAAATATTGAATCCATAAAATGTTCACAGTATAAAGTAACAAAGTCTAAATGTACTTTGTTAATTTAATTATCAATAAAAACTTATGACAATATTCTAAAAAAATAAATTTAAAAAACTTGATTTGTAATTGGAGTTTCGAAATAGCGTTTAAAAATATAAAGAATATATTATATCATTTATAAAGGTAGAAGTCATAGAAAAATAAAATAAAACTATTTACACAAAATGTATCACAGACTCATCATAGACAGGTTTCTCCAGGCTAGTGCTAATATTTCTGTAAAATAGCTAATTGAATTATTGGAATCATTCCAGTTTTCATAACACTGTTTAATAGAATTAAATATTCTTATCCACATTAAATAGAAAGAAATATTTTACTAACGTTACACAATCTCGTATTCGTCAATTATAAATTCATAATCGAAACTAATTTAAATTCTGTCTAATCCGAAATCCCTATAATAAAAGTTCTCAATAGTAGAACCACTTATTAGATTTAAGAATATATAATTTAGATTGTATAGTATCACTTATCTGTGACAGTAAGCTTAAGCTTCTTTCAAGTCAAATAACAATTTCGTCAGTCACTCCAGTGTGTTGATTAAAAATCAGACTTTGGCCTTAGATTCGGTCCGTCCGTTCAAGCTTTGAAGTACCCTGGGGCCTAAAAAGCGTGTGTATTATTTTTTTATTACGACCGTCATTTATTTTATTATACACTAAGTTGTACCCATCAGATATCGGATTAGATAGACTAAAACACTGGAAAAAATACTTTATTATTATGTTATTTATCTAAAAATATATTCACAATAAATAAGGTTCATTTGCAGCTTCGAATTCATATATTATCAGACCAATTAATTATCAAGTACGATACCTGTCATTATTGGTATGTTATAAAATGTGTATAGTCCGGCCGCTCAAAGAATGCGTTTCTGACACCTGTCAATTCGTCATGACTAGTGATGTACAATAAATAACATTAATACCTAATATTTAGTAACATTATTTATTGCATTCATTATACATATTTATTTCATTTAATTTAAGTCGTTATTTTTTATAAAAAATATATGTATTATTTTATATTTAATAAATATTCACAATATAAATATTTTTTTAATTAATCTATTAATTGTATTGAATCTATTTGTTAATTAAGTAATTGTATTTATTTTAGCCCAAAATTAATATATTTATTGTAAGTTGGCATAATTATTCGAATTTTAATGTTATCACTCGTTAATGAGGTAAATAAAAGATATTAAAAATTTATTACATCTCCCAATCGATCACGATCTGTCAGAAAGGCATTATTTGAGCGGCCGGACAATAGTTGAAAAACTTTGTATTTAAAGTTAAACTTAAGCTAATTTTATAAATTGTTTGGGTATTGATATCATTTATTTCATACTTTGAACAACATTTAGATTCTTTGCTCCTGGTCCTACTGCAGAGTATTGTCTGTGGTAGGACTACAATAAGGCTAAGTACTCACGAAGCGTTTTTCTCCCGTGCGTTTGCGGGCCCGCAGCTTCCGTAGAATGCAGATTTATATTTAAAAAAACAATGCACAACTCACGAAGCGTTTTACGCTCGCAATGTGCGCGGTTGTTTGCGGCTCCCGCTGCACCGGCGGGCAACCTGTGTCGGCGGTATGAACCTCAGCTGAACATTACGGTCCATCTTGCAACCGACTGTCTTGCGATCATTGCCCGCAAACGTGGCGGGCGAAGATCGCAACCGCGACGGCCGCGTAACCACGTAAATAACCGGTTTCGTGAGTATAGAAATAAAGCCGTAGTTCCATGACCGCAGCGGGCACGGGAGAAAAACGCTTCGTGAGCACTTAGCCTTACGGCCCGGCGACGTCGCCGCTCATAGCTATGAGCTTAGTTATGAGCGGCGACTCGTAGCATGCCTCGTACATTTTTATACTTTTGATATTACCGCTCGGCGTTTCGCTCTTAGCTACCGCTCGCAGCAGTAAGGTCGTAAACGGGCCGTTAGACCATAGACAAAGAAATAACAATTTAGTCGATCTATGAGTTGTGATAGTGTATTCATAACCCGCTTTGAGCGCTTTTTGTCTATGTGATTTGGCAATTGCTCTTCATAACATAAAGAATAGCTGGGCTTATTCGCGTTATGTATCCTTTTAGTAGATAAAATAATACTTTTTATAGAGTTGGAATAGTCCATAAAAATAACATTATTAATGTGATTACAAAACTATAACTCTTATCGCCACTAAAAATTATTATTTTTATTTCTTTTGCCCATAGACAATTTATAGTCATTCATTGATCCTGCAATATTTATACTATTATTTAGTCTTCTTTCCTTTCCTTTAAATTTTTTTCCCTAATTATTTCGACTACTGGCCACAAAAGCATATGGGCAATCAAAATACTTCATTTGAGTTTCAAACCCAATTTGCTATACTATACCAGTCTACCTTTACCTTTTGAATCTGTGTGCCATCTTTCATTTAAATTACTCCAACAAATTCTGAAAACAATAAAAAATAATGATTGAAATTATTGTTTTCTGTTCATTCAATAGTAAATATTATTTATTACATATTAATGATCCCCAGATAGATAGATGTCACGAAGACAAATCCCATTACCGCTGTGTTCGTTGGTAGTGTTTAAAAATATATGAAGGATATATTTTATGGCATTTATGGTAAAGCTCTTATCAAAGTGCATGCAATTTTGCCGCAGATCATGTCAAAAATAATTATTGTCAAAGCAAAGTGTTTCAGCAAAAATAGTCATTGCTGTATTGATTATTGTGTATAAAATGGCATATAAAATGTTTAATTAAAACCTTTTGCAAATATGAGTGTTTATCAGAGGTACAGTATTAGTTAGGTCGGTTTTTTTTACAACAAATATGTTGTTAATTTCGAATGCCTCTGCGAAGGTCTTTTTACGCGTTTACGGTTTTTAAGTTATTCTGGAGTAATATATGTATGTTTATTATGTACCGGCATTTAACAATAATGTAGGTGAAATAATACTAATCTTGCGAGATATTAAGGTTAAGGATTTCATACAATACGTTTTATTTATCGACACTATAATTAGGTAAACATTCTTCTCTTTCATATTCTCTATCTAGGAACAATGCTATTCTGAACCACATTCAAATGTCAAAAGAAAACCTAACTTAAAAGTTAAATTTTACTTTTTGTTGTTTATCAACTTTCCAACACACTAAAGTTAAATTAGTACCTACTTGTAATTCCTGAGATTATAACAACAAACAATTATTATAACAAGGAAACTTCAGTTTTATAATATTAGTGATTGTTTACAAATGTATACTCATTTTACGGTCTTGAAATTGCTGAAGACCTATCACACCTGTGCAAGCAAAGATCATCTAATTTCAAAATATAAATTCTTGCAGGAGCAATTTACATGTAATTATCATGTGATTTAAAAGACCACATTGTTTTTGCGATTGGATTATTTTCCCAATATACTCGTAAGTACCGTAAGTTTGAATTATGTCTATTTTCGAAGAATATATATTAGTGGCATAAATGCTGAAAGATATCAATAGATTCTGATTTTATAAAACTAGTTTTGCTCTGCATTTTACAAAATTTAAGTCGTATTTTTTAAATATATTTCCAGTAGGTACTTACATAAAATCCTAGATTAACAAAAAAATTGGAGACTAAAACAAGAAAATAATTGCTTGCTACGAAATATGACTGCTTACTTTTACAATTTTTTAATATTTACGCGCAATAAATAACTGTAGGAAATAACTCATAGTGTATATCATATCATATAGAAGCCACTGGTAGCTAGCTAATAAGCTATTGGTTTAGTTAGACATCGAACAGCAGCGACGCGACGCCACTAGTTAATCTTAATATATATAAATCTCGTGTCACAATGTTTGTCCTCAATGGACTTCTAAACCACTTAACCGATTATAATAAAATTCGCACACCATGTGCAGTTCGATCTAACTTGAGAGATAGGATAGTTTAAATCTCAAATTATAGTACCCGGTAGGTGGCGCTGCGAACAAGCTATGGGATTTCAAATTCGGGCGGTACGAAGTTCGCCGGATCAGCTAGTATATTATATAATTTAACTTAGTTATCGGTCTTACGTTCCACGTCACAACCATCTTTCGTCTGTCCAGTTGTCAGTTGCAGTACTTTTGGTTTTGAGGTACAAATATTTCCTCACCATGGTACTTTAACTAAACAAGCAAAGTTTGCCATAGTCAGAGCGCTAGTCTCTATTGTGGTAAGACCTACCAGTACCAGGTACCAGTCAGGCATGACGTAGACTATGGAATGATTTAAAAAGAATCAGTGCTTCTTTTATAATTGTAGTTAACACAGTACCCCGCGTTAACTATGTATTTTTGTATGACAGTTTTTAATTTTATCAGTATTTAATTTTATTTCTATCTGTACACCTAAATATACATAATTGCTTTTAATTCCAAGTATAAAGTCGTTTTTGCATAGAGTGGGAGTATGTAATTGTCAGTTCTGTTACATTTGCACTTGTATTGTTCACAGATTCTGAATGTAGAAAGAGTTGAAATCTTCATCTTTCTAGGTACGAGTCTTTTTAAGTTGTTTAAGGGTTGTACAGCTGTGACGTCATTTAATTATCAAAGTGTGTATATGACGTTACTTAGCAGGATAAGGCTACAGGAAATCAGTATTTAAAGTGAGTCCATTAACCTGACGTTCAAACTGGCATAGTATTTTTACCATTGCCAGTTTGAACGTCAGGTTAAAAATGTTTTCATTTTGAGGTATACCACTCTATGAGAACTTAGTAATAACCGAGCTGTAAGTATAGGAAACCGAGTAACGAATTTGTTATATACTTCGCCATTTAAAGTTGTAAAGTCCAACAAAGAGTTCATAAGTAATCAAAATTTTGAAGTAAATTCACTGTCAATTGTTTTAAATTTCGTTATTAGACAAAATATGTAAAATGCTAGCAAATGCTACTTTGTTTATACTATACATAAATATATAAACTGCAGCTGATTTTATATAGGTATCTTCATTAAACTAAACCTAATTTAAGTACATATGTTTACGAGTTCCTAACATAATTAGGTACATCACAACTGAGATTGCTAAAACGACTGTAGCACTTAACTATGTAAGTTAATGTAAAACAAGTGAAGAAAGTAAACAGCTAACATTAATTAATTTGATTTAGTTTTAAATTTAAGTGTTCGACGATTGTAGTGGTAATAATTTTATGTTTATGTAAAAAAAACTGTTGGACTCTAGACAATTTATTTTCGTTTAAAATTTTAAGCGATAACGTCACAAGAAAACATTACCTCTCCACTTTACTTTATAAACAGTTTATATGTAGGTTGTGTGCTGCCGCTGCCGCGCTGTCTCTCTTCTACTCGGACGCATCATCGATTATATTCATTATATATTCATCGATTTATAAGTCGTTTTCACGTCAAAATCTACGTCTGACGCTGTTCAATCATAAAATAAGAATGCTAATTTTTATACTTTTGGTTTGATATAAGTAATATGAATTTACATTGTACACAGTTGAGGAAATAAATCATATACGCAAAGCTAAACTGTCATGGAACTGTAGCTAGGTGACGTATTTAGTCTAGATCTAATGTTCAATGTACTTACCCACAAACCGGGTTAACGCGTTGTTTTAGGGGCGACAGTTTACTTTCTAAAATAAAACAACTGTCCACTTTAATCTAACAACATTAAATCGAAACATTTTGATCATAAAATGTAATAAAACATGTTGCACAGTTATAATACATTATACCACTACAATGGTCGTTCATTCTAACTGATGCTCGACTTTTATACTCTACCGAAGATAAATTACTTAATTATATATGTTATTGAGGATGCCATTCCAAAAACCTTTTAAAAAGGTAACATTCTTGTCAGTAGATGTACGACTTTGTTTTTATTAGTGAACAAAATGTTATTATTATTATCGTTCATTTTCATTGTAAATTCAATTTGTATATTAAAAATAAGTTCAATGACAATTATTTTGTTTTACTATAACTTTATACTTATGGTTTAGGTATGTGAGTATGTGACAGCGTTCAATAATTTGGCGTCCAGAGGGCCTAGTGTGAGTTAATTTAACACAGAGTAATGTGAAATTAAGCATGCTCTAAGTCCTTAAACTACAAGGAGGTTGATACCGTGGTATGAATGCAATACCCGGATGCAAATGTTAAATAGCAATGCGGCACTTCTTCTTTGAGTGAAGATTCATGAAAAGCAACCATTCAATGTGAAACATAATAATACTGTGGGGAACGATACGATTTGATACCCAGGGCCCCAGGGTAGTATCATAAGCGTTAGGGCGTTCTTCCTCACACCTAGGAACCTTAACAACATTTCCAAAGTAATTTTATACATAGAACTTTTTTTACTTTGGAATGTACCTACCTGCTGCTTACTAGAAGCAACATATTATGGGTGGTTGAAGAAGAAAAGTGTTAGTAATACATGAAGCCCTCTGAGCAGTAAGTTTTAACGAGCCAAATATTATGTATTTATTAAAGGTGATGTAAACAAAAACTGATGTAACTACCTAAGCAACTATTAACCACCTGCTCATACACGTTCTCGCAGAGAACCAGTGTCAAAGATTCCGATTTTCTATCACTTGTTAAAAAACGACGAATTGATTTCCATTGTTTTTAATCGAGGAGTGAGGTTCGTCCGTGTTGTTACGGATCAACAATGCGGAGCTTGACCGCCCCATTCATCCCACGGGGTGACGGGTGTCGTAAGAACCGACTAAACGAGCAAAGTACGCAGACCAACCACTGATAAAGGAAGAGAAGGAAGACTTGAATAAACGCTTCAAACCAGCGTTATATAGTCACCTTTCCAAAGGTTAATAATAGGTTACGACCTGCATCAAGCCTGTGCTAAGCACTGGGCCAAAACTGTGTAAAATGTTGCCATTGACACGATAAGAAGAAGAAAGGCTGATGATGATGATTGAGGCTACCAGAGGTCAATTTCACCGAGAAACTTTAGGGAACAATTAAAAGGCGGCAACACATGTGTCTCAAAAGTTGTATCAGTTTTGACTAACTGGTTAGGTTAACTAAGTCTCAGGTTTTATTCTTTGATCACAATGTTTGTATGAACTTCAAAAATTTGTTTAGGATTGTCATGTATGTGTGTCTTAACGAAAAAAGGGAAATTATTATTTATTCCGTCAACGTTGTTCATAATACAAGCACTGCTTAATTTGTAACTAGATGACGTTGTGTAACGAATGTCGGAAATAATTATTTTATTGTACATGTACATACTAGCTGAACAGCCCGAGTTCTGCTATCTTCCAGAAAAGAATCGGTCATGCCGTTCCAAAGATTAGCCGGAACAACAAACAAAGTTTTTTTATGATGTTTTTATGTAAGTACCGTCTTAGTTGCGTTCATATGAGTTAAGTGATAAGCTGTTAATTTGAAACTACAGACAGGTTATTTTATTGGTATAGATTTTAAATACTTTTGCACTCTCTGTAGGCAACACTAAGCAAAACTTTTTTCTGGATATTTATTTTCAAAAAGCAGCAGTAGGTATGGAATCAGATAGTCCCGACCTACATTTGTTTAATATTTTGTCTTGAAAACTACGATTTACTTTATCGAGATGATTTTAAGTATTTATGCATAGATCGTCGATGTATTTATGTCTATACATTTTTTAATTGAAACATTTTAACTATTTAGATTAAATTGTTAACAAGGTTATACTGACAAATTTCAAAGCAAGACTTCCTAGTTCACAGTTCTTATTTAAAAGTGACAGAATATAAGAGAGTTTAAATCTATATAAATAAATGAAATTGAAGTGTCTGTATGTAATAGCCAATAAAGTTTTTTTTACTTAATGCATATGCAATTTTTTTTTTGTTTGTCTATTTGTTCCAGGTCATCTCTGGAACAGCTACACCGATTTTGCACCTTCGCTCCGGGGTTGCTTGTTACTGTTGCCACCGCGGATCACAGCTAGTACCGAATAAAATAAAATTAAGGAGGTAATTCGGATAAAAAAATGGTATTCCTACCTACAAAAAGATGTGTAGATTTAACTATAACACCCTGAGAGTACATCTAGGTTTTACCATTTTATCTGTTTTTATGACAATGAGAGGCAGATAATCAACAGAATAGTGTACTCTAACTAAGTTTAATTTATTGACAGCCGATGAAGATAAAGTTGGTTGAATTTATGAGTTTCAAGATAAACTATCGGGTCAACTAGAAGGGAACAGTTTAGTGACAGGTTTTGAAGAGTTAACGTGTCTGAATTTTATTTTATCCGTATCTCAAAATGAAGGCTGTTGAAGGAAGAAAGAATTCATATAAAGTAAGTCATAACAACGCATTTTAAAACCTAAGGTTATATAGTTTATAATATAGGTATATATAATTTAAAACCTAAGTAATATTAATTTTATAAAGAACGTTAGAAAGATTTTAAATTGAAACCAGTTAAATCGCCAGGTATATTATTATTTATAATGAAGGTATTTTAGTTTCTTATTACTTAAGTACTTTATTAATGTTTGGTTAGAAAGTTTAGAACATAAAAAACTGCCGTTATTTATATTCTCCGATTGAGGAGATAAACAGTTTCTTGAGATCATTTCTCTGTCATCAAATGCTTTTAAATTTTGTCTTCGTGTGATCTTGACGTATTCGTGACGAAATTAGTTAACTGAATTAAACAAATTGTTTCTGCATATTCGTAAATATACATACATACGATGCTTTAAAATGAATATAAGCTCATCTGATGTTCTAAACAGTTGGTGATTTTGAACTTAGGTTAGTAAATAATTAACTTCATTAATAAATGCAGATATCTGCATCGTAATCCTAAATTACATATAATAATAATGATAACACACACATTGTTGTTAAAATGGCCACCTTTTACCTACGTGTCTATGACATTGGCTTGACCTTTATAAGTCCTTGTAAAGCGGCTGTCAAACTACGTCAAGGGAGCAGTAGTTTCGTTAGCTAGCAGCAGAGTTTCGTTACTTTTAGTGACAGTGGTTGTTATATACTTAGAAGTTTTCCACAAAATAACTAAATTATTTAAGAATCATGGCTTTTGTAAGTACTCTTTACATTACTGTTTAAAACTAACGAAAACATTGTTACAAAAGTTCTAAAGTTATTCTAAAAGTTTTTGGTAACCAATAGGTACTTTAAAATTAGAGTATGTCTCATGTCATATGATTCAATTTATTATGACATTTAAAGATTTAGAGCTGCCTCTCGTAGAGTTATTTGATTTGTTTAATAACCTATTGCAGACCCGGCTAATGATTTGCCGAATTAAATAGGTGTGATGCTGATAATATATATTAATTGTGACCATAGTTTAAGTTTAATTATGTAGATATATACACTATCTAACAATTATTAGCAACAATAGATTAAGTTTATGCTAGTTTGCTACTTTGTATGCTTATATTGATAAAATTAGTGACATCCTAACCTAAAAAAGGAAACTTTTAATTAAAGTTGTAGTGTTACATACTCTTTGAAAGTTGTTACAATTCATATTTCACTATATAGCCACCGATTTTCTAGCCTAGAAGGATAATGAATTGTTTTTATTTTTTACCTAAACTGAAATTATACGAATAAAATTAATTAAGGTACCTAACTTTTCATTTGTTCGGAAAAATATTTTAAGAAGTTTTTAAGATTTAATTATGTTTGTCTTTAACGAAGAGTAAAATTAAAAACTATTACACAAAAGATGCAGATAAAAGTATAAAGAATAAATTTACGACCAACGGCGAATGGCACATTTAAAAATAATTTCTGACATCCCTAACAGTTATCAAATTTTAATTAAATCAAATGTTATTTCATAACAAATAAAACTTACAGAAGTTGTTGGGTCCCTAAAAGTTACTCTTGAAGAAATCCAAGTGTGTTTCTTCGAGATTGAAAATATTTGAGAGAGACATATAAAGGCACCTGTAATGGAATGCGCTTCAATTATCCATATCCGTAATACTATAAATTTGAATTTGGCAAGGAGATGAGATACTTTATTAATTCTCGAGGAGAATCAAAATGTTTATGCTACTCTTTATCATCATCAACAGCCTTTAACAGTCCACTGCTGGACATAGGCCTCTCCTTGAAAAGGAGGTATTGGCCTACTATACCACGCTACTCTTTATAGTGATATGTTAATCGCGGGGGAGACGCGGGTAAAAGTTGGTAAATTAGTATAGTTTACGATACGATTAATAAATAAAATAATTTCACTATTAAACAATACTTACTTTAATTATTAAACATGTAGGTACCTATCCGACACAAAATGTCATTTAGTCCCAAACTAAGCAGAGTTTGTAGGAACTATGGGTACTAGACAACTGATATAAATACATAATAAACATAGGAAGAACCTTAACTCCGAAACAAATATTTACAGATCATACAAATATTTGGTCCGACTCAGAAATCGAACCCTCTTGATTGGCAGCCGCATACGCCAACCGCTATACCAACGAGGCATTCAAAATCTAAATAATACTTACATTATTTAAGTAAATTAAATATGTATCTATACAAATAATAAAATTGAAAAGTCTGTATGAAATATCGAAACAGCTTTTTACTGTAAGTACATAAGAAAGTATACGTCACGATACTCACATCCGAAAAGTATTTTTTAAAAATGTACCTATGTATTTAAAGGTTGGTTTGATTCTTTTGAGTCAACATTTAACTCAAATAGCTGCTTTGTCTAAGCATTGACCATCGACACAAAAGTAGCCTACATCCAATTTTCCAAAGTCCAATCTATTTCTTTAACGAAATGCATTAAATTTTTTTTAGTTTAAAAAAATAATTGAAAATATTATCTCTCAATATGAATGCTTCTCTATTGTTCATCATTATCATCATATTTTAGCATAGAAAGCATTTTATACATTGCTTAGGCACATAGCATGTAATAATTTTTAAAATGTATCTTGACATAATAATATAATTCTGATAAATAAAAAAATATATGAAGAGAAACCATTCTTTATGTAAAAACTTTACATCGAGCTAATAACTACTGCTGTACATATACAATGCAGACCCCGACCCTTCCTCATTCGACCCCTCTGTACTACAACTGAGCACACCCGGTTTGCTTTATCGATTTATAATGAAATCTTACTTGGAATGTGAACTATTATAGCTTAAAAAGTGATTCTTGAATCGTGACAGAGTAACCATTGAGGGTAAAGCGCTATAGTTTATTTTATAGTAATATTACATTTTGGCTTAAAATGTTGATTACCACAGCGGATGTAAAAAGGCGGAAACGGAATTTCTAAAACAGATCCGTATCCGTCTTTGTTTCACTAACCGCAAGTAGAAGGTTTCTGAATTGTCCTAAAACGTCATAGATTTTAGCAACACTGTTTTTGCAACACTTCGTCGCTTCATCGATTTTGTTTGATTATAACCTCCTGATATGGACTAACTAGATAGATTTAAAAGGAATAATAGTTAAATCTTCATATTGGCAACCATTCAAAAACTTTAATTTTAGAATTCATTTATCTAGTAGTTCATCCAAAGGGAAGCCAATAGTTCCAAGGGAAATTAAATTAATACTTTACGAACGTGTAGTTTAATGTTTTAATTTATATAAATTTAATAACATCGGGTTTGGTTAATTTCGGTGATATAATATAACTTACCTCGCGGCCCTGGCGACGTACTGCGCGCGCCGTTCGCGTCTATTCGAATACGCAATTCCGTTTGTACGGCGTTGCAGGAATCCGATTTTCATTCGGAAGGGCAGTTCAAGATCACAAAAGCCGGCAGTTCGAGCTCCCGTAATACACAGTGAAAAACTCTTTCATTATAGTTGTAACAATATGGTTTTCTCTACACTCTACGATGGCAAAGTCGAGGTAATGTCTTTGGTGATCTATTTTAATCATATGTTGGGTTACGTGAACGTAACGTTCGTTCAATATTTGTAGTTACAATTTTGTGAAAATTATGAATACCATGACGATTAAAATATCTATCGTGTGTTTTTGCGCCGAATTATTACATATGCTGAGAAGATAGAGAAATTCACAACAGTGAAAGAAGTTGTAATGCAACTAATTAATATTTCACTTATATTTATTATCAGCTGAGATTCATGTTGCGGTAGATAGAGGTTTATAGTACCCTTATTTACGAGAGTGAACCTTAACAGCTATCAATAATCACAACAGCAGGTAATTAACAAAAGCTGTATGTAAATTATTTTTTAAGTATAATTGCTTTGATTTAGTATGCTCACACACAAGCAGCATTAATCATTGTGATTAAAAAGTTAGTACTTAATTTAAATTTCAATACATCATAAGCATCCTCCAGATCTTCATGGATTTTATTAAATATGATCTAATTTTTTATACAAATTAGCTAAATTACCTTATTAGAATTTTTGTTATACATTCAAAGTTATTTACATAATTAATTCCAAAGAAATGAAAAATATTAGTAAGTACAAATGATGTAGTTAAAATATAAACAGAAGTCTTATATGGAGAGTACATATGTCATGGAAAATGTTAAATGTGACAAGCTCTAGATATAAATACTATAGGTGGTACATAGAAAATGCCCCGAGCAGCCTATTATTCCATTGATACAAAGCATTCGTGAGCACTTTAAATGCATTCTATGTCAAGTCAACAGTACTCATTTACTAATTATTACCCTGCGTTTAAAGGTTTGAGACAATTTGAGATTACAAATAAACGCCACCAAAGTGTAAAATTCAATGAACCATTTTTCTCAGGTCTTTTTATATCTTTTGAAATTGTATAGCTGATATTTTCAATAATATATTTATTTAGACAAATATTGAATTAAAGTGTCTGTAATATCAAAACAGGTTTTTGGGAAATACATGTGAAAGTAAATATGGTACTTTAATCAAAGAAGCATTTTTAAAATTTTGTAGGTCTATCTAGTAATCTCTGGTACAGCTGCACCGATTTTGACTGGTAGAAAAATAATGACACAAGGTGTAACTTAGGCTATTTTTTTTAGATTAAACTAGCAAGTCTAAAAAGCTGTGTACCTAATATCATTTAAATCAGATCAACAGAAATTTGCATTTGTAGTATTAGTAAGGAAGTAAGGATTTAAAAATATATTTTATAAATTAGCTTTTGTTTGTGGCTTCACCCTTTTGTGTGTCGGTTAATGCAGTAATTAGTAACATATGTTTACATCACTAATCAACAACATTTTAATGTCCCACTGATGGCGTCGGGTCTCCTCTCACGAGAGTTTTAAGGCTATACATCACTACCTTGGTTGAATATGAGTTGGGGTTTTGTTCTTAAGCTAAGCTATATTACACTAAAGTTTCATCAGAAACCGTTCAGTAGTTATAATTTGAAAAAGTAAAAAGAAAATCACACATCCTCTCAAAATTTACTCCCACTGTCTCGATGGCACAGTGGGACCGTAGGCGACTGCTGTGCCTGAGGTATCGGGTTCCTGGGTTCCACAAAATGTTTGTGTGATTCAGAAATATTTGTTTCAAGTTTGGGTGTACATAGATGTATAATATGTACATATGACGTTGTGTATAAGATGTAGGAAATATTTATTTATAATAATAATAGGAATGTACCAGAGAAAAATATGTATGTATCCTTAATTTAATTGAAAATAAGTAATTATTATTACTTGGCCACACATCATGTTGCAAACACAATATGTGATAATTTTCTCCTCACTTAACTGTGAAGGTAACAAGACACAACCTATACTCATGTGACATCATCATATGACTCCGAAGGTCTCAAGCAGTCTACTGCACATATACATACATATACCTATGGCATACTAGCTTAGGCTAAACACTCATAGACTCTTTATAGGTGCGGTTTATTTCAAAGAGTTCTGTTTATTGTACATTTTGTTCATAGTAAATGAAATAATTTGTAAATACATAGTTGCAAATAATGTGTGTATCCAAATAAATAAAAAAAATTAAGTGTCTGTTTGTTGTTTCTAATTCCTATAATCACTAAATGCAATGCAAATGGAAGCAGAGAATATTGAAAAGGCAAAAAAGTTTGTCCTGTGGGAATAAAACCAACCTTTGCCAATAAAATTATAAATATTACTATTATTTTTAGGGTTCCGTAGTTCATGACTCGGACCTATGGCCGTAGCTAGGGGGGGCATTGTGGGGCAATGCCCTACCTTTAAAAGTCCTCATCGCTATGTTAAGGGTACCTATCTTTTTTATTTCTGCCCTACCTGTAACCTATGTTGCCCTACCTTAAATTCGACTCTAGCTACAGCTCTGCTCGGACCCCATAAAGATTCGTCATGTTCGTCCGTCCGTCCTCGACTTACCGTCCAAACGGTTAGTGCTAGAAAGGTGAGGATATTTGTTACTATTAGGTCGACAAAGTGCTACAATAAAATCATGAAAAAAATTTTTATATAGACCTCCCCTACACGTACTTAGTGCAAGTGTTTTTTTTTCTCGCCTCTACCCCATTGTATCGATTATTGCTAGATGGGTCTTTTAAAAACATGGAGAGGTTGTCAACATGATTTTTAAATTTAGGTATCGGTTTGCGAGTTATTTAACTTTAAAGATTTTTTTTTGCAAAAACGCCTCCCCTCTAAAAGCTAAACCGCTAACTCGTAAAATTTGAAAAAATCCACTATGGCAGTCCATATGATAAAATTTAAAGGAAAACTATAACGGATTACGTAACTTTGTTAGTTCAGGAGTTATAGAGGACTAACTTGTAAAATACGCTTACTAGGAAAACATCGTACAAAAATAAAAAAAAAATTACAACATAACAATTATCTATTGGACCCGATTTTAATTCCACTTGGCATTGTATATGTCTACGGAACCCTATTCTTTGCGTGGCTTGACACGCACTTGGCCGATTTTTTTTTTGTTATAAAGTTGAAAGAAAAACATTAGGTAAATTGCACCTACTTATGCATAAAAGCCCATTCTACACACATAAAAAAATCGAAAACACATATTTATGGGAGACATGGAATGTATGTAAATTGCTTCCTTGTCATATAAATTACAATTTATTGTGTTCGTTGAGGTAGGTTCTTTAATATTTACCGAGACGGTGCCCGCATCAGGAGCGGGCTGGAGAAGTTCAGAAGGAGATCCCACCCTGGACTTCTCCTACTCCTAAACGGAGAAGCGCGGAGAGGGCACACTGTGTGGTTTTTAGTCGGTTCAAGTCCGACACACCACCCCGTAACCGATGATGATTGGTAGGGTGACGGTCCATGATAATTTTCCACACATGAATAAAAAAAAAGGTTCTTTAATATTTCTGTTTCTATTCTCTGTATGATATAAATATTTTCTTGTTGAAATTACTTAGCACTCTAGCTATTAGTGCTACAATGGCTGTTTAACAAAGGTGCTCATATCTGGTGTTAACTTTTTTAGATTTCAATAGAACCATTATTTTCCTAGAATGAAACCATTACAGGTCATCGCCCGACCAGATTTCATTGAAATGTTTCAGCGATGTTACTACTGTAGTAATAATATTAAATTTAATAAATTCGTGTGTAGGTATTTGTAATATGTTGAACACAATTACAGTGTGCACTAAAACAAAAGTTTGTTGTAAAGCGGGACTTATTCGGGATAAATTTATTTAAAAGCTACGATACCTTATTGATAGTATTGATATGATATTACGACGTTTCGAACTGATTACACCGCTCGTGGTCACAGGTATCGACCATCGCAGAAGGTAACCTTTTAGATAATTTTATCGCGAAAAAGTCCCGCTATACTACAAAACTATACGTAAAAGTCGCGAAAGTTTAAAAACAGTCTACTGCAGATTATTTTCAACTGACTGCGTCGACGTGCGACTGAGTTACTAATAATATAATATAATAGTATTTAATATAGTTACTGTTTTTTGATCTTTTGTTGTGTTCTTTCTATAATTTTTTATTACCTATTGTTCAATGCAAAATTGTATAATACCGAAAAATTGTTTTTCATTTTACCTATTATTTCTCTGGTAACTATATATAAATCTTTCATGTTAAATTAATCGCTATAATTATTAGTGAACTAAAATGAAATACGAGACCAGTATAATAAAATTGTAGAAAACTAGAGAAAATTTAAGTGGTATGTTAAAAAATTTATAAATAATTTTAATATCCTAATAAATTCAATTTTTGTTTAGACGGGTTCAACTGAGAAGCCAGCTATGCAACAAGTCGCCATGAACGCAGGAACACAGCTAGAGCATATTTGCAGTCTAGATATCGACTCTAAGGCATCCTACATACGCCTATCTGGCATTATCTGCACCATCGGTGAGTGTATTTCATTATTTATCTAAACTGATCATTATTACTTTATTCTTTTACTAGTCTCAGCTAGTGTCTATTTAATCCATTATTTTCTATTACTCTCAGTCGGAAAGATCTTATCAACCAATATCACTATTTATCTTCACTAGGGCCGGCTTCCCGAGATGTGTCAATGCTTGAACGTATGATGGAAACCGGCATGAATGTAGCTCGTATGAACTTCTCCCACGGCTCACACGAGTACCATGCCGAGACAATCCGCAACTGTCGCGAGGCTGAGAAGAACTACAGCGCCAAGCTTGGAAGTCCTTTCTCACTCGCCATCGCTCTAGACACTAAGGGACCTGAAATCAGAACTGGACTGCTTGAAGGTGTAAGTATTTAACATTATTATTTCTATGTTTCTGGTAGAGATTTGAGGTCTTCTTGTAATGATTAAAAAGTATAAAGACAACTAAGTAGTAGTTCAGCAAAGCGTTTATGTCGATAGGCACTTCCCATCAGGTGCCGTCTATTGTACCATAAATATTTGTGTAGCTTAAATATTATGTAATACAGATCAGCACTATTCTATTTCTAATTTACGTTTCCTATGTTTTTTTTGCACAAAATTTTTTGTCTACAATTTCTAGAACTCAAAAAATACCTAACGTCTGTCTGGTCTATGAATATAAAACGATGAGTAAAGTGATAGGTCATTTGCCTGGGCAATTTTATCAAATTATTTATCTTTTCCTATAGAAAATAGGAAAAGATAAATAATTTCATGTCCGTGTGGTGACGGATTAAGAATACAGAGTGTCACCACCCCTATTCATCCCGCGGGTGTCGTAAAAGGCGGCCAAGGGATAAACTACGCCAGACAACATCAATGCAAAGAGAAGGAAAACTTGAAACCAACCCTATACCAACCCGTCTGACCAGCGTGGTGTAGTAGGCCAAAACCTCCTTTCTAAGGAGAGGCCTATGTCCAGCTGTGGACTGTTCAAGGCTGTTGATGATGATGAAATAATTTCATAAGATACTTAATTTTATAGAACTTGTAGCTTTAAATATCTATTCTTATTTAACTATTTCAACCTCCATGCTGTTCTTAAAGACAAAAAAGAATTTCACTTACTATACAATCAAATCTCTTTAAACGAGGAGGACGATTAACATTTGGTAATCGTATTGTAATGTTTATTATAGGTGGGACCTAAAGTTACGGTTCTAAATAAACATACAAACGGTGATTAGATTCGAAGTGTAATAATCGTCAGAAGTTTCTGTTTAAACAGCAAATTTATATTACAATCATGGACGTATAAAGAACAACTTTATACGTCCATGATTACAATCAAATATTTTACGAGTTATCAGCTTGAACAGACCTAGTACACGTGAAGCTTTTTATCTCGAAAATGCTGTTATCTAAACTAGGTATATAAATAAAATTTCCTCATGTAAACATGTACGATTCACGTGGGACAAACGCCTTTATTGAGTACTGAACTTTTTGTAAACAGAAAACATGACTCGTATTTCTATTTCTGAAACTGATGCTACCAAGCTGTGTGCTAGACGCCAAAGTATTTTAAGTTTATCGATTTCTGATATTGAAACGATGATGATGTTCTCCTAGCCAATTTCTGCCGATGCCTGCGTATATGACTGGTCTCAGCGGAGAGCAGTCAACTGCGCAGGCATGAGATATTGTGATGCATAAGTTTGTGCGCAAACATAGGTGCACTCTCTCTGTTTCTTCACTTGCACAATCCAATGGGACTGCTATCAGATTCGACCGGGAAAATATAAGGCGGAGGACGACGGCTTTATGTGCTCTCCGAGACTCAAAAATATGTCATAGAATTGTAGAAAATATTTCAAGAATTTAAATTATACAAAATGTTATAACAAATAAATCTGATACCCATTATTCTGTTACCAGGGTGGCTCAGCCGAAGTAGAACTTAAGAAAGGGGAAACTATTAAACTCACAACAGACCCGTCGTTCCAAGAACGCGGAAACGCTCAAGTTATATACGTTGACTACAAGAACATTACAAATGTAGTGAAGCCTGGAAACAGAATCTTCATCGACGACGGTCTTATTTCAATTATCTGCCAGTCGTCGTCAACCGATACGCTTGTATGTTCTATCGAGAATGGAGGTAAGATATCGTCATTACTTTTTATTGATTGTTTAAAAGATTTTTCTTTTCCGACATTATAGGTCAAGAGCAGCAGCATTCATTGTTCTTTAAGTTGTCGGTTTATTGTGTCGTCGCGCAGGGCACCTTACACCTTTTTTTTTATAAATGACCCTGTCAAAATGGCTGCCTGATGGAAAGCATCAGTAGAATCCAAGAGTGGTTGTGGCCATCAACCTCATTGCGAATGCAGATAGTGTAGCACCGTAGTCCCGAACTATGGCGGCTTAGTGATGTGCTTTCTCCTTTGACTCGGCTTAAAGGTCTCAGGATCATAGTGGGAGGGAACCACGTGGATGGGTAGTGGTAGTGTCTTTCAGGTTTTGTTGTCACTTCTTGTCTCAGCATCTAAGAATCTAAACATAATATTGAGAATAACAATCTCGAAATTTAATATGTTCGTAATTTTTATCAGGTACGCTTGGCTCAAGAAAAGGTGTGAATCTCCCAGGTCTGCCAGTAGACCTGCCCGCTGTGTCCGAAAAGGACAAGTCAGACTTACTATTCGGAGTTGAACAAGGTGTAAGTATAATTATTCATTTCTAAATTCGTATGAATAACTTTGATTTTTCAGTTACTTCAAGTAAGCTGGCAGTAGTACTTTTCCTATACAAAAGTCCTTTTAACATTCTCATTTTTAAATTAGGAGACCTACGAAATTCCAGAAACACGGATGTATCTCGCATAATGACATTCTAAAATACAACGTTGTCGCTCATTCAAAAGCCTTATGTTATGGCTTCGAATAAAAATATGCTAATCGATAAATGGAGGAAGCAGCTTTATCTATCTGTTGATGATCAAAATAAAAAGTACTTTACCATTGACATTAGGTAATAGTAACTCTTCGCCTTGATGCTGACTAATGCGCTGAAGTTTTGTGGGTCTGATCCACACGTAAGACAACACTGTGTAATTCACGAATTGTTATTCTGAGTCTGGATGTTCTTTGTGTCCGTTTCATGTTTTTTTGTAAAGTCTCCCGCGTTCAGGATTTATTCCAAGGGAGTTTTAAAGAAATAAAAATAGGTAGAGGTGAACTAAGAAAATGATTGAATGATTTTCTGTCCAAAAAATATCACCCTTAATATTCCCAAGAAATTGTCTTTTGACGAATGTTACTTATTAATATAATAAAATTGATCCGAAGAGTGATCCAAGACTTAGAATTTGTTTGTAAAGACTTTGGAAAGGAGCACAGCCAGCACATTGTATAACTTTGTAGATGGATGAATGGATGGTCCTTTTCAAAGCTCACCACAAAGTAATTTTGAATGAATCATAGTTATTAGACTTGGAATCAGTTTTTACTGCAGTTCGATCGTCATGGAACAATATTAATTGAAACTTGGAACTATTCAAATATAGTCTGCAAATTAAACTGGTTATACAATGTGTTGCCATACGGAATAAAATTTCTGTACGCCAAAAACATATAGCTTTAATCCTGTGTAAATGCGTCATCGTTACTTGGGATATGTAGGTAGTTTCTGATAATAATAGAGGTCATTCACATATCACGTCTATCACTTTCTTATCCGCTAACTCAATCTGAATTCAAACTGAGTGCATTGTTCTATCACGCACTCATCTGATGTTTGAATTAAAAATAAAAAGGAAAGAAATGATTATTTTATTATTATAATAATAAAAGATATAAACTTTTAAGAGCTTACCTTGTTCGTGTTATCTTTATTGCTACAACAATCTCTTAAATTGAAATTGCTCTGATTCATCGATAGAAATAAACAATTCGTAGTAATCTTGTACAATAATTGTAATGATTAATTATATATTATTGTTACTTATTGGCCAAGCTAGGAATGATTTATTACATAACATGCGTTTATTAAGTTCAAACTAGTTATATCTAGAATAATTATAGATATGAATATGATAACTATTCGTAACTATAAACAATAGTGTAGATTTATTTACAGTGCCTGAGCGAACGAGCTTTGTTCGGTTACTACTATTTATTATCTAACAACGCCATCTATCGTCTCAAATAGCTGTATTGTTGCTGTGTTAAACGACCAACTAACTAAGTGTTACTGAAGTATAGATGTCACAAGCTATACTAAGAAGTAAAACGTATGAAAACTGGAAATCTCGCGTTTTCCCAAACATAAGATTAATCTAGATCAATTTTTCATCTTTTCATTGGTTAGAACCTTTTCCGAGGTCACAATTAAAAATATATATTTATATAATAAATAAACAAGAATTGCTCGTTTAAAGATATTACAAAGATTATATTACGTAAAACGTAACTCCTCATTGCTGTGCATCATAGAGACACAACACTATTATTTTTAAACTAGCTGAAGCCTGCGACTCGCTCCCATTGTATATGTTTAAATTTATTTATTGAAATAAGACAAGTCCCACATTAGGAATATAAATCCTTTGTCGTGTGAGACTTCACATACATACATCAAACGGAAACAAAGAACACCCAGACTTAGAACAAATGTTTTAGTTCACATAAAGTGTTGTACTCCACTCTGTGCAGTAGAAAGCGGCCTGGCGACTGCTTATACCACTATGCCATTCCCGTGCAGTCAATGTCTGTAAATAATCTAATTGAATGAAATCAGGTAACATGAGTATGCGTTACGTTCTCAAACAACTCGAAAGAAACAAAGTTGTGAGACTTAGGTATTTTACTGTGGTTCATCATCATCATCATCAACAGCATTGAACAGTCCACTGCTGGACATAGACCTCTCCTTAGAAAGGAGGTTTTGGCCTACTATACCACGCTGGCCAGACGGGTTGGTATAGGGTTGGTTTCAAGTTTTCATTCTCTTTGCATTGATGTTGTCTTGCGTAGTTTATCCCTTAGTCGCCTTTTACGACACCCGCGGGATGAATAGGGGTGGTGACACTCTGTATTCTTAATCCGTCACCACACGGACACATATTATTAATTTATTTCGCATGATGAATTGAGATTTCAACTAGAATTTGTCATAGGGGTGATAGTGCCATATATAACTATTTCAAAAGAGCAACCACCGAATTTCTTGTAAGTTGTTCTCCATGGATGACTGCATTTGTGAACTTGCGGTAGTTTTTTTTATCTATAACAAGTGCCCGCGAGGGCCTACGTAATATAGAATTTCATTTCATTGGTATAAAGAAGCATGCAGTTTTAAAAATAATTAAACTTAATCTCCAACAATACAGTTAGCCTTGAAGTAGATAAACGACAGGCATTATGTGTATAATCGCTTGCCGTGAATATGTTAAGTAATAATGTAAACTTAAGACAAATCATGAGAAAATGGAATAGTGAATTTGTCTCCAATGTTTATTTGAATATGAAAACGTCAATAACAAACTGTTTACATAATGTTGTGACACTCTCATATTCTTAAGGCTATCAAGAGATACAAAAATACAACTTAAGGATTCCTTTATTCTGTAAACAGATATTAGAGCCTTATCCACATAGAGGGTAAACTTGACTAGAATTACGAACAATGAAAATTAAATTATGAAACTGGTGGAAAGACGTACTAAAAACCAATACCATCAGTGCGGGACTTATATCATTGTTGGCCGTTTCATCAATGTTTTACGGTATTAACTAGTTATAAGGTACCTAAAATTACATGAAGAGACTTGCAGCGGACGTATACGAATTGACCAAGATCTGAATCTTTGGTGTTCTTCAAGGGAGGCCTTCGTTCCGTGTGAAGAGTAGATGGAAATAGGCTCATAATGAAATATGTTAATTAACCCACATTTTGTCATCAGGTGGACATGATCTTCGCATCTTTTATCCGTAATGGTGCTGCACTAGACGAGATCCGTGGTATACTCGGCCCGAAAGGCAAAAACATCAAAATCATCTCCAAGATTGAAAACCACCAAGGCATGGTCAACCTCGACGAGATTATTGCCGTGAGTATTGTATTCAAATCTAATGAGTTAACCTAAAAAACGTTAACGTTTTATTGTAATTTTAACGTCATCATTACGACCTTAATTCAACTGGTTCTTAATTTAGAACTTAATTTAGTACTGTAAAGATATGCGTTCATACCACTTGTAAATAGTTTCCAAAATGCTGATCAACGTGTCCGGTTTGGTTTGTATTACGAGAGGAGCTGTGAGGTCTGTCATTTGGACGAATAGGTGGCGCTCCTAAAAAAGTAGCGAAGGAATTAGCACTGAAAATGGTGTTAATAAGCTGTTCTGATAACATTGTGACTTTATTCACTCCACAGTACACTACCATAAACCACCTAATAAAGGTTAATAGTAGGTAGTCAGGTAAAGAAGTTATGGCTCTTAATAAATGGCAACACTATAAAGTAGTTAATTTTAATGTTACGATAGCAACATTATACATTCTTTTTCACTTTTCCGTTTGTTCGATACATTAACTTAGACGATACTTTTACCAGTTTTTTTATAAATCCATTCCAACGGTTATAGATATTTAGGCATTATAAATAAATAAATAATAATAGTGATTGGGTCAATACCAATTGACTCAATCACTATCAGTTAAGACTAGTACAAAATTGGCGGATGACAGTAATTTGCAATTCTGCAACAGTGTATGCGCTCACTTGTGGTCTTATTGGATGGGGAATAGACCTTAGTAGAATGCAGTTATCACCACATATCATGCAGTTCTATATTGTATTTGATAAACTACAAAGTATTGAATGATAAATATCCGTTGTAATGTTCGTGAATCTATTCAGTAAGGATTATTTAAAAAAACATTACATTAGCCACAACTGTAGCAAGAGCATCAAAATAAACAGGTGAAAACCACTGAGAAAAATGATATGTTGCCTATCTATAATTGCTGTGGTGATATATTTATTTATATATAATGGTTTAATTGTTTTTCATACTACCGAAGTTTTAAAATTACAGAGTTAGTTACCTTTCCATGTAACGCGATTACAAGTACGTTTTAGAGTTTACATTGATGCAGTTGAAAATTTACTCATATTTTTACGAATACAGATCCCCTTCTTTAAGTACAATAGTATTAATCTAGTAGATAAGCTGGACACATATAAATTGTCTTTTCCATTATTTCCAGGCTTCAGATGGTATCATGGTCGCTCGTGGTGACTTAGGTATTGAAATCCCACCAGAGAAGGTGTTCTTAGCGCAAAAAACCATGATTGCTCGCTGCAACAGGGTGAGTAAATAAAATCTATATTTATACGTACATATACTATACGATTCAACTGCCATTGACAAGGCTATAGAGCTCTACTGTACATACTTTGAACTGCCTTGTTGGTCTTGTGGTTAGTGTATGCGGCTGCTGATGAAGAGGTCTCGGGCTTGATTACCGAGTCGGACTAAATATTATTTGTGTGATTCATAAATATTTGTTTCGGAGTCTGGGTGTTTTCTATGTATAATATGTTTATATTTACAAAAAAAAGTATGTTTACGTATTTACATCAGTTCTCTAGTACCCATAACACAAGCTCTGCTTAGTTTGGGACTAGATAATGTTGTGTGTCAGATGTCCGAAATATTTATTTTTTATTATTTATACAACAATGGAATGTATTGAAAATTTATTTTGTTACTTACAGGTGGGCAAGCCAGTGATTTGTGCCACTCAAATGTTAGAATCAATGGTAAAGAAGCCCCGCGCTACCCGCGCTGAGATCTCTGACGTAGCCAATGCCATCCTCGACGGGGCTGACTGCGTGATGCTGTCGGGGGAGACGGCCAAGGGAGACTACCCTCTCGAGTGTGTGCTCACCATGGCTAACATCTGCAAGGAAGCTGAGGCCGCAATCTGGCAGAAACAACTCTTCAATGAACTCGCTTCTGAGGTAAATTCCCAATTATTATTAATCTAATTAAAAGGAATATCCTAAACTATATGCATTAGTGTACACTATGTAGCTGCTGTAGAAAAAGAAGAGGTGATCAATTTTATTATATTTTAATTATTGTGGCCTCGAAACTGTTATTTATGTACAGTTTTAGAAGATTCTTATTATATTCTAAATTCAACATAATATAGATAGTTAATGTAATTTTTTAAAAGTTGCGATTACGATATAAAAATAATGAAATAAAAAAAGAAGCATTATGTGTGGGTGACCTCCTTGCAAATCGTAATTAATTTCACTTTTTAGAATAAAAGTATCGAACCATAAAAAAAGTGTTTCTATTAGCCTGATCAAAAGTTAGCACTGTAAATGTCTGAAAGAGGTAATCTCAGCTGACAAACATATGCTAGCGTATGCAACTGTTGTGCTTGGTTCGATTCCCGGGTCGGAACAAATGTTTGCGTGATCCGCAAATATTTGTTTCGGAGTTTGGGTGTTTTCTATGTAAAATATATACGTATGTATTTACAAACAAAATAGGATATTTATGTATCAATATAATTTATTTATCTAGTCTCCATAATACAAGCAGATGCTAGGTAGGATAGGGCTAGATGACGTTGTGTGTTAAGATGTCCGAAATATTGATTTATTTATAGGTTGCCCCACCAATCGAACCGGCTCACTCAGCCGCTATCGCTGCAGTAGAAGCGTCCGCCAAGTGTCTCGCAGCCGCCATCGTAGTGATCACGACGAGCGGCAAGTCCGCACATCTGCTGAGCAAGTACCGTCCGCGTTGCCCCATCATCGCCGTCACGCGGCACGCACAGACCGCGCGTCAAGCACATCTCTACCGCGGTGTACTCCCCATCGTCTACCAAGGTATGTTCATCATCTCTCTATATATATTATGTATATAATACAATACCCATTTGGGGGCCTTTCATTAATCACGTGTTTTTTTTTTTGCTTTTTTAACCAAAAGTTAAGTTTAAGACTACCCCCCTCCCCTCCTATATCACGTGTATTTTTAGCATTTACAAAGAATCTATTTTTTTTTAAATACAAATAAAATACAGGTAATAAGTATCAACTAATTTAACTATAGAAAATGAAAAACTATAATAATTACGTTCAGAGGTAGTGTAGAAAGGTTGCAGGTTAACCGACATAAAAATAATGAAAGAAATGCGAGAATTTGCAGAAAAAATAAATACACGTGATAATTATATTACTACACCCCCCCCCCTTGTGATATTTCGTGATTTTTCGATTCGTGTAATGATATTTGTTAACTATAGAAGAATATGTACTAACTTACTTATTTTTATTTGTTAAATATACAAATATATAGCCTGTTTCGCTAGGAACTTTATAAACATACATGAAACGAAATTTGTGTTTCAAGACCCTCATTGCACAAGGTTTTCTGCAATGAGAGTCTTGAACCCACAAGTGCTTGCACAGTAGAAAGTGACGTGGCAATTGCTTAAACCACTAGACCAACCGTAAAATCAACTGTGTGAGTGATTTAGTGGTCTCGTTTAATATGTAAAATCTGAAAATTGCAATCAAATATGTGTTTATATGAAAACATTTCCAAAGTACAGGCAAGCATACATGTGTGATGTTTCAACACACATGTAACACGATTTACAGAAACGTTCTAGATTATATGTACATCATTACTCTTTACGTAACAGAGAATTAATCTTTAACATTTAACAATATTTGTCACCAACAGAGGGAGTAGCGAGCGACTGGTTGAAGGACGTAGACAACCGCGTGCAAAGCGGACTCAAGTTCGGTCGTATGCGTGGTTTCATCAAGACCGGGGACCATGTGGTAGTCGTTACCGGTTGGAAGCAAGGCTCTGGTTTCACCAACACCGTGCGCATCATGTAAGTATCAACAATGACTACTGTAAATTAACTCTGCAGTTTTTGGACATATTTATATTTTGGACATTTTGGACATCTGACACACAACATCATCTAGTCCCAAGCTAAGCAGAGCTTGTGTTATGGGTACTAGACAACTGATATAAATACATAAACATACTTTTTTTTTTTTGTAAATACATACATATTATACATAGAAAACACCCAGACTCCGAAACAAATATTTGTGAATCACACAAATAATATTTGGTCCGACCCGGGAATCGAACCCGAGACCTCTTGATCAGCAGCCGCATACGCTAACCACTAGACCAACGAGGCAGTCAATTGTTTTGAGAACAGAAATATAGTTAAAAAAACAATAGTTTCAGTTCCAAGTATGGGAAACCCCCAAAATTTATTGATTTTATTCTATTTTTGTGTAAAAATCTTAATGCGGTTCACAGAACACATCTACTTACCAAGTTTCAACAGTATAGTTCTTATAGTTTCGGAAAAAAGTGGCTGTGACATACGGACAGATAGAGACAGACATGACGAATCTATAAGGGTTCCGTTTTTTGCCATTTGGCTACAGAACCCTAAAAACGTTTGCAACTTAGCTATGGAACAGGACCAACGGCTTAATGTGCTTTTCGAGGCTCGGATATCATGACCCCCAACTTCCAAACTAAGGACTGTATTAAGCATTTCTATAATCAGAAAAATACCTTAACATGTAATCGGCAGTCGCAAATTAAGTTTCTTAAGTTGAATAAAAGCTTTTATTCTTCTACTTTTCATCAGATACATTAATAATATTTTCTTTTCCTTTACAGTCAAGTGGAATAAGCAGTTGATACGTACTGGAAGTAATATAATATATATATTTTTGTTAAGAGATATTTGCCTTATTTTTTCATTAGAATATGGTGCGTCAAGGCAATTCCTTAATAAACATAACCAGTGAGAATTCGTATAGCACTAAGTGATTTGTATAAAAGAATCGTATCTCGGAAACATAACAATTAGTAATAGGCGTACATATTTATTATAATAATTTATATGTTGTGTAATGAATAAAAAATGAACTTATTCAATGTATTTACTTTGTTTTATTTTTTTTATGATTAAGCTATTTTTTTAAGAGGTTAAGCAATTTTTATGAGCCAGTCGTTTAGCTTTAAAGGGGGGGGGGGAGGCTGTTTTAAAGTTGACTGACTAGCTAGGTAACGGATATCTAAATTGAAAAACAGTTTTAGTGAACTCACAATGCTTTTAGATAGCCCATCTAATGATACCATACACGATGGGGTTGAGAAAAAATCTCATCTTCACTTTACGGGAGGTTTCCCAAATAATAATATTTTTCATAATTTTATTGTAGCACTTTGTCGACGTAACTACAACACATAGTAATGCAAAGTTTCAACTTTCTAGTACCAACCGTTTGGGCGGTAAGTTGAGGACGGACGGACGGACATGACGAATCTATAAGGGTTCGGAGTAATGAACTACGGAACCCTAAAAATAGAAATTTGAAGACTGATTATTTATTAGAAGAAACAGAACTGAGTTCTTTATCATGATGTAAGCTTTATCGTTCCGTCGCCGCGTCGGTCTTAGAATGGTTCAATGACTACGCGAGCGGCTTTACGCCACTCGTGTATGTCTATGTCCAGCAGTGGACTCTTAAAGGCTGTTGATGATTGATGATGGATGTCTTCGGGCGGAGGCCGAAAGCCGCTCTCCGCCCGGAAGTCAGCCACTCGCCGATAAACTTTGGCGAGCACTACTTCCTCCTCCACATCCTATAGGGGTGTCCCGGCCAAGGCGCACGCTGCGGGCACAATACGTACCTAGGCCTACCTACCAAATGATACCAAAATCACACCCAATTTGTATTAAAAAAAATATTACTAATTGATATCATTTTGTTAAAATATAATACAAGTTATTTCAAATACTATAAACTAGTAGTGTGATTGTATTAGCACAGTAGGTAATCTAATCAACGCACAAGCAATCTTTAAATGGGCAAACCTTGCTGAATCGGCATACTTAGTACAATGTGTGTCTGTTTTGTCAATTCGATAAAATAGGGCTACCTGTAATTTGTTCACTATTCAGAAACTTAGAATAACATTAATTTTTATCGCCGAAAGTAGAAGATCAGGGGACATGCGAACGGGTCGCAAATTCTGGGCTTCTGGGGTGGGCAGAAACCAACTAGCATAGATCGGATGTAGACACATCTTTACATATGAGGGTTCCAAGGCGTGAACTACGGAACCCTAAAAAAAGAAAATTAGAAGTCTATGACTATGCCTATTTATTAGAAGCAACGGAACTGTGACTTCTTAACCAGTAGCGTAAGTTATGTCGTTCCATCGCCGTTGATCTCAGAATGGTTCAATGTCCATTTGCGAAATTTATAATGAATCTAATGACAGTTGTATTTCTCACTTGATGACCCGCAACTTCGTCTGCATTTATTGCCGTAGCGTGGTGTTATACAACGTAAAAAAGTTTAGCAATGGTGAGCCGCTATAGTGAGACTACTACTTAAGCTATCATGGACATTTTTCTTTTTAAAAGAATAAATAAATAAATACACAGCACACGCAATGGAAGCCTTTAAAATAAATATTGTTCCTCCGTCTTTGTAACATTTTTCATTGATGCTTCCAGCTAGAGGGCGCCACATAACATTCAGTGACAGCTTATCCAATGGACGATCAAGACGCTTCTAACGATACCAGTTCTATTGGGTAGCTGGAGAGCTAGTGGGGAAAAAATGAATAAACATACATCCGTGTCAAAACATAACCCTCCTTTGGTTTTGCCGTCGTCTGGTAAAAACAAGTGCTATGCCGCGTCTGTCAGTTTGCGATAAACTTTAAAATTATTGCGCCGATTTTCATGCTGTTTTCAGCAAGAGATAGATTGATTCTCGAGTAAGGTTTTAGTTTATAAATGTAATTTTAAAATGTTTTTTTTTTAACACCTATATATACCCGTGCAAAACGGGGGTGGTATGTAATTATTAATAATATTCCTCATTTATAGTGAATCATAAATTCTCCTTATATATAATGGCCTCCTACTATGTTTTTGATATTTAAAACATGCTAACGGTCATAATTATAATTCATAACTTCAATGGAAAACTTGATCGACATAGAAGATTTAGTCTTGATTATTGCGCAGATAAGGTGGTCAGGCGCATGTACCTTTATTTTTGTTTACATGTGGAAACCCCCACCCCACCGGGGCTTACAGCAAGGCGGTGTGTCGGTCGGTTGTGAGGGGTTCAAATGAAATACCTGTATTACGTCATTTGGACCCCGAGCCTTCTCCATCGCCTCCTTCTGCAAAATGACGTCTTCGCAGAAGGTTGCGACCACGATAAAACAACTATCGCTACCGGATATGGAGCATATGACGACGCTGCGTCGCCCAGGCTTAGCAAACCGCCATGTCCTCATTGCAGTCGCAGTGTGATAGGTGGGACTCAGTTCCTTCCTAGCGACCTCGTGCAGCTACTTACCGAAGCAACCGTGCTGCCACCCTGCGCACCCGAGGGTGATCGGCTGGAGAGCCTCCACGGTGGCGAAGCCAGCACGTGGAGTCTCCAGCCGGAACGACCAACGAGCCATCGTGACTCGGCGAGCGGCTTTACGCCACTCGCATATACGTCTTCGGGCAGGTGCCGAAGGCCTCTCTCCGCCCGGAAGTCAGCCACTCGCCGATAAACTTCGGCGAGCACTTCCTCCTCCACATCCTACGGGGGTGTAGAGGAGGAAATGCTCGGGTTTTTGTAACAACAACATCTAGTGGTGATTAACATTAGCAGTTCTGCGCGAGATGTCACTAGTAGTATTGTTTTCATCTACATAATAGATCGGACGGATAAGCTACAAGAGGATCCTATTCTGCAATTTACTCTGACTTTTAATTTCATAAAGCTTTGTACTAGAATAACCCTTTACATCAGTCTCTAAATTATTAGTTTATGTAAACTATGTCATATAGATGAGGCGAGAAAGAAAATGCATTTATTGCAAATTTAATTTATTCTCCTGTTTATTGTAGAGCTTGTTTTTAACATTAAAGTTCTGAAGACTCAATATTTGCACACATCATTTAGGATGTTTGTGTATTCAGTCAGGCGATCCGAAGCGTGGAGCGTCAAAGTTCTTTATCTTAATGTCCGTCGTCGTCACAATACAGATGTGTGTTCGCGCGTTGTTAGTTTCGGCGCCCCTAACCGTCACGTCCCGAAGGCCGGCAGTATCGCTCAGCTCGCGATCGGCATCGCCACCCCGTTCCCGAGTGCTAGTTACACCACTGTGAATACTGTGAGGCGAGCGTACCACGCCGCAGACTAAAAATAACTACGCGCTGCTCAGTACCGCCGCAACTACCGCGCGCGTTGCCCGCTGCGTTCGCGACTCGCAACCATGGCGGAGACTATTGAGGAGACTTACGAGAGCGCGGTCACCCGCAAGGTGGTCCGCACCAGCCTCAAGATAGAGGAGGTGAGGATCGACACACGACAGTTTTATGTAACGACGCCCGCGCGACACAAATATAGCCGGCGCGAACGCCGCGCGACACTAGCGCCAAACGCACCTGCTCACATAACAGATAACACATTTGACAGTGAACACGGACGTAAACACCACATCCTGTTGATAAAGAGCTCAACTCTAGGGATCCCGCATTGTGGACCTCGTCTGCCATTTACACTTTTCAAAATAGCTCAGTAACGAGTTATCTTGTTCATTTATTCATCTTAAGAAAAACCGGATGTTCAAATTATACCGAGAATATAACCACAATACCGAGCCCTATTGGCTCATGTTTTGAAACATTTGAGTGTAAGGCACGCGAAGGTCCAATATTCCCTATGTGATGACGTAGGTTCGGTGTGGAGGAAGTGTACGCGCGATGCGCCGCTCACAATCATTTTGTGGCTATCGGAGATGTAAATAGAACAGGCGGTTGAATGAAAATTTCCGTGCCCACCTTGAAGCGTGTGCATCGACCTGTCTCGTACTGACACTCCACGTGTGACCTTGCAAGACATATACAAACACAGGACACTCGTCCACAATGAACACAGCGCATATATATAGGTATATATACACTTTCTATCATTCATACACATACCACTATAAGTAAAACTGAACACGGAGCGACCAGCTCTGGTCCAGATGAAAGTGTCGTCATTAGAGATGTATTCTCGTACATGTAATGAATCTCAAGCGTGACTAATATATTATTTTGTGTCCGTGCAGTATCCGACATGAGAATAAGTGATAGGTCCGATAGTCGTGTCGTGTTATCACATTCCGGCTTTGAAACAATCATGTCTGTGAGTTCTGTCGCGACTACAGTTCGTTTCCAAAGCGCAAAATCCAATGGAAAAACGCGTCGTGGCATATTTTCGTCTTGGCTCCCATCCTATTTTATCTGCTACATTACGATGTTTATTCACAATACGAATGCGAGTATTAATGTGTGCGTCTGAACCACTCTCGTTTAGGTCTTAAGTTGCCTTGATGCAGAACTGATGTACCTGGATGGCGAAGTGAACATTCAACGTTACTAATAGTCCGGTCTATTTACACATTCAAGTTTACATAAATTCCCATAAAGCTGAATATTGGCATAGTTGTTCAAAACATCATTATAAAGAAAATCTCAAAAGTCCTCATCGTTCCGAGGTGTGCTAAAAATTTGGCACGGGGTCAATGGTCAAAAAAATGAGTTTTTTGCGATTTTTAGCGAAACGGTGAGTTTTTTCGCAAAATTACCCCAGTACAAAATTGTAGATCACAAAATTTTCTACAAAAAATATATCAATAATTTTTTTCCTAAAAGCCACCATTTTGGAGATATAACGTTCCGAAAAGTTGGATCAGTCGTAATCCCTCTATTTTGCACACGTTTCCACGCCACCTATGAGGTAGTGTACAAAGCGCGTTTTTTTTAACGTGGTTTCCCCAGTAGGCCTATTCCACGGGTCTGCTGAGATTTTATATGTTTTAAAACTATTGCAAAATAATATTATATATTATAGTGGGCAAAAACAACGGCGGTGTAATTAAATAAAGTACTTAAAATAAAAAGTTAGTCGTCTGATTCATAACTGTCCAAGATTTCTGTTTCTTCTTCTTCTTGATCTTCTTCTCCTTCTTCTTCCTGTTCATCCTCTTGTTGTTCTTCTTCTTCTTGTTCTATTTCACACGTAAACTGCCCCAATAGCGATTCCTGATCGGTATCAAACGAATCTTCAAGAGTTGGTGACTCAACATTCGAGCATGATCGGCCTTGACAGTGTGTGCATGCCAGGGAACAAAACAGTCCAACTTTTCTGCAACCACATTTTGCACTACACCCTTTCTTGCAGTTGCAAAATATTGTGTTGAGAAGTTTCTCAGGTGCTGGTGGAAGTAAAGTTTGAACTGGCTCTAGTGTATTGTCGATCAACTTCCAACCCCAGTCTTTAGGGTCCAGCTGATTACCAAGCCACACTTGAACTTGGTAATATACCCGAAACAGATGTTGATGAGCAGCTACTGAGGTTGGAGGAAGAGAAGCTAAGTTGACTTGTTTTTTATTACGCGTATTTTTCACGAAAGATGTGTATCGCAACTTATCTAAGCAAGTGGTTTTTTTGGGGGCTGACATTCTGACATTTTTCTTATAAAAATCTAAAACGCACAAAATAGGTTAAAAGATAGGTTAAGATAAGCACATGTTTTCCCTACGCAGTGGCGCTCAAGACTAACGGTATGTATTTCATATATTGGGCATGCCAACATAAAGCAGGTATACGACCCTAGCCACGCGGACAATAGAATAAAAGACAGATGTTATCCCAAGGTTATACTGACGTACAAATTTAGGAACGGGGTTTCATTATACCTGAGATTCTCGTAGTTTAACTTATATTTTACATAAGCAAGTTACAATAAATAATAGCGAACTTATTTTAGTTCTATTACACCTTTAGTGACTTTCATATGTGGCGTACGTGTGCAAAATAGAGGGATTACGACTGATCCAACTTTTCGGAACGTTATATCTCCAAAATGGTGGCTTTTAGGAAAAAAATTATGGATATATTTTTTGTAGAGAATTTCGTGATCTACAATTTTGTACTGGAGTAATTTTGCAAAAAAACTCACCGTTTCGCTAAAAATCGCAAAAAACTCATTTTTTTGACCTTTGACCCCGTGCCAAATTTTTAGCACACCTCGGAACGATGAGGACTTTTGAGATTTTCTTTATAATGATGTTTTGAACAACTATGCCAATATTCAGCTTTATGGGAATTTATGTAACCTTCCTCCTGATTTTAGGCTTAAATAGACCGGACTATAATGAGTAATTACTCCTTAAATCAGAACAAACTCAACAAACAATAATGTATATAAAAACTGTTTCTAATCAAATATATCAGGTAGGCTGGCTGCATTAATGTGTGTGTTTATTTGATATCGAAATGTTAAAAAGACGAATACTTTGATAAATATTATTTTGCCAAATGTTCTTGTTCTTTTCGCATCAAAGGGAAAGGATATTCACTGGATGGTCGATAGAATGCAGCTGTTTTCTGCATAGTCATTTTAAAATCTAACAGACGATTTTGAACTTTTTGAATGTTTGATGTCTCTGTTAAATGTTCGGACTGTGAAAAAAGAGGAATAGCTTGTAAAACATAACCATGCACGGAGTCGAATTATTTGCTTCGTTAAATTCTCGGTATTTTCAAGTCACGCAAAACATACATTTACGTTTTTAAACAAAAACTTTAGGTATCCTGATATTCACAACAGAGGAAAATTCTAGCGAAAACAGAAACAACATATAAATGTTTGCATATACATTTGATGTATGACCCATATTACAAATCTTTGGAATAACAAAAACACCTTTACTCCCAGTATGATTTGTTTATATTTTTAGTTTACGTGAACATACCTACATATTATATCAATCAAAATAAAATATTCTCCGTAAGGCTACATTTTTATGATCATGGTAGAAAACGTTGTGGGACAAGATTTTATTTTTAATTCGTGTTTTATTTTTATGGTGTAAAAATATTATCATTAGTTTTTGATTGTTTACCGAAATAAAAGTCAATTAATTTGCAATAGGCAGTTAGATTTAAATTTTAATAGAACAGAACATGGAGTGGTCGTCTTCTTGAAAACACACAACACAAAAATAAACAATCGTGAGTAAATTTCAAAACAGTAAATGCTATCTCCTTTTGATTTCTAATTACTTTTATATATAAAAAGATATTTATCTTAAGTATTTATAAAACTCTCTTGTCACAATGTTAGTTACCATACTCCTCCGAAATGACTGGACCGATTTATATGAAATTTTGTGTGCATATCGGGTAGGTCTGAGAATCGGCCAAAATCTATTTTCCAAAACCCTAGGACGCGATTTCCAATTCGTTGAGTTAGATCATTACGATGGTAATGCTTATGAATCACCATAACAGATGACTTCTATGTGTAGTGAATCTACGTCAATACCCTACGTATGTAGCTCATTGCGTGTCGATCGAAAACCTTCCTATACGATCGTACAAATAGCTAAACTATAGTTGATGTTAAGAATTACCCAGAGATTAACATAGCCGCTACAAAATTGAAAAAATAAAAGATAAGGCAAAACGGAGATAAAAAGCGGCACTCGGAAATCAGTGTTCATTAACATCATAGGGTTTGTTGTCCAGGCCAAAATGTCGCAATTACACCAATTCCTCCTATTTCAGGCTAAGAATGGCTAACGTTAGGATTTGAGACAGTCCGATTCTGACACACCGATCCGTCGCAAACCCCGGTGGGGTGACGGCCCGTGGGGTCATCAATATTAATCAAAACAAAAAAGGGTTTGTTGTCCTACGTAGTTTCTTTCCTTATTCGGCTTTGTGGCGCGAATGAATGTGTGTATCTCTGGGGGGAGGGGCGGGGGGTCGCTGCATATTTTTAATGCATCACCACGGCTTTTCTGTATACCTACTGATAATTGTGCACTATGTTGTTAATATTGTTTTATACTTTTTCTGCGTCCTTTTTTGTCGTAGTTAGGTTTTAATTTTGACCATTTTTTTTATAACAGCTCTTTAATGTTTATATACTAAAACCAAATAAAATGCCTAATTATTTTCAACTAAAAAAAATGTCTGACATTAAATAAATACATACCCATTCTAATATTCCCCAGATCACTCACATAAATTTACACAAAACAAGGGTTTTGGGTTATGCTATTTGGTTCAGTTTTAGACCTATATTTTTTTTCTATTTTTTTTGATACATTTGAGCTACTAAAGTGACAGTGAGTACTGAAGGAAAGAATGACTAGAATTCAAGAGAAGGGGTCACCATCCTCATTGTGAGTATAGACAATGCATCATAGTGTGGACTTATAGTATGGTGACTATTGCTTCTGAATCATTGAGCCTCCAGTCTCACAATCAAAAACGAAATACGAAAGCACGATGCTGTCACTTTAGGTTCATCTTTTGTGTGAGGGTAGAACCGTCCCGGTCGAGCCGGCCCATTCGTGATAAAATCAGCGTGACTCTAATATCGTTAAAATACTAACAGTTGGGACGGTAAGTGGAGGACGGACGAACGGATGTACGGACATGACGAAACCATAAGGGTTCCGAGACGTGAACTACGGAACCCTATAGAATCGTCAAAAGTGTCCAAAACTTGGAAATTGATCCACCAATTCGGGCTTTTTTATATTTTGCGAGAAAAAGATAAAAACAACAATTTTCTTGTCCCATACAAATTAAAACAAATGTCCGATTTTGACGGAACTTTCACAGTTGGGCTACTTTTATTTTATAAACTAGCTACGCCCCGCGGTGTTACCCATTGTTATTGTTGTACCTTTACGACCACCAAAATAATATTATACATATATTATTTGGACACATAAAATATAAGCAGTCTATTTACCGAAGCACATTTTCAGCATAGTTCCGAATTAGACAGCTGTACCTATGTGTTTTTTATTAAGTGGAAATTTTTGTTGCCTTATTTTTATGATACAATGTTCGCTAGAAGCAGCGGGAATATTTTCTAGGGTACACTTGGTTACTGGAATCAGCGTGCGGGTTTTTATCGGTTTGAGTCCGACATAGACAGGCTGGTTGTATCCGGTAGTATATAGACAAAAAAAGGAGGTCTGTATTTAGTTTGACCTGTCATTGTTATAATAGTCAAGTTAGTGTTCATTGAAATAAAATAGCACATACAAAAGGGTTACATACAGTTTACAATAGAGTATTCTGTTGCTGGTGACGAGGTGGGCTTTGTGTGCTTGTAAAGAAAAAACCTTAATAACATACAATTTAATTTGATTATATATATTTGCTTGTAAACACACATCGAGCGTTGCATTGGCAAGACATCGCCTCCATAAACCAGTCATGTTTATTTATATCAAGGCATATTGATTTGACGAAAGCCGGTGACTAAGACATTTTTCAGTTAGCGGTCGACGCGTGCAAAGTAGACATTTAAACGATTTTTATTATGATTTTTTTTGAATGACTGACTGCTGCCAATTATTTCACTTTGTGTTCGCATTAAATGTATTTGTTTACTAAAAGCTAGTCTGAATCGCGTAAGAAACATTAGAAACTTGTGATCTTATCGACTTTCGATTTCGATTTTTTTACTTGTTTATGTAGATATACGATACAATTACATTACTCGCTATAAAATATGTTACAACTCAGCCGTTATTGACATCTCTAAAATAATAATCGCAAATTGTGCCCTTGATAAAAACCTAAACCTACTAATATTGTGCATTTATCTCAAAAGCTACATTTATTTCCGCTATGTTACTTCTCATAATGTAGGGTACATTTTAATAGGCTTAAGTTGTTTTTATTCGGACTACTTCCCAAAATTGACATAAAAACCGAGCCAAGTAAAACTACGATCTGAAGTACGTCTGTGACACAAATTCTTTGTGACCACTTTTTGTAAGCTCCGGATTTAGGCCACGCGGCGCGGAAATGTTGCAAATTTGCAATATCGCCTTATATAGACATGGCTGGTACGCATTTTGCGAATCAAACGCGCTAAAGTCTAGAGTGGAACAACTGTTCGGGAACACTGCCAAATGTGCGATTTTGCTTAATTGACGAGCACGGAACATCCCGTTCGTTTGATCGCGCTCCAGCGCCCGCTACTCCGCCATTACAGTGCACAAAATGCTTTATTATTTTGCGAACACGAAATGTACGAGTGTAAACTGTTCTGCTTGTCATTCAGCCTAAACAGACTCTAAACTTTAATTATAATTGAAACAGAGATCGGTGCAGAAGCGATTCTTATGGCACTTAGCGTTTTCGCAGGGGATCGCTAAGAAGATTAAGTCATACCACGGTAGGTTAAAACACTTTGAAATGAGTTCACTTAATAAGCGTAGATGTCTTAACGATGCAATGTTTGCGATAAAAATTCTAAGAAATAAAACAGACTCTTCAATTCTACTAGCTTTATTTAATTTTCGCGTCCCATCGAGAATACCACGTGGTTCTATCACTCCTCTCTACCCGCCACTAAGAAGAACGGTGTTGGGCGCAAATTCTCCTTATGTGAGAATGTGCAAAGTTATAAATACTTATAGTGACTGTATAGACCTCAATTATGACTCACAATCCAAAATAAAAGAGATAATCTTTAATCTGCTGCCACAATAGAATAGGGAATAGTGGAATCACAGTGTTAAATTGTTTGTTGCATGTTGGTGACTTCTTTTTCTTTGTAATGTGGAAATCTATCATATTGAACTGCTCTTATGTGTACCTCTTTGTTTGTTGTTTTGTTTTTTTTTTTTATTGATATTTTTTTTTGTTTTCTTTCTGGTATATATACCCAGTAATTTAGTTTAATTTTAATTTTAATCGCTATTGTAAGCACAAAGTACCTATGTTTCTTTTCAGCACATTATTATTCGATATGTGGTGTTTACCTGTTATTATTTGTTACATTTGAATCAATTTTAAGTACAACCATTTATTGTTCATGTAAGAGTGTAAACAGATGTTGGTAAACCAAATAAATAAATAAATAAATAAATAAATAATCCATGCTTTAATTTCTTCGTTTTTAGGGTTCCGTAGCCAAATGGCAGAAAACTGAACCCTTATAGATTCGTCATGTCTGTCCGTCCATATGTCACAGCCACTGTTTTCCGAAACTATAAGAACTATACTGTTGAAATTGGTAAGTAGTATTCTATGAACCACGTTAAGATTTTCACACAAAAATAGAAAATAAATCTAGTCACTAAATCTAGTAAGTCACTTAACCACACAAAAATCTAGTAAGCAGTTTTTAATACGTCATAAATAGTAAACCGCAATTGAACTTTCATTCAATCAATACACTATTATTAAAACATCGATCAAAGTTACAACAAACTACAAGAACTCTTAAGTGATGTTACTTGCTTCTACGGAACCCTTTATGGGCGAGTCCGACTCGCACTCGGCCGCTTTTTTTCATTCATCTTGTGGGAAAAAAGCAATGTTTAAACATTTTTACACGATTTAGCAAGTATATGTTCTTTGGAACGCTGTGTAGCGTTAACGACTTGATGAATCTTGATTAGAGAGATGTCGTTAAATTCATTGTGACTTCGAAAGGATACTGGGATTTGAAATTATTTTTTTTCTTTCTAACAATAAGCCACTACTCTGTCTAATATATTGTATCTGTTAGGAAATTTAGGCTTGGTGAGACACTTCTCGTATAGGTGGCTGTCACCTTGACGAATCTATCTTGCAAAGTAGGAACACTGTGTTTGGTCTTCTATATTGGAGACCTCGTTCTCCTTGTTCTGGTACTTGTTGCTTTACTTCATTATCTCTATGTTTACCAGTTGGTATTTTTAGGTCATAATATATGGGCTTATTGCTCATGTATTGTGTTAGATGTTAAAATTGGCTCTAAGTATTTTGGTTTGGAAACGTTTCTCAATATTGCTGTTGCATGCTGTAGCCCAGAGCTGGATACGTATATCCATATAGGTTTCAAAATAGCTTTATTTACTGTGACTGACAACTTGCTATGCCTGCTCATTTGTAAGTTGCGTCCTATTAACCAGTGCATAGTCTTAAGTCTAGTCCTGTTCGCTTTTGTTTTTGCCACGATAGACTTCTGTCCAAATTAATGCCTAAATATGTTGGGTTAGCCTCTTGTGGAACTCCTTCATTTTTAGTGTTACAGGAGGGAACGTGTCTCTTGTAAAATTAAATATCACATGTTGACTTGCTTTGATTTGCCTGAATTCTTCAAGTTTTAAGACAATTCTCAATTTTGACAATATGATCATGTAGGTGTTCTGATGCAATTACTGGATTCGTATATGATGGAGTATTCTCAACTGTCTCGTCGTATTATGTTGCAATTGTCGTTAGTATGTTGTTGATAGGGTAGAAGTATATTTAGTAAAGAGAACCGGCCCCAGTGTGCTACCCTGTGGAACTCCTAATTTAAGCTGTAAATTTTAAATAGATTCTATTTATGGTTTTATGCAAACGGACTTTTTATTTAATTTTGTAGTTTGTTATTATTATAATTTCCCTGCTAATAACACTATACATAATAGTCTTTCTTTGACATTTTATATACATAGGTCATAGTATTACTGCATATTGCTCTTACCTTCTCTAACAGAAAGAATGACTATACACATTAATATTATTAACATGTGTTAATGGTGCTTTGTTTTAAGAAGTGAGACAAGAAATTGGTGCCACGATAAGGCTTTATTAAACGGATACCCAGTACTCGTACTTTTATCAGCGTTTTATATTTTTTTGCAGCGTGTTAGATAGGGTCCTATACATATAGATTAAAGCAGATTCAATCACAACAATTTATACTAGCTATCGATAATAGCTACCTAATCAAAAATATAAAGCTCAATAAAACAAAGGACTTAGTTTGTATAGGCTGCGAGTGCGACACATACCTACCTATATCTACCAAATTAGAATATCGTTTTGCACTGTCTTACGGCATACTATATTAGTCATCATCGCACCCACAGCCTTAATCCACTGCTGTATTTAGGTAGGTAGGTAGGTATATATCGGTATCTGGCCAGCGTGGTGTAGTAGGGCAACAACACCACGGCCAGAGGGTTTTTTTTTGTTTTTTCGGACACAACATCATTTAGTCTCAAACAAAGCAGAGCTTGTACTATTTTGTTTGTTTTCCTTCTCTCTTTGCAGTGATATTCTGCGTAGCATACTTCCTTAGTCGTCTTTTATGACGCCCGTGGTGTGAAGAATAGGAATGTCACTCCACACCGATAACTTATTATTACAACTTTTCAAATAGTTACCTATCGGAATATCGAATACTCTACATTTAATCATAAACGTACATATTTGTCTTATATGATCAAATCTATCCTAAACATTTTAAACACAAGTTAGGGTTGTTGAACGTAAATTGGCGTGATGAGTTGATAGTTTAATTTGGTCTGCGCGTCCATCATGCATTCGACGTCGATCGACGATCGGGTCAACGTCAAGTCACGGAAGCCGCAGCGGCACAGTTGGGTCGCGAAGCGCGAAAATGGAACGCAGCGGATATAATTAAAACTGTTCAGACAAATCGCTGGCGGCGGATTAACGCGCGAATTCGGTCAGACATTGATGCTGGTGATGTTCGTACTGCTTAACTACTAGCATATCAGTAAATTAGACAAAATTTGTTTCATTACCTCTGTTAATTCGTAGACTTGGCAATCGGCAAGTTATGCAAACTAAGTACATATTATTTACAACTGACTATATTAGGCGCGAGCAGTGTCGTCTCAACAGATAGAGAAGAACCAAGCTGATTTCAGTCTCTCATAGAAGACCAACCTAAAAATGACAGCATTCGTGCTGTTGTATTTCGTTGGTGAGTGCGAGACCGGAGGCCCAATAATGCAGAAGCTTCTCACTAGGTCGCCATAGTGTGACTCACTATACTCAGTATATTTTGTGCACTCACAATGATGATGGTGAACATCACACTTGGATTCTATTCATTCTCTCAATTATTCAGAGTAGAGTTACTTTGGCAGGCTCATAGATAAAAAAACCTTGTACTTGGCAAAAATCAATAAGCATGTTGTCTATCGTTTCATAACGAGCTCAATCGGTGCAAAATTTATTGAGTGAGCATACACATACTGACATACCCTATTATAGACACAATCAATTTGTCCGAACGAGTTCGGACTTCATAACCGACCTCCATACCAAAAATGATTGTTGTTAGTATATCGAGAAAGCTAAACACAAAACATATCACACGACGTAAACGCAGGACGGAAGGTATGGAGTCAGTGAATGTCAGTGAATAATGCTACAATATGTCTTCAACAAATATGCCTGTGGTCTCTTCTAAGGCCAGCTTTACTTTGAAATAAAGAATTAAAGACGGTTGCTTACAATAATTTTGGTAAAAATATATACATAATACAGTTTTTTAATTAACATATCAGTCACTAATGTTTTAGGTGTTTCCATTGATGCCTTCTGAAACGAATGAATTTTTGAAAAAAAAAAAGCACTCTCAATGCTATCATTGTCGGAATAGAAGAAGCTATTCAAAAAAAAACTTTATGATGAATTTATTCTTACTTGTGACAAATACCAAAAACTTATTCATAAAGATATACCTATAGATATGAAATCCTTAATGTTCCAAAAATGACCCGAATTTCAAACTTAAAAGATGAATTCAAAGTTTGCTCAACAATCAAAACCAAGATTATATTGTAAATCTAATTATTAATATGAATAAATTTCTTACAGCAAGAAATCTCGTATACATAGTACATGGATACGCTTTTAACCTCAACCACAAAGAGGTTTAATGTTTGTATCAATGACATCATTACTGCTAAGCTGTTTTGTCTTTTGTTTTTTTTCCGTTTGTAAAGTTACACATTTAAAAAAAATATATCTATTTCAAGGTAATTAACTTTTTCCCTTATTCTTCAAAGGCTGGCTACCTTTGCTGTATTCAGTATTACAATAGTAGGTAAAGTAAAATAGGCATTAAAAAATCATCCATAATTTACTCGATACAAAAAATTGCACACTAACTTCTTGTAGAGGTATCTATCATATTGATATGAATATGAATATGAATCATTACACTTAAGAAGAATTAAATTGATATTAGAAAATTTATTTTAACATAAGTTTGAATTTTAAAGTTTATATAGGAGCCCTTGTTAGATTATACACAAAAAAATTATATAGAAAAATTTAGAATTTTTGAATAACGAACTTCGAAAGCAGAAAAACTAGATTGAAATTTTTGTTAAATGTCATTTTTTTTCTTTAAAGGAGTCAATATGTATGACCTATATAAAAATAATTAAACATGCAATTTTATCTAAAATGTTAATAGGTTCTTTGACACCGTTAAAGCTTGATTCAATGTCATCTTATTGTCGGGGAGTCAGGACGTTTCTATTTCTAAATATCACTAGCTCTATTTATAAGACTGTATGCGTTTTCAAGCTTTCAATCTCATCTGTTTCGCAACAGAGCGGTGGCGTGTGATATTCGATGGAAGTATCGACATCTTTCGTCATATTATCCGTTCCGTTTTAGTAGGTAGGCGTTATGTTTAATAAAAATAATGGAATCCCTAACTCACTCTAATAAGACAGCGCGCGTCAAAATACACATGTCAAAATTAACTGTAAGCAGACAACTTCATTCATGACGCTCTCCGTCCATAATACAAAATTTATGGAATAAGTGTTGTTAGAAGACACTTATTTTCGCGCCAGCACGCGAAACGGTCCACATTTTTTAATAAGTAAATACACTCGGTTCCAAAAATTACGGGTCAGTCACAAAAATTGAAATACCTCCAGAACTGTAAAAGCTAGATCAATGAAATAAAAAACAGAATAAAGACTTTTTAGTTGCGCTTCTAATAGCATATTATTTAAACTGGTTGATGAAAAAAACTTCATTAGAAAAACAAAATTTAAAAAAATGACTATTTTTAAAAACAAAATTTTTGTTTCATGTCATTATGGATGCTTTCCATTTCTATTCTGTCACAAAAAAAATTATCGTGAACTATAATTATTAATAATTATATAATAACATAATTATTATTCTGTGAGGTGAAGCATGGCAGTCACGCTAGAGGAATGTACCAGAATCCTAACTTTTTTGGAACTTGGGCGGAGCCAGCGTGAAACAGCCAGAAACATTGGTGTATCTTTGTCGACTGTTCAGCGGGTAGTCCAGCGGTACCAAGAGACCGGATCACACCTTAGAAGACCAGGAAATGGCAGACCAAGATGCACAACGGCCAGGGAAGACAGACAACTGGTGGCTACAATGCTCCGAAATCGTTTTCAAACTGCTGTTGGTCTAAAAACTCACTTTATTCGCTTTGGAGGTGGCAATTTAAGCGCTCAAACAGTAAGAAGACGTCTTGCTGAAGCAAATTTGAAACCATTGAGGCCCGCAAATGGCCCCAAACTGGAACGGGGACATCGAATTGCAACACAGAGATACGTGCGCGAACACCTAAACTGGACACTAGACGATTGGTCTAGGGTAATGTTCACGGACGAGTCTAAATTTATGCTTTATAAGCATGATGGTAGGCAGTTGGTGTACAGAAGACCAGGGGAGCGCTTCCATCAAGCGTGTGTGGAGGAAAAAGTGGCGTACGGTGGAGGCTCCGTACAAGTTTGGGCTGGGATTTCTGCTGAGGCCCGCGCCGAGCTGGTGCTCATTCAAAATGGAACTCTAAATGCAGAGAGGTACGTGGAAGAGATCCTCAATGAACATGTAGGTCCTTTCATGGCCAGGATGGACCGGCATGGCATATTAATGCATGATAATGCGCGTCCCCATACCGCCAGAATTGTACATGACTACCTTGAAGAGGTCGGTATCGAACTCATGCAGTGGCCAGCGCGAAGCCCGGACTTAAACCCCATCGAGCACGCCTGGGACGAGCTTCAGAGATGCGTGAAAGGTCGAAACCCCCCACCAATCACGCTTCCCGAGCTCATACAAGCACTGGTGGAGGAATGGGAAGGTATTCCTCAGCACCGGCTCCGAAATTTGGTGTACAGCATGCCTAATCGCCTGGAAGCTGTCAGAAGAGCTCGTGGAGGCAATACAAAGTATTAAATCAAGAAAGTGATGAAAAACAGTAATAACAGGATACGGTCAATAGAAGACCCAGAAAAGGTGGCGTGGGTCAGTTAGTCTTTTGTAAATTTTAATGATGAAATATGTTAGTTGTCTTAGGGCTTTCAGTGCATAGACACAACGACACGGCGGTCAGTAACTTGATGGGTGACTGTTAGCCCTATGATACTTAACATGAGCGTCTTCGTAAATCGGAAGTCACGTTAAGCAGGCAGTCCCGGTTATCATAGAATAACAGTCGTGAAGCTTAGAGCCTGGAAGCCTCCGAGTATTTTAATAACATCCAATAGTTAAAATTATTTCTTGACAACTCTAATTCCGAACATTATTGTTTGGACATGTTCCCATAGTTCACTTTTATTTTTATGCTCCTGCCACATGCCATTATGACTTACATAAAATTTCTGCTAATTGTGTTGACATTTTATGTCTCCCTACATTTGCCATTTCTGATTGTTTTAAAAACTACAATGGCTGAACATGTTGCCTTTGTTCTGTTCTGGAAGATTTTTGACCATTTAATTTTTAACATCACCATCGTCATAGAATCCTACTACTAGGATAGAAACTAATATTAGTTGTTGCTCTTTCACGCAAAGACTACTGAATGGATTATGATGAAACTTCACTATAATATAGCTTACATATCGGAATAACACATATAGACTAGGAGATGGTGACAGAAAATATTCTCCCATTTTCTCCTGCATGCCTTTTTAAGAATTGATAACTAACCCTAAATTATGAAAGAAAGAATGAGGGGTTTGCGCTTGCACGTCATAAAGAAAATGGCTTCTCTTTGTGTAAAGAATTTTACTATTTTTCCGTGACATTATATTGCATGCCTTTGTAATATAACGTAGTTGGAACAAATATTGGTCATGGACAAAATAGTAGTCTAATAGGCTACTATTTACGGCCGTGACGGACCTACACGAGGGTGGAGCCGCGGGCAAAATCTAGTAATACATAATATATATCTTCTTCTTCTTCCTAGCCTTACTCCTAATATTATTTGGGGTCAGCTACTAGTTCAACGGGTTTTACCTGAATATCAGTTTTTTTCACTGATATAATTATCGAACGAATGAACAACAAAATAATAATTTATTTTATTTATTTATATTTACGTAAGGCAATTGTATTACATAATACATAATGTCTTGTCTAGACAATAACACGGAATTTAATAATAATAATAATTGCCTTACGTAAATATAAATAAATTAATATTTCAGACTATATATATATATATATATATTATATATATATATTATATATATATTATATATATAGAAAACATCCTGACTCCGCAACAAATATTTGCGGATCACACAAACATTTGGACCGACCCAGGAATCGAACCCGAGACCGCTTGACCAGCAGGCGCGTACACTAACCACTAGACAAACAAGGCTGTCAAATTAAAAATTATTATTTAATATCATTAAACACTAATAAAACAAGTTCTTTGCAAGTGTCCTACTCCAAATGTCAATTGGATTTCTAATTCTCAAACAGATTCGTGTTATATTGCTAAGATACCTAAACCTGTTTATTGCTATAGAGTAGATAATTTAGTCACAAATTGAATAATAGGAATATCAAAAGAAGATATTAAAATCCTGACTCATATCACATTATTGTTATGTTATATTACAATGGTAATGGCAATCACCCAATTTCCCCCCTTATGATGCCCGGAATGTGACACAAATATACTTGGATTATAGCATTTTACAAGGGGTAAACATACAGACAACTAGTCATTTTAATTATGTTGTTCGTTGAAATTGCACAATACATGTAATTTACATACGTCCTTTTTCTTTTGAAGTATATTTTTACAACAAATGTCTACAACCAATTATAATAAAACTGTGTGGACATGAAAAGCAAGTTTCATATTTTACTTTTAATGTTTTCTTAAGTTTATATTATGTAGTGTCTTGTCTAATACTTTAAAATAGGTTATCAATTCTTGGACCAATTTAAAAATAAATTATTAGTAATAGTAGTAGTAATTTGATAATTCAGATCAATAAAAAGGTAATAACACTAATAACGTAAGGCCTTTGTTATTACTGGAGCCACATAACTCAGCTACTTAAAGTATATACTGACGCTCACGCACACACAATATGCATCAAACTACGCTTCTTTTCGTCAGTATCACAGTTAGTTTACCTGAAAAATACCGTCCTGTGTAGTTAAATGATGTAAAAATTATACAAAAGAAGTCAGAAAAAATAACGTTAGGACACACAGAACAGTTTTTGTATAAGATATAAAAATCCAATGTTGAGGTTATTTGACATAAATAATGTCAATATCACGAAGGAGAGTTCATATTCATAATATACTTACATAGATAATTTAGTCATTTAATTTAATGTGGGTAATTTGTAGGCAAATTCGTAGCCTAAAAATGAAGGAGAGTGTGAAACATCAGTATTGTTTTATTTACTTTATCACGTAATTTTATAGTGTTTAAAGATTTAGGCTTTATAAAAGTAAACAGTAACTTTCACTACTATTGTAATCTTGTATACCTTGGGAGAGGCATATATCTTGCGGGCAGAAAATAATAATGTCACTTTCGGGTAATCCATATTGCGTCATAGTCCATATTTCGTGATAGTCATTTAATTAAAACCATTCATAATATACAAATAATGGGTTATCATCAGGTTACCTAAATAATAGGTCTTTACCTATGAAATTGCCGTTTTGTATGCAATAAATGAAAGTACTTATTTTTTCAAACTTTTTTATTTCTGTTATTCGAAGTAATCACCTATGCAATCGACGCGTCTTTGCCAACGCATTGGCAGTTTATTGATGCCCTTCTTGTAAAAATCAGCTGGACGGGAGGCAGCAAACTCTTCAAAAGCATTTTGTACTGCCTCTCGGGAATTGAATTTTTTGAATAGTCGGTAGGTGCAAGGTCTGGTGAGTATGGCGGATGAGGGAGAGCTTCCAACCCTTGCTCTTGCAGCTTGGAGACTGTCTGTTGCGCAGTATGGGGTCGCGCGTTGTCGTGAAGGAGCAGTGGGGACGACCGATTGACCAAAGCTGGTTGCAGATGTGCAAGCTTCTCCATCATTCTCCAGTTCTTCATAGTACACATCTGCATTAATGCTCATGCCGTTTTGTAAAAAGCTGTGGTGAATCACACCCGCACTAGACCACCAAACAATGACCATCACCTTTTTAGGGGTAATTTTTGGTTTAGGGCATTACTTTGGTGCTGAACCAGGGTCTAACCAACTTGCTGAGCGCTTTCGATTGTCGAACAGAATCCATTTTACCTACCTATACCTTTCTTTTTTAACCAACTCCCCTATTTTTTTTGGTTTTGTTTCACCATCCCGGTTTAAATTTCTTAACAAAAGCCTTTAATAGTCACTGCTGGACATGGGCATCGCAATAGAAAGGAAGTTATCCTACTGTATTGTTTTAGACTTTACTGCTTTAATACATAGTTATAAAGATAATTATCAAATTTGGTATACCTAGTAACAAATAAAAAGGTAACACTCACAAAAGAAAACAGTCGAATTGAAAACCTCCTGTTTTTAACGTGGATTCTACGACACACACGAGATAAATAAGTTTGGTGACAATCTGTATTCTTAATCAATCATCACACAGTCTGATGGTTCCTCATTACAAAATAATCTTAATAATCAAAACTTTGTTTATCTAGATATTTCGTCTAAAACTCGTTCAAATCGTATGAAAATGAAAAACGAGCTGTGGGTATGCAACAAAAATAGATTGTCGCGCCGCGTCGCTTCTCCAATGTCGAGGTAATATGTATTGTGCCTAGCCGTACCAACTCGTTCACGAAAAAATGATTTTGAACACCGACCTTAAAAAGTTCATTACTTGGAATTCGCCAGTTCTAGGTTATGTATAGGTCATGGATCGGCAGTTGTCTGCTTAAAGCGATTGCACTATGAAATTGAATTGTTTCTATGTTGGTATTATTCTTTTTTTAAAAATAAACATTTTAAAATCATTTTTAAATTTTTGTTGAAACGAATATTTTCTATACTCTCAAGTAACTGTTAACAAAATAAAATAAAAAAATGGAATAATTAGTCGAAGTGAAAAATATTTGGTTACACATATGTAACAAAATTTACAATGCTTTCTATTTTCATAACTTAAAATGAAATTGTCTATTTGTATTAGATACAACACTGTTAATTAGGAAATTATTTATTAAAGTGGGCCGTTTATAAGGTGTTTAGATATTGAAGCTTGCATGTTTTGTATAAAAGTCTATAAATTATGTTGAAGGTAAACAGAACTTACTTTAGTTAGATGTTTTAAACATTTTTTCCCATCAACATACATTCAAACAGTCAAAATGTTTCTACTAAAGACTGCAGGTAGGTACAGGTAGTAAATAATGTAGGTACAACGTTGCCCAATTAATTTTTTTTCACAGAATTCGTGAATAAATGAGGTATGTATGACAGATTTAGGTATTACCCAAAACTACCAAAAATCAGATCGTCGTAAATAACGTTAACACGACATGTTTGAGGTTTTTTCCCCAAAGACTAACCTTGGTACACAGAACAGTATTCTTTGTAGTGGGCTCCTCAAATTGTGTGTGTGGGTGCTATCTACAAATTTTTGGGCTGAGTGTGATCTTTCAATCAATGAATGTTTCTGGAGTCCTTCGTGACACTAGATTACTTTATATAAACTCTATTTAGATAGGAATACAATTAAATTCATTCATTCATCATTCATTATATGCAGCGGAAAAGTATGACATAAGTTTTTTTTTCTTAAAAAGGCAACTCTCGCATCATGAATAAACATCCTGTGTCGCGGACACAAAGAACACCTATCTATCGATTTAGACTAAGAACAAGAATTTGTGTATGACACAATGTGTTGTCCCATGTGGGATTAGAACCCACAACACCTGGTGCAGTAAAAGGCGGCGTGTCGACTACTTCACCACTAGGTTATCCGTCTTGTTTAAGGTATTCATTATTTAGGAACGGATTGTCACCACCTCTATTCACCCTATAGGCGTCGATGGCGACTAAGAGAGTAAACTACGTAGAAAGATATCACTGCGAAAGGAACACTTGAAACAAATTCTATACCAACTCGTCTCAACTCGTCTGGTCGATGCTAGGACCTTGGTATACTCGTATGTCCAGCAGCATACTGATAAAGGCTCTTGAAAGTGTCATAAAGTATTTAGCTCTGCACTTACAAGGCTACTCGTACTTATACATTTACATGTATTACACAGTTGTACATTCTTAATCGAAACGTTTAATATTATAACAGTACTCACATTTCAATTCGTAGTCTTATGCATCACTTAAGCATTCTCATTATTTATTAAAATATTCATTAAAGCAAGTAGGTACTCGCAAGAGTTTTACTTACCTCTCTTGAGACGTAGACAGCACATACGTTATTTATTGTAGAATAATTATGTCCACGGGTCGTTGACATCGTGTAATGGGAATGAGTAATAAGGAATTAGCCTAAATGTGACACACGTTTATGCTTCATGTTTATATATTTTTGTTCCGTTCCGTTTATTATATTGAAAACATTTTAAAACAAAAATAAAATAATTAATTTAAAAGTGAACGGTCTTCTACTTCCTCCGACTATTCAAATATGGAGATGGGATTAGTTAAATATGTACCTTGTGATTAAGATGTAGCTTTAATAACTAATTTTATTTTTTTACATTTGCATTGAAATATACGAATGTTATAAAAAATATATACTAACTTCACTCGTACCTAACTAACAAGTACCTATGCAATCAAATCTTGGAAATTAATTTTATTTTACTTTTTACTGTCTGAAACTTAAGTTGAATATTGAGAACACTGACTAGTTACGTTGAAAGGTTTATTAGGTTTTATCTTACTGCATGTACATTTTAAGTATAGTTGTTTTAGCTTTACAAAAGTTCCGGAACCTAGTAACGTTTTGCAATATTTGTTCTTGATTTATTTTAAAGAAGCAAGTCACTAATTTGCCCAATATGGCATAAAATATTATCAACAAGACTTTAGCATTAAGAGAAATTATATATCTAAGGAATACTACATCAGTCGTACTCGTAGTGCATGAATGTATTGATCCATAAGCGTTAAGTGATGCGCCTAAATTATTTGAGGTGTAGCTGAAAATTACCTACCGATCACCCCGTTGAGGTCATTGCCTTATGCCTACTCTCTGCTTTCTCCTTTAGTGATTAAAATCGTTCGCAGTTAAAAATAGTACGGTTCCTGAACGAAAATAGTATTTTTAAACGTTAGCGCAACGTTTGACTTTAGAATGTTACAAATGCTGTTCTTTGTTTAAAATGGGGCATTGACTGGTGCGTTTACTTTAAAAGTTCGATACCTATTCAATTGAAGTCAGGTGTTTCAGAAAACTAAAATATCATCTATGGCTTATTTCTAAAATGTCATTCATCAAATTTGTCATATTCTATATATTTTGCATTATTTTGGAAAATCAATTTTAATTTTAACTGTTAAAACGAACTGTGAGACCGCACACTTCAGTTTATTCAAATTCATTAAGCTTAATTTGTGCGGATTTTGAATGTACATAAGTGTTCAATTACAAAATAGTAAAGTACTTAATTAAAAAGGTGAGGCCAAGCGTGTATCGAGCCGCGCCCAATTTAGTGTTCCGTCCTATTTAACTGAGGTGGAAGGGCATTTTGCTATTTCATATTAGAACATTTCACATTTTAATTGCAATTGTTTCAGCTATCTTGAACGTTGAATTAGTTTGTCAATTAATACTTGTAAGTACATATAACTACTATAAGCTTGCAAGTATATAGTAGTAAGATAAAACCTAATAAACCTAAAATATTAGAAGTCAGCAGAACGCACCTACTAATTTCATTTAGCTACTATTTTCTTTTTTCTCTTTTCATTGCCAGTTCAGAAATCAAGCTTAACGTTCGACCTACTTGTAGAACTGTCCTGCAATGAGTCTAGAGATCATTGGACTGGTCGTAAACGTGAGTGTAAGTGTAAAGGAAAAACCATAGACAAATGCCACAAATTTGTTTTCATTGGCAGCAACATTTCTTCTTGTAAAAGTACAGTTTTTTTTTATTGGCGACCGCAATGGTAACAAAATTAAAATTAAATCTAGTACCTAGTTATATAGGCTAAAAGTGATGTTTAAGGAGAATTAGACTTCATCGAAATATTAGAAATAAATCAAAACCTATGAATGATTTTATACAAAAAGTAATAAAGTAATTGGTACTGTATCTAAATTATGTCTATATGTAGTTTTTATCTCTATGGTAGACATAATAAATAGATACAGGTAATCTATACAAGTAAATAAAATTGGTTACAGTAAATTGGTGCAGTAATATCAAATGAACGGTTTTTACTAAATGTATACATACGGCACTAACATCATAAAAGCAATTTTTACATTTTTAGTCTGTCTTTCTGTTTGCTTGTTCCGGCTATTCTCTGTAAGGCTGGAACGATTTTGACGGAACTTTTACTGGCAGAAAATGATGACACAAGGATATTTTTTAGACTAGTTTTTGCTCCGCGGCGTTACTCTCTCGATTTGCAACAATAACCGCGATTAACACCGCGGGACTCAGCTGGTACATACCTAATAATGATTGATTTCCGATGATTCAATGGTAATAGATGGGCATAGCGTAGCGAAACACCAGAGTTTTGATAGAAAAAAAGGGTATTACTTTTGGTGTGTGAACCTTAAGAAGTGATGTTAGAGATTAGGTTAACTGAAGCTTTTATAATATGTTTATTTTATTGTTGGTAAAGTGGTAATAAATTAGTAGTATAGATATCGTGTAGGACATTAGATCACTTACATACATGTATTTTTCACAAATATTTGGGATGCTACAAGTTTAGCCCCGGAGCGTAGCCAAGCCGCGGTTATCGTAAAGGTTCAACAATGTATTAAGGAAATTTAAGCAATCAACTAATATTTTCGTATTATTCTTAAACCTATCAAATATTAACATGTCATCGACAATTTTATACAACGAAATATTTTTTTATATTTAAGCCTGCCAAAACGACTCTACTCTGACTGCAGGAAAGTATGAGTAGAATTTAAGAGCAGGGCCAACAAATGATGGAAGGCATGTTAGTGCAGACAATGCAGCATAATGACCCATATTATGGTGGCCTATTATGATGCTTTTGTATTGGTACTCGCTTCGATCAATAAAAGTACTATTTGTGATCGAAGAGTACTCGGTATCGCATTAAACAACGAAACGTGGCAGTACGAATGCTGTCATTTTAGGTTGGTTGGTGAGAGTATTACCGCCCCAGTCGAGCCTGCCCATTCGTGTTGAAATCAGCATGGCTCTACTGCGTATATGAAAATCCTTTCAGTATTCAGAACTCTAGTAGTTCTGAACTGCAGAACGGTTTAAGCGACTCTAGTACCTTGGTAGACTACCTCGATTTTAATAGTTCCATTTTTCGAACAAATTCAGTTTCCATTTTCGTTTCGACCTAGTCACTTTAGATATTAATTAAAGTGTAGTCATTTCTGTCAGTGTTAGTTGTATTTTGTAAGCATTACGTTTATGTAAGTGGTCAACTCATCCTTAACTACTGCAAGTAAAACTGCGCGTATAACTAAACTAACTGTCAAGAGTGACATTTGTGTACAAGGTACATACATGAGTTACATGACAGCTAGCGTGACCAGCCGTTGAGTTTCAAGATGGCTGTCGAGATTGGCGGGTATTTCATAACATTGTATTAATCATGCAGTTGACAGTGGACTAAATGGACCGGCGACAACGTTATTGCCGAGCCTATAAAACCTCAACTAAATCATTCTTGTCACATACACGAGTAATACGAGATATATTGACAAGAGATAACAAGCATAGCCATAAACATCATAATATAATTACATATAACTCTTTGTAAACAGGTGTGTCAGTATAGGTTAGATTTTCTATTTTTGTTATGCGACTAGATAATTCGAAGGTGAATGGTATCAGACATAAGAGGTCATGGGGCTTTTAGACGAGTTCACTGTCCAAAAATTTTACTTTTTAATTTAATTTCAGAGGTATATTGAGTCAGGTTACTTAATTATTTATTAAAACTTCCTCCAAAATTACTGTATCCAAAATATAGTTAAAGTAGTAGTAGTTTATAAATATAAAAAAAGTTAATGCATCGGAAAACTACGGTCCATAGAGAAAACGTTTTAGGTAACTGTGTACCATTCATGCAAACATTGGTATCATCACTTCTATGTTTTCATTATAAATCTTTACTTGAACTATCCAGTTGTTTAAGTAGCATCCGGAAATATAGTCATATTATTAACTTTTGCAAAGCGGTATTACGAAATAACAGTGCCCTATAACAAAAGTTATGAATTACTGACCACGAGGAGGGAACTATTATCATAGACATGCTCGGATGTTTCAACGGCAAATTTATACCCGTTTTATAGTATTAAAATATTCATTTTCCTACTGTTTAACTGTTATTTTATAAACACTAGATAGTGCTGGGCGGCATATTTTAATATTTTATTTTATTTCTCTATATTACTTGAACAGGCCAATTTCCGGATTTACTAAAAATCTCACTAGTAAAACCAATACACAAAAAAGGTGACACATCATCTCCTTGTAATTACAGACCGATCGCCCTCCTGCCCACCTTTTCAAAAATCTTTGAGAAAGCGATGTGTAACCGTTTGTATGCGTTCTTGGAGAGATACAATGTTCTAGATGACAGTCAACATGGGTTTAGGAAAGAAAAGTCAACAACACTGGCTGTCTACAAATATGTTCAAACATCCTTACAATATATTAACGACAAAAAGCACGTAATCGGATTACTATTAGACATGACTAAAGCTTATGACAAAGTCCGCTATGATATTCTTCTAACGAAGTTATACGGCTGTGGTGCACGAGGATCTACCTACGAATGGTTTAAGTCATATTTAACTAACAGAACACAAATAGTACAAATTGAACACTTTAACAATGACAAAAATGAAATAGAATTAGTACGATCCCAAGTAAGACAGCTAACTGGTTCCATACCGCAAGGAAGCGTGCTTGGCTGCATACTATTTCTAATCTACATAAATGACTTGCCTAAATCATTAGATAAAGAAAAAACTTTACCCGTATTATTTGCAGACGATGTATCAATACTAATAAAATGTGACGACCCTAATGACTACCCTAACATAGTACACAACACTCTCGAAACGGTAACACATTGGCTTACAGATCATAACTTAGAAATTAACATAAATAAAACTAAAATTATGCAGTTTAGATCATATAAAAAACCTCCCTTAAACATCAATATAACTCACGAAAATATACTTATTAAAGAAGTAGACACATTTAACTTACTAGGAATCAACATAGACACGCATCTTAATTGGAAAGCACATATAGAACACATCAAATCGAAATTGTCTAAATTCACTTACGCTCTCTTCCAAATTAAACACAGCACCAACATGGAGACTGCACTATCCGCCTTTTACGCATACGCATACTCGTGGATGAGATATGGTATCATGCTTTGGGGCAACAGCGTTAATATAAAGGAACTTTTCCTAATCCAAAAAAAGTGTGTCAGAATTTTATCCCACATAAATAACAAACAAAGTTGTAGACCTTACTTTGTGGAGTACAGTATCTTGACCCTGCCCTCAATATATGTACTCGACTTATGTACATTCGCTTATAAAAATATAAATATTTTCAAAACTGAAAAAGATATCCACGACATACCCACCAGAAATAGAAATAAACTATACCTGCTACCGTCTAAAATAAAAATGCTTTATGAAAGTCCATATTATATGGCAATAAAAATATTTAACAAATTGCCAAAAACTATAAAAAACTTGGAATCACTGAACGTTTTTACGAAACAACTGAAAAAGTTTTTAATAAATAAATGCTATTACACAGTTGAGGAATACCTGACAGACACAATTATTTAGAGATATGACATATGAGTGAAGAGGCGTTGGACTTGCAAATTTACATTTAACCTACTATGACATGCTCTGATTATTTTGTTAATATTGCAATGCTTGAAAAAAGCACTAAGTTATAAGTACTTATGTCAATACTGTAACAACAAATTGTACACTTAGTAAGCAATAAATGATTTGATTTGATTTGATTTGACTGTTGTACCTACTTGTGCTATTATAGACTATGCTATTGTCAAATCATGTATGAATAATGTATGAATAAAAGATGTATGAAAAATGAATAGTTTTCTATGTATAATATGTATGTATTTACAAGAAAAATACTTATCAGAGATAATGTTTAATTACTTGACATCTATTTTCTAACTTAAGATTTCTCTTTTTTTATTAAATTTGTAAAAAAAGAAAAAAAAAATGGTTAATATAGAATAGGTAGGTATAGGTTTATTTGCTTTTCAGCTATTGATTGATGTTACCGGAGCTCAACTGTTTTTTTCCTCGTGGATCCCGAATGAATGCCAGGTACCGCAGTAACCTATATCCTTCCTAACGAATCAAACTACATATCTCCATGCGAAATTTCATTAAAATTGTTGCAGCTTTTAAGGTGTGAAAGCATAGCAGATAGACAGAGTTTCCTACAAATGTATAATATCAGTATGGATAAATATAGCTTTGTTGCACACTCACTAGATAGTAAGATTTGTCTTAATATAAAATAGGTGAAATTGATCTCTTCTAGGTTACCTTTACCTATTATTAATAGGGACAAAGCCGACCTGAATGCATGTTTAACCATCTATAAAAAAAAAACTGTCATCTGTCAATCGAGTATTGAAATTGCTTTACGTATTTAAACCTTTAGCGGACTGAACCTGTTACTATATAAAGAAATAAGTTGATATTAAATAAAATTTAATACTCGCATCGTATAGTTACGAACTATTTTCATCCACTATCACTTACATAATCACATGAGCTCAATTAACCATTATATATTTGACACCGCCCACTCCATACGTCGGACTCACAGAGGCTAGCATTGCGAAATGAAACGGCGAGTAATACTATAAAAACAAAATACTAAAGGGTTTCTTTCTGTTCTTTTTCATAATTTTTATTCCAGTAGAATAACAAAGAAATGCTCATGTGAGTGGGACATGATTTAAAAGAGTTTTGTGTGCGATAGACATTTCGCACCTTTAGAATTATAGGGTCCTAATTCAAAAAATGATGTTTTTGACTTTACGTCAGGAAACGACCTAAAACGGCTACCTTTATCAACTTTAAATAAAACAGAGGCCGATTTTGGCGTAGGAAGCTACATAACGTATACTTCGGTCTCTTTCACTCTCCACCCCTCACCACATTTGTTCGATTTGAGAGTGACGCAAACAGTAATAATACATGTAGACAAATAAGTTGACAATCAAATTAAACTATACTTAAATGAGTTTAATGAAATTTTATACTAAAAACCACATGTTTTGGCAAAAAAACATAATTGTACAAATCTTTATTTAACGTTTCCCAAAAATTAATATTTTTGAAATAGGTCACTATAATTCTAAGGGTGCGATTTATTACATTAAAAAAAAAGAATTCTAAAAATATCAATATTTATAGTACATATTACTTCAAAATAATATTGACACTGTTCTCTTTTTAAAAAAATAGATTCCTACGTCAAGAAAATATGCGCACAATTAAATAATCAAAATTAGGTTTGCAGGTACACAATAATATTGTCCCAAATAGAATCATGGCCATATGGCTTGTTATGGCCGTTTTTACTTGGACGTGAAAATAAATTTATTCAGACTTCTTTCGTTTAACCTTATCTCAAAGGTATAGACACTTTTGAATCCGAATAGATATAGGTACAAACAGGTTAAAGCTGTTAAGCGATACCGTCATCATCACTGTCCATTATATCGACTAAACTCGTAATAAAATGAAAACTATTAGCTCTTTGGTCGTAAAATTCATCTGCCGTCTAGACATCAAATAGCCCTCATAAACATAATACATATCAATTTAGACAAAGAAGGCTTGCGGAATTTATGGATACTGTTATTTCACCCAATTGAGTTCTTAACATTAAATTTATCAAGTTTTGTCGTGATATATGTCCTGGTTTATGCAATAAAGATAGGTTAGTATTATCCTCCTGATGACACACGTACTCGTAAATCAGTTATATAAATTGGCTATTTAAAAAATTTTGAAAACATTTTTCTGATTAGATGATGTATAACATTTAAATAGTTTATTATTAATAGCTAATACTTAATCATATCGAATTCTTTTAATTTTGCTATATAACCAATTGCAAACAACCTTTGCCTTTTTCTAACAATACTTTTTTCATGACCGAATACATCTGGATTTAGAGGCTCTATGACGTATAAATACGTCGAGTACATAGCATAACGCCAGACAATATTTCAGTTTAGTTATCGATACATCAATGCGATTTTTGAAAGAGTTTTATTACTATAAAAAATCATATTACGATAGCAAAGAATTGAACATTCTCCTTTGTGACAGCTACACTAACATTCACGCTACGCTACGCTAACATCCACATCTCATCAACTGAATAACAGTTCACTACTGAATATAGGTGTATGTAAAAACAAATAGGGCCTACGATATCACGCTGGCCAGATAGGTTGTATGAGGTGATTTCAAGTTTTCTTTCTCTTTTTGCAGTGATATTCTCCCGCGTAGTTTGCTCCCTTAGATGCCTCTTACGACCATCATCCATACGAACATGGGATAAATTGGGGTGGTGACACTGCGTATTCATAATTCGCCACCACACGGAGAGGCTCATAGTAATTCAATTCAATTTCACAATCACATCGGAGTAACTATATGTCCCGCAGACATAAACAATAATGATTTATAATAATGGCAGCTTGTCAATCAGTCCATTGTCAGCACCAGTCAAAGTAATTTAGTGGCAACAAATAGCATTAGGTACAGTTTATAGAGCTGATTGATATTAAGAAGATCATGATCACGGTCACGGTCAAACTAAATACGAATCTGTAGGTCAAAGCTACTAAAAGAACGAAGAGAAAACTAGACTTTCGTGTATTCAAATAAAGTTTAGTTTTAATTTATTCAAGATTAGTTCTTGTTATGAAATGTGTCCTCTGCTCGCTACGTTGCTAGATTGCAAGGGGTTAAACGAAACTAGTTATTAAATTTAATTTGTTATCATCATCATCATCAACAGCCTTAAACAGTCCACTGCTGGACATAGGCCTCTCCTTAAAAAGGAGGTTTTGGCCTACTATACCACGCTGGCCAGACGGGTTCGTAAAGGGTTTGTTTCAAGTTTTCCTTCTCTTGGCAGTGCTTTTGTGTTAGCTGCTTATTTTGTTCCTTTAGTCGCCTCTTACGACACCCATGGAATGAATAGGGGTGGTTTGTTATAAATAGTACCTATAAGAAAGTGTTAGCTGATCTTTCAGAACGAACAACATGTAATGACATATTCTTCGTTTTGCAAGAAAAGGTTACAATACATCCTATCAGGACTATTTAGTATCACATGAAAAACATAGGTACTCGCTAATTTTTTGTAGCCAAAAAAATATATTTTCAATAAATTTATTAAACAATCTGAAGAACACGTTCCCTACAACGAGGTCGTTCATTTGATAAGTTGTCATCAACCTTTAACAGTCCACTCCTGGACACAACCCTCCCCTTAGAAAGGAGGTTTTAGTCTAATATATCACGCTGACCAGACGAGTTGGTATAAGTATGTCTGTACCATAATACACATATTTAGTGTATTTGATTATTAAAATGGCTTAATTCAAATTTTATTTAATAACATTAGTCTAAAAGTTACAGAAATTGAAACGCCTACTTACAAAATACCCACCGAACTAATTCAATTGACTTACCGATTCACATCATCTTCCTAGCCCTTATTCCCAAGATTATTTGGGGTCGGCAACCGGTTTTACCTGAAATACAGATTTTACACTTCCGGAGCGGCTGAAATTCGAAGGTTGAATTCATTACATTTGAGGGCACTGACTTCCCAATAAAGATTACCATAGCTGTTATGAGAACCGGGACCGACGGCTTAACGTGCTCTCCGGGACACGGGTGTAAATCACAAACTTCCAGATTCGGTGCGAATCACAAAATCCAGACTTCCAGACTAAGGACTATTGTTAAGAATTGCCTATAATTTTAGAAAAACCCAACAACACTTTTGCCCGACCTGGAATTTAAACTCTAGACCTTGATCAGCACTCGCATACGCTAACCACTAGACCACCGAGGATTCGGGAAAGATTCATGAATGACCTTATAAATACTTAAATTTCTGACGTTTCGAGAAAGAAATGTGTTTTTCTTTCACTACTTCAATTACATATTTTTATGTAACTGCAATATTGGCACGGTTTTAATAAGTCGTGTTATTTACACTTTGTTCTGTTCAAAAGCTGTTATGTTGCTTGTTACTTGCGAGACTTGCATTCGTTGACTAGCTTTTATTCTGTTTGTCAATCAACTTTTTTTTTTCTTATTGTTGTATTACTTAGCCCTTTTAAAAAAAAATGAAATTAGAAGTGCCTATTTAAATATCAACGGCATATTAATGGTCAAAAACGACAAAGGGCAAACACAAGCCAAATAGTTTTACAGGGTATATTCGATAAATCAATAAACAATTTTAAAAATGAATAACGTATTTTCGTCATTGTCTTAAAATTGCGACAAACGACAAACTTTGTAGTCTTGTAATATCGTCATATATATTTTTAGAGTCCTGCACTCACGTATTCGTCATTGTTTAAAAAGAAAGGAAAGTAACTAAAACTCGTCAGAAATATGGATTAAGTATCTATTCATATATATATTAGTGGTTCCCAGTGTTAATATTCTGAGTTAACGTTTGTCGTTTCAAAACTTCCTCGGGCCACTTCCCTAGTTAAAGTCATGGATTAGCACAGACTTTTAATTATGTAATTAATTTGTTACATTTTGTAGGTTTTTGTAATAATAATATAGTTCTTTGCTTGGAAGTAAACAAAGAAAAAATATTATTATTATTTACTGCAACTAAAATTCTAAATTCGTCATAAGTGTTAAAATTGCAAAACAACACTGAAAACAGGTGAAATTTTAAGCACTGCCTTTGTTAATTTTGCGTTGGAAATCTATCTTTCTGGTCAACAACAGAAAAAAGCAATGTAAATTTATTTTTTCTGTTGTTGTTGTGATGTTAAACTTACATGTAAAGTTAAGTGTAAACTTCTACCTTCCAGCAAGAATAACTCTAACAGATATCTACTACCCTACCGCAACAAATAATCCTATTTTGAATTGAAAGGTGAACATTGTAGTTTAATTTTAACGATGAATTGTGAAAGCAAGCAGCGCCACATTAACACCACATGATTTGTTGGAAGTTCTAGTTTGGAGTACTGCGTACAGATGTCGCTAGCGATATGAAACTCTTGTAACAGACTTGTTTCAAAAACGCGCGTTCGCAGCTGTCGGCATATAATTTACACCGGTCGCGTTGCAGTAGATCTTAAGAATAATATGATAAGTACAGAAATAAAGTTTTTTTTGTCAAATTGTCATATTAATATCAGCCATATTTATTTTAGCAACTACTGGTACTGATGATAGTGAAATTGCAATTTCAACGCGATGGTCAATATTAGGTTAAGATATTCGTTTATTTTTTAAATGTAAATGAAAGTGAGCGAAGCAGGAATGTTGTGAAAAAATATTGACGTTTCGTTACGTTTTAAACTTGTGTGGGTGTACTAGAGCATTCCCCTTTACAGTCTCTTGTTGTTGATTTTGGATGAGAATGTATGCTATTAATTAAATATAAATATAAATTCTTCCATTTAACGCAACCAAAACGTGAGAAAAGAGGTAAATGGCCGAAGGGGACGTTGGCATTATTTCTAGTCAAAGAAAAAGATACACTTCTTACATAATTTCTATATTTGGAAAAGGAAATTCTTTAAAACTTGAAAAAGATAAAGAACTCTAGAGATCTCCAGTTGCTCGGGGTCTAAACATGAGCCAGGTGTATGTAGTGTTTCCACTTAAAGCGGCAGGCTCTCCCTTTCCTATCGGCCCAATCATTTTATATTGCGGCCCAATCACATTTTTTGCTCTCTCTGCCACCAGTGGGCCCCACTCTCTGGTTGCTTGCGGCTCCGTCAGCAACTGGTAGCGCTGCCGATAAGCTCTATACTCGGCAACGGGAAAACCCGGCCTGCCTAAGCTTAAAGCGACTGTTACATGTTGTTGAAAATAAGATGCAATATGGATTATTACTTATATTGAATACTCCATTGGTTATGATTTATTTGCAAAATAAAATATGTAAAATTTTCATAAGACAGACTCGACATAGACACACACAAACGTCTACGTATTCCTGAGAAAATTATAGTAATCATGCAAAAATCGCCTTCTAACAGAATTACGTAAATATTTATGTAAATCAAAATCCCTTTTAATCCTTAACGTCTTAATTATGATCGGCGATGCAAAGAACGAAAATGCTTTCCAGAAATGTATATACATCAAAATAAGATACGAAAATTAATATACTGGCTTTGTTTACAAACTTTAGTGTACGCTACGTACTAAAATTATGAAGTATTAATTACGAGAGAAATTAGGTACTTGTGCATTATCGTAAACTTCTTTTGAGAAAGCAGCTAAATGAATTTATAACTGTGTTTTAAACGCGTTATACTTTATGAAATTTAAAGTTTAGGTTTAGATAGGTATATTTATAAAATTTGAAGTAAAGTTAGAAAGAAGGAATAAATAATGGGCGCCAGTGAGCTGAAAATGATATGCTACTGCCATGAGCTTTGGCTTGGGGTAATGGTAAGGCCGTTCGCTACCCAAGTAGAAGCTGGCTTGAGACGGTAGTGAGATGTATTCCTTGCACGCCTCTCTTAAGTGGAAGGAGGGCATTGCCATCAAATAAGAGCAAAGTTAACCAATTTTCTAAGGCAATTGCAAGAAGGGATCAGAAATACTTTTGACTCCCTTGCGATAGACTCAAAAGCCGTACGTGACGGAACACCGTGTGACTTTATCGATTTAAATGCGACACACGTCATTTTGAGCCTCGGTGACATTTCCTTTGGGAGTTAAAAATGATGAAGAATACCTGCTTCACAATTTATACTATTAATCACTTAGCCCATCATCAATAACCTTTCATAGTTTAATACTTTACATAGGCCACTTATTAGAAAGGAAGCTTTGATGTCTACAAAACCACACTAGTTTGATGGGTTGATGTAAGCCTTGTGTCAAGATTTCCTTCTCTTTGTAGTGCTGTTCTCGTACTTTATACAACATTCACGGCATAAACTAGGCTGGTGACTCTCCGTATTCTTAATCCGTTACCATACGGAATCTTACTTTTATTATTATTAGTAGTTTATATTATATCTGCCATGTAATTTATATTTTCGAGCCATTAGTCTCTCTCTAGACTATTAACAGCTTCTTTAGTGTTGAGATAAACATGTGTGACCCCTATGCGATCAATGATTCATTCATGTTGTCCATTGCCAAACTGTTTCGGTGTTTGCTCCTGTAAACATAATTATAAACAACAAGGAAACATTAATTTAACTCGCGCGATCATTTTCTTCCTAAATGTCGTAAATACATTTACTGTGACGAGGAATTTAGTGTTAATATATAATCAAAGCTGAATTGAGCAGTGTACTTAGGGCATCGAAACTCGGTTCAATTTTGAAAACCCGGGTTTTCGGGTCTAAGAGTAATCAAAACCCGGGTAAACCGGTTTTTTCGAGCATTTCGATCTTTTTATTGTCATTTTTAAAATATACTAATCTGCGTTTATATAGGGTGTCCCAGAACTCAACGTCAAGCCGAAACGAGGTGACAGGATTGATTGATTGAAAAACAAGAAAAAACTATCCCATGCAGTTTGAAAATTTGGTCAAACTGTAACCATTTTTCGGTTATTGTGGTTAATTTTTATTATATTTGTTCATTTAAACTTTGGAACCGTAACCCTAAATAACATTTCTAGAATCAGAATTAAGACTATTTGTTAAACTATGAATTTAAATTTTTGAATACTGTGAATTGAAAGACTCCATAAACGATGATTCGTTATTAAATTCGACACCATTCTCGTCATTGTCTCTAGAATTCGGGTCGTCGTTAAATTCTACAGTTCGCAGTCTTTGAGCCAATACCGATAAAGGCAAATCTTCATCCTCGTCAAGTTCGGCAAGCTGAGCGACGTTTTCATCGAAGCCGGCATTGAGTTTGTACATTACGTCCGCAATTGCCAGCTGAACGGCATGAGCAAAGCATAGCTGATGGTATGACTTAAGGGACTTCCCTAATGCAACCATTAGGCTGCAACCGACTGTGGTTTGAGCGACGATGTCATTTGTTAGAGATACCCCATATTCGTCCAACTTGGCCTCAATCAGTTGTACGCATGACGCTGCATTCATGGACCCGTGAATGCGTATGAGATCTAGATTTCGAAAACTGCTATCCCTTGCCAAATTTGGTGAATGTGAAGTGAGCCCTATATATCTTCTATGTTATTGGATGTCCATTCATCGAATGATATCGAAAACTTCTTTTCATCTGACAGTATAATTTTTATCTCGTTGATTATTTTTAACTTCCTATTATAAAACTCTTTGAGAATTATGTTGCGAGCGGTATCAGCAGTAGTGGGTAATTTGTTGCCGGTCTTTTCAAAAAGGTACTTTAAACCTTAAGATTTGAGAACGTTCTAAGAGGAATTCCATCAACTGCATACGAGACACCATAACTTGCACACTTGGGTTTGCATCAGTCTCAAAATAGTGTGTCAACTTGGTTTTCTTTTTTGGCGCTTCGGGATTTTCTTTTGAAGAAGATGCACTACCTTGAGCTGTTACTTCGAATGTTGAATGCCTTGCAGCCTCTATATGAACCGGTTGAATATTCTTTAAATGTCTTAGTAGACAGCTAGTACTTCCACCGGCTGATTTCAATACTTTTTGGCATGTTTTAAATTTAGCTTCATTTTTGTTTTTGTTTTTACTTATTTACATATACATTTACTTATTATTGCATTCGAAGTGGCTTAAACTTAATAAATAACAAAAACAAAAGTATTAAAAAAAAACCCGAAAAACCCGAGTTTTAAAAATCCAACCCGGTTTTTTTTCTAATCCTAAAAACCGGGAAAACCCGGGTTTTTTCGGTCCGGGTAAACCCGGGCTCGATGCCCTAAGTGTACTCAACGTTACGAACGAAAAATTAATACTAAGAAAACAAGAAAAATGTATAATGTCGAAAGTTAGTAATCACTACTAATATTATAAATGCGATAGTAACTCTGTCTGTCTGTCTGTTACACTTTCACGTCTAAACCACGGAACTGATTTTGATGAAATTTGGTATGAAGATAGAACTGAACTTGGGAAAGGACATAGGTTACTTTTTACCGCGATAACCGACATACACGCGGGCGGAGCCGCGGGCGAAAGCTAGTGTTTAATAAACAGTCTATAGAACCTGCTATTTTTTTTACAACTTACTAACGAACGTCAGTAGTGCAAAGCAAACTAAACTGTTTGTGAAAAAGTTTAAAGAAGCATTTTTTCGTAATATCCAGACAATGTGAAAAATACTCAGAAAGGTCATCAATTAATTATTCTCAATTAATTAACTCTCGACTTCTATGATACATATTATAATATGTATCTATCATCACAGCCTTTAAAAGTCTACTGTTTAACATAGGTCTCTATTACATACGATTTCTTTTCTTATTTTGTGAAAAATAATGTGTTTGCGGTGCGGTTTGCGATAATTACCTTACCCACTAAGTAATAATTTACTGTTGTACGTGGTATTACTGGTATTTCTACTTATACTTTGTGTATAGTACATTACATAAACAGTGTACATTAAATATCCTTCCGATTCATACATTTTTTTTTTTAAATATGAGTCATATAAAAGCAAATGTAGCAATCTCCATTCATTGCAATTTTGGGCAAATTAAATGAAACACATGTTTGTATCAAATTGTAAAATGTATCTGTATCAAATTGTAATGTATCAAATTATATTATAAAATTTATAAAACACTAATAACACTATTAAAAATTTGTGGTATTTTTATAAAACACTTTTAGAATTTCACGTAGACAGTGGCGATGTAAATAGGTCGGTTGGAAAAAAAAGTGGATATTGCTATGTTTGCTTCTAATTGACACATATGTATAACCATCCAACGGCAAAATTTACGTAGCCACAACGTTGTCTTACCAGTCCGCAACCCGCTCTCGGCCAGCGTGGGGATGTATGGCTTTAACCCTCTCCTGAGAGGAGACCCGAGCCCAGCAGTGGGACGTTAAGGGTTGTCCATCGATTGACATACATGTACACTCTCGATACATTATCCTCCTTCTGACGTAGTCGGGTAAAAATGTGTGAAAATGATAAATCGTCTGTGTGCTCTGTTAAAAGCTGTACAAGTTGTGGATTAGCCGACGACGGGCGGTTGACCTAAATGAGCTGCCATGTTTTGATGTCCGAAGTGGAGTTTAGAACATGGCAGATGGTAATTAGGCTAAGAATATCTTTATCTATATTCATCATAGTTCTTTTGAAGAAACGAATTGACAAATTAGTTTAATTAGCTGTATTTAAAATATGACAATGAACAGTAAGTTTTTAAATGAAGCCTCGCCCATCGCCAGCGTGCGAAACTTATATAAAGTACATTTTATACTAAAAATCATTAATCATTAACAACTCATAATGTCCCACAATTGGGCTCGGATATATCCTCTCAGGCGTAATCGTCCCCACCCTGGCCGAGTGCTCGTTGTCGACTTGCATGACACGTTGACGCTACGTAGTCATGTCGTTGGATGTTTTTAAGGCCGAGGGCCGAAAGCCTCCATCTACGCTTCACGACTGTTATCTTGAATAACAACCGGGACGACCTCCGAGTCACGGAACATATCGTGCCACAAACCGTAAAAATCTAGGTACCGACCGCGACGTCGTTGCTTAACCTCAGTGTTTGTTTCCAATCATCTAACGCCAATCGGCTATGAGCTCTTCCACACGAATTTCATTCAGCATTCGCTTTTCTTAAAATATTCCTAAATCTTTTAACATCAATGGTAAATGCGACTAAAAATTACATGGTATTAAAGTGATGTAATACAGTGCAACCATAATATAATGAACCTCAATTTAACGAATTCCTCATTTTAACAAACAAGCTCTTTATAATACCTCTACTTAACGATTTTTGTCAACTTAAAACCTCTATATAAAGTTCCCACCAATATGATGTGTATCTTAATCCCATAGTATGTGATTCAGTCGCGACATATTTCGAGTCATTTTTTTCGTAAACCAATCGAAGTCGTGTGATGGAAAGTAATGTAGGTAAACAGTGCTGCTCGTCACTATTGTTGAAGATTCTAGTTGCAATGACTCAGAAACGTAAAAGATGTTCCTTATCAGTCGTAGAAAAACGTAACATCATCATTAATTATCTTGACAAAAATCCTACGACGAAAAAATTTTACATACCTAGCTTATAAGTAGACAATTCCCGCAAGTACATTGACTACAACTTTAAAATTGAAAGACAACATTTCGGAAGAAAGTGGTTTGCCTGCAAACAGTAGAATAAAACTATTTATAATATAATTTTAACTCTTTAAAACATATTTGACACCAATCTTACCTCAATTTAACAAACCTCAGCATAACGAATTACTTGATGTAACTATTTACAAGTTCCCGTCAGATTTGTTAATTATCGAGGTTGCACTGTTTTGTAATGTATCTTAATTGTTAAGTAAAGCTATGGGCTTATAATAATTTAAGGCTACTTTTAGTTTAATTAGCTTTATTAAAATTTCATAATCCTCTAATAATGAGTGAACCCTCATATTCAACTAAATAAAAAATCGCTAATAAAGTCGTAAGGTAATACTACTATAAGTTTTATAATAGTAACTACTCCATTACCTCTCTCAACTTGCTTAACAACTTAAAAATAACTTCACAAACAAGATTATTGTGTTCTACTAAACAAGAAAACTCTTGTTTGATTCTCTTAGTAGAATTACGTGAACATAATTATTTACACTCTATTTGTGTTGCGATTGCGCAATGTATTTAACACTTTGTATTGCAACTTCAAAGCATAACAGTGCTAAATTCATCCATTGATGTTGCTATTGCATATGCAGAAGGCATTCTAACGTATGCAGCCATGCATGACGCGGAACGCTATAAAATATTAAACTAGATCGCATTATTCTTGGTTTACCAGATCAGATTGTAAATGTTTCTGACCAATTATAAAGTGTTAATTGAAAGATTAATTAGTTAATGAGTACCTATATTTAACTTTTTGTAGGTGCATAAAAGCAATGTTAGCGCGTGGTCCAATCGATTAGTTTTGATGGAAGGGTCAACGATTTCAAATATTAAATTGTTATTAAAATCGATTTACAGTTGGTATATGGTTTACAGTTTAGATGAAAAACTTGATTATATTATAATTTACAATACTTCGTAATTTTAAATATTACCAATTCATAAGAGAGTAGGATTTGAATAACCTTTTAGAATTCACAGTGTAAAGTTATCTACTATGTAACTCTTCTTTTTTTAATTACTAAATGTATATTTTTTTGCCGTGTATTTAAATATTTGCATCTGAGTAAACTTCGCAACGACAGGAAACGGCGAAATTTAAAAGAAGATTTCAAATGACCTTGTGACGTAAATCTTATTATATAATTACTAGACGGATGTACTCAAGTGTCCAGGTATTTGTGGGTCACGGGCGCGTCCACGTGAAGTGCCATGTCCTCGTCCAATAGCAAGGGCGCATGGTGTCGTTGCAGTGCTGATGACAGTCTACGCAATTTGAATCAAACGTCGAGAGATATAATTCTTGCCAATCAGCAATGTTTCCATAATAAGTGTCACTTACTAAAAGTTACTGAATTAAATAAACAAATCCAGTGACTTGCAATAAAAATATTTTGGTTTGTAGATTTTTTTACCCGAATACGGCAAAGCCAAAGGAAGGTTATGATTTTGACAGGCTATGTATAAATGCTTGTATTGGTTCCCTCATAGTTCCTCAACTACTTATTAGGACTGCGTTTCGATCGTCCGCTGGTTATATGCTATATGACTTGTCACTGAAACTAATGCGGCGCCCTAGCGGTCATAAAGTACTGTGTTAAAAATAAATATGCATGCCGTAGCCGTGTTTGGTATCATTGGAGAGGGCGTTACCTGACCATTTCAAATTTGTATATACTCGTATAATATTAGCATTTGTCCGTATTTATTCGATAATTGAAATATTTCCATGTTATGCTAGTCTGGACAATTTATTACGGGCGGTTTGGTTTGTTAATTAATATATACTTTGCCAAAAAATAATATTACTACGGCACCAAAATATTTTAAATAAAAAAAGTAGAGATTTTAACAACTTAATCTATACATATATTAGATTTATGCCTGCCTTGTTGCTCTTGTGGTAAGCATATGCTACTGCTGATCAAGAGGTCTCGGGTTCGTATGATCTCCAAATATTTGTTTTGGAGTTTGGGTGTTTTCAATGTATAATAAGTATGTTTTAAAAAAAAAGTATGTTTATGTATTTATATCAAATGTGTCACACGTTACATAGAAACGTATATTACTTTAAAAACGCGTGACTACGGCTTTACAAACTTGATTATGTGTAGGTATCTCTGTACACTAATAATTGCTGTTTAATTCGTCGTAGTTGGGTTTTAGTTTTTAGTTTTTACTATTATTATATTACATTTACATTAGACACTTTGAGATGAAAATTTCAAAAATCTTCTCTTAGTGCTTACTCTAATTACTCTCAAGGAATACACATGCCAAATTTCAATTTCCTGCGTCCAGGAGTTTTGGCTGTGCGTTGTCTGTCAGTCACTCGGTAACAGAAGTGATTTATAATATGTATACCTACATTGATTAAATAATTTATTACCATTCGTATTAAATGTAGGAAATTACCCAATAGTATAGTCAACAAAGGATTTCCGACGTGTAAAGAATACCTAATGCAGTTTATTAAATGAACGAACAAAAGGCAACTGGCACACGTTGTCAAGGTACGTTGACTATCTAGAGCTAAAATAATAAAAGACGAAAGCGAAATAGCCATTTACTTTTCAAAACCAAACACAATAGATTTTTACAGCATTATATACCAATCGTGAACTACTAAGTTTAATGTCATTGTTGCTTCGGTAAATAAAAGAGTAAAATAGTAAACGAACATATTTATTTGTTGTTAAATCAAAAGTTGAAACAAAGATTACGAGTATCTATCACATTTTATCAAACTCTTTCTCAAACGATGTAAAGTAAAATTGGTCTTGAAAATTTTCAAAACTCTTGCGAGATACCTTTTCAAAATAAAAATAGATTATAATATTACGACGATGTCAATCATGTGAATAAGCCTATAGTCTAGTCGACAAGTTGGAAATGGTACAAAATAGAGATACTGCTCTTAAAATTATGTGCCATAGCTTATTGGATCCGGAGTAACGCCTAGAAAAATGTGCCAAAAGCGTGTATTAGCACATAAAAAATTGCAAATGTTATAAACAATTAAAGATGAAAAAAAAATGGCATTACGTTTTTTGCCAATATTTCATAAACTATTAATACAAAAGAAATTTCAAAAAAAGATTCTGAAAGAGGAGGAAATTTCCAATAAAAAACTCCTAACTCTCGGAACTCCATCTCCATTATTTATTATTTTGATTTAACGCTGAAAATAGGTCTGCGCGCGACATTTTTAGTTTGCACGCGTGGCGTCAAAAGCGAGTACGCACTTTAATTAATTTATATAAGGTATTGAATATTGAATTTTAAATTTGAAAAAAATATGGTGTGTTCTGAACACTATAAATAATTTATTTCCGTTGGAAATTTTACTTAAAGTTAATTTTTCAACAAGTTAAACAATTGTTAACTAACAAATTTATTGTTAAGTATTTATGTAAATACATACTTAGCAAGATCGCGCCATAAAAGTTAAAAAAATATTTACGCCTTGCTAGTTAACAATTGTTTAACTTGTTGAAAAATTAACTTTAAAATAGTTTATGAAATATTGACAAAAAACGAAAGCCCATTTTTTTTCATCTTTAATTGTTTATAACTTTTTCAATTTTTTGCAACATGCTTTTGGCACATTTTTCTAGGCGTCATTCCGAATCCAATGAGCTATCGCACATAATTTTAAGAGCAGTAGCTCTATTTTGTATCATTTTCAACTTGTCGACTAGACTACTAGTTTTAATCTGTTTCAAGAACAATAGTAAAATTAAGTACCTATTGTAGAAATTGATAGTAGCCAATTCATTTATTTACTCTGTGGTGAATTACTTCAACTATTATTATTATTTCTACAAACGTATTTGATGTAATAATTGAACTTTCAAATTTCCATTTCCATTCAATGCTTTAAGAAATTTCAAAACTTTCTTATCAGACACACACACCTACAATTCATATACAATATTAACGAAAAATTGAATATTTTCAATAAAATTATAACCATCTTGGCCGATGACAAGCCAAGTCCATCAGTCGAGTTTCAACGACCTTTTATGACACTAAAGTACGTATTAGTCATTCATTACATTTAATTTGGATTATAATTGCAGGTAAGTCGCCTTGGCATGAGCTGTGGAACGTTACAGAGAAGATGGATGAGAAAATAACAAGATATTACCGTTGGAAGAATTCGTAAGTTACAACAACGAATAGCTTGTACTATGGAATATACACAAGTGTGTCAAATTGTTAATAAATCTCGACTTCAACTACCAATATCGAACAAACAATATAGGTAATTTTATTGAGATGGTCCAGTTAGTGTAGGTAGCAATCTAATGATTAGGAATTTAGGAATATTGATAAAAAAAGCGTTGCGTTACGCGTACCTATATGAAATTGAACTGTTTGAGTTTTTGTTGCACCGAAAGTGCGATATTTTCGTATATTATGTATATATTCGTTATACGTCGATAACGTTCACTTAAAGAAATATAATTGTTTTACATTGACATCTAGTCCCAAACTGAGCAGAGCTTGTACTATGGGTCCTACACAACTGATGTAAATATGTACATATAAACTTTCTTTTTGTAAATACATACATATTATACATAGAAAACACCCAAACAATATTTGCAGATCATACAAACATTTGGTCGGACCCGGGAATCGAACCCGAAACCTCTTGATCAGCAGCCGCACACGCAACCCGCTAGACCAACATGGCAGTCGAAATATAATTTCAAGTACTTACTGGAGAATTACAAAAGTCTGTTTCTGATAGAAGTTCTCATTAAGTATTACAAAATAAAAAACTGTTCAAAATTTGCCATGTTTTGCAATATTGATCTGAGTTCGCGAGCAACAAAACATACTCTGATCACTCCCGCGGTTCTTCAATATCACAAAAGTAGTCTTTGTTTTTATGTTTGGCGATTGTCCAGAAGGAGATCTGACCCCAGGGTCAGATTAGATCAGAAGGAGATCTGACCCCAGGGTCAGATCTCCTTTTAGGAGGAGGAGAAGTCCAGACTTCTCCTCCTCCTAAAAAGACAAGCGCAGAGAGGGCACACCGTGTCGTTTTTAGTCGGTTCGAGTCCGACACACCGCCCCGCCGAAGAAAACCCCGGCGGGGTGGCGGTCCATGATGATTTTCCACACAAAAAAAAAAGATTAATAATATGGAAGGTTATCAACGCTAGTAACTGTAAACGGTTACTGAATTTAATTATGTATGTTTTCACAAATTTGGTAAATCAAATTGGTCATAACAGGTTTTACGTTAAATTTAATGTTTAATTTTATGCTAAAATTGTAAAGAATTTAAATATCACAATTACCAAATTAAAGCGAAAGTGTCTAGTTATTTCGTCCTTCATAAAAGCAACAACCTTCTACATTATGAAATATATAGTAATATTATACAGAGGTAAAGTTTGTGATATTGAACGCATGACAAGCTCACATCATAAATTTTACGTAACTTTGCTGTTACAGAAGGTAATCTCGGGACATAGTAAGCCGATTTAAAAAAAAATAATTCCAATGAAAAAACACATTATTTGTGGTCTATATATTTTGGACGCGTCGAATATTTTTAAGCTAGTTAACTCTCAAGTACAGTAGTAGCACTTATTAGACTTAATTTCGATAAACACGAGCCTCTCTTTGTCCATACAACAGTATTATTCTTCACATTAGATTTTAGATAATTTTGTTTATGTTTTAAATGTTTTTTTTTTCATGCATATGTATCGTATTATTTTGTAATCGCCTTTTGTCCAATCAGATTTAAATTAAGCATAAAATGTTTATTTATGCAGTTTCATTGTTATTTTTTTTTGGTTTTAAAACACTCATGCATGCATGGAGGGCAAATTCTATCTGGTGGTACAAGCAAAATGCACAATGTTAAGAAATTGTAAATAAATTTTATACCCATATAGTCTAAAGCCTGAGAAAGAACATTCACTTAAGCTACTTTTAACCTACATAGACGCGGGTGAAGCGGGCAAAAGCTAGGTAGGTAAATATAAATATGTTAAAGACAAGGCAAGACTTTTCCTCTGTATTGGCGTAACGGTTTTCGTAACGTTAACTTTTAACAAATATATTATACTAGCTTTTGCCCGCGGCTCCGCCCGCGAGTGTCTCGATTTTCGCGGTGAAAAGTAGCCTATGTCCTTTCTCGAGGTTCCATATATCTCTATACCAAAATTCATCAAAATCGGTTCAGCGGTTTAGGCGTGAAAACGTAACAGACAGACAGACAGAGTTACTTTCGCATTTATAATATTAGTAGGGATGAAATTAAAATAGTTACAATAATATTAAGAATTACTTCCACAAAACATTGAAATAACGACTGCGTGTAAATAAATATAGGTTTTAAAAATTTATAAACAAGCGATTTTATTGTTTGTAACTTTTAAATACCCTGTCATTCTTAGAATTAAGACAAATCTAACGACACCTCCCAAGCCAAATTACATCAAGCTATTTAGACTACAAAGCGTGCCAAAGAAATATACGTATATACATGCATTCGGAAAACGTTACCCTACGTATAAAAGATAGTGGTCGTGACGGAATTAGAATACGTAGTGACACCACACCTATTCATCACATGGGCAATAGGTGTCATAAGAAGCAATCTACGCAGGCAAAATCACTGCAAAGAGACGATTTTAAAACAAACCCAGACCCAAACACGCATAGAATACCATCCTCATAATGACAGATGACAGCATTCTTGCTATCGTATTTCGTTGGTGAGTGTAAGAACGGAGGCTCAATCACCGGAGACCACTGACTGATACTAATCAGTCACCATGCTGCATTGCCTACCCTCACAAAGAGGATGGTGACCCCTACTCCTGGATTCTACTCATGCTTTCCATCAGGCAGAGTTGAGCTACTTTGATAGGCTTAAATGTATAAAAAACATAGTAGGCCAACACCTCCTTTATAAGAATATGTTATGTATGTATATATGTATGGCTGTCGACCATGTAATTAATGTCAAAGATTGAAAATGAAATAGAACGAACCAGTTATATTTCTTCAATTACGCGTCTAACAAGAAAACATTAATATTTAAAAGTTCAGTGAAAAGTGCCAGTTGGCACAGTTGGCAGTTGCCAATAGTACGGTCTATGCGATAGTTACGAACATTAAAAAATAATAACCCTCCTCTGGCTTTTCCGTAGTCGGGTAAAAAGTATTGAATAGTTGTACATGACAAGTCAGTAGAAAGTTTCGCGAAAGAGTTTTACTGTGTGAATGCCTCGTTGGTCTTATAGCGTATGCGACTGCCGATGGAGAGGTTTCGGGTTCGATTCCCGGTTCAGGTCAAAAGTGTTGATGTGTTTTTCTAACAAGAAATTCTTGAAGAACAGTGCGGAGTGTGCCAGTTTAGTAGCGATTCATGCGTTGCAGAGCACGTTAAGCCATCAGTCCCTGTTGTTATGAACTTCTAACAATCGTTATTTGGAAGTTAGTGCCCTCAGTACTGACAACTAGTTTTATCTTCAACTAGGTCCGATGCCAGTCGCTTCGTGTAAAAATCTGATATTCATGGAAAACGGTAGAACAAATATGTTTTAAACAGACTTCAAAAGGTACTCAGAGGTTTGATCCCATAAATAAGATTCTAGTGTTTCACATCTGTTTTCTTTCTGGATTATGTATCGATTATATTTTGTTATGATCACGTGACCTTTTTTTGTTTTTTTTTGTTCACGGGGTGGAAAAATCCCTTCGGATCTCCGGCTCCTCGGGGAAACAGGAGCCAGGAGTATGTGGTGTTTCCACTAAAAAACACCCCGACGATCGACCTCTGACGCCCTGCTCCGGGAGGACCCGGACCATGTTATTTCAGGTCCTTCCCGAATCGGCGCCAGGCCACATACCAGGCAATATCCCGGGGGAAACCACTTCCCCTCTCCGTCCCGACCTCGTGTTAGGTGCAACCAGGCCCCTACTTCTTCCCACGACGCGGCATTAATACGCCACCAGAGTTCCTCGTCCTCCGGCGATCCGCGGCCCCGCCAGCGATTTCTACCGCCGGCGTCTTCTTCGTTCGGGATCGGCCCTCTCCCGATCCCGTTCAGCGGTCTCTTTCTGGAGCATTACAGCTTCACAAAAAGAGACCACTGCGCCCCAGCCCTCCTCACCCGCCAGCATGGCAGCAATGATTGCTGACGGGGACAGGTCTCGTCCGATTTGGCCGACTAGAACTTCACGTTCTGACGCCCACGCGGGGCAGTCCACCAGCGTGTGCTGGGCGGAGTCCCTGTCGGTTGCGCAGTGGTGGCATTGTGCCGTCTCCTCACGTCCGATCTTATTCAGATACTCACCGAAGCAACCATGCCCGGTAAGTATCTGCGTAAGCCGGTAGGTGATGCGACCACCCTCCCTGCCTACCCACGCTTCGAGGTTAGGCAGATCGGCACCGACAGCGCGTTGGCGCGCATACTGTGGTTGTTCCAACCGCGCGCGCCACTGTGCCAGTGCTGGTCGGTGAGCGTTCCGCCGCATTTCGAGCTCGTCCTGGTCTTCCCCGCTCTCACCCCGGCGGATAACACGAGCCTGATCATAGATCCTCGCGTCCATATCCGCCAGGATATCAAAGGACGGGAAACGTGCCAGGACTGTCGCCGCCTCAGACGATATGGTGCGGTATCCTCGTACGATCCGAATGGCCGCTACCCGCTGCGCTTGGTTGAGTTTAGCTCGGCAGCGGGAGGAGGCCGATAGGCGCTTGGCCCATATCGGCGCTCCGTAGAGGGTCATGGATCGTATGACCGCACAGTAGAGGCAGCGAACTTCCTCTCGTGGACATGATCACGTGACCTAGCGTTAAGATGACATCATTCCCATACACTTGTTAGTTTTTTAAAATCGTTCAGCTGCTGTGTCGCGCTTCTAAAAAGCGACTCAATCTCCGCGTTTGGCGTTTTTAAGTGTGCGGTGTATAGCGTTCGGTCGCCGTATTTAGCTTCTAAAAAGCGACTAGTTGCCGATCGCCGATGCTAAAAGTAGCTAGTCTGCGGTGGCCCTTATACAATGTCAAATTGAATATTCTTAATTTGAAAATTTATTGTACACTTTTTTGAAAAATCCAACAAGGATTAAATAGATGCTACTAATTAGCTCTACTATAGTTTTCCACTTAACTACATCCATGGTGCGCCCGGCACTTGATGGTAAGCTATACTAACTCCCTCTACAATCACAAACTACAACTCAAAATCTTAATAGGGGAAATAGGTTTTGGACTTCGTTAACTTCATCTACTCGATGAAAAGCTATCAAATAATTGATTAGTGTAGAAGGATATATGGCCTAAATTATAATGCTGTGGGATTATGATGATGACTTATTTATTCAGTGGACTAAAGTTTGGAGTTTACAATGGATCGAGGGAGCAAACGCGATCACTGCTAATCGTAATCGTGTCATCATCATCATCAGCCTATCGCAGTCCACTGCTGGACATAACCTCTCTCATTACACACCCCTCTGATGGATTTTGGGCTTCTCGCATCCAGCTTCTGCCAGCCATCTTACGCAAGTCGTCAGTCCACCTCGCCTGTGGGCGTTCTACACTACGTTTACCGAGACGCGGTCTCCACTCCAGAGCTCTTCTACCCCAACCGTCATCAGTTCTGCGGCCAATATGGCCAGCCCACTAACACTTCAGCTTGCTAATCCGGTGGGCTATGTCGATGACTTTAGTTCTCTGACGGATCACCTCATTCCTGATATGTTCAGAGAAACGCCGAGCGTAGCCCTTTCCATAGCACGCTGAGCAACTTTAAGTTTGTGGACCAACCGTACCGTAAGTGTCCAGGTCTCGACTCTGTATGTCATGATAGGTAGGACGCACTGATTAAAAACTTTCGTTTTTAGGCATTGTGGGATCGACGATGAAAAGACGTAATAACCACCTATTCCACATAAAAGAGATTCGATAGTGTTAACAATTATTCATGCGTGAAAAATTTCAATATTTCTGGAATGACCTACAATTTGCTGTTTCATTGAATTTTGAACTATATCATGTATGATGCACGGTTGATATTGTTGTGCCATTATTGTATCTAGTTCCTTTTAGTGATGCGTCTTCATTCGATTGAAGACTCTATCGATAAGCCACTAAAATAGCAAGTCGGGCGTTAATCCCAGCAGCATGCCACAGATTTATTGCGGGTTGTTAGGAGAACCGCGTATTTATATTAAGTGGAGGAGCTGTCAGCGCCTACGCCGACGCCACACTGGACGGCTACATACAATAAAGTATTCAAATATCAAAAAACACGTAAAATATTAATTTTCTACCTATAATTTTCGACTTTTTATAAAATCTAAATTTTAAGCAAATTGCGCCTCATATTGAAATCTCTAAAAGTTTTGTCTGAAATTTATTGCCAAAAGTTTAACTTGCATAATTATATCAAATATGTACAAAATTTTCGAGTGTGTGTGTGCAGATTTTGAAATAAACTTCATGAAGAAATCTAAAACTTTATGTTGCAATAAAAACATGACTTTTGTTTGTTAAAGTTACGAGACTGTGTTAAAGGATTGACAATTTAAAGTACTTAAATACTGAAGTCAACTCAATACTTGTAATCCTTGTTGTTTGTTTTGCAATTGATCGGTTAACAAAGCATTACAGGTGACATTAAGAGGCCGTTCATGTCACATGAATTTTACGAAGTGGATTCAGGACCAGCAGAGTGAACAAATCACCAACAGCATTTCACGATACAAGAGTTTACAATACCAGTAAGAGTTTAAAATATGTAAATATATTAATTAGAATAATTAATGTAAATGGCCGCTGCGACATTTAACTCTTTCGACTAGATCATCCAACTAATAATACCCCCGTACGTGAAATGTTTTGGCTGGTGCTTTTTGTTCGCGCCGGTTATTTCAGTTTTCCAGTAGGATTTTATACAAGATCAACTCTAGCCGTCTCGGCAGTGCAGCGCCAGAAAACACTTTTTCGGACGAAAATTACTTCGTATTTTTTTCTAAATAACGAAATGGGTTCCAAACTCAAAAGATAAAGATTAATAGAAATATTAAGCTAAGAGTTCATAAAACCAGTTGTTCGACTAATGTGACATCGACCACTTAATAGTGAAGTGTAGTGAAGATTAGTGAATGTGTATCAAAATTATTTCGGAATACAGTGCTGTGGGTGAAGTAGAATTTATCGACAAATATGTCGGAATATTTCGGACCATGGAGCAAGAAGGGCGACGACGACGACGTGGAGGTGGTCGAGGAAACTGTAGAGACGTTCACCACCACAAGCACGACAAGGAAGAGAGCAGCAGTAAGTCAACAGCATCCTCAAATCTGTTTCGTGACTCACGACATAATAAGAAGTAGTAGCGTTACTTTGCCCCTGTTAAAACAGGTGAAATATAAAAATGTTTAGAGTGTTACATATTTGAACAAGATCACCTTGATAGCTAACGAAAGAGAAGGCGAATCGTGACAAATTTATTTTTATTGCGACTCATCTGTATCATTGTTAAAGGTGTTTATTTTGGACAAGTCCAGAGCGCGTATGTCACGGGCGCTGTCAAAGCAGACTCCCTGTGATATAAGCCAGCTTTCTATCAAGGTGAAGGCGAGCTTTACCGTCATCTGTCTGCTTCTTGTAAATAAAGTGACGCACTTTCCAAAATCTGTACCATATTTTTTGGAGAGACTCCTTGACAGGTCGTTCTTACGAATTTGCTTTTCAAATATGATTTCATATAGCAGATGTTCCCGAGAATCTTAAAACGAATTTAGTACCCTGAATTATTTTTAATCTTATAAACATTTTTATATAAATAATATTCTAAGTTTGTATTTTGGCGACTATCTCAAAACAAATTATTACTGTTGTTTTAATTCTTTATGGCTCATATAGCACAAGTGTCTCGTGAAGAAATAATTAGGATTACTTGTTGGCTCCCTTTTGTGCTGACGCTAATTTAAAAACCTACGCAAACGTCTTCTTTCTGAACGCTCGCGGCTAAGAACCCCAATTACATATTATCATTATGGTATCTGTAATAAACTGCTTGAAAAAGTTTAAACGTGCTAGAAAACACAAATACATGTTGATTACTCTAAAATCTAGAAAGTTAAGGTTTAATCACTATCTATGGGTACTAATATTATAAAACTGAAGAGTTTGTTTAGTTAAATGCGCTAATTGCAGGAACATACATATCATCACGCAGCGGCTAATAGGAGAGGAGTATCAATGAAAAATACTGCAAAAATGGTGGAAAATTAATCCTTTTGATAATTATTATTGCGTGTGCTGTGAAAACGGTTACAATTTCGCAAATATAATATATGAAATAATTATCTCTATTGGAAGTTCTAAACAAAAATCTGCAATGATATTTTTTATAGTCGGATTACTATATCCTTTTATTTCGTAATCAAATTTTTACTAAGAGCAGTAGGCCAACCGTGCAGTTAAACTGACATACATGGTTGACCATACATTAAGTATAGCTGAGCGCTGTGGACTCTACGCATTCTATCTCAAAAACGATTGGACGTACACAAAAAGTTATTAAACTAATTTTGGCGCAAACTATATTACTGTCCGTGTGGTGACGGATTAAGAATACAGAGTTTCACCACGCCTATTCATCCCGAGCGGGTGTCGTAAAAGGCGACTAAGGGATAAACTACGAAAGACAACATCAATGCAAAGAGAAGGAAAACTTGAAACCAACCCTGTACCAACCCGTCTGGCCAGTATGGTATAGTAGGCCAAAACCTCCTTTCTAAGGAGAGGCCTATGTCCAGCAGTGGACTGTTACAGGCTGTTGATGATGATGTTCTATGAAAAAGTACATATAAAGTCGGTGTCGTAATAACAGTCACGATAGGGTCACGTTCATGTAAACGTTAAACAAAATCGTGTGTATCACGACATCACGATACCGAACAAAGACAATTGAGTATGAGTTAACAATATGTACATTTACAGTGAATGGCCTTTTGTTTCGAACAATAGCACATTTTGTAACTGGAAGTCTCTTAAATGAAGTTATGACAACAATGTATTCGTGTAGTAACAGTGCAAACAGTTTCCGTAGTCTGTTAAGTAAATGTAGACTTTGGGAAACATTATATCATACATACATTATTGTATAATAGAACTGATAACTTTGTATTTTGGTTGAACATGCTGACCTCTGAAACCACTTAACATCTTTTTTGAAATTTTCTACTTTAGTTGATAGTTTATTTTTGATGTTGGTTCAGACAGGAATAAGCTAATAGATTTTGATGCAACGAATTGAAGATAAACTCGCACAAAACTATCAGCTTCTTAAAGTACCTCCAATTTCTAAAAGGTAATAAAGTCATTTCGGCACGAATAGACCGGTTATGTCTTAAACACACACAGGAGATCAAAATAAAACGACAGCATTCGTCCTCTTTTTTTCATTGGTGAGTACGAGACCAAAGGCCCAGTGATAAAAAACACCTTATTTGGCCGTTGTAGCACACTATTGATCCACAGATCACTCACCATGCTGCATTATTTACACTCACTCACTCACAATAGTGATGCTGACCACAACTCTTGCATTCTGCTCATGCTTTCCATCACTTAGAGTCACTTTGGAGTCAGTCATAATTAAATATAAAGATGTAGAAAACAAAAAGATGATGAAGATATAAATGGTAGTTGATAGGCATTAACTTTAACCCAAAATATTATAAAATAATGATATAAGTAGATAGTATTATTTGCCCAATATTATTTATCGTGAGTCAAAGGAACATAACATCTGATTTTGTATAAGAATTATAATAAATGCGTTATAGACAGTATATATAGGCCAAATAATATCAACCTGACGTACAAAGTTCAATGTCCTAAATGACTGATATCATATGAATCGATCTCCTTGTTCCCTACGCTACTCTCTTATTTATCTACTAAATCTATTTAAGGAGAGGAATATTTATTATGTTATGTTTAGTTCTGAAACCTATACGCGCCTACCTTGACCGATAGATAATACTCTGAGTAATAGTCCGCTGATGTATAAATGTGCACAGAGTGTAATCAAGAAATAAAAGTTAGCAACAACTCTATTTCTCTATACTTTAATAAATTTCTTGAAATAGTTATTTTCCCAAAATAAGAATCGCTTTAGTATTAAAAAAAATCGAAATTTTATTAATAAAGGCATAGTATGTCCTTATGTATGTCCAATAAATATTAAAAATATGTATAAATGTACTTTAAAACATGGCAGCATTACCTGTCTCTAGGTTTCTGTTCCTATGTGTTTAAATCATTAGATTATCCCGAACAGAAAATACTAAATATATATAGAAATATAGCTAAACATTGTAATTTTGTTGAAAGTGCAGCTTTGTTTAATTCAGAAAATACAATGTAAACAATGGTATGATTCATTGCATCCATTGCTCCACATACGAAAATATTAGTTTCCTTGAAACAATGTTGATACCCAAACAGCTACAATTCATAGGTTAAGTATATTTTTGTCTAGATGTTTGTTCTTAATTAGACCACATGGCGAAAATAAAGAGGAGTGCTCTTTACCAGTGTAGAAACAGGCACAGTGCAGTAAATATAATTGATATATAATAAAGAATCAGCTTTCAAGTGTCCTCATCATATGCCTAGCTAATCGGCTACTAATTCAAAGTTTTACCTGAATACTTTTTACTTTTTAAACCGTGCAACTGGCATTAGACTTCCGCAACCCTGCGGGCAAACTGAATTAAAATTTTATTTGTCAGTGTATTTGAGGGCACTCACATCCCAGCAACGATTGCAATAAACGTTCATAACAACCAGGACCAACGGCTCTCTGAGGGTAGGTCGGGCGCGATACACTGAGTATGATACCATCTCTATATCTATATCTCGGCTCTTGTTCTATATCATATTTAGATGAATGTTACATCTACGCTTTGCTTTTCTTATGGAAAAATTCAGATTTATCGTGCTTAAACATTCAAATCTTAGTTCAGATTACACATACTGTCATTAATACATAGAGAAATCTTAACAGAAAAACCTATGAAAAGAATTAGGTCAATTATTTTTTTACGTCGACAGAATTAGCCGTATGCGAACTGAGAATTTAATATTTCAAAACTTATCAAAACAGTGTTAAAAGCGGATTGTAATATATAAATGTTGAAAGTATGCTCTACGGGATCGTTGAACTCTGAAATGGACGGAAAGTATAGATATATATATTTATGAACAGGGTTGAACAAATAACAGAAATCTTTGTTTAAAACAACTTTGATAACTAAAGTAAAAAGACGTTTGCATAAGGTTATGAATTCATAATGGTTGTCTAATAAAATGCAAATTTAAAAAGGTAGACTTTATAATTAGGCAGGTATCTTAGATTTTGTTCTACATAGTTTATACATACTCCCGCATTAGAGAATATACTACATCTTGTGTCACGAAGAACTTTACATACATACATGAAACGGACACAAAGAACACTCAGACTCAGAACAACAATTTATGAATCACATAGTGTTGTTCTGAGTCTGAGTGTTATAGTAGGCCAAAACCTCCTTTCTAAGGAGAGGCCTACGTCCAGCAGTGGACTGTTAAAGGCTGTTGATGATGATGATGATAGTGTTGTTTAGCGTAGGTTTTGAATCCACGACACTTAGCGGCGGTAGAAAGCGGCCTGGCGACTGCTTAAACTACTAGGCCAAGCGTGCAATCAAAGTCAAACCAGAAGCATTGTCAAGAAATGAGGGATGAAGTTGGTATAGGCTTGCGTAAATATTGTTGTTGAGAATGTAAAAATTGTCGTATGACGATTATAGTTGCTTCCAATTCTATCTCTCGATGCAATGATGGAATGATAGCAATGGAACAAGATCTTGTTTTGAGAAAAAAGTGAAAAACATATTTTCGCTTTTCAGACGTTAGAAGAACGGTGAAAACACCTGAATTGTGACAGAAGTATAAAAGTACATAAACAACAATGATTTGGCAAGGTTTCATATATTTAAAGGGATTACGATTTCCGCAATTCTGCATTTCATAATACAGAAATACTACTAAACATCTTCATTTACCATTTCTTTCTTATGATATTAGAAAATTTACCAATGCAGATAGTAACATTACTTCAAATACTCAGGATGAGACACGTGGTTAAAACAATTATTAGCCAATAACACAAGATATTACATACGTTAAAGATTTTAGAAAGAGAATCGACTTGAAATACTTACATCTCGGCTTCGAAGGCTGGTGATCAAACCAATCAAAACAATTGTCCTAACAATTACTTGGGAAGTTCTAAGTTAGGCAGAGTACTTTTGAACTATTTTCATTTCTTTGTCAAAAATTGATGAAAGGAACATTATAAAGGTTCTTAATAAATAATGAATTTACGTGCTCTTCCTCTTTTTGATATCTCAATCATAAGTAAGTTAAATATAAATATTAGACTAATCTGCGAAAATTGCATTTCAAGTGAAGTCTCGTAAGTATTTATTGCGATTGGTAGGTAGTATTTGTCGCTCACAGGTTTACAAAATGTGCAACTTCAATGACCTCATAATTTGGGTTTTCAAAATTTCTTCTCTGACTCCACTGCTGGACATAGGCCTCCCGGAAGACTATCCACAATGTGGACAGTACGTCCTATTAAATTACTAACATTCATCATTAATTAAACTTAATTTTCATTGTAAAATTAAGTTTTAGTTACTTCTAGGCGCCATAATATATCTCCGAAGTCAGCATCAACAAGCATGGTGACGATTTAAGGGTGCGATGTAAATTCTCCATCAGAACATCAAACAGTTTTATGACACGGGCTGATGACAGCTGCGGAAAAGTGCTAATTACACACACACGAACAATGCGTTATTGTGCCAAAAGCTCCGAGTTCAGAGTAATAGATTACAAGAACTATACACTAGTGAGAGAGTGTGGCCAATCACCGATTTGTTTCAGTCGTGTTTTTTAATTTTATTCTTTTACCATAGAGCAAACTAGAGCAAAGCAAAAAACCGCGAAATCCACTGTAAAAGCAATAGCAATTTAGAATGTTATACTTGAAACCAGTACATACGTAGTATAATCTATTTAATTTTGTCCAATAAATACCGTTAATTAAATTAATAGAACTGATTTCAATACGTACATACTAATTGAAATTCCATATGTCATATTTTTTATTGTACAAACAAAATAATATCTTCGGATGCTAGAAATAAAGACGAAATTCGTGCGAAAGATTCATTTTAAATACGATGTTATTCAATTGCGTGCAGTAGAATCTAAAATAGATTCAACTACTCCGTCTCAGCAAGATACGTACATTTTTGGAAATCAAATAAAAGCACTGCGTTGAAAATAAATCAACAACAAGGTTATATGTACCTACATAACCCTAACAAATACTATAGGTATTCTTTTTTAAGGTCAACTTTACGTTTAGTCGTTGAAGAAAAAATTGTAGATAGGCGTTAGTTAGTTATCTAAATAATAATAATAATAAGTAAATATATTTGGACATCTAACACACAATATCATGTAGTCCCAAACTAAGCAGAGCTTGTGCTATGTGTACTATACAACTGATATAAATACGTAAACATATTTTATTTTGTAAATACATACATATTATCCATAGAAAACACCCAAACTCCGAAACAAATATTTGCAGATCATACAAACTTTTGATCCGACCCGGGAATCGAACCCGAGATCAACAAGGCAGTATAGTTTCCAAAAGAGTTACCTTTATGAATGAGTAAGATTAATGAAAATTTTGATAATGTAACACTCAATTGTCAAAACATCAGGCAAAAGAAGAGCCAGGGGTCTCCCTGAGAAGACTCTAAAAAAAATTGCGATCCATGGCTTTGGTGTGTCCAAACTGATGTCATTATAAAAATATAAATTTATAAATCTATAAACTCGATTACTATACTATATCCATTACTAGATAATCGTCAACTTCGAAATTCGAAACTAACATTTTTTTTTTTATTTTGTTATAGAAGTCCAAATCTAGAAAGTTGACAAAAAGTTAACGAAAGATTTCACAAAAATATTTATTGTACTTGCTTGCTACTCCGACAGATTTCGTTCTGACAAAGATTTCGGCTCGTTGCAGTCAAATAAAAATAAAACTATTTTAAATAGAACATAGAGTAGTCCCTTTCCTTGGATCTTTAGGCACGCATAATTATTGTCTAAACATAATAATAATAATACGGCTTGATCTATTGAACCTAACGATTCTTTGTTTTGTTTTGTCTCTTTGTGTTGATTTTAGTCAAATTAGTCAGGTTTCATTTAACTCCGGTGATATATATGAGAAAAGAAAACTGTTCTGTTTAATATTTTTCACATTTTCTTAATGTTTTTTCTCGTAATCGGTTGATCGCTTCCCGAATTTTTCGCTTTATTTGCAATTCATTTTTAGGGTAGCCAAATGGCAAAAAACGGAACCGTTCGTCAAGTCTGTCTGTTTGTCTGTCCGTCCGTATGTCACAGCCACTTTTTTATTTTCACGGATTTACAGTATTTCAAGAAGGTAGAACATTTTTTTTCTTCTAACTATTTTAATTATAAAGTAAGCATTTGAATTAGGTAAGTATAAAAATCAAGATTAAGTTCCACTGTTTACATTTTTTGAGCGAAATTCGCACTGCACTACATAAAGACAGCTAAAATAAGATTCTGGCAATAAAAACTTACGGCTAATCTTTTTAATCACCGGTAATTACAACAACATGTTCCCAAAATACTTACATCTGCGAGTATTACACCACAAGACGTTTCTTTACGTGAATAGAACAGCGGTTAATGTGGTCAAATGGTCAATTGCCTACCGATTGTCGGAAAAACCATTTCTGTGACGATAACACCATATTCATTTTTGTAAATAAAATAGAATTTAATATAGAACACGTCACAGAAACAGTTAATTCAGTACACAAACTTAGACACGCCACACGCGTAAGTTCTTACGCTTGAGTTTTACAATAATATTATGCTCCTACCGAAAGGAGATAGATATTACAATTTTTATCGTCTACTACTTGAAATAATATGCTTGATGCATTTAGTTGATTCATTTAAAAAAATCCTATACTTGCATATATTAAAGGTCAAGTTTATAATATGTTTATGTTAAGCTCAAAATCCGAAAACGCTTAATGAGCGAAAAATGCTCGCAATTCACAACGCATTGTGGTTGCAATGGTTGCAATCAAAGAAAGACAACAATGCGAAATTCGCTTAGATCTCAAGAAAACGCTCAGGAGTCAGAACACGAAGCACTTAAAGACGAAAACTATCAAGTTTTTTTTAAACAGAGTATAAATATTCGAAAGTTGGTAAACGAAGGAAGCTTTTTAATTTTACGAATATCAATCAAAACTTAAAATCAATATTTGTTCTTGCACATTTACCTTCATATGATATAATTTCAGATATATTTTAGAAATATGCACCTTGGAATAAATAGTTCGTGTTCTGCATAAATCTTAAAGTCGCTATGGCTTTTCCTACTCTCGGTTAGGCAATCGCACGGTCACGTCTGCCATAATAAACGAAAGTCCCACGAATCAGTCGTGAGTTGTGAACTCACGTTTCGGTTAAGTACATTTTAGTATACAAATAGTAACTTGTTACTGAGAAAGGAAACCTCGTGAGCAGATTTTTAACTCGTATGTTTAAAAAGCAATCGCGGCACTTTTACTGTAGGTGTAACTTTTTTTCGTCAATGATTTATAATACAAATTATATGAAATTTATTATTAATTTAGTGTTCTACATGCTTATGACCAGTTGTGTAACTATGGCGTTTTTAAATGCTTGTACGTACACTTTGTTCCACAGAAAAAAAAGTAAACAGACAATCTGACATCGAAGAGTACAGCTGGGTAATACAGCCATTTTGTTGTAGATATAGTGCTCTAATACTGAATTGTCCACATACAATTCAAGATTCTTAATGACGGGGTCTGAACACCCGTCCCTCAGAGACCACCAAGTCATCGGTCCTGAGCCTTTCAAAATATAATTTATGTGGATTAACTTACACACATTCGAACTACATTACAATAGTCATAGCCAATAATTAACTTGTGAAATATTGGTTTCCTCACTTATGGGCCCGGTAAACGATCAAATTTGTTTGACAAATTTACGTGTTTGTCAAATTATTTGATCGTGTGCTGCTGTGTTTGACGCGTTTGTCAAACAAATTTTAATCGTTTACCGGGCCCTTTAGAACGACATAAAATTCAAAATAAGAACTCGCGGTCACTAGTGGTTTAGCACAATCTCAAAAGTTGCCATGTCGAATGGCATTGCCACTGGTGTGACTTGGGTTTTGTTTATAGCTATGATATTGATAGGACATATGATGAGGTTCTTCATTTACATTATGATACCTATAAAACAAGAACGTTTAAATTAAAACTTTAAATGCAAGATAATTTAACTTAATTTATGCAGTTACATTATTATTTCGATGAAGTATTAATGACAGGAAGTAGCATTATCAGCTATTACGATGGCTTCAAACTGTGCCAAGAATGATGGACCGGATGCCTATTTGAATATGAAAGAATCTAATTGAGGCAAGTAGTGTTATTAGTTGATGAGTTACCTATTTCAAAATAAATACATTTCACCAAATTATTGAATAATTTACTGTCATCTAAATATCATTAAATCATATATTAGTCGTGTTAGGGATAAAGTGATTAATAATACTATATTCATGTTGAGATATGATTCAGGCATGCTATGTTTCAATACAGAGTGCTCTTGACTGCTCCTCATATTAGATTTAACAATTATTCCGATAGGATGGGCTTTTGGGATTAAAGATTTAGCTTTTAAGTTCAATGTTTCATAAAACTGCTATAAAATGGCGCTGTGTTTTTGATTAATGAAATGTAATGGCGAAAGTATTGTTCTACACGGCTAAATTTAGAAACACTTGATAGCAGTGAATATACTTTTGACATTTTATATACACTGGCAATAAAACAATGCTATTAATTATTCTTCAGATAAGATTTATATCACATCGGAAATATTGCCAACATAAATAAATTTAGCACACTTGTAGATTGTAATGACTATCACGTCGCTGTAAATTAAACTCCTTATAATTATATAAGTCTACAAAGGGGTACAATAATTTAAGTACTTGGGATGTACCATCACCTACACGAACACCCGTGAGAAAGAGATTGACATGCGTATCCAAAACAACTTGCGATGTAGTGCGGCTCTGCGCAGGGTGCTGGCGTCCAGCTTGCTTCTAATACAAAACACTAAGTTAAAATTATATAATAAAGTTATAAGGCTGATACTTATGTATGGGTGAGAAGCAGGAACGCTGACACAAAAAGAGGAGAACAATCTTCTCATTGCAGAAAGGGAAGTCTTGCGAACGATCTTGGGCCCTGTGCAGAGACCTGATGGAGGATGGAGATTAAGGAAAAACGTATATATTGAGGATGCCGTGGCGGAGCTAAATATCATCGGACAAATCAAAGCACATAGGCTCCGGTGGCTTGGCCACGTTGAAAGAATGGGAGAAGGTCGAGGAATGAAAAGAGCCTTTCTGGGTCGTCCAATCGGGTGACCCAGATATCGCTGGAGCGATACAGTAGAGGCAGACCTTGGGGAGCTTCAGGCTGACAACTGGCGAAAGACAGCCCATGGAGTGACGTTCTCTTGTGTCGGAGACCAAGACTCACTTTGGGCCGCAGAGCCAACGGGAGTAAATGTATAAATAAGTAGAGACTGCCTCTTTGTTCCGTGTGACTTTGGTTGGTGTGTGTGTGAAATTTAAATAATGAAAAGCAATTAAAGCAATTAACTGTCTGTCTGTTACGCTTTTGTGGTATAAATGATTCACTGTTTTTAGTAAAACTTGGCATTTTGATAATTTAATTCTTGAGAGGAAGGACATAGGCTACTCTTTACCGCGAGATTCAACATACTTATACGCCGGCAGAGCCGCGGTCAAAAGCTATTAAACCATTAGAGCTTGCCTCTGTAATTTTTAAAAGTTAATAACATTTTTTATTAATGCTATGTAAACAATCTTCTAAATTAATAATAGAAAAGAATTATTTAGTCATTTATCTTTGTAGCTATACGAGTAAAAGTATTCCACTATTATCGATTGCCCCATAACAAACACAAATTTAACAAAATAGGTACCTAAAAAAACTAACTTTTCAAAATTCTAATCACGAACACGTTTCGAAGTCTTTCACTTTCAAACTTTCTTGCCGAGAAGTTTTTCTCACAACTTTCTACGAAAATCTATGATCAGTCAACCATAAAGTTTGAGACATACTGCACCGAACACGAATCAAGGGCGATGCCTCACGATATTGCGTCAATTCGAGTATTTGGGCCAAATCAAAACTACTAACTGCGACGTACACAGCCGGAAATCGAAATACATACATAACATTACGAATTGCAAGTTCTAAATTAATGATTCTAAATAGGTACCCGGCAAAACAAATCTAGGTACATCTAGGTCAAGCAATGATTCTAATATTAACCACTATTTTTATGTAGGTCTGACCTTCAAGATTTTATATCACCTCAAACATTTCTACTTGATGATATGTATACGTAGTATTTTCTTCCATAAATAAGCTAGATTATAGCCCTGTAGACCTACTTAGAATGAGGAAATAATACAAAATATTATTGTTTGGCAGTGGGTGTATCATTCGACCTTCATAATAATGTCGAGACCAAGGTAGCACATGTCCACAGTCCAGTTTATCCTATTTATTATAGTAGTCAGAAACTTCCCGCTCAAAATAGATTCACTATTTGGAATATTTCACAAGAATAAACTCAAATGATGTATGGAATGTTAACATTTTTTATTTGGAAAAAATATCAACCGAAAAAATGTATAACGTAATAACTGTCATTGTTAAAATAGACAAATATCAGCTGACGGTACTATGACCAAGAACCTTGACGAATACCTTAAGAGGCTCACCTAAGAGCGCCGTACCAAGGTTCTGATGCAGACTGCAGTTCTTCTTGACACATCCCGTATAGTATGGAGTTTAAAGTCTTTGGTGCCCCGGTTATTTGTGTAAATACATACATAATATACATAAAAACTACCTTAACTTCAAACCAAATATTCGCGTATCTTACTAACATCCGACCTCAAATACCTCAAGCACAGCAGTCGCATACGCTAAAACATATTTCGACCTCACATGAGACGAAAGTACAAATCGAGATGTGCTGGTCTGGGAAATAAAAGAAAATAATTCAAGACACGTGACGTCGAAGTGATCTTGGGAAATTTTAACTTCAAATTATTTACTTACAAACAGAGTTATTTTCCCATTTAAAACATTAATAAGGATGTCAAGTCATATTATTAAAGATTATATAATTAAAGATTGACTTTTACTGATTAGTATTTATGGCAATAAATTTGAAACTAAAAATATTCCTACTATGAATATACTATAAAATTAAATATGCCTATACTAAATCTACAAAGAACTATACAAAGCAATTTGACTGCACGTTTGCCCTAGCGATTTAAGTATTTCGCCAAGTGATGTCGGTTCAAATCCCACGTGGGATAACACTTTGTGTCCGTTTCATGTATGTTCTTTGTATCCATTTCATGTATATTTGTAAAGTCCCCCGCGACACAGGGGCACATGCATATTCTTAATGTCTTTAAAAAAAAGGAATGATTCATGTATGATTAAAAACATAAAAGTTACAACATATTACGCTAAACAGGAACAAAACACATAGGTAATCAGCTTCCCTTATCAGTTAATTGCAAAATACTACATAGCGCTATGGTTTAAACAGTGCCGTTTAATGCGATAAGAATGAGCAAACTTAGTCCAGATTGCACGCTCGTCACCAGAGTTAATAACCGCTGTTCCTCCGACAATACCTCTTGAATTTTTTATTCAAAAAATGCACATGGGCATAAAATGATGTCGGTACAACACATTTTCTTCAACTTTGTCCTAACTATTCCTTCGCTACCATATACACACACGCTGTTTCCAGTAGGTATTTGTACCGTTTTCCTGGATTTCAATTTATCTATTTCTCTCTGAAACCGTTGCCAAGGTTCGCGTAACATTTCAATTTCAAATGTTTCGGATTCTTATTTCAGTTACATTTTCGTAGACCACCAGACTTAGATTCAACGTCACGTCTTATGACCTTGCAGATGGTGGATCACAAGTTTTTTTTTAACTTTGCTATATTTATATGTGTTTTTATTTACTTATGAATACACTTTTTATATTGACATTAACTATTTCTAGCTAGCACAGATTGTTGTTGGTCATCTTCATTCATCAGCCTATCTCAGGCTACTGCTCGACATAGGCCTCTCCAATTGCATGGGACTTCGTTTGATCATTGGCGTCTCGCATCCTGGTCTTGCTAGGCGTCTTGCATAAATCATCACTCCACAAGCCGTCCTGCACTACGTTTGCCGAGACACGGTCCCTCAATACAAATTTAGTAAGGCGGTTTTAAGTTCCTCATCGTTAATAGTCCTGAAAAATGCTAATAAAATATCACGTGATTAATTGACGTTCCATTATCTGGATAAATGTTGGACTCCGTGTGTGTGTTATTTCTCAAGACTAGACGTTTGTTTTTTTTTTAATTTTTCAAACAAATGTTTAACAATATTCGTTTGACACAATAACTTTACATATTATTGTCATATTATTCTACGTTATAGTGTATGTATTAGTTTTGTTTAGTCACTTCATGTTGGTGTGGAGGTGGTGGTGTAGCGGTAATTGAGTAGCATTGGTGGTGCAACTTATGTCACTGCGATCAAATGTTTGTATGATTTGAAACTATTTGTTTTGGTACTTAGATGTTTACTGTGCAAAATATGTAGTTCCAAAAAAATATAAATGCGTTTATATCAGAGAATGTCGAATTCTCTGTGTTTTCGATAACTAACAATAAACCAATTATTGCGCCACTGTCATCAGGAGGCAACTGGTGTTAAAAAATTAAGTTAAGCTCCTTTTATTTGGAAAAGAATTATACTTCTAATATTTGAGCCAAGCTACGTCAAGCATAGCCAGTTTAAAAATAAAAAAAACCATGAGGAAGTCATATATTATATACATACCTACGTTAATAGGTCAAACCTTTCATTCACCTACATTTATAAATAGGCGTCGCTCACGTAAATGTTTACGGCATTAGGCTACACTTTTCATTTCTACCGATAATGTTCACTTACCGCGAAATGAACCATGAAAGCGTATCGTGAAATGTATCGAATCCATTCGATGCATTTGATCGATTTACGATAACCGTTGTAATAATTAAAACTTTTGCTGTGGACAGTTGTAGTTATTTCTGATTATTATTTAAAGTCAGAGGAATTATAAAAAAAATAGACAAAATTTTGCATTATTTTATAACCTTTCTTCTTGCTTTCCTGTGAGAATGCAAATGAAATTATTATTTCTAAATTATTTATCTATTCTAAATGAAATTAGAATTGACCATCAAATTTGAAAGATCATATGAAATTACTATAGATATCTACTAGTTATAACACTATGATGCAAAAATTACATAAAGATCTTTACGATCGTTAGAGTTGAATGCCTTTGAAAACTATAACTTCTCTAATGGTGGACGTTGGATGTCGATCTCTGTAATAATGCTGTTAAACATTTATAAATAGAATCTAAGAATGTTTGGGTGTAAAACCTTGTAAATCATATTCTTACTCCGTTTAACGATTGGTCTGGAAACCAAATGCATTTTGACGTACTTAGGGTTTGCTATTAAGTAAATATAACATCGTTATCGTCGTACCTAATTAAACAACATGCTTTTTTCTATTTCTGTCATATCCCGCAATATATCGTGTTGTATGTGTAGACTAGCGGATTCCTGCGGCTATTGTTGCAAACCGCGACTTAAGACTCGTAGCGAAGTAGTTTCGCCTTATGTCATCAGCGATCTACCAGTGAGTCTCCTCAATATTGGTCCAGTCGTTCCAGATATTACCCGAAAGAAACAAATTGACAGAATTGAAAAAAACATTGAATTGCTTTTTAGGGTTCCGTAGCCAAATGGCAAAAAACGGAACCCTTATAGATTCGTCAAGTCTGTCTGTCTGTCTGTCTGTCTGTCTGTCTGTCTGTCTGTCTGTCTGTCTGTCTGTCCGTCCGTATGTCACAGCCAATTATTTCCGAAACTATAAGAGCTATACTGTTGAAATTTGATCAGTCGATGTATTCTGTGAACCGCATTAAGATTTTTACATAAAAAAAGAAATAAAACAATACATTTTGGGGGTCTCCATACTTGGAACTGAAACTCAAAAATTTTTTTTTCATCAAACCTATACGTGTGGGGTATCTATGGATAGGTGTTCAGAAATGATGTTGAGGTTTCTAATATCATTTTTTTCTAAACTGAATAGTTTGCGCGAGAGACACTTCCAAAGTGGAAAAATGTGTGTCCCCCCCCCCTCTAACTTCTAAAATAAGAGAGTGATAAAACTAAAAAAAATATATGTTGTACATTAACATGCAAACTACCAACGAAAATTGGTTTGAACGAGATCTAGTGAGTAGTTTTTTTTTTAATTCCTACTTAAATTATAAATGCGAAAGTACCTCTGTCTGTCTGTCTGTTACGCTTTCACGCCTAAACCACTGTATCGATTTTGATGAAATTCGGTATGATGATAGAACTGAACTTAGGAAAGGACATAGGCTACTTTTTACTGCAATAATCGAGACACAAAGACCAAAGCTAGGTGATTATAAAAATACATAAATCGAAGATGTCAAAATGTATCACTGTTTACCTCCTGTCAAAACTTCACAGGTTGCTAGGAATAACACACTTGCATGGCAACCATAATTATAGTTTGTAAATGACATATAGACCAGTAGACCAGAGTAGATAATTTTTGAAAACAAATAAAATTATAGTAGGATGAAACCTATTGGAAAAGAAGGAGAATATTATAAAAATGAAAGGAAAAATAATTTACGGGCGATCTGAGGTCGGGAAGGGGTAGGGAGGGAGGTTTTCGGGTCCTTTAACCGGGGCGTGAAAAAGCATCTCACTAAGCCGCCATAGTGTGGGCCGCCATACATTATTGTCCGCATTCGCAGCAAGTGTGGTAGCCCCGACCCTTGGATTCTGCTCATGCTTTCCATCAGGCAGGGTAGAGTCAGATTGGATGGCTAAATATATACAACAAAGGGTAAAAAACGGTTTATCTCGATTTCCAGCAAAACTACAAGGAAAATAGTTAAATGGCAAAGTTGTAGGTAATTAAAAGATGTACAACTTTTTAGGGTTCCGAAGTTTATGACTTCGAACCCTTATAGATATGTCATGTCCGTCTGTCCATCCGTCCGTCCGTCCGTCCTCGACTTGTCGTCCAAACAGTAAGTGCTAGAAAGATGAAACTTTGCATGAATATGTATTGTAATTGTGCTACAATAAAATTATGAAATATATTTTTATTTAGGGTACCTCCCCTACACGTAAAGTGGGGATGTTTTTTTTTCTCACGGCTACCCCATCATGTAGGGTATCATTATATAGGTCTTTTAAAAACATTACAGGTTTGTTAAGACGATTTTTTGATTTAGGTATCCGTTTGCGAGAAATTCCACTTTAAAGGCAAACTTTTTGTAAAAACAGGCCGTCCCACCCGCCGAAAAATTTGTGATAGTGGTCCATATAATGAACTTTAAATGAAAACTATAACGAATTAGATGACTTTGTTAGTTCAGGAGTTATAGAGGCTTAACTTTTACAATGCGCTTACTTGGAAAAGTCATACAAAATCAACGCATTAATACGTAAACATAACAATTATCACACACTTGGCCGATTTTTTATAATATCATTGATCAAAACACTATTATTAAAACATCGATCAAAGTTACAACTAACTACAAGAAATTTTATATGATGTTACCTGCTGATACGGAACCCTTCATGGGCGAGTCCGACTCGCACTTGGCCGCTTTTTTTGATGTACTTAAGTGTCGTATGTATATAATTTTTACTTTCAGCATTTATTAAAAAAACGTTTATTTGATATTACTAACACACACTTTTTATTTTGACATTCCTAATATAACACTGCAAACTTCAGTTCAAACCCATATATTATGTGAGACGTACTTTAGATTAATAAACATATGGAAAACCATGCCAAAAATAACCTGTTTTGTATTCCTGTAATGAGTAAGGCGCTTTTAAGAGCTCCTTATAGAGTCGCTGAACTCTACGGTCAAAGGAAGAAGATCTTTGTTCGAATCTTTCATCACCATCAACTTTAATTAATTATTAAATTTATACGTTACCTACTTACATACATGTATGTAGGCCATACAAATATTAGAAAACACGTCCAATCCTTGTGCATTGAGCTTTATTTTATCAAATAATTGCCTCGGAAAGATCGATCTTTGGAATAAAACTGATCTGATTTTTTATGACCTTTCCGTTTCCTGTCCTAACGAAGTTTAAGTAAAGAATAGAGATCATTTATGTCAGTTTGTTGGCCAATAGCAGCCAATAGGATTGATGCATATTTTACTATGGAAGACGTATTGCTGAGTGATTATGATATTATACTATAATTATTGACATTAATTTAAACTTTCTTTCTGAAGTTATATTGTCATATATATGTATCATCCTTTCGGGCCTAGGCCAACATGGAGAGTGAAACGAATGTAATAGATAGAGGAGCACATGAAATCCTAGCATGAGTCATACTCATTCAACATGACGTCATTTTGACTACCAAAGACCATTGAAATTAAAGCTTGGAATTGTAGATTCTAACGGATTAATAACAAAGAAATGCATAAATTACATACAGAAATATATTTTCTCAGAACTAATAACTTTTTGTAACGCGTTCTTACAATGTTCAAAATACCGTAAATAATGACACGCAGTGAACTAAAACCGGTTTCGTTTAACGGTACAACACCAGTTGGTCATGCAAAAAATTGCATGTTAGTTACCAGACAGCGATTAAAAGCGCGTTGTCAGGTTAATTTAATTGGAATCAATTCGTTTCGTTTAGAAATAGACATGGTGACGCATGTGTAACAGTCTATTTAGAATGTTTTTTAATGCGAAGTATTTCGAATTCTGAAATTAAGAGCGTAAACATATACATAACTCAATATTTTAACTGCAATAATTTTATATGTAGTTTAGAATGCTTTTTAATGTTTTTATAGGTTACTGACGCAAAGGCTTTGATTTATGTTACTATCTAAATAACATTTACAATTTGAAATATATTTTAATTGCTTTTTTGTGTATTTATTAACTTTGTAGGCGTGATTTTCGGTTTTTAAGCAACAAACATAAAAGTTATTAAACTGGAAAATAACCTAATAACATTTCACGAAGTAACAATTGTGTACCTTGTCACGTAATGCCACATTAACGACTTACTATTTATCTATATCAAACTCACCAATACCAATTACGGTCAAGGGCTTGATAACTATAAGTTAGTATGTACCATTATTTGCCCGAGGCATCTATATCGGATTTCACGGTACATTCACGTTAATCTTAAAACACTTAGACTCTGTCTGTAAAAGAATTCTCAAAATCGGTTCAGTAGATTTATATTATTTATTAGGCCACTAACCGCTCACACACTTTTACAAAGTAATTAACGAATTTAAAGTTCTTAGTACTAATCTTTTAGCCACTTACAAGCAGGCACAGCTAGGATTTCCGACGAGTATAAGGTAACGGAGGAAGAGCTGGAGCGAGCCGTGCGGCGGCTGACTTCCCGGAACATCGCGCCTGGACCTGATAGTGTTCCAGGTCGGGCGTTGGTGATAGCTCTGTCTGATCTGGGGGACATACTGAGGCATATTTTAACACATTGTCTTGGTCTCGGTATGTTCCCCCTCGGCTGGAAAGAAGCGAGGCTGGTGCTCTTAAAAAAGAAAGCAAGAAATGCAGATTCGCCATCTGCGTTACGACCGATATGCATGCTGAACGAGTCAGGGAAACTCTTTGAGAGGGTTATCTCTGATCGTATCAACAGGCAGCTGTCGTGAGTGGGCCCTGATCTATCGGATGAATATCATGAGTTGCCGCCTTAACTGCGGATAGTCATAGATGGCTATCTGCGCTACAGGAAGGTATAGTATATCGATGGGAACGGAGTGCTAAACCGAAGGGAGGTGTGTTGCGCGGGGTTCCTCAGGGCTCTGTATTGGACCCATTGCTATGGAAGCTCGCATACGATGCGGTCCTTCGCAGTAGACGTGAAGTACACACAAGTGTACTTATGTAAAATGTAAAAATTAAACCCATACACATGGGTTTAAATTTAAAGTTCTTAATACTAAGCATCTCGCTACTTACAGGTAGGCACACTTAAGATTCATTAGACTCAAAGATTAGCTATATAGCTGTATAAATATAAGTACATTAATTAATAAACGCATAACTACAAAAGTAAAATACTTGTTAAACTTGTATTCTTTTTTTTGTGTAAAGTAATTTTGACAATATTTTTTACAATAATTCTGTAACAGCAATTAAATTTTGATTTTGTCAATTGTTACTGATAAGACTGTTAGTTTTTCAGTATAAACTTAATCCCAGCTTTTATTATATCCAAGATTATTTGGGGTGGGCTACTAGTTAAACCAGTCTTACCTGGATATCACTTTTTCCAAGAAGCGACTGGCATAGAACCTCTGCATCCCTGAGGGCAAACTGAATTCGAAAGTGAACTTTAGATATTCTCCCATGACAGAATTTTCTGTTCAATTGTGATCATTAGGTGTATTTTCAATTATTTACGGATGAGCACGTTATAAACATTGGTATAACGAGAAAAGGTACATAACAGATTTCTTCGTCCTTCAAGAGTCAAGTCTTATGTCTATAAAATATACACGATGAGATAAACTATATACATAATGATATAACTATAAGACTAATGAATGTCCTGAAATCAAGAAAAATGTAAGTACTTTTCCTGATTACAAATTCGAAACCTTAGTAAGGAATTAAAATAGTCAGTCAATGTGGATTTCTCCCATGGTAGAGCTTAAAATTACTATTAATAAATCGTAGAAATTAATTTATTCAGATTGATTTGCGCACATTTATCAATCACTGATCAACGACAATCTGCAACGATTTATAAATTTGCGCAAATCGGTTTGCATAGATTAATGGCTACGAAATATTGTTCCGTGTGTAGCAGGTTTAACAATGAAATAAATCTCCTTTGATTTAGGCAATATTTTTTTTAGCAGCAAAGTGCGCAACGAAAACTATCAAAGCGTGTCAATTATTAACGTTAAGAAATTTTATTGTTTTTGTAATAGTTTACTTGGCGAAATTGCTATTTAAAAACCAACTCACTTTATTATAATAACTGCCCTCCTAGCCAAGTTGCATTATACAAACGTAAACCGTAATGAAAAATTGACAAATGTATGAATTGAAATATTCAGAGACATCTTTCAACGCTAAGTCACTTTATCAAAATGAATTATTACACAAAAATAATAAAAATACAAAAGAATTGAAGCGAAACACTTATAACTTGGCAAAGGAGGCCATTTATATTTGAGACTTATCGTACCATGAAAGGTAAAAATAATATAAAATAATGTTTACTGAATAGGTGTAGTTTTTTTAACACTTTTTTTAAATATGCTGACATTGTTGTAAAAGTGATATTTCTACAATGAGAACTAAATAAGATATAAATTAATGCTAATAGTAAGTAAATAAAATATTTCTTTATTTAGTATCTTAAATTATTCAATTTCCTATAGACTCAGATCAAATAAAAAGGTAGATTCCGCACTTAGATAAAAGTGAAGCCAATACATACTTCTCACTTATTACTTCCTTCTTGCTTTCTATCAATTTACCCACCTTCCTAACCCCCTATTCCAATGGTCGACCCCTCCTCTGTTTGATACTCCTTATGAAGCAATATTATTTCAACCAAATGTCATTCTGGACTTCGGAATTCACAAGTGCTCATTAGAAGCGAATAGTCTATTTTCTAATAAAATTAACTCCAATTATAAGAATTGGCGCCTAATTTTTACTGACGCTTCTAAAATCTCAGCCAATGCCCAGTTGGTGCTGCTGTTTGGATTCCTTCTACTAGCATAATTTTAAATTATAAATGTCCCTCTGCTTCTTCTGTCTTCACAGGTGAGTCAATAGCTATTTTGGAAGCTGTTTCTTTCATATAAGCCCATAATTTAAGCAATAGCATAATTTTTTCAGATTCTAAAAGCTGCTTCCAATCTATTCTTTCAAATGCGTTCCGACTAAATCCCAGATCTCCTATTATCTTTAAGATTAGACAACTTTTATTTCAATGCCAGGAATTAGAAATTAACGTTGTCTTGGCTTGGATTCCTGGTCACTCAGGCATTTCAGGAAACGAGACTGCAGACTCATGTGCGAAAAATGCTATTTATGCTGGTGCTCAGGATTATTCGCAAATATACTCCTATGATATCTGTTCATCCCTTAAATCGTGGCTGTTAGATTCTTGGTCTAGATTGTGGCTTATGTCTAAAACCGTCAAGGGTCAATTTTATGGTGACATTCAACCAGAAATTCCTCTCAAACCCTGGTTTTCCAAATTTAGAAAATTAAATAAAGGCATTACTTCCACAATTTGTCGGTTAAGACTGAACCACTCATGTACCCCGGTCTTTTTGGCAAAACTCCGAATTAAGGATAGTTCTATCTGCGAATGTGGACTTGACGAAGGAACTGCGAACCATATATTTTTTAATTGCCCCAGGACCAGATTTCCCATTTATAAATTTATTCCTGCTCACATTCCTCTCCCCACGTCCCTTAAATTACTTTTAACGCGCGTTTTCACTCCTTTTGTGTATGTCCTAAGCAAATTTATTACTGCAAACAAAATTAAATTATAATTTCAGAAACGTATATTTATATCTTGTCGTATTTTTATGCGTATTTACATTACTAGTTTACTTATGTTGTATTACTTTTATAAAAGATAACAAATTACTACTTACTCTCACTCTCCTAAACAGTGTTTTTTTTCTGGCTCGATACAGCTCTACATTCAATAAATCCTTTGACAGATTGTCTTTCTAATACATGACATTGGCAAAGTTGTGGCTACAGTCTTCCACAAAGCCTTTAACCAAAAGTCAAGTCAAGTCATGGTAATAACATAAATAAATCAAGTTTTACCTATGTGTATAAAACGTTATTCCTTCAAACTTTTTGTTCACTTTTGTATCTATAGACATAACTTCCGTCTTTTTGACATTCATTTTCAGATCGAAACTACAGCAAGATTTGTAAAGAATGTTCATAAGTTTCTGTAATCCATCGGGGGAGTAAGCAACAAAGCACAGATCGATCTCTGTTATCAGAGCTTTGGACACCTTCGTTTAGACTTGTAATGACAAGTCTGAACTTGGGGATAACATACTTAAGCAGGTCAGCACATTCCGTTACACGGGGAGCACAATATTATCTTAACCGTCCGACTTTGACGTCGAAATCAATAGTCGTATCAGTGTCGCAGCTACTGTTTTCGGTAAACTGGATCGCAAGATTTTTAGTTCACACGACTTAAAACTGACTACCAAAGTCAACTATCAAAGTGTTGCGAACATATTGTACTCTTCCGAGTCATGGACAGTTTATCGCCGCTATATAAAAGTGTTGGACTGCTTCCACAGGAAATGCCTGCGCAAAATACTAAACATCCGTTGGTCTCATCGCATTCGAAATACGGAAGTGCTGCGGAGAACCAATATGGGGATTAAGGCCTATCTCATACAACGGTAACTCCGTTGGTGTGGACACATGTCCAGAAAGACAGATAAACGGATGGCAAAGTGCATCAAGTGAAAGCATGGCGGACAACTTCTTAGGTATAAAGATGTAATAGAGTGCCATAAGAAGAAGTGTAACGTGGAGCCTTCAGAGTGGGAGCAAACAGAGGCTCGGCGATCGAAATGTTGGCTGTGTGAGGACTAGAGTCGAGGAGTTTTGAGGACAGTCGCAGTAGTGCTTTCTCTTACAATTACTGCAATGGTGTGGTCATATACCCGCATCGTGCGCGAACATTTTCTAATAAGATCTGATATGTTAGCCATATATGAGCACACCAACGACAGTGTGAATGGAGCTGAAGAGGTCGCCGTGGCTGAAACCGGTCTAGGAAGTTATTATTATTATCACTTTCATATTATAATATTTACATTATTTAATTTGATAGGACGGCATTTTTAAGGCAAACTTACTGTATGATGTCTCGTACGAAACTAACTAAAAGTAGCGTAGATTGTGCAAGTGTGAGCATGAGCGCGTGTGTTTACTTGAATTGATCTGAGCCTTCGGAGAATATATGTATAAGCTTAGGTATTTATTAGAGTTACTTCGAAGTTTTAAAATCTTTTTATGTATTACGTTTATCAGAATTCAGATGCCTGATACTGACCATATTCGTGCGTTGAGTAGTTAAAAATTTTCACATAAAAATATTAAATACGATGAGAGCTAGGTAACTAAAAATTGTTGTCAAAGACTAAGAAATTGATTAAGAAGGAAAACACTATCATCGACGTTACTTTGCAATAGTTACTCCAAAAAAATATGATTTTAGATACTACATCAATGTTAATAATAGAATGAGTCATTTTTGTGGTAGGTATCTATTGTATTATGTGTTCATATGATGTAGGTACTTACATATGTCTATTCCTTGCATAGTTTCCTCCTGTTCAACTGAGCATAAACAAGAGGGCTATTTTTAGGGTTCCGTAGCCAAATGGCAAAAAACGGAACCCTTATAGATTCGTCAAGTCTGTCTGTCTGTCTGTCTGTCTGTCTGTCTGTCTGTCTGTCTGTCTGTCCGTCCGTATGTCACAGCCAATTATTTCCGAAACTATAAGAGCTATACTGTTGAAATTTGATCAGTCGATGTATTCTGTGAACCGCATTAAGATTTTTACATAAAAAAAGAAATAAAACAATACATTTTGGGGGTCTCCATACTTGGAACTGAAACTCAAAAATTTTTTTTTCATCAAACCTATACGTGTGGGGTATCTATCAAGCGCGGATCCAGGGGGGTGGTCATGGGGGTCATGACCCCCCCCTGGACGCGGTCCGGGATTTAGGTGTAAAACTAATTAAAATTGTTAAACATAGTTTTAGATTTTTATCACAATATAATTTAAAAATTGACACTGTGAAACAACTAGCAACCTTATACTACACCAGTTTCTGTTATTGTAAATGAATATCGGCTGTGGATGGTGAAGTGGCAGCGGTGTTAGTCCATACCACAGTCGATTTCTAATCTAATTTTAAATTTCGATATTGAGCTGTATCTTTTTAGGGTTCCGTAGCCAAATGGCAAAAAACGGAACCCTTATCGATTCGTCAAGTCTGTCTGTCTGTCTGTCCGTCCGTATGTCACAGCCAATTATTTCCGAAACTATAAGAGCTATATGTTAAAATTTGGTCAGTCGATGTATTCTGTGAACCGCATTAAGATTTTTACATAAAAATATAAAAAAAAACAATACATTTTGGGGGACCCCATACTTGGAACTGAAACTCAAATTTTTTTTTTCATCAAACCTATACGTGTTGTTGTAAAAATGATGTTGAGGTTTCTAATATCATTTTTTTCTAAACTGAATAGTTTGCGCGGGAGACACTTCCAAAGTGGAAAAATGTTTGTGTCCTCTAACTTCTAAAATAAGAGAGTGATAAAACTAAAAAAAATATATGTTGGACATTACCATGCAAACTACCAACGAAAATTAGTTTGAACGAGATCTAGTGAGTAACTTTTTTTTAATACGTCATCAATCGTAACACGCAATTTACCTTTCATCAAATCCATACACTAGTATAAAAACATCGATGAAAGTTACAACGAACTACAAGAACTTTTATATGATGTTACTTGCTGATATGGAATGGCACGCTTTTTTGTTTTTTTACGCGCAGAAAGTTTTTTGCACCATACCCTTCGTGGGGTAAAAGAAGGGCGTGTGTAGCACTCCCGGGGGAACCGGTCTACCCACTAAACCCAGCGGCGGCCTACCTCGGCAGCTCAGAGGAACTCTAGGAACGCATCAGCGGCTTTTGGAGTCCTCCTGCCGGACATTTCGACTGAGGTACATCCCGGAGTGACTAGTCTCACCCCCGGGGCAGGATGCTGTCGGGCCTCTCACCGCTCTACGCAGTAAGAGCCGCAACACCGACCTACCTTACCAACCTACCTTAGACGACACCCTACGGCGGCACCAGGGGTGTCCCTTGTCTCGGGTCGTTTGCAGCGGTCACATCTCCCCAATTAGTGGCTGCAGCGTCCATAAGAGACGATTGGGGGACTAGCGACCTCTACCGCGTCCCCTTCACCGCCTCCTTCAAGCAGGATCGGCCCTTTCCCGATCCCTCTCAGCGGACTCATTCTGGAGCATAACGTCCTTACTCTTCCCACACTTCACATTCCTCGTCACTCGCCAGCATTGCGGCGATCAATGCTGACGGGGATATGTTTCGTCCGATCTGTCTCCTACTCGACGCTCTGCAGAACGGCAGAACGACTCCAACAGCGCGTTAGCAAGCACAGCTCTGAGTTACGAGCCGTGCCTGCGCAGACCTTGCCTATACGCGTTCCGCAGTAGCATTCCGGGCTCGTAGTCCAACACTGACTCTTCGCCTTTCCGACCGACAGAACAAATTTGGTCGCAGAATATCGTGTCCATGTCGGCTAGAATGTCGAAGGGTGGAGATCGTGCCAGGTCGCCGCCTCGTACAAAATCGTGTGGTAGCCTCGTACGACCCGTATAGTATTGTGGCTCTAATACAGCAGAAATCCTATATTAGGCCTTAACATCCTGTCAGATGATTCAAACAGCATCTCTGTGGCAATGTTTAGCATGACTGTAGAGTCCAATACGATAGCGACTGTGGCGTGTATTATGACCACATTACCCGTTACTGCTGATCATGAGGTCAAGTCCTGGGATTTCTAAAGACGGGCCAATAGTGTTATTGGGTTTTCTAACAGCAATTTCTTAATAACAGACCGAGTATGGAAGTTTGGCGATGATTCACGCCCATAGGTCGGAGTGCACGTTAAGCCATCGGTCCCGGTTGTCATGAACATCTATGGTTATCTTATTGGGAAGTCAGTGCGCTCAAATGTACTGTAACCTTCGAATTTCTGTTCTCCCTCGGGGTTGCGGAGGTCCAATGCCAGTCGCTCCGAGGAAAAACTGGATTCAGGTAAACTGGTTGAACTAGTAGACCCCAAATGATGACTGGCTACTTGTTAGTATATTAGTTAGTAGCGACAGCGGAACGATCTTTCTCTACGTTACGCTAAGAGCTTCAATGGTTGAAGAACCTCAACGTCTAACAAAACCGAACCGAATTTGTATATATTTGTTACCTGTTTACAAAAACTACATATTTTTGCAATCCTTGCAATTTTAACAATGTTAAATCTAAAATTCGTATCCAGAGACAAAGCAGTAATCGTTCGGAGATTTGTTTGTTAGATTTTCGTGAAAATTTCAATAATATATAGTACGCCGACCTGAAATATAGTACAATACTATCTATTTAGTGTCGCTACCGGCCATCGAGCTTATGACGGCTGGTAGCGAGAGATGCTTTCCGATGACTACAGTAAGGGCCCGACGCTGCACTGCCTATGCGGGGCAAACCGCCAACGTGTGCAGGCCCGATGTCTCACTGCAGTCGCAGTGGTGGCAGGCGGGACTCGATCCCCTCCTAGCGAACGAGTGCAGGAACTTTCAGAAGCTACTGTGCCCGTAAAGCACCTGCGTCAGTCGGAAGGAAAGGGTCTCATGCTGCCGCCCTGCCCACTCGGCGATGACCGGCTGGAGAGCCTCCACGGCAGCGAAGCCAGCGCGTGGAGTCTCCAGCTGGAACAACTATCTGACCATGGTGGCTCGGCAAGCGGCTTCACACCACTCGCGTATGTCCTCGGGCGGTGGGCGAAAACCGTTCTCCACCCGGAAGTCAGCCACTCGCCGATAAACTTCGGCGAGCACTTTCGCCTCTAAATCCTACGGGGGTGTTCCGGCCAAGTCGCATGCCGCCTCTGTGGACACCGTGCGGTATCCACATAAGGCTCTGACCGCCACCCACACCGGTGCACCGTACTGTGCAATCGAAAAGACAACCCCCGTGTACAGCTGCCTCGTGGGAACACTGGTCCCGCCCATGTGGGCAACAGTAACCCTAGGGTGAAGTGCTTGTCGAAGAGCCGCCTACCGTCGTACGAGGACCGAGTTGACCTCGATGGAGGCGCCTACGGGTGAACCACGACGGAGCCCATGAAACAAAAGAGGCCCGTCTTATCCAGGGCCACCCGTAAACCCAGCACCTCAATGCGCCCGACCACCAGAGAGATACCTGTGGTAGCCAGGTGGGCCGCCTTCTGGAAGTTAGCCCCCCGGGCCGTGACCAAAGTGTCATCGGCTCAACAAATTACGCCCAGCCATGGGGTAGACGCCTTCGTAGGGCCCAGTCGTATCCCATGTTCCAGGATGGCAATTTCCAAGGACACCGCCAACACCACTCCGCTGCAGGTCACTGCCTCTTCGGTAACGGCCTTAAGGCGCAACACGGCATTGACCGTCGAACGCCCCTCTCGGAAACCGAATTGGGCTTCCAATAGGCCGGGGCCCACTTCGCAGAGGTGCCGAACGATGCGGGCAGAGAGAACCGTCTCAAACAACTTACCCGCCTCGTCCAGCAACTCGATGGGCCTACAGGCCGCAAGGTTGGCAACCCTAACTTGAACACAGCTATGTGACCCCCCCCTGGCGCCAAAGCTGGATCCGCCCTTGGTATCTATGGATAGGTGTTCAGAAATGATGTTGAGGTTTCTAATATCATTTTTTTCTAAACTGAATAGTTTGCGCGAGAGACACTTCCAAAGTGGAAAAATGTGTGTCCCCCCCCTCTAACTTCTAAAATAAGAGAGTGATAAAACTAAAAAAAATATATGTTGTACATTAACATGCAAACTACCAACGAAAATTGGTTTGAACGAGATCTAGTGAGTAGTTTTTTTTTTAATTCCTACTTAAATTATAAATGCGAAAGTACCTCTGTCTGTCTGTCTGTTACGCTTTCACGCCTAAACCACTGTATCGATTTTGATGAAATTCGGTATGATGATAGAACTGAACTTAGGAAAGGACATAGGCTACTTTTTACTGCAATAATCGAGACACAAAGACCAAAGCTAGGTGATTATAAAAATACATAAATCGAAGATGTCAAAATGTATCACTGTTTACCTCCTGTCAAAACTTCACAGGTTGCTAGGAATAACACACTTGCATGGCAACCATAATTATAGTTTGTAAATGACATATAGACCAGTAGACCAGAGTAGATAATTTTTGAAAACAAATAAAATTATAGTAGGATGAAACCTATTGGAAAAGAAGGAGAATATTATAAAAATGAAAGGAAAAATAATTTACGGGCGATCTGAGGTCGGGAAGGGGTAGGGAGGGAGGTTTTCGGGTCCTTTAACCGGGGCGTGAAAAAGCATCTCACTAAGCCGCCATAGTGTGGGCCGCCATACATTATTGTCCGCATTCGCAGCAAGTGTGGTAGCCCCGACCCTTGGATTCTGCTCATGCTTTCCATCAGGCAGGGTAGAGTCAGATTGGATGGCTAAATATATACAACAAAGGGTAAAAAACGGTTTATCTCGATTTCCAGCAAAACTACAAGGAAAATAGTTAAATGGCAAAGTTGTAGGTAATTAAAAGATGTACAACTTTTTAGGGTTCCGAAGTTTATGACTTCGAACCCTTATAGATATGTCATGTCCGTCTGTCCATCCGTCCGTCCGTCCGTCCTCGACTTGTCGTCCAAACAGTAAGTGCTAGAAAGATGAAACTTTGCATGAATATGTATTGTAATTGTGCTACAATAAAATTATGAAATATATTTTTATTTAGGGTACCTCCCCTACACGTAAAGTTGTAACCCCTAGCCCCGGTAAAGGGGGGTTTAGTCGGCCCTAGCCCAACCAGGGGGAATCACCTCACCGGCGCGCAGTCAGTAGAACTATGAGAAATCCCAGGGCGCCTTTCACTAGTAGAATTTAGATATGAAAAAGAAACAAGCTAAGAGAATACCAGACAAAGGTCTATGTGTGCATATGTCGATGTGGGCGGTCGGGGAATTCTTCAAGGAAAAACACTGTCTCGGTCTCACATATACGTCTATTCTATTTAAAATGTACAATATTGTTAATTCTAACTTATTACATCATTATTAGTCATATTAGATTACTTATATTTATTACATTTGCTAAAACAAAAAAAGAGGGTCAACACATAAAAAAAGTTCTTGACTGAAGCTTCCCTGGTACGACGAGGGCTCGACCGGGATGTGAGGGCGTCAAAGGGGAGCTCACGGCCACCCGGACGCATCTCTCGGGGATCCCTCATCTCGTGCGATTTAAAGTACACGCACCGGCGAACAAAAGAGAAGGGTATATGTATAATTATAAATTAATTGAACTCAATGCGTGACCCAGCAACTGCTCATGAAATGATCGTCGCTGTGTGGCTACCACCTATGGCACTCGCTGGTATCTGGCAGTGGAGTCTCAAATGAGAAGAGGGGCTTTTCTTGCAATCTCCAGGTATTCCTGGCGAGGATTATAGAAAACTATACCAAGCGAAGCGACCCTGTGAAAAAGATTATATTCTAAGATACACGTCCAGAACACACGATAAGGCCGAGATACAGTTTACAAATATAATATATTAACTCACCACAAGTTGCGGGCACTATATAAAAATCAATCTTCACAAGTAACTAACAACAGCAAAACTTAGTTCAAGATATAACACAATAAGAGAAATGAAATCTCTATGAGTGAGACCGGCTTTATATATCCTATTTCAAGGTCTATAGGATATAACGAACCTACCCCCTTACAAAACAAGATAAACATCACGCCATTTTCAGAGACAACTAGAATTAAAAAAAAAACTATTTAATACCTAGTCTATGATTAAAATCGATTTGAACCCGACATGAGCGCCACCCCGTGCCTAGTTGGGGAAAACAGGACGCCTTGCGGAAGTTAATAGGCGATGTAGTAGTCATTGTTGCCCAAAGATGGCGCTAATAGCAAGATCGCATCTGTGGGATTCAATTAATTTTGTTTTATTCGAACAAAGCAAAAAAAGTGTGTTACAAAGTGGGGATGTTTTTTTTTCTCACGGCTACCCCATCATGTAGGGTATCATTATATAGGTCTTTTAAAAACATTACAGGTTTGTTAAGACGATTTTTTGATTTAGGTATCCGTTTGCGAGAAATTCCACTTTAAAGGCAAACTTTTTGTAAAAACAGGCCGTCCCACCCGCCGAAAAATTTGTGATAGTGGTCCATATAATGAACTTTAAATGAAAACTATAACGAATTAGATGACTTTGTTAGTTCAGGAGTTATAGAGGCTTAACTTTTACAATGCGCTTACTTGGAAAAGTCATACAAAATCAACGCATTAATACGTAAACATAACAATTATCACACACTTGGCCGATTTTTTATAATATCATTGATCAAAACACTATTATTAAAACATCGATCAAAGTTACAACTAACTACAAGAAATTTTATATGATGTTACCTGCTGATACGGAACCCTTCATGGGCGAGTCCGACTCGCACTTGGCCGCTTTTTTTTACGGTACAGTAATAATGTATTCCAAACGTAAGTGTTTAACGGTATTTAAAAAACAAGACGGTATCAAGTCTATATGTACGAGTTAAATAGACGAAACAATGAAAACATTTTTTTTTTCAAACAATTTTAATATATTTTTCACAGTCTTAAATTACAAGAAGCTGTTTTGGCTTTAAATGTAGTTATTTTTTAAATATTACATAGGTTTAAATTTCGAAATAACGATTAAAGCATTGTAATAAGTGCTGTATTATAAGGTTGATATAAAAAATTATGTGCGCACGAACTCTAGTTAGGTAATCGGAAAATTCACTTGCGTGTCCACGTGTGAGCAGTCTACCCAATCATTATTGCGTTAGAACCACTAATCATGTGGAATTGCTGATGTAATCATACTGAATCATACCAGGCAGTGATATTTTAAGATCAGTTCGATAAAAAACAAGTGAAGGTTTATAATTCTTTTTATAATAAGTAGGTACTTTAAATTTTTCTAACCCATGTCACTCAAGCAATTATTACGAATCTATTGACAGGAACACCTCATTTATTAAAATCGATTCAGCAGTTTAGGTACTATGGTGGGACATAAAAACTTACATAGACTTCAAAAAATATTCTCTTCCCTTTGGCTATTTGGTTTTGGACTTAGTCTAGTTTTAGACCTAGTTTTAGCAAAAAAAAACAAATCACAAATAAGTATTCTTAATCCTTCACCACTCGGGCAGATAAGTTTACTATAAAGCTTATAAATGTAAGGAGAAAAATTTGGTTCTTTTTTAACATGCTAATCAGAAAATGCATAAGCCCTACCTATTGCGATATTCCAACCCTTCAGTAACAAGTCACGACGCAAAAAATCAATATGTATGGGTTTGCTCCACCCTAGTTAAGTATAACTGCGAATACAACACTTGCGGTCGCATTAGTCACACCTAACAATGCATAAAAAGTTCTATTTTTTTCTGTAGTTTTAGGCAACATAAATTTTAACAGCAAGGTACGCAATCAAACGTATTAAAGCGTGTCAATTATTATTGTTAAGAAATTTTATTGTTTTTGCATATTGCAACATTGCAATTCCAATTACCGACATGCATTTCACATTTTCTAAACTTACAAGTCTATGAGTGTTCTGTAGAAAATTATACACAAGGCATTAGGTTTCATTACATCAGCAGCCTTTCACAATCGAGTGCTGATCATAAACCTCTCCTTAGTAAGAAGGTTTCGGCAGACCGTAACACGTAGACGCAGGTGGTAACGGGTTGGTAGGTAGAGGCGTCTCTAGCCTATACATATAGCGCCCGTGTGCAATCAGTACTCTAGCGCCCTTTATTTGTTCAATTTGAGCTCCCTTTGTTACATATTTATCTAATGAAATATAAAACTTTCTTTCTTCTTAAATTATGGTATACCGAAACACTAGAACGCTTTTTAGGTGCCGTGGAATTATAACACCCAGCATCATAGCACGGGCGCATGTTTCTCGAAAGGTTTGCATTGCACACCTTGCATTATAGGTAAAGATAGGTAAATTTGTTGGTAGGTATAGGGTTAATGTCAAGTTTTCCTTCTCTTTGCAGTGATGTTTATTCTATCTACGACACTCGACTTGACGCGAATGTCAGCCCTGTTATAACAGTGATACTTCGTATTCTTTGTCCGTTAACACTCGAAATTTCTTTTTAAGATTGCTATTTAGTCCCAAACTAAGCAGGGCTTGCACTTAGTACCCATTAGACAACTGATATAAATACATATACTTTTTTTGTAAACTCATACATAGTGTTTCGGCGTTTGAATTTTTCTATGTATGTAACATAGAAAATATCCAAAAACCGAAACAAATATTTGCAAAGCATATAACCATTTGATCCACCCGGAAATTGAACCCGAGATCTTAAGCAAAGCAGTCGCAAACGCTACCACTGAGCCACAGAGGCAGAGACTTAAGACGAGTTTCACCAACTGCTGATAGTCCCTGATAGACTATTGTGAACTTGTCTACCAGAGAAATACAGATTTCGATATCACAAGTCTCGGATAGAGACGAATATATAGGTATGTCAGATAACCATAGTGTTAAGGCAGATAACTTTTTATCAAGAACTAGTGAAACTGCCCATTTAATTATATATATTCTAATTAATAATATGCATGATTCTGGGTTTCTCAAACGTCATCATCATAGTTAACCATTGGGTCATCTAAATAGCTACCGAGTGAAAGTCCCCCCTGATAAATTTGTATTTTAGTATGATCACTGCTCATCTCTTATGGGTCACGGTATAATGAAAATGATGAATTATTCAAATTGGATGAACAGAATTATTGATGTTATAGAAAAATATGTACGAATAATTTGGAGATTAGAGAAGATTATATTTAATGTAAAAAGTTTATATATTAAAATAAAATTGATCTAAAATATAAAATAGAATATTATAACTAAATTCATTCAAACTTTTTAACCGAAATTATCACAGTTTTGTTATTATAATAAATAGTAGTATAGGTAGTAAAAAGAATGTAAAATGGCCACAACATATTATTATATACTCGAAAACTCGCGTTTTTCCAAACATAACACTAATCTCAGTCGATTTTTCACCCCTGTAAACCGCCAAATACCCAATTCGATCAAATTTGTTAGATCCGTTTTCGAGATCACACATATAAATATTTATATAAATAAATATATATATATACAAGAATTGCCCGTTTAAAGATATGAGATGTAAGTGGACAAAAAATATTACTATTATAACATGCAAAAAAGTCAAATACCAAGTTTTCAATTTCACTTCACTAACACTTTCAGGATATAATAAACTTTACCTGTATCGTACCTATTCATTTTAAAAACTATATGCATAACATGAGAAATTATATATTGGTACCCATATTTCTTCATAGTATTCCTGATGTAAATAAATAAATAAATATTTAGGACATCTGACACACAACATCATCTAGTCCCAAGCTAAGCAGAGCTTGTGTTATGGGTACTAGACAACTGATATAAATACATAAACATACTTTTTGTTTTTGTAAATACATACATATTATACATAGAAAACACCCAGACTCCGAAACAAATATTTGTGAATCACACAAATAATATTTGGTCCGAACCGGGAATCGAACCCGAGACCTCTTGATCAGCAGCCGCATACGCTAACCACTAGACCAACGAGTCAGTTAAATACTTAATAGTTAAATACATAATAAAGGTACCTAATAAAACATGATTAAAACAGTGACCGGCATAATACGTTTATATCCTATTTACCACCGAGCATGTTGTCCGTCGCGGTGTACACACAAGCTATTTGAAGCAGGCACCACACTTCGTTATTCGCTATTCGTTATTTGTCTACGCCGTATTCGCCCGAATATTTGTTATGCGCGCAAACAACAAACACGCCACCACACTTCGTACTGGTATAGCAAATAAGGCAAATAGTGTGTTGTAGAGATGTGTCATTGTCATTTTTATGGTGAACTAAACGAAACCATACGAACGAACGAAACATATTCTTTTAATTTCCTTTTTATTTTATTAAATTCACAGAAACAATACTTAAATGAAGTCTAATTATTTTGATCATATAATAAACTAATTTAATCGTTTAATCGATTTATTTTATTTCAAAAACTGTTTTATAGTCTATGGTTGTTAGTTATGCACAGGGCATTGTCATTTTTAATGGTCAATGAACGAACGAAACATATTCTTTTAATTTCCTTTTTATTTTATTAAATTGACAGAAACAATACTTAAATGAAGTCAAATTATTTTGATCATATGATAGGTTATTTTAATCGTTTAATTGATTTATCTATTTCAAAAACTGTTTTAGAGTCTATGGTTGTTAGTTATGCACAGGGCACTTCACTACCCGTCCGAAGTGTGGGCAGTCGATGCGTGTATTCGCCTTATTCGTGTCCTTTGAAGTGTGTCAAAAAACCGACAAGTCGACGTATATGCGATTCGCTATTCGATGCGTACGAATAAAGCGAATATTGGCGAATATACTCTCCACACTTCGCCGTATGCGCGCGAATAACCCGCATAACGAATAGCGAATAGCGAAGTGTGGTGCCTGCTTTAGACATAAGTCGGTTATAGACCTTTTTTGTAATAACTAGAACGTATAATGAATAATACTAATCAGCATTCATTGTGTAATTTCCTATTGTTATAAGATGCTTCATTTTAATAACTAAAATAAGTTAGCGGTTTTATTATGATTTTAATTTTATTACGTCACAATGGACCATAATCTACTGTTATTTTGCTATTATACCATCTTAAATGCTTAGAATCTCTTGAAACTGTTTTATAATACTTAGATGTAGGGTAATAAGCTAGCACGAGATACAGCTAAGACATATTTTGAAACAGATTAAGAAGACAATTTTGTTTTTGTGTGACCTCTGTACCTGCAGATATTCCACTATGTGAGAGTTAATTTATGAGAGGACTATATGGAATATACACGGTATTATAAAAGATCTTATAGATTTTATACAAACACTAGCTTTTGTTAAATGGATAATTTAATTGCCTTTTTCACTACCTTAGGGGCGGAATTTTCTAAAATCCTCATCTCTCTCGCCTAAGCTCTATAAGGAACGCATCTGCCAAATTTGAGCTTCCTGCGTTTAGTGATTTCGGCTGTGCGTTGTCTGTCAGTCCAGTCAGTCAGTTATTAAATAATTATTGATTTGTTATAACTTCATGTTGATAAACTCTCTCATAGCTTGGTTTAATTTATAGTAGGCATTCTAAGATAAAGAGCGTATTCTGCTTTGAGGAGATGGCCTCTGTATTCGTATCTGCAATTTACGGAGACCCAGAGATAGCCTAAAAGTTAGTTCACATTTTTATGTGACACTAACAATGAAAAAAGCTAAACTCATATACGTCAACATACGATCGACTTTCCATGTTGATCTTGGTCATGTCAATAAAAAAAACTTTCACTGCCCATTCCATAATTATGAGCAAAAACCGGTAACGCTGCGACAACAACCGGCAATCTGTTTGCGTACTGCACTAAAATCGAAAACATAGTTTACGGTCTTACACGCTGTTTTCAAAACAACTACTATGCTGTGCGGCCTAAGTATAGATTAGGGCTTAGTATTATTATTAAGACTACTTTGAGGTGAAAATTAAATTAAGAATAACCTATCGCCCATCGCTTTTTATTGATTTAATGTTGAGTATGATGCATTATGGTGATAGGATGGATTGCCAAGGACCGGGATGGTTGGCACTCCTTGGGGGAGACCTTCGTTCAGCAGTGGACGGCGATAGGTTGATTTGAACACCATTATTTGAAACTGGTGAATACTGTGACAGCTGTAATTGTATAAGCGAAACTGAAATATCCTTTTTACTAGTGTGATTCGAGCGTCCATGGTGAGATTTTACAACAGTTGATCACAAGTATGTATATTAAATAAATATAAAAGCCTATATAAGGTTTACAAAGAACTAAGTTGAAAAACGAACAAAATTCAAGTAGTGTAACCAGGATAGCATGTAAATGTATAATTCTTAATCAGATTAAATGAACCATCATTATCATCTCGGCCTAAAGACGTCAAATGCTGACATAGGCCTTCCTGAAATCTAGAACCAACAACCACTTCTGTGCATTTAAAATTAAAAGCTATACATGTAATGCGTAATTGTGCATTTTTTTTAAAAAATATTCAAATAAAATTAACTTATTAACATATATTGGATAATAATATGTATTGGATAATGTTCAATAGTCTGTGCTATGAGACAAAAGTGTCTGCACTGAATGTTAAATCTTAAGATTTTACCATTCAATGTATACTGAACGTGACTACATCACAACGTGTATCGGTGACATTCGTAGAAAGTGTGTGACTTGAAAATTCATATGAATGTAACACATAAAAGTTGCGTTTAAGCCAACACACAGCCGTAGAAAAGTAAGCTACAACTTTCCTGTTGGGAAAGTTTGAAGAAAAGTTCTTGGCACAACTTTACTAATAATGGTCATGGTTAATATTGTAAATAGCAGTTTCTTATTTACCACTCATATTGGCTAACTTATATTAAAACAACTTTTATGATCTGTTTTTAATAATAAACTCAAAATAAATATTCCAATAAAAGTCCATATTAAATTCATAACTTATTTAAAGGCAATCATTCTTAATACATTTCTTCATTACATTAATCTAATCCAAACATTGACTATGTCTTAGTACCGTGACAATCAAGACTCCCTCGTTGTCTTGGACTCATTATGAGTTATATTATGTTTATTTATATTACAACTCGTCGAATAATTTGCCTGATTCCAGTTTCTTTACCGCTGCAGCCTCTTCTCTTGCGATTTTCGCTTTCAAAAGTGCTATTTCTCTGTCGCGAATAACTTTTAGTTTTGCTTGTTCTTCACGGTATGCTTTTTCTTGTATTCCATAAATTCCTTTTTTGGATAGACCGTAAAAAAACCCGGCAATTAGAAATGCGTAACGTAGCCCTCTTATTAGAGGGGATACTGGATAGGGTGTTCCCCATGCTCTCACCATTTTATACAATTTAATTAGAAAGTTAAAACTACAACATGTAATCCAGAAATTTACTTGACATCTTTCAAAATATTCAAAAATAATAACTAGACCAAAAAGGTCATTTATATATTTAATCTTAAAAGACAATATCATACTGACAATGGTATCCTTACGGAGTACTAGGTCAAGTGCGAATGGCAACGTATTATTATTTATTTTTCATGTGAATAACATTTGTATTGCTGGGAAGGCCAGTGGCCGAATGGTCAGCTAAGAATACCGCTTGTCTCTTGAGATGGTACCACCAATTATAGCTGACTGGCGATACGCCAGCGATTGGTATCGTCACGTAGTGAACAGGAAGAAACGTTTATCGATTCAAATCAATCAGCTCAGTCTATTTTGCTTCGTAACGCATTGAAGTAACAAGTAATGTGCTATAAGTACACAGATACTATTACATAACTAATACAGTAAATATATAAATTCAGTGTAATTTTATTCTAAAACTTTACAATGACTCATAGTACTCGTAATAGTACATAGTTTTTATAAATATTTGCTTTAAAACAGTTGTTACTATTTATTTATATTTGACCACTATTACTATTTATTTATATTTATATTTGAGTTGGACTTCGGGACAGCTTATCACGAAGTTTTGTAACTTTTCAAGATAGGTAAACTTAGGAATTATATCATCTAATGAATGAGCATCACGATGTTAGTAATGAATTTGGATTAGATCTTGAACTAAGACAGGCCCACGCATGCACGCACGCACGCACGCACGCACGCACGCGCACACACACACACACACACACACACACACACACACACACACACACACACACACACACACACACACACACAGGCACACACACATACAGATACATACCCCACCATTAAGTAGGACGTATACTCGAGAGGGGTGAAATTGTTACATATGAAACCTATTTGTATTATTTGATTTTAGTCGAGGTCTGATATCTCACGATACGACACGAGGTCTGATATAGACGTGAGTGCAACATGGCCAAGTAACAGTTGACCTGGAGATATTTAAATCGATTATAAAAAGAGCCACAGTTGTCATTTTTGGTATTTTTTTTTTTAAACCCTGTCGTATTAGTTTATAACGCTCAACTTTTGTAGCCTCTGAATTTGAATTTAATAAAAGAAGTCAGTAGATGAATTGTTCAAGACTTACAAAGTCATCTACTTAGAAATAAGACTAACCTTCAAGGTCGACTAACGAAATAGACTACTTTTTCCATCAGATATAATCCAGTTGGATTCAAGTTGGAGAGTGATTAATGTATATGTCCTAGAGTCCTATATAACATTGTTAAGCTGTGAGACCTGTATCTTAAACCAGTGCCGATCTTCTTGACAAAAATCTTAGCTTAAATAATGTCAGTTAAAACGTTATGTAGGTACACTTAAATACAGATGGCAAATAATGCTCTTACAGTAAAATTAATCTTCACTATACGCTTTAGACTGGAGGATGGATGAAAAGGAGACTATTTGCAGATAAAAGTTGCTGACTGCACGGTTGGCCTAGTGGTTTAAGCGGTCGCCACGCCGCTCTCTACTGCGCCAAGTGTCGTGGGTTCGAATCCCACGTGGGATAACACTTTGTGTGATTCACAAATTGTTGTTCTGAGTCTGGGTGTTCTTTATGTCCGTTTCATGTATGTTTGTAAAGTCCCCCGCGACACAGGAATTCATGTTCCTAATGCGGGAGTTGTCTTTTAAAAAGAAAGAAAGAAAAGCTGTTCAAATTGCGATTTGAAATGAGTAATTGATATGGGGAGGTCATCATCATCAACAGCCTTTAACAGTCCATTGCTGGACATAGGCCTCTCCTTTGGAAGGAGGTTTTGGCCTACTATACCACGCTGGCCAGACGGGTTGGTAAAGGGTTTGTTTCAAGTTTTCCTTCTCTTGGCAGCGATGTTAGCTGCTTATTTTGTTCCTTTAGTCGCCTCTTACGACACCCATGGAATGAATAGGGATGGTGACACTTTGTATTCTTAATCCGTCACCACACAGTTACACACAAGTATGTGGTTAATAACCAGACAAGAAAATTTATGCTTAAAATTCTTGACGAATGGATGAAGTGCAGAAAGGAGGTTTTGGCCTACTATACCACGCTGGCCAGACGGGTTGGTAAAGGGTTTATTTCAAGTTTTCCTTCTCTTGGCAGTGATGTTAGCTGCTTATTTTTAACTATAAATCTGCAGTTTAACAAATAAAACTTAATCGTGTATTTTGATTTAGACAAACATTTATGGAAATATTTTCGAAATACTGAATGTTTATCTATTGTTATAAGAGGGAGGGAACAGAGGCTACACCTGTGCTAGCGCACACGCCGATGCAACATAATATATCCTGTGTCGTTGGCTACGCAACATCAGTATTGGTATCATCATCATCATTATTTTCTCGAATATGTTTCCTATATTTGACATATATGGAATAATAATTACAAAATACTCAATGCTACTACAATACAAAAACTAATGAATTCAATATTACCACATAATTTAGAAACCCATGCAGATTTTTTTAACAATAGAACTCTTCAGAACGCCCATTTGTCGCAGCATTCTCTGTGGTAAACGTACACCACAATTAGCACCATACATATTGTATGCTGCATTTCACACAGTATGTGTGTGAAATGCCGCAAACAAGAGAAATCGCCGTTGTCTGATACGATAACGTTTTCTTTTGAAACCGCTATTACCTATGGTTCAACCAGATTCAAGGAGCCTACAGTATAGTAATTTAAACAACGGTACCAAATAGAATTTTCTTCACTGCTTAAATACTCCAGATTATTCATACATGAAAAATAATGAAAATAATTTATAGAAGGTAGGAAGCAGACTTGAGGTAGCTTGCTACCTCAAGTCTGCTTATAGTAGGGTAAGGTTAGCGCTCAGGGAGGTGGAAGTCAGACATCGTCCTATGCTCTCCAGAGTTTGTTGTCACTTTGACAGGACGGATGGCACTCATTTATTTTCTCGCCTTCCCGCTACTTTTTAAACTTTAAACAAATATCACAGTTATACAAAAAGCAGATGGCATAAGATCGGCCAAGCAGTAATATATAATTTATTCAATACGTACGATTAAGCACTTAATATTATCTATTTCTTGTTTATATTGACCCTGATAGCGCCATTAAGAACCGATTTGAAGCATTACATAAGCATTATATGCGGCCCCACAATAAGACATGAAACGAACATGACAAACGAATGCAATAATAAATACCGTTATGTGAGTTGTAATTAGAGAGGTCATGAGTACAATTACTAGTGGGATAGGCTTGGTATGGCGACTACACGTGATGTAATCCTTCTATTAAAGTAAGAATATATTTAGCGTACTTGTCACGATCCTAGTCGGTCGCATCAGATGTTGTTTGTGTAAATAAACGTTTCAATGCTAAGTGAATGTAGACGTTTTACATATTATAGAATACAATCCTTAGGTACCTACAATACCAACAGATTATTTAGGTATAGCAAATGTCTTAGAATTGTGTAATTATTCTAAGGCAAAGTTGTATAGAACATACTTTTGATGCGGGCGTTTATTTTTTAATAATAATCAAATAACTTGTCGCTAAAAAATCTGAGCAATCTTTAAATGTTTCTAGTAGTTGTCACCTATATTTTTACATTAACATTTAAACTCTTTTGGAAAAAAGCGGCCAAGTGCGAGTCGGACTCGCCCATGAAGGGTTCCGTATCAGCAAGTAACATCATATAAATGTTTTTGTAGTTCGTTGTAACTTTCATCGATGTTTTAATAATAGTGTTTTGATTGGATGAAAGGTAAATTGCGTGTTACGATTTATGACGTATTAAAAAAAAATTACTCGCTAGATCTCGTTCAAACCAATTTTCGGTGGTAGTTTGCATGGTAATGTACAACATATATTTTTTTTTAGTTTTATAACTCTCTTATTTTAGAAGTTAGAGGGGGGGGGGGCACATTTTTCCACTTTGGAAGTGTCTCTCGCGCATACCATTCAGTTTAGAAAAAAATGATAATAGAAACCTCAACATCATTTTTGAAGACCTATCCATTACCCCACACGTATAGGTTTGATGAAAAAAAAAATTTTGAGTTTCAGTTCCAAGTATGGGGACCCCCAAAATGTATTGTTTTTTTTCTATTTTTATGTAAAAATCTTAATGCGGTTCACAGAATACATAGACTGACCAAATTTCAACAGTATAGCTCTTATAGTTTCGGAAATAAATGGCTGTGACATACGGACGGACAGACAGACAGACAGACAGACTTGACGAATCTATAAGGGTTCCGTTTTTTGCCATTTGGCTACGGAACCCTAAAAAACGAGCACTTAAGCAAAGAACTATTTTATAGTTACTATTTGTTTGTTTGACAATTTTAGCTATTGTTATCACTCCGCGGTAATCACATTCTTTAGCTCTCTGATGGTCTGCGGAGCCGGCTGCACTGATCTCACTCGTCACTTCAGAACGTCCCAGACATGCTCTATGGTATTGAGGCCCGGACTTCTAGCTGGCCAGTCTAAACGACGAATTCCGACTTCTAGCATATACGCTTCCACATCGCCAGACCGGTGGGCGCGAGCGTTGTCGTCTATAAAAATTAAGTTTTCACCAAGAGCGGATAAAGCGGGTTGTGCTTAAGGAATTAGAACTTCCGTTATGTATCGGTGTCCAGTCAGTGTACCGTTTTCGATGAAGACTAACTCCGTACGATCCATAGAATTTATTCCTGCCCAAAACATAATAGAGCCCCCTCCATAAGCGTTCTCCTTGATAGCGCTGCCAGGTCCTTTGAACTGTCAACCGACTCACATTTATCCTCTGAGCCACGAAGCAGTGGTTGCAACCTTCTTCAAGCAGCGCAATAATATTGCTCGCTTTGATCACTTTATCTACTATTTTCGAGATTGCTAAACAGCAATAACAATACTCTTAAAATGTCAAGGACATCAGATAATTTAATAAAAATTGACAAAAAGTTAATTGGAGTCGATATTAACTATAGGGAATTCGCGTCACAAAATGCAGTTAAAAGTTGTTTTCTTTGAAAACCAGGCTCAGTCAAAAATTTGAATTTGGAAGGTACTCTTTTAAACATTATGGGCCAGCACTTTTATAACTGGCCAGTAACATGTTCAAATGATTATAACCTTTTTGGTATTATAAGTTTTTTAGCCAGGAAGAAAATCGATACCGCTCGTTTTTTTTTTGCAAATGAGTGTAGTTCCATGAAAGAGATTTTTAGTTTAATTTTCTGATCTCAAATTTGCGTCTTCTGTAATACACAGATTTTAATTATTTACCTACATTCTAATTTAACATTGTATTTTTTTACCAAGGCAGAATTTGAGTTATAGGAACTATGTTCTCGACATTTAACTAGTACCTACCTATTACTCTCAATGGCTGTCGATGAAAATTTTTAAGTTGTTTTTTTATCATAGAATGTTTTAAACCTTTTTATGTTGATTCATCATCTTCACCATCGTTAGACCATCCCAATCCACTGCTCTTGGACATAGGCCTCTCCAATTCTTGACATGATTTCATTAATTAATAAAATGACAAATTTTACCGTATTGATAATAAATATAAAGCAATAAAGATTTATTTTTAATAAAGTCGGACTTAATAAGAAAACGGTATTGCAACTAATTGAATATTTATTTTCCCCTTCCTTAAATCCTTCCCTTCTTGATTAGTCTATCTTCTTTCTGCTCACTATTTTGCTATTGTAGTTTATTTTTCTTTCTCTTTCCTACTTAGAACATCTTTAGACCTCATTGTGTTCTGTGTAGTGGTATTGTGGTGTATGTACTGTATGCTGTAGTAGTGTTAAACTGTCATCGTAAGAGGGCGCTTGTGACTTTGATTACGTTATAAGTACTGCTGCAAAAAGTTTTCATTTGGTTAAAAATGTAAGAGAATATTAATAAATATTCAGTTACAATAAAATAAAACAAAAATCAATGACATAAACAAGGCGTAAATCTATATACTGTAAAATGTCATAGTTTAATTATATTGTGGGTGTGGTGAACGCCGAAAGTGTCTTGTCAAATATTGCTGTTTTATCGTCAACATTTTTATGTTTTATTTTTTAACTTACGTAATATTTATCAATACCGTTCGAAGTGTTACCTGATTAGTGAAATTAAAGTCCAAAAATAACCTTAAACAGTGTGAAACATAGTTTAGTAACAAGTGATGTTTTGGTGTTTATAGAAATCGTCATCGACAAAAACCACGACGATGACGACTCCTGCGAAGCTGTATGGACGGGAGCTGTCCGCCTACGACGAGGTGGACGTCGACGAGCTGCTGGCCAAATTGTCGCAGGAAGAACTTACGATGCTGGCCAAGGAGGTTGATCCAGATGTAAGTATTTTCATTTTCTTAGAACATTAGCATATAAACTAGCATTTTCTTTGTAACATTGTAATATCCAACATCTGGTAGTTAACAAAAAAGTAAGGAGTGGCTTTGATATCTATTTAAATCCAACTTGAAAAGAGTGATAATGAAATTCTTTAAAATTCATTACTTTATCTTATCAAATTAGTTCAAAGAAATACTACAATATTATTAAATGTAAAAATAGTTTGTAAATATCATAACTGAAATCTTTAAAGCTAAGTGAACATCTACCTACTTTATTAAACTGTTAAATTGGTAATGAAGGTCACCTGCAGCATTTAGTTGGTTATTATTCTCAACATTCAAACAAATTACACACCTCATTGTTAAACCATAAAGATCTTACCTTGGCTTTATCACAACAGCAACAACAACTTGTGTTGCCTTGAAAAAAAATAAGTGTTTGTTTCTATTTCAATATTAAGTGGGTAATTTTCTTTTCATTGAGATTATGAAGAATATTATGATGGGCTATGCCTAACGTGACCATTTTTTTTTCGTGTCAAAGCGGGACGCCTACGGAATTTTGTATATTTAATAAATAAATACATTTATATAATTACACCGATGTACCCTCGGTGTAATTATATAAATATATACACTCGGTTCCAAAAATAACGGGTCAGTCACATAAACCCGAATATCTCCCGAACTACGTATGCCATCCTAATGAAACGAAGACTGTTCAATTGAGAATTTAATTATACAGATAAAAAATAAAATAAAACTTAGTTACACCCACAATATTAATCTTAAATTAAAAAAAAACTAAAGTAGTCATATTTTTCTTAAGATTACATTTTTTTTATGATTGTTTTTTTGCTGTTTTTCATCACTGGAGGCTTCATCACGTGGAGGCAATACAAAGTATTAAATGAAGAAAGTGATGAAAAACAGCAAAAAAACAATCATAAAAAAAATGTAATCTTAAGAAAAATATGACTACTTTAGTTTTTTTTTAATTTAAGATTAATATTGTGGGTGTAACTAAGTTTTATTTTATTTTTTATCTGTATAATTAAATTCTCAATTGAACAGTCTTCGTTTCATTAGGATGGCATACGTAGTTCGGGAGATATTCGGGTTTATGTGACTGACCCGTTATTGGTTTATGTGACTGACCCGTTATTTTTGGAACCGGCTATATAATATAAAAATTATGGTTTAAAAATGACTTAAAATAATTTATTGTTGTATCTTATCCTCACTGGCATCTAAATTCTTACACCAGCTTACCCTAAAAATAATATTTATAAATAATTTCGCAACAAAAAACTACTTTGCTACAGCAAAATCAGTTCCACGGTTTAGGCATGAAACATAAGAACCCAATTAGAGTTACTTTAGTATGTATTTTTAACCGACTTCAAAAAAGGAGGAGGTTCTCAATTCGTCGGATTTTTTTTTTTATGAACTATGTTATGAACTATGTTCAGCGATAATTTCTTCGTTTATGAACCGATTTCAAAAACTCTTTTTGCATTGAAATGGGCGTAGCTTACAGGTGGTCTCATCGTCATCATATCGGGATCTGATGATGGGATCCCTAGGAAATCGAGGGAACTCCTCAAATATCATAGGCACAATTGTCGCGATTTGGGTACTCGGAATAATTTTTCTTTGAAGTCGGTTCCTATTTGTTAAAATTATGTAATATATTAAGGAGTTGGGATAAGCAAGTATTCAGTAAGTTTCTAAATAAACATATGATGCACAATAGATAAATGAACTATTAATATATTTATTTATTCAAATATAAAGATAATCTTAACTTTTTCTTAAATTAGACTGAGATATTAATTTGCAGTTACATGTGTTTTGTATAACGCTGCACTGCGCTGCCGTCTTTCGCAATATAATAATGTAGGCAAGTAATAAGTAAGTAGGTATAGAGGTTTATTCGTAAAAGCGGGACAATTTTGTTCTCGTTGGGGACAGCGGGACGGACAGCTTGAAAGCGGGACAATCCCGCTGAAAGCGGGACGTATGGTCACGTTAGCTATGCCTTCTTGTACTCATAGATATTAATTTTGTTTACAATGTTTTCATTATCATTTCTTAATTCCAATTAATCTATCTATTAAGTAATTTGCCAAAAAATATTTAAAGTTATGAATAATGTATTCAATTCATTATTTAATTAGATAAACCATTGTTTAATCTATGGAATTATGCAAATTTTTAATAGGATTTATAAAGTAAAAGCAGCAACATTTGTTTTATTTAGTTCATAAACAACCCATCGGGTCTCCTCTCAGGTGAGGGTTAAGCCATACATCCGCACACTATATGTATTAGTTACTTCTAAATAAATTTTTAACAAATAAATTATAAAAGCACTAAGAGAAAGTTATTGAAAATGTTGAAGAAATCAACTTTAATTGTTATTAAAACAGAAAGTTAAATAATTATCTCTTACATTTGCAAATGTTAATTTCTCTTTATATTTTAATTGTTACAATACATACAATTAATACAATAATTTGAAAGAATTTCTGTCTCAAACACAAAAAATCAGAATCCAATAAGAATTGTGCATGATGATTAAAAATAATAGGAAACGAGGAACACAAAAATGAAATAATAGACGGTTGGATTTATTCATATATCATTCTTTCAATATTCAATATATTATTCTTTGTCTGTCTAAAGCAGTGCGCTGACGGGTGACTTTTGTCGCTGCGACAAAAAAGTTTTTGTCATGTCGCGTCGCGTCTTAAAATCTGGGTGCGCACACGGCGAATGACAGTCACGAAACATTTTTATAAATCCATGGTTCATTTAACGATATGCATTTGGAGGAGACAGTCATTATTTGCGCATTCATACGGCGTAAAAGTTTTCGAATGAGTGTAGAAAGTTTTAATGAATTACTGCATATTTTCAAAGTATTCACCACATAGTTTAGTACACTTTTCCCTTCGCTCAAACCACTAATTATAACATTTATTCCACTTTAAAGAAGGTGTATTTAAAATGTTTTGAGATTCAATATTTAAACACATTCGAATATAGAACTGTTCCAAATTCAAAACTGCCTATAAATATGGAAACGACAGAACTTAAAAGGCATGCCTAGTATTTATCATATGTCAGAATATTCTTTTAATCTTTTCTCGTAAAGTGCTGGTCTTCTTTCCACTTCTTCTATATACTATATATATTTGCTTATCGCCAGCGGGCATCAAAAGTAAGCGGAGAGCGGGGCACGGAAAATGGCGTTAGGATAAACTATTTTGTACGGATTTTTGATTCGATTCGAATCAGTACATGAAGAATCGATTATTGAAAAAAACGATTTCTAAAGGATCGATTCTATATCTTTTCTGTATTTACAATATAAATATAAATCCATTTTATGAAAAACAAAAATATTCATTAAACAATCTGTGGGATCTCTTATCAGTAAAATCATCGATTTTTTAGTTCAAGGAATTCGATTATAAGAATTATTTTTATTACCTATCAAATTAATACATTCAGATAATTGTAACTATTGTAAATATTTTTTTATACCAACACAAAAAATCGACAGTCGATTTTCAAGGGTAAAAATCGATTCAGTACAAAATTAAATTTTTTGGGCCGAAACATTGAATCTTCGATCATTGTGTCATTCTCACAATTGAATAACATTTGGTAATCTTTCAACCAGTGTTAAATTAAACAAATTATATCATATTTCATTTTCTCTAAAACAATTCAAGCTCTAGTAATTTCGAAGAAAACCTTGAATATTTTATTAGAACAACTTCAAGGCATACTGCTTAGACCCTTTATGATAATGTGGTGATTGAACGCTAGGAGACACTTCTGTTTTGATTACAATGCTATTTCAAACAGAATCCCCTGTTGTCTGAAAATATAAATAAAAAGTTAGTCCTTTCCGCTTTCCGCTTTTGGCTTAGGGCACGGGCAGAAACTGTTTCGTCTCCCGTGCGCGCGCTTGTATCTAAATCTAGCGGCGCGGTGACAGTTTTGTCGCAGGCTTGGTCGCAGGCACAAAACAGTTTTGTCATCCGATTGTCACGTCGCAACGTGCGCGCATCTCCATATAATTCTACAGCCATCATGAAAGTGACAAAACAGTCACAGTGACAAAAGTTTCCCGTGCGCGCAGGGCCTAATTTGTCAAACTATATATTGTAGGTAGTTATGTCCAAAATGGGCTGATTAATGTAACATTTATAAAACTGCAAGAACTGAAGTAGTCAATAAAATATATTATTATTCTTACAACTGTGTAAAATGGCAAGCTATTTGGGCAAAAAAAATACAGTTAAGTAAGAACCATTTAAGTCATGAAACTTCATTTTTATTTTGTAGCCTGTCAAGGCCTTTCTGGTTAAGGCTGACTATCCTCCCTGATGAAAAGCATAAGTAGAATCCAAGAGTGGGGGCTACCATACTCTCTGCGAGAGCAGGCTATATGGAGACACACTCTGTTATAATAATAATAATAGGGATATCCCTATTACTGTGAACGGAATCATTATGAGTAATATGTATGATGTTCAATTTAATCCATATATATGACTAATGTAGATTGATATTGACCCCTTTAAGGCATCAAATTCAGCTAAATTTTTAGAGCCGTTTTCAAGATCACAAATTTCAATATGGTGCTCATTTAAAGACATTAGTTTACTATATTAGCTATTAGTTTACTATATTATACTGTATTAGAAATAATATTCAAAAATTGTCTTCAAAACATTTCATACATTCTGATGTTGTACCTACTTGTTTGTTAAAGGCAAAATATATTGTACTTCTTGTTTGAACAAGTATTATTTATGAAGATATAAACAAGTTTTTGAAAATCCATTTAGGTTTTAAAAAAAAATCCCTTTGTGTGAAATGTGATTAGGTTTAATTCTGATACTCCCTATATTATTTTTTGTGCCAGTATAAAAGAGTTTATGTAACTTTTGCCTTAGAAAAAACTAATCGCTTGAGTGGAAATTGTTGCCCAAATTCTTTAAACAGTGTTACACTTAAATTCATGAGATTGCAGGTTTTTAAAAAGTCTAATGTTTTCAAATGACATTCATAATATTTCTTAGTCACACACTAATTTATTGATATAAAGAGAATTATTATTATTACATGCATATTATTTGCCAGTTCAATGATTATTCATCATCATTAGCCTATTGCAGTCCATAGCTGGATATAAGAATTTCCAATTCCACTCTACTTGATTTCATCTTTGGCTTCTCACCAAATTATATTTTTTTAATATATTTTTTTAATTAAGCATATTATTTTTTATTATTACTTATTATTATTTTTTATTTTATTTTGTAACTTATTGCTAGACACAATTACTTAATTTTTTTCAATTATTTGACTAGACAAAAACAATCTTAAATAAAAAACAATTTTAGTTATTTTTTGTTTTAAAAAGTTGACAGACTTGTACACACTTTATAAGTGATATTAAATGATAGATCTTTTGTAACTAGAAATTGTGTCATGAGACATCAGCGGTGCTAGTGTGTATGTAAATAACTGATACATTAACATCAAGCAATTAAAGTGTGGACTGACCTCATTCACTTGATAACACTTGCACACAATACCTTTGAATAATATAAAATGTATTGTACATACCTCAACATATTTACCTAGTTATTTACCTCCAGAAAAGATATCACAAGGAAATATATTCCTGTGTTATATATCCTGTGTTTCCAATGGCTACAATGTTTGACAAATCATCCTAGACCCTCGGAATGAAATAAAAATTAGTATTCACATTCATATACTGACACAGACACACTTTTTACTCACTTTCATTTCAGTACAACTTAGACAACTCATGAAATATTGCCATTAACTAGAAACATTAGGGATTAGATAGGAAACTGGAATAATAGTCTTTATTTTTGAAAGACAAATCAGAGGAGCATAACTGGAACTGGTAACTCTAGAAATTTGGAGATGCATGTCCTAGAGTTCAGAGTAACACACTGTATAGTAGTAGTAGTTATCATAAATGAGTTGAGTGATTGATGGTTATTGGAAGCTACATATTTTGAATAACAATGATGAGAATGAATTTTAAAATTTATTAGAAATAATTGAAGCGAAAAACAACCTAATGACAACATAATAAAGCACATGATATCTTTGCACTTAATATTAAAAATATAAAAACAAAGTCCCAAGTTTATTATATCGTATAGCTGGTCTACATTAAAAAGAGATTATGATATGGCTTATCACTTAACACTAAATATTGGAAGGAACCTTATCACCACAATGATAAGTGATACTTAAAATGCAAGTAGACTGTTTTGGTTTGTGTCATACTGATAAATAAAATTAACTCCATCTGTTCTGCAATACGAATATGTAAGCTAAACAAAACGTTATATAGGTACTTACTTAATACTTTATTAATTGCGAACAGACAAACACATGCAGCGGAGGACTTTAATTTATTATATGTTGTGAAGAGTAGGTGCATATTAGAAAATAATTTTGTGTTCTGTTGAATTTTATATGATACCTTTGGATTACCATTTTTTTTTTTTTTTTTTTTTTTTTTTTTTTTTAATTTATTAATAAAAGGACTTTGTCGCTGAGCGACTACATCGTCCCATATGCACATCAAAGCATACAAAACATATGTTAACTTAAAACTACATTATTGTGTACATAAACCTAAATCAGCTAATTTAATGATCTGTCTAATTTCGTTAGTCTTTGGATTAGACAATACACCATTCAAATAGCCAACCAGTAGTTTCTTATTTCTGTCGAAACAGGATGTTCTGAGATCCTCGTTCCGAACACATTCCATCAAAATATGCTGGACATCTTCTATCACACCACAATCAAGGCAATTAGGTGACGAGACCTTCTTCATCAGAAATGCAAACTTTCTCGATGGAATGTGCCCCGAACGTAATCTTAGTACAGTTTTTAAATTATTTCTGTTTAATACTAAATTGTCTATCCAGGGAAGTTTTGAAATTTGAGGCTGAATTGTTCTGTACCAAATACCGCTCTGACGCGAACGTTCATCAAAATACTCCTGCCAACTATTAAGGCACAAATCCTTTACCAACCCCAGTTGTTCTGAGAAAAGCGGTACAACACTTGTTGGAATGCCGTCATGAGCTGCCTGATTAGCAAGCATATCTACATATTCGTTTGCTTGAATTTGAATGTGGGATGGAATCCATTGGAGAATAACTTTTTTATGTCGTGATTGCAATCGTAGGATCGATTCCAATATTCGGTAGGCAGTCGGTAATACGGTATACCTCTCCCTTGAGAGGCGGAGCGAGCCAAATGTTGCAAGGCACTTTTTGAATCTGTCAAAATGACAAAACGGTCAAAATTAATTGAATCAATGTATGCTAACGCCTCTGCTATTGCAATTAATTCAATATGCATAATGGAAATATTAGAATCGATCCTCAGTTTTACGTAACATCCTAACATGGGGTCAAAAACTGCTGAACCAGCCCCTTTTTCTCCTTTAGAACCATCAGTGTAGATTTGATAATAATGTTCAAATTTTTCCTGTATATAATTTGTACATATAGTATTAAGATCATGGCAAGTAAACTCTCGTTTAGCGCGATCGACTAGAGGTATAGAACTTGATATCACTTGCCGCACTGGAATGTTACTAACCCAAGTTTCCAAAGAAAACATTTCATGTAAATCGCTACACTGTACCGACACAATATCTAGAGAATTTTTAACGCTGATCAATAATGGTATTCTCTTAATCAACCAGTAGCGAGCATCAATAACCGATGATAAGTGGTCTAGAACATTAGTAATATTATTGTTGACAAAAGTTTTAGTTTTTAATATAAATTTTTCTGCAAGATATTGTCTACGAACCTGAAGGGGCGGAAGACACAACTCATTCTCCATAACGTGGATTGGAGTACTTCGTATAAAACCACCTATCACCCGTAAGGCTTGATTTTGAACTCGATCTAGTCTCAATAAATTAGTTTTACAACTATTGCTGTACAAGAAACTACCATAGTCGATTCTACTGCGTATAATGGATATATATAAGCACCTAAGGTGCTTTTGATGAACGCCCCATCCAGGACCAGACAAAACTTTTAACAGATTTAAATACTTTGAAACTTTACTAATGGTTTCATTAATATGTTTTCCCCATCTTAAAGAGCAATCCAGCCACATACCCAAATATTTAACATAATTAACTTGAATTAATGTTTGATTATTAATTCTAAAATCAATAGTATTTCTAAACCTACCTTTCTTAAATATACATACTTTACTTTTGTTCGGAGATATAACTAGACCTAAGCTATGTAACATGCTATTAAAATATTCACATCCTAGTTGAAGTTCTGAGATAGCCGTATCAATGTTGTGACTCGAAACATACTACACAAAATCGTCGGCATATTGAGAAATGTACACATTTTGAATATTTTTACAAATGTTTATGGTTGCGGCATTAAAAAGCAATGGGGATAAAGGGTCTCCCTGCGATACCTTTGGATTACCATAAAATATATTTGCAATTATGTTTATCAAAATAAAAATGACTAACTGCAGTTGTAATCTACTATGCACAAAAATAGCATAACAAAGAAACAGAAATTAATTTATTATAAATGCATGTATATTTGTAAAGTGTTACATGGAAATAAATAAAGCTATAATAATAATGCACAAAAATGCATCATGTGATGTAAAACCATGTAGAATTTATTGGGCTGAGTTTAGTAAATATCAATCATTAAAGTGTGTATAAGATAAGATATATTTATATGGCGACATATTATCTTAAGAAGGTGCTTTGTGCCACCCTATTTCTGTAACTAATAATGACTTTTTGGAATAAATGAAAGTCAATTATCAGACAAGTATTCCATATATTATATATGAAAGTTAAACTAAGTTTGTGTTACCTACTGTATTAATACCTCAATAGTTAGAAAAGTTTTTAACCATCATCCATCATTGTGTAGTGGAATCTATTGAAATAGACTACTTAATCATACATATTATAAAACAAAGTCCTTTGCCGCTTCTGTCTGTCTGTCTATTTGCGATAATCTTAAAAACTACTGCACCAACTTTCAATGTTTTTAAATAACTATGTCTACCCGTGCAAAGTCGGGGCGGGCCGCTAGTAATGGTATAACTCAAGACAGAAATCTCTTGTATTCATTTGATAAAAGGGCTAAGTAAAACAGAAAGATGATAATAAAATAATATTAATAAATTTTAAACATGCATTTTCTAGGACAACTTCCTGCCACCATCACAACGCAACAACTATGATTGCGAAAAGGACCCCACGGGGCCCCTCAACCGCAAGAAGCTTATAGAACACATTAACAAACAAGCTTTAGAGACACCTGACCGACCGGAAGTGAAGCCCTTTGTCGCTGGAGTTATACGCGGGAAGAAGGTAAGCTGATTGTCGCCTAATCTTATGCCTTGGTTAGTTAACTGATATCAAATGTGGGTAGGATTAGTAATTGGATATCTTTAGAATAGATAAAAAAATAGCTTACAAAACAGTAAGCTAAATGTGTAATTAGGTTGTCTCTTCTGTTTCTTTTTAACCATTATGATTATGCAAGTTTTAACATAAATAAAGCTATAACTTTAAGCCATAGAATATTTTGTTTGACCCTGTTTTCTGCACTATCTATTTTACATGTACCTACCTACATACTTTTAGACCATTAGGTACTGTTAATATTAGAAGTCTAATAACAAGATTATAAACTAATTACTCTCACTAAAATAATCATCAATCATCATTAAGAGCCATAAATGGTTCACTGTTGGACATAGTAAATACTGAGTAGGTACTAATTTAACATCTCTGACGCTTCAAATTTGCGGTATGCTGTATAGCGCCTATAGCCCCATTCCACCTTTTATGGCATGATATGTTTACTCTCCACATTTCGCCGTATGCGATAACTCGCATAACGAATAGCGCATAACGAAGTGTGGTGCCTGCAATAGAAACAGTCTTCATCGTAGCTTTTCTTATTGGTTGCTTATCTTACAAACTAAGTTACAGAAACTGAGATGTAGAAATCACACAAATATTTGGTGCGACCCGGGAATCAAACCCGAGACCTCGTGATCAGCAGTCGCATACGCTAACTTCTAGACCAACTAGACAGTCGAATATCCGTCAGCACGCGGACAAAGAAAGACTACTAACTTAATATACTTATTACCACTTCGGTAGCAGAGTGGAAGCGTATGCTGCGTATGTGATTGCTGTCTCGGGTTCGACTGCCAGGTCAGAGCAAATGTTTCTATGATCTGCATAATATATGTTTGTTTCGTAGTTTGGGTCTTTCTTATGTAGCGTATGTATTGTCAAAAAAATATAAATATTTTATCAGTCGATCAAACTTTCATAGTTCAAGCTCTGCTTAGTTTGAAATTATGTGTCGAATGTCGAAATATTTATTTATTTATTATTGTTTTGGTTTTCAGTGGATTCCGCCTCCTGTTCCCGAAAAGGTTCGTGATGCTGAGGAACAAATCACAATCGATCTCGGAGATGAGTATGAGCAGGCTCTCACCACAGCTTCTCAGGAAGAAATCATCGACTTGGCTGGTACGTCATCTATCATGTACTTTTGTGAATCTGCGATAGAATACGCTGAACAGACTACATAAAATGTATAGCGTAGTTATATACTAGCTATTGAAACGCGCCTATACAGCCCCCTAGCCAAATTACAATCGTATTGCAAATTTTTCGTCTATTGTCTACTCTTGTTTCATTGGCTAATGTCAGTCACGTGATCAAAAGAAAATATTAGCCAATGAAATTAGAGAATAGGAAACGAAAAACGTTTGTAACTTGTATAGAGGGGCAGGAATAGTTCATTTTTATAGGAAGAGTCGAGTAGTTTAGTTGTTGTGAGAGTTTCTTAGTTCCATAATTTTTTGTTAATAGATTTCAATTTCAAGCGGTACTTACAATTAATGTAGTTTAATATGCTTTAGTTTAATTTACTTTAGTATCAAATGCTACGGATCAAAAAAGGCAAGCGGTAATCATAATTATTCTTAGACATTTGGATAACAATTTCTCTTCCCAGGTTTACGCTTCAGGAAGTTCGCATAAAATAAATGTTCTAGTTCTTTAGATATTGTCCTAGCTTTATAATTCAGTTTCAAGGAGAAATAACATTTTATTGGATAGAATCTAGCACAAAAACAACTTACTTGTGACACAATCACAAACTAGAGTTATTATGCAAAATAAAACAATTTTTCATACCTCCCCATTGGCACACATTCCAATAAACTACAAATCTGAATATTTCTAGAACTAACACAGAGTATTTTAAAGCATGTCACGGATATACAAGAACTCTATTATTTATGATAGTTTGCGTAGATCAGGAAGATAAAATATTCTTTTGTAATGGAATAGTCACATCGCAAAATGTTGGCGTACAGCCAGTGGCCAATACTTCGGAACCATTGCCACTTCGTCATTCGATAATACTATAAAACAATTCATCGCATGCATAGTACGCACTACAATGACAATTATTGGACACATCCAAATGTAGTATGTAGATTAATCTATAACGTAAACACTCGTTTAGCGTCAGTCATATCGCCAATTGGCACCATGCTGTATGTTTGATCTTCTGCGCAATTCACTAAAGCACACGTTCTGAATTCGAGTGAATAGTTCCCCTCGCCCGGTTCATATTATGAGATGGCCTAGTCAGGTCAGCAGCCTTACTCTTGATTTCAAGATACTGATTGATCTATATTTGAATTGTGACGTTTCATACTCTTGAATTCGACATTGCGTAACTGTTTTCATCTCAACTTAAAATTGGAATTGGATTCGTATTAGATTGAAATTGGGATTGAAATTCAGGCGTAAGCGATGATCGGGTCATAAAACCAAATTCAATATTTTAAGCCTCTGAGTTACAAACTATAAAGCGGGCACAAGGACACCCAAAATGAGAACAATAAAATTAGTTGATCACACTTTGGAAATCGAACCTGCAATGTATAGTAGGAAGCGAACAGGTGACCGCTATATTGGTCATAACATCAAAGAAAGCTTTTAATATTAAATAGCCTATATGTCGCAATATCTCTCCAAGCTTGATATTATGACATGTCCGCTATCAACATGTTGTAAATAATGAGGCTTGTATTCTGAAAGCTTGGCACTTGAGATATGGCCGATATGACGTGTAGCCAATAACGCATGATATCGCAATCACTACTAGATAATTATAGTCGACAGATTAACGTTCTTAGAGTTATGAGTAAATTTTAAGTTTTCGATTGTCATTGTCACACATGTTGAAGTGACATTCAAAATGTTGACCATACTACAAATTCTACAGTTTTCTTTTAATGACAATCAACAGCCTGTATCCATCCACTGTTCGACATAGAGCTTAAAGGTCTCGACTCACTATACCATTTTAGCCATACAAATTAGAATAAGTGTTTTGCCAATTTGCCTTCTCTTTGCAATGCCTTCCGTTGTTCCCTAAGATGGCTCTTACGACACGCACGAGATCAATAGGGGCGATAATTACTCTGTCAACGTAAATAAATAAATAAAATAATAATAATAAATAATTCGGACATCTAACACACAGCGTCATCTAGTCCCAAACTAAGCAGAGCTTGTATTATGGGTACTAGACAATTGAAATAAATACAAAAACATACTTTTCTTTTGTAAATACAAAGTTCTTGAGAAAGATATGTATAATTTCAGCTATCCTTGGCTTCCACTCGATGATGAACCAGGACCAGTACCACGCGTCGTTACTGAACAAAGGCCAGCCCGTCGGTCTCGGATGGGATGGCATCACTAAAGCTACCAAAAATAAGGTAGTCTATCTCATACACAATTTTGCATATATTACAAATTTTATTTGCTTAAAACTGTAGTTCATATTGAAAAGAGTTCAGAGATTCATGGAAAGAAAGAATAGTATCTCAATTTCAATAATATTAAATCTATAGTCTCGCATTCGCGTTTAGAAAATAGTGTCACAACCGGGATCAAGACTATGCATGTCGCGATATGGTTGGTTAGGAGGTAGGTGGTATTTTTTAGTTAAAATTTTAATTCGAAAATGACTTTAATTCTACAATTCTGACCTCAATTTTCTGTTGACTCGAAAAGAAAGGTTTATTACCAATGGGTGGAATAAGGCTGGGAAGAAGAAGAATGGAATAGTTGTTTCTTTAATCATGAATAGATTTTACACATTTGCTAATATTTATTATGATAAATTGCAGGTGTACCCAATGGACCCGCCCAACGACACAGACCCAGACGACACTATCACGCGAGTAAAGAACAATGACCAGAAGTTGACTGATCTCAATTGGAATAATATTAAGGTATTTACTAGTTATTAAACTTGTTTGTGTGATGTTCGGGACCTGATCTCTGGGTTATGTAAATTGTTATTGAGTTTTTGTTTTGTTTCATATTTAGACCTTCCACAGTGACTGAACTCTGCCTGATTGAAAGCATGAGTAGAATATTGGAGTAGAGGTCACCATATAAATCCTTGTGAATGAGACAATGCAGCATGGTGGGCTAGTAAGATGCAACTCTCGTCTCACACTCACCAAAGAAATACAACAGCATGAATGCTGTCATTGTTAGGTTGGTGTTCTGTGTAGGTGAACTTAGTATTCTATGCCGAGTTGGCCTATTCGTGCTGAAGGCATCGTGGCTCTACTACCTTTAAGACCATTACTTTTTATAAATAATATTAGACAAGCTTTTGCCCGCGGCTCCGCCCGCATGTATGTCGTTTATCGCAGTAAAATGTAGCCTATGTCCTTTCTCAAGGTTCCGTCTATTTCTATGCCAAAATTCATCAAAATCGGTTCAGCGATTTATATTTAGTAGGGATTCTGAACACGATAGTATGCGATTACAGAACATAAGCGACGAGAAGTTCGAGCGCCTTTTCGAAGCGGTGAAGAGCAACACGTCGCTGGAGGTGCTGTCGCTGGTGAACGTGGGGCTGAACGACCGCACGGCGGCGCTGCTGGCCGACGCGCTGCGCGTCAACTCGGCCCTGCGCGTCGTCAACGTGGAGACCAACTTCATCAGCCCCGCCGGCGTGCTGGCGCTGCTCCGCGCGCTGCTCGACACGCGCACCGTCGAGGAGTTCCGCGCCTCCAACCAGGTACACCGTCCTACCGTAGTCTGTAGCCAACTGAGCGAGTAAACGCAGTACTACGATATCAATAAGAAGAGAAGGAGAACTTGTTCAACTTATAGCTGAAACTTTATACTATGACACAACGCGTGTCAATGTAAGAAATATTTCTTATACATGAAATAAACACAAAAAAACTCAAACTTAAAACAACAATTTATTGATCTTAAAGTATTGTCCTATGTGGAATTTTAAACCCACAAAACTTAGTAGAGTAGAAAGCGGCGAAGTGACCGTTTAAATGGCTACGTCATCTGTACAGTCAAGGTAGTACTCGTGTCCCCGCTAACAAAGTAAAGACAGACTTCATTAGCTGCTGGCGTGACAAGGTGTCGCCACGTCGCCATGCACAAGTAACCTTTCACAAAAGAACGTTTTGTGACGTTACCAATATCTGACTTCTAATATTTATTCGACTAGCGATCGCAAGTCCTGGGTAACAAGATCGAAATGGAGATCACGTCGCTGGTGGAACAGAACCCGACGCTGTTGCGGCTCGGCCTGCACCTCGAGTACAGCGACGCGCGCCACAGGATCGCCAGCCACCTGCAGAGGAACATCGACAGAAGTGAGTGCCCACTATGATAACTACACAATACACGTGGTTTATACAACCTTACTAGGGACCAAAATATAATGAAATAAGTCACCATAGACGTGTCCATAGATGATACAAGACCTGACATAAATGCAGAATGTATAGATACTAAAATCCATCACAAAGAATTATTTGATAGGTGATATGACGTCATAGTAATAACGAACGAATGTGGAATGAATGAACGAATGACATGTCTCATGCTACATGCGTTTAATATCCTTTGGGTGTCTGAAAAAAAATTAAATATCGCCTCGTCAAAATTTCTTTCAATAATTGAAAAATTGTTGATGATTAAAATTTTCTTAAATAATTATAGCCAAGAATACTTGATCGAATCACTGACCCTGTACAATAAAAATAAGTAATGGAAAAATTGATTATAAAAATTATTTCTTATTCGCTAATCGAAATGAAACTGAATAAAATTTTGGTATTTTTGATTCAACTTGATGAATCCATTTCGATTCGATTTTGCGAATCATTTCAACACATAGTTTATTGAATAATATATAACTATAAAATTTATATTCAATTATTTTCGAGTTAACGGTTAGTTCTGAAAAAATGCGACATAAATGTTGCCAATCTTCATAACACACGCCACAAATCAATATTAATTGTGAAGATATTGATTATATAATTTAAACTATATAAATGACAACTTCTTATGTATACTTATTGCTTTTATGTAATGTACAAGTTTATTTCCAGGTTATATAAGAATTACTTTTTAGTATACAAATACATACATATTTCATCCAAAGTGAAAACTATTTTCATTATTATTGTATTGAAACATCATACATATGTATATGCATCACATTGCAATTTCATTCATAATTTGTATACGTATTTAAGTACATAGTTACAGAATGCAGCATACAAATTTATATGACAATACATATAAGGAAATATGTCACATTTTACAATGCACTCGTATATAAGAACTATCTAAAAGCGATTTGAAATACTAGATTTATTAATTAATTTAGTAATAAAAAACAATTATATGGCAATTAATGAAATCAATCACAGCGTTATCGACTATTTACATTTAAAGCAAACCAGAAATTCTTATTTCATGGATTTATAAATGCCATGATTTTTAGGTCCATATAAAACCGGATAAAACTTAAAACTATTAAAAACCGAATCTAGTATCTGAAGTCGTTGATAAGTGATTGATAGACACTGCACCTAATAGCACTCATTACGACACAGATGGTGGACACCGCTTCGCCTCACGACGTCGCTCGCGCGCTCTATAGTAAACATTCATATGACATTATATCCCGGATAATGATCCTGGAACTAGTGTTGTGGTGTCTTTATTACAAAACCGTACTTTAAATTTTATCCCGATTTTCCGATTAATTTTAAGTTTAGTATATAAATGATTAGTTGTAGTAAATACACCACGATATAATTATAACATCGTTCCACATATGCACTTATGACGCATTTTGACTGTAGTACATCCTAGCTTATATTAACTATCAAGACAGTCACGAAGGAACACGAAGTCATCGAAGGAGACACCGTACACAGAATGTTTGTGTCTAATGTGAGTTCGCACCACAATTATTCATATCATATGGCTATTGCAAAGTTATAACATACTTTTATAAACAAAATAAAACAAGGATATTCAGTTAAAATATCTCTATACAAAGCTGTGCTATTCCTGTGATGAAAACTACATAGAATAACAAATAATAATTAAATATAAATTTTATTAATTTCATGACAGCTTCTGAATATAATATGATAATTTATTTATTTTAAACATCATTCTGTACAAATAAAATACTTTTTACAATCACATGTTTAATGCCTATCAATTGGGCAACTGAATACCCATTAGACACAAGCCATAATCGATATATGAAATCGATGTTCGTAATCAGATTGCCGAGTACAAAAGCGAGCTAGCGCGTCGCTGAGCTTGCGCTTGCCGAGAGGTCGACCGCCCGCCGTCGGCATCGATAGTAGTTTCTTCAATCTCACACCACCAAGCGTAGAAGCTGTCACACCTACAAACGAAGAAATCAAACCAATCATCTCAGAATCTGTTGAAACATCAGTCATAGTTGAAGCTAAAGAAACAAAAGATGAAACTATAGTCAATACAGAAATAGTGCAAGCACCAGATACTGAAAAATCAGTAACAGAAAATGGTATACAAAAAGTAATGACAAATGAGAGTGAAATACCGTCATCAATAGAACTAGAGAAATCGGAATCTTCTAATATACAAAAACTAGAGTCTATCCATCCACAAAATACAGAAAAACCAATAAATACAGAAGAATCCGTAACTGAGGATAGTTTCTCTGGTGAAAGAGTAATCCCTGTTAATGTAGAAGGGGAACATACAGAGTCGGATCAGTTGTCAAATGAGCAAGGAGCGGAGAGATTCGTGAAGGCAGCACCACTGGACGTAAATCCCAACCCGCACTCGTGAGTAACCGCGTATTGCCACTCACACAACCACGCGTTCCCCCAACAGTATTTGTAGAGATTTTTACACCAATAAATGTGAATTCGAACAATATATACGAATTTTTAAACTATAAATGCTTTTGTACAGAACGAAGGATCATTACTAAATCCGCTGTATATGAGATTATCGGTGTTAGAGGTCTTGGAACGACTCTGTTTTGTGACAACGTACCGAATTTCGTATATCGGATACAATCCTTTTTTTTGTACAGCACAACAAAGGATTTTTTTTAATCTAATAAGAAGTTTGACTGACTGACTATCAAATACATTTTCAGTTATTTTTTGTTTAATTTTTTGAAATGCTATATATCCCCTCGGTATTAGCTTAAAGTATCTCGGAAAATTTTCACTGTCGTTAATTTTTTATTTAACTGAGAAAAAAATGTTCTAATTCACATAGTAGGAAAGCAACACTCCACATGTGTGTACACTAGTTGAGAGTTAATGTTTGTCATTACAGTACGGAAAGATCTTACGCTGCGGCTTCAATTCAGATTCTTTAACAACCTGGCGAAGGGGGCGCGTAGCCAATAGTACGGAGGTCAGGCTCAGCAGTGCATTGTTAGCACGCCAGTATAACAAACTACGCTTATGTTACAGCTTCTTTAAAATACTGGCTGAGAGTGTTCACTTACACATACTTTAAAAGTGCAGTTTTATTTTTCAACAATATTCATTAAAATTACTATCTAAAAATTTGATTATTTTTGGAATAATCGTAATTAAATACTTTGAATCATATTTTTGGATATAGCTCGTATGCATAAACATCAATTGGCTAAATATCAAATTTGGAATTATGACATGAGCTTTTTAAAGTCACATGAATAATTTGTTACAAAACACGACTTCAATTCGTTAATGTATCCGTGTAATTAAGACTGCACATATATCTATTTAGTGGAATATAGCATTAATAACGTCCATGAGCGATATTAATGCTATGTCTCTTATAGTCTCTAAACTATTTTCTACTACTCAACTTTAAAGAAATCTACATAAATTATTTTCAATCCTCGTTTAATTAATTAAATCTATGACTTAAAAGAAACTAATACACTTTGATGTGTTTTATTCTGTCTACACAATGTTAAAATTAACAATTTAATTTCTAGCAGAGAGGGGAACATAGAACAGTCAGATATTATAAACAAAATGGCCGCATAAAATCGGTAAAATGTCATCTGTTTTCGCGCCAAATGGTGCCCCGCTTTTTTTTTCGGATATTAACGGTTTTTTACAGCGCAAAGGCTTCAGCTAATATTGATTTTTTTCGCTTGGAGAACCTTCGACGTGCTGTGGATCCCAATTAAGACAGGATAGTCATAAAAATTTTCCGGCATTTATTAACTAGAAACCATAAGATAAATGTTTTCCAGAACTAAATTGACACGCATGATTGTGAATACTAACTTGTATGCGGAATGATTTTGATACTAAAGTTATGAAAAACCAAAAGAGGCATGGACACAACTTCCAATTGTATTTTTTTCTGATATACAGTTTGAAATATGTATATTTTATCCTTGTTATTTCCAAAATACCCCATTAAATCGCCGATGTTCGCTGTTTTTTTTTGCCGACAATTTATAGTAAGATTATTTAACCAACTAAAAGTTGTCTTGATATATATAATAAAAATAACTGAAATTTATTTTCGAACTGTTAAACTTTTTTGTAATTAAAATTATTTAATCAACTCTAATCGGCTAATTACGATTATAGAAATAATATTTTCATCTTATCCCTTCAGGCTTCGATACCTAAATTGTTATTTCATTCAACAGTACTGTGCTAATTTTTCAAATACTATTTTTTTATACTTGATCCTTGATAAGCGAAGATCGGTGATTATTGTATGTGTATATAATTGTGTGACACGAGTCGGTGTGTATGCATTGCAGTACGCCAGCAGCGCCGGAGCCAGAACAACGCTTAGAGCCTTGAACTGTCGCACGTGGTAAGTCACCTGATGTATAATATACTCTTTAAAAAAAATATTTCTTAGTAGCTTCGTAGTATAAAATATCATAGTTTTTTGCAAAACAAAAGCATTTGTTTCAATACATAGATCGTTCAAGAAAATCGTCATTTCGAGCTTTTTTAAAAATATATCACTGATATCATTATCATGTCTATAATAAAAATACACAATAAACAATCAGATTTGGTTTACTTTTAAATTACCTTATTGGATGTTAATATTAGTTTAAGTTGGATTAGAATTAATGTAATGTATCATTCGCGGTCAATACGAAACATATTATGTTGTAAAAACATTTTTATTTCCAACGCATGTTTGCATTTATCCATATATATGTTTGCACACTGCATAATTTGCATCAGATCGCCCTTATTCCCTACTAATCAATTGTTACTCGTACAATTTAGCATTATGCAGGTATGTAGTTAGTAAAACAAATATAGTTGCAGGTTCAAAAATATTAAACAAAAAATTTGAATAGTTACCTATATCGTCAGTCAACACTTTATATTGTAAAATACATACTTAGACAATCACCGTCTATAAACTTATAACTGTCAATATTTGTTTTACAAGGAACTATTTTACAATCTTAAAATATATTCATCTTGACATATTACAATATCACATTAGGTTTAATTTAGTAGAGGCACGCTGATTTAAGCACGAATGGTCGGGCTCGACCGGAGCAGTACTACTCTTACACAGAAGATCAAACTGGACAGCATTCATTCTGTTATGATTCGTTGGTGAGTGTGAGACCGGAGGTCCAATGGTGCAGTAGCATCTCACTAGGCCGCAATAGTGAGGGTCAACCAACTGCATTGTCTGTTGTCACTATGAGGATGGTGATCCCCTACTCCTGTATTCCACTTATGCTTTCTATCAGGCAAAGCAGTCACTTTGGTAGGCCAAATGTATAAAGAAAATCAGCGATTTCAATCTTTAAAGGCTCCAGTTTGCTCCATTGTGTAAACATCAATATGACATTAAATCGACAAATTCATTATCTTACTATTTCTTATCACATAATTTTACTTACTACATTGGCATACCTTATCAATTCACTCGCAAATATATATAATTGCCTTCGCTTTAGTTTTAAGCTTATATTAAACTACAACTGATACTACAAACTTATATGAGACAACAATTGACAGTTGTTTAAACTAACAATAACATTTTTTTTCAGATATATATTTGTCCATGAAAAAGACATGTTATATTTGTAGTTCAATAAATTTCTTCATAGAGCTTAAACTGATTGATTTATTTTTTAAATAATTGTCTTGATGTGTAAAAACACTTTTTTTACACATCAAGTAACATTTACTAGTGTTGACAAAAGAAAATCGTTTATAATTCAAATGTGCAAGATGGTTACCGCACTATACACATGTGTGCACATAGATAATGTACTCACGGTAAACGACATTTCTGGTCAGAAGTACAATGAACTATCTCTATTTTGTTGCTTAAAGTTGCGATTGCTTATAAGTACAATAAGGATAGATAATGTGCCAAACCAAATTACTTAGTTGTGTGGTAATCTGCGCTTTATATAATCATCGCACATTCAAGGGTTCTTCGTGTACATATTTATTCATAAAGTGTAATTAACGTACCATGTGTTTCTCCGTCAGGCGGTCGCATTCGCCGACTGAGCCAGTTCACCCGCAGTCGCAGCTACGTGGTGGGCTGGATCCCGTGAGCGCCACCCGGCACCTTCACACCACGCGAGCCTCTATACACGTCGTGATTGAGTATTTTTATGTTATCCTCATTACCACTGTGCTTCAAAAAAAAATTATTGTAATCACCACTGTCCGGCTCTTCCAAAGAGATTTTTCCAAATTTTTCTTGTATAAGTTGTGCTCTAAGTTATTAGACAGATAAAATATGCTCTTGCCTCGCTGCGAGCTTCGCGCTTTGGCTCCTGTCTGCATATAGCCTTCTATAATCGTGCTCTATGTGCATAGCAATGTTATGATATTATCGTTAGAGTCTCTAATGTAATCATGGTGCAAATATTCACTATGTAGGTTAAAAGGTTAATAATATCGATGCTATTATATAGTTTTATAAAAATGCACAATCACAACGCCTTAGTACGGACAGAAAAAAATACTGTACACATGAAGACGAATGTTGTGAATACAAGAATTGGTATTTATCAGTATCGATAATATTTTAACCGGTATTAAAACCGGGTATAAAATATTGACTAACTAATACTAGACGGTGGCAGGCCCACCTCTTAAATATGTATGTTTTTGAGAAAATCCCAATTCTTGTGTAATGTTTGAATGACCATGTTTAACTATTAATTCTTAATATAGTGTGCTAATGAATTCGTATTAATTTTATTATGATATTTAATTGTAATATATTATAGTTGTGCACATTCCATTAATGCGAAACATGCTTCTCATATATTTGACGATTTATAATTAAAATTAAAGTTTTCATTAAATTTTTCTAAAGCTCAGTAAAGCAGTGACCGTGGAGCAGTTAAATTATTTTGTAGTTTAGTTACTATAATATAAATACGACTATAAAAGTTAAACTCTTTGACCTACCTCGCGAGTTACGACGAAATATAACTATCGGTGTAAAAGTGTCGTTAGTGTATATCATTGTTGAATAACAAATTAATTAAGACACATTATAATTTTATTCATTATTTGAATGACTTGAAAATAAGTTAATAAATGTAAGTGTTTAGAGAAGTCATGTTCTGCGTCAATGGAGGGTAATTTTAAAAATTTCAATAAAGCACTAGGTTTGTTTAATGTCTAGAATTTTGATATTACGCCTTTTATGGACTTGAATGAATTTTTGTCGATGATTGTAGCGACACATCTAGCAATGTACTGAGGCTTTTGATATTAAAGAATAGCTTTTATACTTTAACCTTTTGCTTTCTTGAGACAAAATATGCTTAAAAATGTAACTTTATGTATATTTAGTGAATCTACTGGGGAACTACGTGTCCATAACATTGTGATACAGACATCAGATTTTCCATTAAAAATCCGCTTTGGTTTTTTCGTCTGTTAGTTTCAATAAGAGATATTATTTGTATATGATTTTAGATTTTTAAAAATGTAATATTCTTTTATTTTGACAATTTATAAAAAATAAATTAATATAAATCATAATTTAATTGTAATGATAGTTTTATTTATATTGAAATTTTACTGTTCAGGAGCATTTTGATCCAACGAAAACCTTGACTAGTAGAGTCGCAGTTATGTAGTTTGTGACGAATGTAAAAATATTAATAAAGTACCTAAACAGTATTTTGACTTTTATTTTATAACAAATATTGGAGTATTGATATTTTATAGATATGTGAGCAATGTGTCGTGTGAGCCTTACTCAGGAAAAATACCTAATTATTTACCACACTATTTGTGTAGTACGTTAGCATTGAAACGATTTCTAAGTTAAAATAGACACCTACAGATAAGTGACAAGGGCAGGCAGATGATGATCTACAATACTCTTCATCCTAAAAAAAATGTGAGCCGTCACGGGACGCCTGGCAGATGTGAAACATCGCCATTATTTTGTAAAAGTAATATGCAGAAAAGAACATATTGTAATAGGAACTAAATATGTCATAAGGATAAAATAAAATATTACTAATTATTAAAATAGTAGTCTATATGCAGTAGTGTGTACGGTGTACTCAAATCAAATCATTTATTCTGCAATTAGGTTACATGAACACTTTTGCAAGTAAAACTTTTTTTGAGCAGATGAGTTCGGCCTTTCCTAACTGGACTAGCCCTGAGAAGAAAGGACGAAACAAACTCAGGGATCACAGTCTCTTTTAAAGTCCAGACAATATTCTTAAATGCAAAAGACATATATAAAAGCGATAATTACAATTATGTCACAACTATAATAATTTAAAAAATGTCAACAATAGCAACAAATTAAAGATTTTTTTTTTAAATATGTAATGTAAATTTAACTATAAATTATCGTCATATCAACATAAATTTAAACATTCAAAATAAACAGCATGTGCAGAATGGGCAGCTCAATCCCAGGCGGTTTGATCATCAATATATTCTGCTATGGTATAATACCCCTTTGCGGATAACTTAGATTTAATGGTATTCTTAAATTTCCGTAATGGCAAATTTCTAATAGCAATAGGGAGTTTGTTGTAGAAGCGTATACATTGTCCCATGAACGAGTTCCCTACTCTGTGGAGACGAGTGACGTGAACACAAAGATTATGTTTGTTTCTGGTATTTACCGAATGAACATCACTGAGTTTAGGAAACTTTGCTAAATTTCTTTGAACATAAATTAAATTTTTTATATTGTGAAGATACAGTCAGAATATTTATCTCTTTAAATTTGGAGCGGAGAGAAACTCGAGGGCCTAATTTATAAATGGCTCGTACGGCACGTTTTTGTAAGACAAATATGGCATTAATATCTGCACAGTTACCCCAGAGTAGGATACCATAAGTCATTATGCTATGAAAGTAACTGAAGTAAACTATTCTAGCTGTATCAACATCAGTTAAATGTCGAATCTTTTTTACAGCAAAAGCCGCTGAGCTTAGCCTACCGGATAGTTTTTCTATTTGGGGACCCCATTGTAACTTAGCGTCAATAGTTATACCTAAAAATACAGTAGATTCCACAGGATCCAACTCCAGTCCATTTAATCGAACATTGGTTGTGACATGTCGAACGTTTGGTGTAGAGAATTTAATAAATTTGGTCTTCTTCTCATTAAGGAGAAGGTTATTTGTATTAAAACAATGTACCACTTTCGAGAGTGCACTGTTGACTTCATTAAAACTGTCAAGTTGGCGCCTAACTTTAAAAATTAAGGATGTGTCATCCGCGAACAGTACAATCTCATGATTGTCACTAACATAATATGCTAGATCGTTTATGTATATGAGAAACAGAAATGGACCTAGAATAGAACCCTGTGGGACGCCCATTGTTACCTGGGATCCTGAAGATGTTTTGCCATTAATATCAACTTTTTGAACTCTTTTATTCAAATACGACGTTATAATATTTAGAGCATTATTTCTTATTCCGTAGTGTTGTAGCTTCCTGATGAGTGTAGGATGATGGACACAATCGAAAGCCTTACACAAGTCGAAGAAAATACCAAACGCATCCTGTGAATCCTCCCAGGCGCCATATATATGTTTAAGCAATTCCACGCCCGCGTCCGTAGTTGAACGACCTTTAGTAAACCCAAATTGCTTCTGATGAAGCAAGTTGTGCTTAATAAAATGTTGTAACATTTGGTTTAAAAGCAATTTTTCAAAAATTTTACTCAATGTTGGAAGTATTGAGATAGGTCGGTAGTCGGTACTGTATATATATACCATCATATAGCCTGCCGTGGCGACGCGTCGCCAATCGCCAGGCCAGAAATCTATTTTACGTGCGCCTATAGATGTTTCACATCAAAAGAGCTGAACGTGTTGGGCGACAAATGATTTAGAAAATCACTTTAAATGAAGGTAATATTTTTTTTTTCCAAACCAAAGTTCAAGTCTGTCTGTCTTAAAACTAGGGCACTATTTCATTATCTATCTATCTATCTATCAACCTACTACAGTTGTTAAAAAAGCTAATTTTCGGTAACTACTGCCAACATTCAGTAACGTTTAATAGTACATTGTTTACCGAGGGAGGAAAGGGACCGATAACTAGCGAGGGAGCAGCCACAATACTCCCGAGGTAGGAATGGGACTTTCACCCGAGTACTACAGAGTGCTTTATACTACACCTGTGAACATTTAAAGTATTTTTAAAATAAAATCAAAACGTAAGACACCATTTGAGACACAATTTAGCTTACAATTTGACCAATATTTCGTGCTTTTCACGGCACGGAAATTCCATATTTAAATTATATGAAAACTCCTTGGACAAGCGCGCGCCATAGATAACACATGAGAAATGAAAATTCATACAACTTTCTCTCCCGCTAAAACACGTTAGAAATAGATTTTCATACATTTTTTCCTCCCGCTTATTCAGGTCAAGGAAAAGACTAACTTTCTCTTTTCATTTTCAGGGAATAATGACTACTATTCCGATCAGATGTAGTATAGTTATTTTTCTGATTGCAACCTATAATAATATGCCTATATGCCACGGGTGTCGCAAGAGTCGACTAAGGGAGCAACACTACGCCGGTCAAGAAGCTCTGCAAACGAAAGTAAAGCTGGAAACCATAGATATAGAATATTATCGGACGTGGCTGTCGGACGCGGCTGATACCCGTGATCTAGAATAATTATTATGAATATACACTGAGCTGTGCAAACTATCGGATGTAAGTTGTAGACGTGACCTTTGACTCACCTTGAGCGTTCGGACGTCCGATAGAAATCTGGCACAAGACTGACTGACGACTCTGTGCACACTTAAGGTGCAGACACATTATCGGACGCGGCTGATGGACGCGCAGGGTTGCCAATTCCAACATGGAGCAAAACTGTAGATTAAGGCTTCTAAAAAACTCTAATTAAATCTAATCTAAAAATCTAATTAAATGTAAAATCAAAAGTCTCAAAGTTGCAACTTTTGATTTTACATTTAATTAGATTAAAACTGATAATTACAGGATTATTCTTGTTTTTAATGCCCTCCCTACAATGTATTCTATTCATTACTATAATTAAATTATACAAAATATAATATAAAGGTAAAGGTATAGATTTACTGTTTTTAAATTTGAAATTTACAGTTTTCTACAGTTTTTTAGAAGCCTTAAACTACAGTTTTGCTCCATGTTGGAATTGGCAACCCTGCGCGTCCGTCAGCCGCGTCCGATAATGTGTCTGCACCTTTATCGGTTGTCAGCCGTGTCCGATAATGTGTTTCCAGCTAAAAACTTGAAACACCACTAATCAGTCTGGCCAGCTTCTTGCAGTAGGTCGAATCCTTTATAAGGAGAGGTCTATGAACAACAGTGAACTATTAAACGCTGTTGATCCTTCATTTGTGTTTTTTGAAGTTATTTTATATTTATCAGAGGTTGATGATAGTGTTGCGTTATGTGTCAGATATCCGAAAACATTATTTGGAGTTTCAATTTTGGTGGCAGATTTATTAGCTTTAAACAATTCGTAAGGGCAACAGCCATCCAAGATGGAATTAGGCCTTGGAAATCTGCGTGTGTGTGTGTGTGCTCGTTTATAACATGTACACACGGTTTGTGAAATACTTAGCTTGGTTAATAAATTAAACAATCTTTGGAATAAACAAGCTTTATTTTGAATACAACAGATATGTTTTAAAGACAGTTCTCTAATCAAACTTTCGTTGTTGAATACAACCTTTTGTTATAGACACGGAGCTGCTAAATTGCTGTAAATTGACGTTAATATGTTGCAACTGTTTGTAAGTTCACTGGTCTCTGCAAAATTTGTTTTGTTAAATACTGTTACATTTTTTGTAAATTCTAATCATGTAATTTATTAGAGACAGTACTAGTGTATAGTACAGAGAAATGTCACGATATGACGGTTATTTTCTCATTGATGGGCCACAGCACACTAGCTTCGACGATCGGCGACTAGAAGCTAAATACGGCGACCGAACGATCGACCCAGGCATCTGAGCATTCGTTAAAACGTGCGTTTCCGATACCGCGTTCGAACGCAGAAAGTCGCGACTGATGCAGCATGACGTGCGATTTTGGTACCGCAATCGAACGCAGAAAGTCGCTAAAACGCGATGCAGCATCGATGCAGTCGCAAAATCGCCGATCGTGGATGATAAAAGTAGCTAGTGTGCTGTGGCCCTATCTAAAGATATCGAATGAAAGTATACTATTCTAGAGTTAATATATTTTATATCAACATTACATAAGCCAATTTATTGTCATAATTTGGAAGACAAGGCGTGTTTAGGAGACTTAAAGAAATATTTTTACATTAAATTACAAAATTTGTTATTAACAATGTAACAAGAGACAATGGATTATAAAAATCACACGAAACAAAAGTCTCAGACCAAAATAAAACTTTGCTAACAACGAATTTTGCTTTTTTATAACTTGGTGTTTACACCCTTATAACAAAATTCGTCATTTTTCATTGTAATACAACTGACAAATCAAGGAGTAGTTTCGTTGTAAGCGTGTGTGTGTGTGTAACCGTGTACATACACGACAAGCCTTAGTTTTAACTTGTCACCTCAATTCTTTGTTCGCAGTACTATTGCTTTTTATTTATTATACAATTTGATCTGAGACAAAGGAAAATAGAAAGACTAAAAATTCTTGCAACATAATAATTTATATAATCTTTATTTTGGTTCTCATAAAAAGATAAAATAAAAGAGGAGTTTAATAATATTGATATATAGCGACTAAAATATGTACGAAATAGTTTTTTAATCTTAATTTAAACTTATTGATTATATCTCGTGGTAATCGAGATGACAGTAAGGCAAATACAAGTTCATGCCGTATTTTTCTTTATCTAACTAGAAAATGCATTTTAAATTTACGTACACCTATGAATCCTAGATAGGAAGAAACATATTTCACTTACCTACCTACATTACAATAAAAATGCCCACCTTTGACTTACCGCCCTCTTGTTTACGACCACGGCAGAACTGTCTATATATAGTACCAATCTGATTCTATACGGTTTCATTATTGTCGTTAATGGCGAGCTCATACAATATACTAAGTACATTTCAACTAAATACTAAATATCGACTACTTTTACAAATATTAGATTAAATTTAGCAAATTGTCTTAAGTTTGAACGTCAATAAAATTGCACATTAGATAATTCTAAGCAATAAGCATGATTAATAATAAAATGTAATTTTGGAATTATTTTGATAAATTTGGGTGAATGTAAAATTTGAATTGATCAGCTATCTGATAATGAAAGTCCCGTCAAAATAGGTCCTTCCGTTCCAGAGAGTAGATGGAACAAACTTCAAACTGATGATGATGAATTATGAAACTGATAATTATAACCCTTAGAACTACTGTAACATAAAGAACACAATAAATCTACTGCCGTTATGACTATGACATTGTAATCAGAACACAAACTGAACTTAAACACGTTCAGTCATTATTGCTGGTGATTGAGAACCGATAAATTATAAAACTACTTTTACGGGTCAATCACCGTTTATTAAAGTACCTATAGGAACTAAATATATTCGGGATGCTAACAAAAAATATTGCAAATAAATCTCCACATACCCTCATATATATAAAAAGGTAATTAAAAAAAAAAACGAGATCATCCGTAACAATAGTTTTATTAATAATAAAATAATTTATCCTATTTAAGCATTCGTTTGCGTAAGTACAAAGCGGCTTAAGTAAGATTTAGTAAACGCTTATATATTTTACAAAGCAATAAGTTTTCATGAACTCAAGTTATTTTAAAATTTAGGAGGCAATGATGTTCAAATTTGTGTGTTAATAAGTCATCTGATGTCTATTGATGTGTACAACCCGGTCACATTATCTCGAGACCTCGCTGGAATGCGAACCTCCCGCCCCGTTCTCCTTTCACCTCGCCGCGCTCGCCACGGTGCGTCAGTACGGTTAGCACTTTCGTTGCCGATACGCGTCGACTTGTTTTCGCAGTAATTTTTAAACATTTCATTGTTACGTTTGTACTTTTATTGCTATTTTGTTATTGCTGTTACGTTAAAAAATGTTTTTGTTGCAACGTTGGACATTTTTGTTAAGTTTGGACATTTACAATAAACAGTTCTTGTACCCACTTAACCAAGATTTTTCATTTATTTTTCATCATTTTAATAATATTACCTACATTAAATTAATTATCAGAATCTTTGTTTTGTTGGAAATCTTATTGTTTATAATAATATCCTACTAGAGGATACTTGTTTTGCACACCATATCAGAGCGCCGACGTGACGTGACGTCATCGACGCCAGATCTCGAGATAATGTGACCGGGTTATAGGTATGTGTGTGCAAAACTTCATTTCCCTCCTACTAAGATCCCGTTTAAAAAATGTAGGCCGCCATAGTGTGGGTACCCACACACACAATAAATAAATATACTTCCATTATCATATTAGTATGCTATAGTATTACATAGTAGTAAAGTAACTTGGGTTCAGGAATATGTCGATGTAGATCGTCTAATTGAAAATTTGACGCCAATCCATCACTAACTGATGATGACAATTAACACACTAGTCTATTCGCGCTTATAAAATAGTGACGTAACGACCAGAGCCCGCCCGCTGGCCAATCAGATCCCGAGCCAAGTTGACACTACGAACATATGATAATAGAAAACTAACAAATGTATGGGTATGATGTCATCCCAACGCTAAGTCACTTGTTCAAAACAAAACATTAGCTAAAAATTTAAGATTGTAGAAAGAGATTCGACGCGTAACATTTGCATCTTACATCACTGCACTTGCTAAATGGTCAGGCATAAAGAAATTATCTTTTCGTACGATGGCTTACCATTTAATTGGACAGGGTGTAGGGCTTAATCAACTCATCATTATTTCATAACACGAATGGACCAAATGACAATCACCAAAGCGAGATTACCAATCAACAATACTTTAGTATGCCATCTAAAAATCATTCTTTAATGTAGGACGATCTCTAGCTACGAATTTTAAATATTATAAAATCATTGCATGGCAAATATTTATAGTAAAAGAATAACAAAATCTTAATAACATTTACACTATACATAACAAAATTTTAATTGGAAAAACTATTTTTACGAATTTTATTTGGGTGAGAACTACTGTGTTTACTATCTGGTCTCAATTCAAAATAAAAAAAAAAAACTATACATGTAAATATCACATAATTTTCAATCATCTGTACCAGAAATGAATAAAATTCGTACAAACAGTTTTATGAAACTATACATAAGGCCTAAGTAGCTAAACCGCTTGCACTAAACAGTGCTAACACTTTAAAAACCTGTTAATTGTATTATGCGTTACATGTAGATGATCAAGAACTAATTTTGATTAAAATTATTAAAAGAGATTTTGTCTTTCACTGTCTAAACTACTTAAGCATCTCTTTCTAATAAAATAAATATGGAATGTAAAATTATTATAACAAATTCTTGTAACATTTCTATGCGAAAATTGTGAGCAGGGTTCTACAAAAGTCACAAAACACTATAATACAAAAAAGGAATTAGTAATAAATAGAAACAAACCATATCTACTATTCATTAGGATATTAATTGCTTTAAAAATTATTATTTTTTAGTTACAAGCCGCCTAGCTAACTAAACTTTTCGATATTTTTTGGATAGATTAGACTGGTCGGGTCTTGAAATCAACTTACAAAGACAAATTTCGTAACTGTGTTTTTAATCATTTTTAGTTAGCTAGCCAGCTTATTAACAACATGCGTTTCTATGAAAATAACAAAGTATGAAATAAACATGTCATATTAAAAAAAACATTAATATTCAAAAAGAAAAGTAAAATAAAACAATGTCTTTTACACTACAAATCTACTGGTTTTGGTAAAATTGCTTATAGACGTAACTAGGTTCAAGCAACACAATTGTAAAAAAAATAAACAAAACTATAAAATAAAACTACTATTAACGGGCTTCTTAGCCAGTGAATTGCACCTTTAACACAATACATATTATTTTTATTTTAACAATTTAATAACGTTACTATAGAATTTTAGTTATTGCAACTTACCCACATTTTAAAATTAAAATTTCTGATGCACAGTAATCTATATTCGCAATGGTTAAATTGTTTATTAAATGATTGTAAAAGCTCTTTAGTTGCAATCGTCATATAAACGAGACAATGGCGTTTGTGAGCCTTAAGTTTATAGAGAAAATTAATATTTGAAAGTCAAATAAGGGGTATAAGACTGCCTTTATCTAATCACGTCTATAAAGTGTTCTGACTAAGGTTAATGTGGCTACTGTCGCCAGCTGAGAAGGTCGTCTAATAGTGCTTCTAAGTGTGGGTTGCCGCCGAGTCGATCCACCTGTTGTATTACACAAATATTATCAATGTATATAAAGCACAAATACATACATAAAATCTTTCAACTGTAAATACTGTATTGTACAGAAATATTAACTTTATTATTTTTGTGTATTACACAGAAATACATACAAATAGATAAAACAAATAAAATATTTATTCTAACATTCACTTGATGTTATTATGATGACGTAATAATATGACAGGGTGAACCATAATGCAATTAATCACTATAATGTCATGTGCAATGCAGTCTGAGGGACTGCAGCGCTGGTATTACAATAGAGCCACGAATTGAAATATTACTGAAATAGCTAAGGTCCACATTAAATACATACCTCTTTCCTTGCCTCCTCGTCTAAGCTTTCCAAAATTTCCCTGGTTATACCATACTCGGCAGCTTTGCTTATAGCAAAGCTGCCGAGTTTCTCCAGTATCGTGATACAATATTTCTTCACTTCAACGTCTCGAGTTCGTTGTCGAAGAATATCTAACGGCATGATTTAAGGATGCATTATTTAATAATTTTAACAAAAAGGAACCGACTTCAATGAAAAACGAGTACCCAACGCGACAATTGTGCCTATGATATTTGAGGAGTTCCCTCGATTTCCTTGGGATCCCATCATCAGATCTCGATATGGTCACGATGGGACCACCTATAAGCTACGCCCATTCCAATGCAAAAATAATTTTTGAAATCGGTTCATAAACGCTGAAATGATCGCTGAACATACATAAAAAATCGGCCAAGTGCGTGTCAGGCCACGCATAGGAAAGGGTTCCTCAGTCACCTATAATGGTATGTGGATTTAAAATCGTATCCAATAGATAATTGTTATGTTTACGTATTAATACGTTAATTTTGTATGACGTTTTCCAAGTGAGCGCATTTTACCATATAAGCCTTTACTAACTCCTGAACTAAGAAAGTCATCTAATCGGTTATAGTTTTCCTTCAAAGTTAATTAGATGAACCACCATCACGATTTTTTACAGATTTTTTGAGCCAGCCGTTTAGCTTTTAGAGGGGGGGGGACGCCCTGTTTTTACAAAAAAGTGCCCTTTAAAGTAAAATATCTCGCAAACGGATACCTAAATCAAAAAATCGTCTAGGAAACCCTTTATTGTTTTTAAAAGACCTATCTAATGATACCCCACACGATGGGGTAGCCTCGAGAAAAAAAAATCATCCCCACTTTACGTGTATGGGAGGTACCCCAAATAAAATTATTTTTCATAATTTTATTGTAGCACTTTGTCGACGTAATTACAACACGTATTCATGCAAACTTTCATCTTTCTAGCACTTACCGTTTGGACGGTAAGTCGAGGACGGACGGACGGACGGACGGACGGACGGACGGACAGACGGACATGACGAATCTATAAGGGTTCCGAGTTATGAACTTCGGAACCCTAAAAAAGATTCCGACGAATTGAGAACCTCCTCCTTTTTTTGCAGTCGGTTCAGAAAAAGACTTCAGAAGACTTACAGAACCACATGTTTCTCAAAGTTCATTTTAAAAAGTAAACCTTTGTTTTAAAGCTTATCTATATATTAATAAGCTACGTGAAACAAAAACTTTGTACACCTCTTCACGAAAATTGTGTGGACGGAGAAGTATGAATTTTCGCATACTTATAGTTTATGTGGAGGAGTTAAGGAAGTTACTTTTTTAAATATGCATAAAAAAAACATAAATCAATAAATAAATCGTCACACATATTACCTGGTATTTGACACACAAACGCGTAAATACTCTTTTGTCAAATTCTCATTGTAGCGTCGCCTTGGCGAAATCCATGATTATAGAAGTTATGGTCTTTGACAACCTTAATAATGTTGCCACTTATAATTCAAATTAATGATGATTGAATTTCGAACACTCCGCGAACTTTTGGAACCCCCATTGGTTCCATGTAATTTTATGATACTTTTATAGCTGACACTACTTATTTTATATCTTTTTGCATGGAACTGGCTACATGGAACTAATAAACCCCCTTAGTCGACTCTATGGACAATTATGGGATTAATCGGGTATTTGTATTCTAAATCCGTTATCCTACATACATCTTAACTGTCTCGGTGGCGCAGTGGTAGTGTATGCAACTGCTGTGCTTGAGGTCTCGGGTACGATTTCCGGGTCGGACCAAATGTTTGTGTGATCCACAAATATTTGTTTCGGAGTCTGTGTGACTGTGTGTCACAAAGGAATGTAGCCTCACTGAACTGTTTCTAACCCTCATATTATTGTAACTACCTTTGTGATAAGAAAAATAAATGCATTATTATTATTTCTCATAATTAAATAAATATTTCGGACATCTGACACACAGCATCATCTAGTCCCAAACTAAGCATAGCTTGTATTATGGAAACTAGACAACTAAAAGAAATACATAAACATACTTTTTATTGTAAATATATACAAATTACTGACTGACAAATGACTAGATGGCGTTGAGTGTAAGTTATACGAAATATTTATATATTCATCTAGTAAGTTGTTCACGAAGTATTGTGATATCACATTTATACTGCCATGTTGTTTTGCTGTCAACAACCATCTGGATAAGGTATTTTGTAAAGGATACGAAGTACTTGGTTATCTCCCTCTGGGTTCCTGATGGCGTGGATGATGGGAAAACTGAACTTGCCTTCCGTCAAGTCTTCACAGTAACTTTTGTTTTCCGTATACTAAAAAAAAAAATCACAAGTAAATCAAGGCAGTCTGTCAAAACCGCACTAATATAAATTCGTAACCGTCTGTCTGTAACGCTTTCAGGGCTAAATGACTAAACCAATTTGGATGAAACTTACAATGGAGATACTTTGACTTTTGAGAAAAACATTAGTTAGTCTTTACCGCGAGAAAGTGATGTGGATAAAAACCTAGTCAATTTCTTTAAAGCATCTAGGAACTAGGAATACCTACATCCTGGGTTGAAACGGACACAAAATAACAACTTGTTGATCTAACAAAATGTGGGATTTAGACTCGCAACATTTTGAGCAATCAGAAGTGGGATCGACATATATGTGCAGTCGAACCGAGCATACAGTAAGCTACTAAAAACCGCATAAAGTTTTCGTTAATACTGTATTATGTACAGTTCGATCCAACGCCTCCGTATTCAACTAACTTGTTTGGGAAAGCACTCTCTACGCGTCTATATGCGAATTGTCGTAATGAAGTTCAATCCTAATATCATAAATTCGAAAATAACTCTGTCTGTCTATTATGCTTTCACGGCCAAACAGTTTTATAGATTTGGATGAAATTTAAGGCAGTCGGATCCCCACGACAAGTATTTAAATTGTATTTGTGAAGAAATGGATGTAATTGTACATGTGTTATAACTTTTCTATCGATTTTTTTTTGTAAATAAATAAACATAAATACATACATAATAAATAATATAAATATTACCGAAAAGAAAGGAAGGATTTCTTTCAGAACCTTGTGAGCGCGAGAGAGCGATGTTTGCTTTTCACGCTTGAAAAACGTTCTTGAAGTAACAACTTACATTTTTAAATAGGTAATCAGTATTATTATTTATCACATATACTGACATTATAAATTAGAAAGTAAAAATGTCTGTTAGTTTTGCATTCATGGCTGGACCGTTGCACCGACTTCGATGAAATTCGGAATGTAGATACTTAGATTCTTGAAGAAGGACATACATAGCTTATTCTTTATCACGATAACCGTGTATATACGCAGTCGGAGCCGCGGTCAAAAGCTAGTTCGATTATAATCTAAACTACTCGTATTTAAATATAATGTTCTGTTCAATATCCTCTTCTAAACAAAACATTAAGATCTTACCTCTTGCACCCTCAAATTGCAGTAATCATCTCTAATCTGGAAGTACAATCCTAGTATCGCCGACAGTTTAGTGAAGTCAGACTTGTTTTCACTAAACAATTGCATCAAACGGATCGCTAACATAAACAGGCCGCCGGTTTCTACGAAATACAAAATACAAAACAATTAATATTGTGAATAATATTGCTCGGTGGCCTATTACGATGGACGATAATTTTGTTTATGAGATACCATTAAAAATCATGTAATATTAACATGGTGGTCTGGCGGTGATAAGGGGGAACCAAGTGCCCCCCATGATCAGACAGAATTCGTGATAAATGACTAACACTTTGCAACGCATTTCTGACTTAAATTGTTGGTATTCAAGTACCTAATTTATAGAAGTTAAGGAGAATCACAGGGATGGGAATTTGGTCTTTGGAAACTTCTCTTACCTGGCCCTCCCACGGCAATATGATTAGATAGATAGATAGATAACTCTTTATTTACACACTAAATTACAGAGTTACAAAAAAGGAACACAATGATCAAATATAAAGTGTAGAAAGGGCGGCGTGTGGTCCGTGTGGTGACGGATTAAGAATACAGAGTGTCACCACCCCTATTCATCGCGCGGGTGTCGTAAAAGGCGATTAAGGGATAAACTACGCAAGACAACATCAATGCAAAGAGAAGGAAATCTTGAAACCAACCCTATACTAACCCGTCTGGCCAGCGTGGTATTGTAGGCCAAAACCTCCTTTTTAAGGAGAGGCCTATGTCCAGCAGTGGACTGTTAAAGGCTGTTGATGAAAGGGCGGCGTTATTGCTAAAAGCAATTTCTTCCAGGCAACCAATTATTTATCTCTCTTAATCCTGTGTTGCGGGGACTTTACAAATATACATTAAAAGGACACCCAGATTCAAAACAACAATTTGTGTATCACAAGCGTTGGTCCTTGTACTGCCGTCATACGATTATTTTTTTCCAAAATGTAGTTTTTTACATATTATGAATTAAAAAAAGACGCATTATTTTTGACTTTTGCCTAAGCCGAATAGAACCATTTAAACTTTTCTTTGAAATAAGGTATTTCTACTTAATATTGCAAATAATTACTTAATTAAAAATACTTATCTGAACTTACTTTTGATGGTCATCTCCTTATATTCCTCTTCAGAAGGACACTGGAAGTTATCCCTCCAGTATATCTCGATTCCCTGTCCTCTATGCAGCTCCAATAACTGTTCTGTATATACTTTTGTCGCCTGGAATATAAAAATGCTTGTTAAAAACTTACCAATATCTTTTTACAGGAACTTAAGGCCTTAATTTATACAAAGGTCATTTTATCTCTGATATGCTAGATTATATAATTAAACAGCTTTTTTGATGTCGGCATAGTCAAAACTTTTTTAAATTGCACCAACATCCAGAAAATTCAGGTTTATCTGTTTGATTAGCCTTTAGAAATAGGATTTGGTTAATTATTTTGGATTTGATAGATAATTCGTTAAAAAAGTGCAAATCATTGTATTGTTTTGTTAATTATTCTACTACTACCTACTCTAAATGGAATATCAGCGACCATAAACACAGTTTAGAAAAGGTTTCCCTTTGACTTAGTATTTTACAAAAGGATCAATCTCATAGCATTCTCTCTGCAAGTCGACTATTTATGACAACACTAGCTTTCACCCGCGGCTACGCCGGCCTGGATGAGAATCTTGCTGGTTTTGTCGAGAATAAATTCTGGAAGAAGAAGACTGACTTCAGCCTATCATCCTCGTCTTAGACTTGTTTCTATAATTACATCCTTATCTGTCTTACAGTTAAGTCACTATTGATATTTTATGGGATCGGCACCATTATCTCACCATAGGATGTCCAAGTTCCTGTGTCTTCTCCAAAGCGATGATCATTGCGTAGTTAGCCGCATTGATGGTGCTTGCCACGCCGTAAATGGAGTGAGCTACAGGAATACCTCGCCGGAGAATGGAATTGTCTTGGATATCGTCGATTCTGGGTGATATAGAATATATATATTTTTTAAGTTAAGTTTAAAAATTGATGAAATGGAACGGTTGGAATCGCCCCAAATAATGAAAGTACGTATTTACAATACAAGTCAGAAAACCCATGGGGGAAAAGTTTAAAAACAGAATTTATATGTTTATTAAAATAGGAACATTGGTATGGGAGATACGGTAGAACAAAAACATAGATTGCCTGAACTATTCCTTTTAGTCAGGTAAAAAACTATTTTTTAATACATATATTTATGGAGTAAAAGTTTCTAGTTAGAGTGTGGACGGTATTTTCGTCAAAACGAGTATCAGTGTGCACAGTTGTGTCTTTTGCAAAATATTACTTAACCTTCAGCGCGCTTATGTTATTCTTTCCCTAGTTCCCTACATTGCACTTGGCCTGCAACGCACTACATCAGTTTTTCTTTACAGTGTAATATTTTAAGACCGTAACAATTGTACACTATCCTATAGGTGCATTTACAGGTGCATTCAGTTTATGGACGTAGAAAAGCTCAGTATGAAACAGGAAGATTCTTTTAAGATAACTTTTCAATATTTTTTTAAATATGAGCCTGCTAAAGAGACTGGCTGATGGCAAAAACAGTAGAATGCAAAAGCAGTAATCACAATACTCATTGCGAATTGACTGCCTCGTTGGTCTAGTGGTAAGCGTATGCGGCTGCTGATCAAGAGGTCTCGGGTTCGATTCCCGGGTCGGACCAAATATTATTTGTGTGATTCACAAATATTTGTTTCGGAGTCTGGGTGTTTTCTATGTATGTATTTAAAAAAAAATGTTTATGTATTTATATCAGTTGTCTAGTACCCATAACACAAGCTCTGCTTAGCATGGGACTAGATGATGTTGTGTGTCAGATGTCCAAAAAATATTAAAAAAAAAAAAAAAAAAAAAAATTAAGACAACGCAGTATGGTGACCCACTCCATAGCGGCCAATTGAGATGCTTCTTCTTCAATCCTCGGGTCCTCGGGTTTTAGATTTATTATTTTATTTGATTTTGTTGTTTAAACAGATTCGATGTTAAGAGCAAGTTTTTGACATTTAGTAGCTCAGAGTATCGAGTGCACAACTACTGACTAAAATAGATTCATATCGAAATAGGACGCCCTTGGTAACGTTCATCGTCCAATGATGTCAGACAAATTCTACAACGGAGGAAAATAAATAAATGATATTTATTTACTTTTTAATTTTGCAAATATTGCTAGTAGAGCGTTTGCTAGATGAAACCATAGTCGTCAGGCGTCCATAAGACAGAAGCCACGTTTGAAGACAACTAAGGAAAAAAATATAAAAAATTAAAATACTTTCATTCCAAAATATATATAAACTCCTATCTAAACATTTCTAAATAAACTGTTTATTTCAAACCTAGTTAAAATTAAAAGAAATGAAAAAATGAAGTGTTTAATTGTACTCACAACATTACAACCGTGAGTTAATTGTAAACTAAAATTGTAATAATGTTGTTACCATACTTTTATTTCATAACCTATCAGACCTCTGTTGATAAAATCAATAATATTTACTACTTCAGAACAATAAAACCGTTTTGATTCATTAATCAAACCATTAGCGTACCATATCGCCTGATTAAATAGGGCGGTGTTGTCACTGGGTTACCCCAGCGGCAAAAGCTTTAATTGGAATGACATCATACCGTCCTGCTTGTTAGTCTACAAGCGAACCACCAATTCTATAGAAATGATGACTTACTCGAATAAATATCGATTTCATTTAGTTAAAAGATTCTTAACTAAACAATTTTGATACAATTTATACTAATATTATAAATCTGGAGTGGAGTATCAATGAAAAATTTTAAAATAGGGGGAAAATTATTTCCTATGAGAGCTCCCATTGCGTGCGTTGCGTAAATGTTTTAAGTTTTGTGAAAATAATATATAAAAGAAATGTTCCTCTTGAAAATGAAAGTCCGCGCGCATGTCTAACTTATAAGGTCGGCTCACTGTAAACTTTATTATGGGAAACAAAATTATTTCCGGATATAACATCACGCTACAGGCAATAGAAGACAGACAGGGCTGCGTGGGTCAGCTAGCCCAATGTAAAATGTAATGTTGTAAAAGAGAGCAAAGTACACAGGCCAACAGCACTGCAAGGATTGACCCAAATCATATTATCAAGTCTGGCTAGCCTTGTATAGTGGGCTAGGTAGCCTTAGTAAGTAGTAGCTTTTTAAGAACAGGCCTATGTCGAGCTGTGGACTAGTTAAGGCTATTCATCCTAATAATCCAGATGACAGCATTCTTGTTGTCGTATTAAGTTGATGAGTGTGAGACCGGAGGCCCAATCATTCTGCATCAGGCCGCCATGGTATTGGTTACTATGCTACATTGCCTACACTCTCAATGAGCATGGTGACCCCTACTCCTGGATTCTACTCATCCTATCCATCGGGCAGAGTAGAGTCACTTTGGTAGGCTCAAATATAAAAAATAAATGTTGTGTAATGCTGTAATGTTAGTTTCTACTGGAATAGTACTCAGTTAGATGTGAAACAATAAGTTCGCTTAATTTTATTCCATGATCTGATGTGCCGATCTAAACAATCGGAATTCTAAACGAAGCATACATTGTACTTATCGAAGGACAGGTAAAACTTGGCCAAAATCAACATGACTTAAATGCTAATTGTAAATTCTGACCTACATCATTGTACTTCGTAGAATGATTTGCATTTGAAAGATATATTTAGGTACACAGTAGTAAACATGTAATACTTAGATACTTGATCTTTGGTATGATAAATGTTTTACATATCTATAAATGGTTATATGTTGAAATATGAGTATCTCCATATTTTAAATAGCAATGATGTAGATTATTTTTATCCCTTCGGATTCAGGAGAATGAGGTGTTTACACTAAAAACCACAGAGCAACACCGTATTAGTATGCGAGTCTTAAATGGGTATGTGTAAAGATTTCTCCCGCAAAAAACGATATGCGATTTTGTATAAAGGCGCTATGGCTACTTCTCTCTGGTTACCGGGCCTATATTGCTCTATGATAAAACGCGCTTTATGTTTTTAGCCATAAATAAATATAAATTCGGAAAATATATTTAGAAAACAAACGTATTTTGATTAGGTACTTTTATTGTAGTAACAACAATGACAATAATACAACAAAAGGGAAACAATGGTAACCAATTACTCCAAACTCATGAAAGGCCTTTTTGTACGTGTGGACAGTCCCTCGCGTCCAACAGGCCGGATATTTCGGTAGTGTGTAATTGAACAGACCAAAACTAAACAATAAGCCATATTGTGTCTAAAATCGGAGGGATCCTACCTCATAAAAGTTTTATTTTGAGCTGTAGGTAAGTGTTGCGAGTTGCGAGTTTTTATTGCTTTGTAATTTAAGATTCTGTTTAATACAGAATCTTTTCAAACTTTGTGAGTAGGTACATAAGTCCAATTTAATTCTTAGATTTCTATTGTAGGTTATGATTTATAGATAAATTAGGTATTTCTATTTCAACAATTATGTTTTCATTGCTAGAAAGCAGATATGTTGACGCGCACTTTTTAGACTTTTTAAAAAGAAAAACCATTGCTTAAACAATTTAAGTTTCACAAAAATAATGTTTTTGTAAATGCTCCACATTAGCTGGAATCATCGAGTCACGAATGAGGAGGTTCTCCGACGTGTGCAAAGATCCCGTGAGCTACTTCCGACCATCAAAAAACGTAAGATTGGCTACCTGGGACATATTTTCCGTCACTCACAGTACCTACCGCTTTATCCATTTAATAATGATGGGCAAAATATCCGGAAAACGCCACGTCGGAAGACGAAGAAAATCGTGGCTCAGAAATATCAGGGAATGGACTGGGATCGCTAGCGTACAAGAACTATTTCGATTGGCTAAAACCAGAAAGGAATATGCAGAGCTGACGGCCAACCTCCATTAATGGAGAGGCACCATAAGGAAGAAAGCTTTAACTGTTAACTTTAGCTATTAACTGTTTAACTTTAAAAGGTTTCAAAATAATTTTCCCCCGTTTTTGCAACATTTATTATTAAGACACAATAGCCTTATTCCATTAATGAGCTTTTTGATCCAGAAATATTTTTTCAAAACGGACCAGTACTTCCTGAGATCCTTCCAAACCTTAAATAAAAACTTTTGTATTTTAATAACGAAACTTGGAGTAACGTCAACCTTATCTGGAACATGTCGTATTCGGTTAATAATTATCACCAACACCATATGTTTTAGATTAAGTTCCCCTTGTAAATTATGTTCAAAAGATTAACCATTTATTTTTATTACACTTCAATGGATATTATGTGTGAACGTGCGTGACTCATGGGATCTTCATGTTTTAGAAACATATGTAGGAGTACTAAAATCTATTTCCGATTTCATGGAATGACATCGTATAGTGGGTTAATGACGCATTCCATATGAATGTAATTTTTCTGCGTACATCTAAAGGAAGCTTCTCAGTAAATAAAATTAATGGATTGGGAAAAACAATCGGCGATGTGCCAGTAAAGTGAAATGTAATTTTTTTAAGTAACAGTTGTTACAGGATGCACCCTATTGACCATTAAAATAGTGCGAAATTCAAAAGTCATCATCACAGCCTTTATTAATAAACATAGGCGTCTCCCTAAAAAGGATATTATGGCCTACTATGTTACCACGTTTAACATACGTCGCCAAGGTTTGCTTCAAGTATTCCTTCTCTTAACAGTATTGTCAAGGGTAGTTTATTTACCTAAATACCTAATCGGCTGTTATGACACCCACGGTATGAGTAGGGTTGTCATAACCGCGTCACATAGGTAGATTTCGCGAATTTAGGCGGCCAAAAATATTTTATTGTGTTAACAGCTTTTAAATGGGGTTTTAGTAATTGAAAGAGGTTACTATAAAATGAAACACTGTATTGAGTACAAATTTTTTTTTTTAATATATTATTTACTAAAAATATGTATGAATATTAAGATTTTAATAAAAAATTATATGACGACAATGCCCGGTCCTTTGAGAGGCTTGCATGGGGACATGGGTCCAACATGTAGAGGCCCTTTGAGACTTTTAATTGTATAAATATATACATATATATTATATATTTACTTATATAAGTAAATATATATATAAAATCTAAATAAATATACTTATATGAAAAAAAATAAAGATATTTGATATTTACAAAATAATTTTATTCCGATTTCGGCGGGTAACACTCTTGCTTCACTTTCAACAAAAGGTCATAACAAGGGAAATGTCTTTTGTTTGTTGCTCTTATTATTTCATTTTGTCTACGTGTGAGATCAGCTTCAGCAAACATCTTAAGTGCTTCGAAGGGGGTCAACGGAGGGATAGCTTCAATAACCTTAGAATAACCCTTTTTGTATTGACTGACTTTTGTTGGCGAATTTGTTATGTCCTTCAGGACTTTGGACGCATTTCTTTTTCCATCTGATTGTAAAAGTACTTGCGCAACATGGACTATTACTTCAGGGTCCATAGAATAACGTTTTTCTTCTGTTTCCTTCTCTTGCTTCGCTCACACGAATCAGAAAACGATTTACTTGGACGACCCTGGCGATGAGTCGTTTCAATCTGAATCTCAAAGGTTCCACCTAACCTAGACTATTAATTTTTTTCGAAAAACTCTTTAGTTTTATGTGCTTTCAACCATCCTTGTTTCATTTGCGATCTAACGTATGAAAATTTATGCTTATGAGTTTTTTTATTGTCTTCTGTGTCACCATAGCACACCAGCAAGTAATTCTCTAAATAATCCAATTTCTCATCAAAGGAAGGTAAGTTTTGTCCCTGCATTAGGTCAAATAAATATTTTTTCGTCACTACCTTCACGCCAGAGGTATTTGATGACCCTAAAACAAAGAAAACTTTATTTTAGAAGCGTTAGAAAAAAAAAAATATTTTCATGTTTTTTTACAAAAAATCTTTGAATAAGGATTTTTCCGAGATTTGCGGTTTCTAGCGGCAAATTTTTTTTTTACTATAATACTAAGACCCTGTTTATACCGTAAAAGAAAAAAAAACAGGTGGGACGGACCCTGAAGTATAGTTAAAACCCTTGAGAAATCGAAAATCAATGATAAATTTGTACAAAAAACATCTTGTCTTTCAAGTGAAAAAAATATATGATAATCTGTAATAAAACACCATTATTATATATAGTTTTAAAGATTCATACCTGAATTATGCGAATCCATCACTTTCACTAAGGTAATTACCTTCACAAAAAAAATATTGACTTTGAAAGAGAAGTTGCACAGAGAGCGTCGAGAACTGTAACATACACCGGGAACGGAGGTCAAGGTTCGACTACCTGTAAATAATTCATGGCACATGGCCCAAGGGTGGGGATAGTGGGGATAGATTCCTGGAAGTGTCTTCTAACGGTACCGGTCAAAGTTTTACGGCTAAATTGACTTTGAAAAAATGACTTATGGCCGCCTAAATCTTTGAAATCTACCTATGTGCGCGTATTCTTAATCCATCAAATCAGAGAATTTAAAAGTAACAATATAAAGAAGGAAATCGGAAAATTAAGAGCTGTCTTTTTAAATTGCAAATAATATTTTAATATACGATAATGACATGTAGAACAATAGACGGAGATGATGTAATGATTACACGAATTGAATTATGAACGAACTAAAGTGTAGTTTAGTAGTTGTTTATGCCATTAGGTGTGAAAAAGAGCATTCTCTTGTCATTTTTTTATATTTAAGCTTGCCAAAATGAATACTCTGCCTGATGGAAATTATGAGTAGAATCCAACAGTAGTGGTCGCCATCTTCATTGTGAAAGCAGATGCAAGCAAACAATGCAAAAAAACTTATAAATGACATAGAGATCAGTTTCTTAAAGGGACAAACTACATATTGGTTTCCTGTTGCAAGGCAAGAATTGCGAAACAGTTTTTTGTGAGATTTTCACTCCGATCGACTCCATACCGAGCTTATATTGTTTAAGTACATTCTTGCTTAGTTATACCTTGTAACGGCCAGCAAGAAAGTAACAATCCATATCATGCCCGGATATGATGATAACATAAAGTGATATGTTCAATATAGTAGGTATTTAAAATAATAGTCTGCCTTGTTGGTCTAGTGGTTAGTGTATGCGGCTGCTGATCAAGAGGTCTCGAGTTCGATTCCCGGGTCAGACCAAATATTTGTGTGATTCACAAATATTTGTTTCGGAGTCTGGGTGTTTTTCTATGTATATTATGTATGTATTTACAAAAAAAAATTGTTTATGTATATTATATCACTTGTTTAGTACCCATAATACAAGCTCTGCTTAATTTGGGACTAGATGATGTTGTGTGTAAGTTGTCCGAAATAAAAAAATAGTGCCGTCAATAATTTGGGGTTAATTTCAGCAGCGCCTGATAAAGTTTCAGATAGTATTGGATGTAATATAACACTATGTGCTTACTATGCTTATTTAACATGCCTAATTGTCTCTATCCAAGACGTGTGAAACCGAAGTCTATAGTTAGCTTACAGATAAGTGCAAAATATTATATCGAAGACTTCATCAGCAAGTGGTAAAACTTGCCTTAGATACATTAAAATCCTTTAGGTAATAATTATAATAAATTGTTACATTGTGCACCAAATAACTAAATTTATAATTTAATGCTAGGTCAGTACAATTAGCGGCTTTAGTGCTCAAAGACACTAGGCAATTATTTAATGTAATAAAATATTTTTATTCTAAATGCTAATTTCAATGTTACGGCAACCGCAGATCTCACCACGAACAATGACCATTAAAAATTAAAAATCGGTCAAGTGCGTGTCAGGCCAAGCACAGGAAAGGGTTTCGTATTAATGCGTTAATTTTGTATGACTTTGCAAGTGAGCGCATTTAACAAGTTAAGCCTCTATAACTCCTGAACTAACAAAGTCATCTAATCCGTTATAGTTTTCCTTCAAAGTTCATTATATAGACCACCATCACGGATTTTGTCAGAATTTTTGAACCAGCCGTTTAGCTTTTAGAGGGGGCGGGGGAAGCCCGGACATGCCGAATCTGTAAGGGTTACGAGTCATAAACTTCAGAACCCTAAAAATGAATTAAGACACTAAAACCTACATTTTGTAATGTTCTAATCAAGTTAGCACTAACGCGGAGAAATGCCGCAAATACAATCAACATTCATTTAGGCATCTATCAATTATATTAAGTATATAATGTAAAAAACAGGTATGAATTGTTATTTAAAGGGTTAATGGTGTATTCCTTCTTTTATTGTAATACTCAAATCGACTTTCACTACTTCGAAAGAGTATATTATTAACTATGGAAATAAAAGTAATAGTCTAAAGGATATCTAAAAAATAGTAGAATTCTTTAAAAATATAATATTATTATTTTTGAAGAAATGGCTCCAACATGGTGCAAACACATTTTTCTTGTAAGTTACGTTGTTTTTGTTAATATAGTACTGTCTACACTTTAATGTTAAACATACCAAAACGTAACAATATTATTGTGTAAATAAGTAACTATCAGCGTTGTCTGTATATGTTTAGTTTTGTAAGGTTTCTGTGCTGACGCTTAGTTATCCTGAATACCTACTACTTGCAATTCAAGAAAATTGTAATAGAAGGTAATGTATTGATTGTTTATAGTACTTAGATGTTTAGTTATAAATAAAATTATATTTGAACTCGAAATGTGTATATTAAAAATTAGTCGAGTTCTGCGGTGTTACACGTGGCTATTATTGTCAATCGCGAGTAACTCCGCGGACCAAAGCTAGTCTAAAGAAGGCTTAAGTTACTTCTTATGTCATTAGCTATGTGCCAGTGAAAATTCCGTCAAAATCGGAAAACATTTACCAAAGACGGCGTGGTACACAGATGTGTTACTGTTTGTGGCATGTACCATAAGAGTTTTCGTGATATGGAGGTCACGTGAAGCAGTCGGTCCCGGTTGTTATCATAAGATAACAGTCGTGAAAATTAGTTGAAGGCCTTTGGGCGACTTAAAAACATCCAACGGAAAGATTACGTAGCAAACATTGTCTTGCCACTCCCCAATCCGCGTTGGGTTGAGGACTGGTAAGGGTCGCTTAAGACGTTACGGGTTCATGATGTTCCTAATCGCCTCCGGTTATGATGATTGGAAAAAAGACGCAACGACCACCAGTAGGTACTGGTCTTCGTTGGGTCTGTTTTTTCCAATATTAGAGTTCCAGTCTTCAGAGGAGGAAAAGGAGTGTCATTTATCGTTTGGGTCTCAAAATTCATGTTTTTTTGAATGAGATATTAAACTATAGCTATGGTATAATAAACCAGTACGCTAAAGTCAGTTTAAATATATGTTTAGAAATAACTAAAACATTGTCAAGTGAAGTCATATTTAATAATATGTACAGAATGACAAAAAAAAATAGTTCAATACCTATAGTATTGGAATCGATTCTTGAAATACATTATCGCCAAAAGTTAGATAAAACAACAAACAACGCAAAAATTGTAAAATACTTACAGTAAACTAGCGTTGTGTAAAATTTGAACAATTTCACCAACAGCCTTGAGCTTCTCTTCTGAGATCTTGAGCCAATAGTTAAAGGCGGATGCCAACTTTTGTCGAATCTGCTTTCCAGGAACTTGTTGAATGTATGTGTACGGCATCAGGATTTTCTGAAGAAAGTGAAGGTATATATATTTTTTAAATGATTTTATGGAAGCACTGTCCTTGAGAGCTGAAAAACATATTATAGTTAAATATTTGTCTAAAGTTACAGAGACCATGGCTGTAAAGACGAAGATAACGTGCATTGAGCAAAAGATGTTAGCCTGTACTCTGTAGCGGTTCAACAGGCGCAGATTAATTTCGAGGTGGGTTGATCAATACGTCGCGCCGTAGAATTGACTAATAATTATGATTTTTAATACGAGGTACTCAATAGCCAGGAAAACGCCTTTTACTTTTATAAATTAGTATTATTTGAATAATAAAAATCATTGGTGTTCTGCTCTGCCTTAAATGAGACCATTTTAAAGAACGGTTAAAAGGCCACACGACGTCTCTGAACTTTTATACTCTTTAGTAGTTTTGAATGACGTTTGGTGAATTTAAATAACGGAAAATATGTTTTAAGGCAATTGATGTTCGCTTTTATAGCATTTTTTTTGTGTTACCTTAAAAGGTGTTGTGTTACCTTTTTTGTGTTACCTCATCATATATCTATTAACATTATATTCAATTAACAAACATATAACATTTTAAGCACGAATCAGCAAAGCATTATAAGAAAATAATGTCGAATGAGTTTGGCAACATACTGTATGTAGTTGCATTAGCTAATTGCTGCTAACTGAATTGCTGAGTGACTAAACAAGTCTTTTATAGTTCTTATATGTGTTGATAGTTTATTTTAATCAGTTCTTATCAAGGATACGAGTTTCTCAAGGTCAGTGACGCGGCAGTAGAAGGCAAATAGAAAACGACAACACTAAACCTACGTTGGTGACGGCTTTTTTTACTGAATGATTGATATGAAATCGCTACAAAACTAGTACTAGGTGGTATCGAAATAACAGTGATCTTTAGAGTAATAGGCACATAGTACTTGATCAAGTAAGAAAGGAAACGTAACTCCTGGATGATCTGTTTCCATGTCATCAAAACATGCGTTCAAAAACTGTAAGGACCTAAATGATAGGAATATATCGCCCTAAGACACAGGTAGACCAAAGATTGTAGTAAAAGGTAATCAAAAGTTGATTTATTCATTACAAAGAATTAATAAATCCCTTCCCTCCTCAGCTCAATCTATGGACGCCTAAATAGACTAGACACATAAATAAATAAAATTGAAGTGTGTTTCAGATTTCAAAATGGTTTTTATGTATGTTTGTATGTATGTCCATTTCTTTGGCAGATCCTTCTGCCCAAAGGGCTGGACTGATTTTGACATATCAAGTGTTATTGAATTCATTAGAATGGTGATAGTAATATATCACCATTCATTAGATTACTACCACTATATTCAAATTTCATAGGATGTCTTCAAATTTCATATCACATTTATATTAATTACACTTTTAATGTAAATTGATAAAAACTGGACAAATTAAATTAGGACACCTAAAGTATGATTTTCTAGGAAGAATGTAGTCAAGTCAGGATAGATATTGACTGAACTTAGTTTGATATTAATATAAAACAATGTAAATTACAATGATTATGGGACTCAGACTCTTTGACTTGATAATTTTAGAATTTGTTGATATAAAACTAAAAAGTCTAAAAAAGAAAAATTACTATGGAAACTAAAAACCAACTGCTGAAAAGCAATGTACTGAAAGAGTACAACAAGTATCACAATAGAGTAAAAATTAAACTGACTAGTGCATTGTTTTGTGAGCTTACTAAAAACACATAATAGTTCTGCAGTTGGGGGCAGTTGGTTCAGTAGTTTAGGCACTATGATGGAACTCTTACCCTTTCTTCCGACCTTTTCGTGGTCAGGTAAAAAATAATCAGAAGACACCTATACACCATCGTCTTCCTTTTTAAAAAAAGCCTTAGGACATCAAGGAATTTTAGAACAGTTTAAAATTTACTATAATGAAGATTATTTTATCGGCAAACTATTAATTTTATTATCATATAAATTTTAGGAGTTAATAAATTATTGGAATTATATTCTTACACTTTAGCAATGAAAGTAATTATACCATCTTTTGTTTCAGTCTTACCGAATCTCAATATTTTTGAAGAAAAAGAATAGATTTCATAATTAAATTTTAAACCTGATAGGAACTGATTTTAGAAATACTGATTATTTTGTTAAAATGTAATATTTATTTGAATTTTTTATCAAAATAGGGACTATTTAGATTAAAAATTCTATAAAATATTTAATAAAATAATTTATTTCTGCATGCCTCTAATATTTTATACTGAAAATCACTTCTAATACTCCAGTTCTTAGGAGTTAATATAATTACCTATTTAAGGTATTGTTTATTTGTACTTAAAATTAAAACACTAACAAGAAAAAGATAAAAGCATGCCATTGCCTCAGAAATTGACGCATTGCGCCAACATATTCATATTTAAAATCTACTCAATTTTACAGACTTGAGGTCGCATCTTTAAGTACCATTTCCATTTAAAAATGAATATAAAATTCTATTCACAATCTAATTCGGTTTGATGGAATAGATAAAGGCGGCAAACACATCCATATTTAAATATTATATTTAACAATAAGTAATAAGAATACTTACTTCATCCTGGTTATTATCCTCAGTGTTCGAAGCAGTTTTAGACATTTTATGTTACTGTATACTATTTTTGTAATTTATCCAACTTCGCTACTTACACGGCGGATCGATCGATGATTTTACTTTGACAGTTTGACATACCGACACGACAGACAATTTAGAGCACTTTTATTTTATGACACTGACAACTGATTTACAGGTTTTGATGTTACGTTTAGATGCGTTTTTTGCATCTATCGCCATAAAGCTACATCAATAGTTTAATTAAGCCCTGCTTAAGTATTATATTCTACTGTACTTTATTGTGTACTTGCTCTGTACAAGCATTTGTGTAGGTATAATATATCTACCTAGCCATAAGTAACTTATTTTGTTTGATAATAATGCCCAATATTTTACAATTAAGTATTAGTCTATTTAATTTCTTATTATTATTTCTTGTGGTCTTTTTGTTGAACCATGTCTATTCTTTTCCTGAACCATGTACTGTAATATTGATTTTCAAGATTTTTTTTTCACAATCTTAATAAAGTATGCATGTACTGTCAAGTCTGACTGACAGTTCACTATTTTTATTCGGTTGGATTGAAACATCATTGATTACTTTCTAAACAAATAAAACTACTCCTAAAATTATTCTGTAATTACGAGGAAACAAATTTTAAATTGAAATTATAAAGGCGATAGTAAATTATGGGTTTCAGACATTTTAGAAATTTATATCAGTTTTGATTATGTCGGCGCGAAATTATTTGTCGGCACGAGAGAAAAATATCAATAAACTGATTGATTGTCTGCCAAATATTAATCAACAGAAGTATAACTATCGTTCTGGATCGGAGTTACCTCCTTTATCAGCAAATACTAACCATTTTGTCAATCGGAATTTGAATTATTCCTACGAAGTTCAGCCGTATTTAGTAAATAATCTCGACAGAGCTGGGACACCGTTTTCGGATTTTTGTTCCGATAGTGAAACAGGTAATCATATAGATAGTGTTATTTTTTATCCAGAAACTGAAGCAGAATCTTGAGGTTTTAATATTGCAGGTGAAAGTAGTAGAGCTTTGCGGATTTCAGCATTAATGGCACCCAACCAGAGCAGTACTACCTTCGAACCAACCTAAATTGACATCATTTGTGCTGTCGTATTTCGTTAGTGAGTATGAGACCAGAGACCTAATGATGCAGTAGCATCTGATTAGGCTGCCATAATGTGAGTCAATGTGCTGCATTGTTTGCATTCACAATGAGGATAGTGATCCCTACTCCTGAATTCTATTCTTGCTTTCCATGAAATAGAGTAGAGTCACTTTGGTACTCACTAATATGAAAACAACATTGCAAATCAAAATGAAATGAAATTTAATGTTTTAAACTATTTTCTAGTTAGGATTACTTCATTTGTTAAAGGTACTCCAGATTTTCATAGTGAGGAAAGTGACAGTAGTTCTGGATCAGCCTTGCACAGGAACACTGCAGAAGTTACAAAAACTTTAGTGGAAGAGTGGGAGAGGATTGAAAGGACTTTGTATAATGAGGAAGGGGAGAAATCTGTGCGTTCAAACATTATTGAAGAGTGCAAGCAGTGGAGACAGTTGCATCCACAGCTTAGGTAAGCTATTATATTTCTTATATATGTTTATCATTATTTAACCAACCCAGAGTTTCCCACTGCTAGACCGGGTCTGCTCTCAGGAGAGGGCCAATGTCACACCCCCACCATCCCACATTCCCACGTCGAGTGTGGATTGGGGACTGGAAAGTTAAATTATATGTTATAATCATAGCTGGGCATTAACTCGTTAAGCCGTTAATCGTTTATTAACGAAGTTAACATTTTGATTAACGGATTAACATTTAAGTCAACTTTTAAAAATGTTAACGGATATGTTAACTTCCGTTAATATTCAGAAATCCGTTCATGGGCGTTTTTCAAAATTTTACTCAGGACTATTTTGCTGTGTCCTATGAGTTTGACCATTGATTAAAAGGCAAAAATGTAGGAAGTGAGTATCAAATTATTTTATGTTAGGGTAAAATGTATAACTTACTGTAAAAAAAAAGATAAACATAAGACTTAAGCGGAAAACATATTTTAATATTTACATCATATCCTGGATTTTGATTACGTATTTTGGAGAATATATAAGCTATATTTGGATATCTTTAGTATTACTCGAATGAAATAACTCATTTTATTTATTTTTAAATAAAATATAATAAGGTTGTAGTATATTTTTCTAATATAAATACTGAAATTATCGGATTTAAAAAACTGGCCACAGCGGACAGTCTTGTACGTAACGGTATGATTTTATAAAGAATAACAATAACATTGTCTTTGGCTCCAACTATTTTTAAGCAATGCCATATTGACAATGTTTTTATCATTCATTCGTTCTTTTCCTTTGAATTAAAAGTGAAGAAATTCAATCGTCAACACTTGCGGTCCGTGACGTACGAAACGGGTCTGTTTGTTTGTCCGGTACGTACATTGATTTTGAAAGGTAAAACCACAAATTTAATATACTACTCGTGTTAAATTATAAGTAAATATGTTGTAGATAATGAATGTGTACTAGTAAACTACTATAATCAACTTTTTTATACCAAAAAAACATGTGATGACAAGTCCGCGTTATACGTAACGTCCAGGACGTGACGTGTTTTATTATGAAAATAAATAGACATTCTGTACATAACTGAGCAAAATTTTGAAAAACACCCTAATCTGTAATCCAATGCCTAATAGTTACCGCACAGCACCTAGCGCTAAAAACAGGTCCAGAAAAGTATGAAACGACGAGCGGCGTGTGGCAGCGAGTGAAACAAAAACAAAACTGGATATATTTTGCCAGCGCGTGCAAACGAGAAAGGAAACTGGGAAGAGATTCATTTCATTAGTTAGCGTCTGTGCTTAGTGGCGAGTGTTTTATTTCTTTGTTGTTATTATAAAATACTGTCACTGATCATTTGCGTGTTAATAATTGATAAAGAAGAGTTGCAGTGTAATTCAAGCATATCTCGGATCACTACTACCGACAATTGCAGCAACTGTCTATAAATTAAAAAATATTAAATCTAAGGGATAATAAATCTAGTTTAAGTGACGGAGGGAGCAATGCGAATAACAAACGATGATAACCAGGAAGACTTTTTCAATTCTGTCACTCAGTCTATAGAAAGACCAAAGAGCTCCAACTCTTTAAAAAGTAAAGCGCAAAGTTTCGTTAAAATGTGGCTGGATATGAAATCAAAAGACTCGTTCAACGATGCTGCATTCCTCGGGGAACAGATATTCAAAAATTTATTCATTAAATACAATACTACTACACCCTCAAGCGCTGCACGTCTTTTTTCCACGGGTAAAGACATTTTATCACCAAAATGAGCCTCGCTTTCAAACTAGAACTTTAACATGTAAATGATCATGAAGGGGAATATGTACCTTATGCCCGAAGATTCAATTACACATTGGAATTATACAAGTATTTTGTTTTGTTCCTAACCTGTTAAGTTCCAGAACCTAAACCAACAGGTTTAATACGTTTAGTTCAAGTTGCAATTTTATACATTTTAACGGATTAACGATTAACGTTAACTTGCATTAATTCTTCCGAAATGTAACGCTTTAACGTTTAACGAAGTTAACTATTTGATTAACGATTAACGAAGTTAATTATTTGATTAACGAAGTTAACTATTTGATTAACGGTGCTCAGCTATGGTTATAATGCGCCCAAAGTTGTGATGACTGATGAGTGATGACAATGAGGACTGGTTTCATCAGTAACAAAAAACATCCCCACTTTAAATGTAGAGGAGGTACCCGAAATTAAAATATTTTTCATAATTTTATTGCAGCACTTTATGGATGTAATAACAACACATACTCGTGCAAAGTTTTATTTTTCTAGCACCAACCGTTTGGCGGGTAGGCCAAGGACGGACGGACGGACGGACATGACGAATCTACCGCGGCTACCCCATCGTGTGGGGTATCATTAGATAGGTCTTTTAAAAATAATAAAGGTTTCTAAAACGATTTTTTGATTTAGGTATCCGTTTGCGAGAAATTCCACTTTAAAGGTCACAAAAAAGTGGTTAAAAGCTAAACGGCTAGCTCAAAAAATTTGGAAATAATCGTGATAGTGGTCCATACAATGAACTTTAAAGGAAAACTATAACGGGTTCGATGACTTTCTTAGTTCAGGAGTTAAAGAGGCTTAACTTTTACTATGCGCTTACTTGGAAAATGACATACAAAATTGAAGCATTAATACGTAAACATAACAATTATCTATTGGATACGTTTTTAAATCCAGGGACCATTATTGGTGACTGAGGAACCCTTTCCTGTGCGTGGCCTGACACGCACTTGGACGATTTTTTAAAAATGTGTGATTCACAAAAGTGATGCCACTTTTTAAAAAAATATCTCCAAAATATGTGTTATGCGAAAGTTAATACATTTGTTTCTTATAAATTAAATTTAGGAGGCATATGTGAGCAGAAAAAATATAAGAAAAGTATTTGAAGATTATTAACTTAGTTTTATAGCAGCTACTATCCAGTGAGTATGGGCGTGCCACAAGGCTCAATTCTGGGTCCCTTTTTATTTTTGGTGTATATATACGATTTGCCATTTTTTACTAGTAAGTTATGCGATATTGTTCTATTTGCTGATGACACTTCTCTTATATTCAAAACCAATCGCAAAAACGATTACTCTGACGAAGTAAATAGGTCCCTCGCATTAGTCCTTGACTGGTTTACATCAAATAACTTGCTTTTGAATTCTAAAAAAACCAAATGTATTAAGTTTAGTTTGCGAAATGTAAGGAATATCAGTACAAATCTAGTTTTAAACAATGAAGTTATTAATTTTGTTTTCATTTCATTTCAAGGCTTTATACGTAAAGCCTACCTATATAAATGTATACAGCGCAAAATTAGACTGTATTGTTGTGTAAGCTTACACTTTTGCTTACGCCATAGGTATATACCTATGGCGTTACATACACATGCATTGCAAACAAAATGGGTTAAGTTCTCAACATTCCATGATTAAGTACTTCTAAAAGCTATTTGGGTCTACTTTTTCTTTCCATAGTGTTTTGAAGTTGGTACGTTCGAATATTTGACATAATTATATGAATATTTTACAGTAATGGACTCATTACTCGTTGAGTGGCCCAAAAGCTTGGAAATGAGGTTAGGATGTCGGCATTTATGTTAATTAACAAAACAAAACCTTCACCCACATTCGTCTTAAGATGTAGTAGATATTGGAGTTACAACTAATAATAAGTACAGACCTCATTCAACTTCTGGCTGGGACGGACGGTAGATTATATAATATCATAGAATTAAACTATAACAGAAGTTTGCCATGGAGAATATCAGGACATTTTACCATAGAGAGTCGGTACACTCAGAAACGGTCATGTAATTATTACTTTGTGTCTATTTATTATTCATGATCAAAAGAAACTCAACACGATATAACTACTAAGAAATGTTCGTCCTTGAAGCCGTTTATTTACTTTTAAATTATTGATTTTCAGAATCGTCGGCAAGGCTTTACAACTGCCGGACAAACGTTTGTCATGTAGACAGATTGAACACGATGAGGTGGTGGCGATGCATTACAGTGATTATGAAGAATTCAGCGAGAGTGAAGAGCGATTGTCGCAAAGCAGTACTGACGTTACACCGCAAAACTCACCGAGGACATCCGTCGAGGATTTGGGTGAATACAAATTGGCTAGAGAAAAAGTATCCCAAATTTACCCCACATACAACGATGAACATGATTTGCCAAGTTCCTTTTGCTCCCTGCTGCAAATTACTCCAATCCACATCCGTAGTCCATCTAACAAAAAGAAACAAAACCCGTCTATACTGAGGTCAGACCTAGCTTCCTCACGATGGATGCGAAACCAAAGAACTGATTCTTCGATAAATTGTGATAGAAATAGTGCTAAGTCTTTCGTTTCTTTAGATACTAGGAATTATGGGCATGTTGCTTTAAGTGCTTCAGACCGTAATGCTATGCTCAACAACAGAGTCGGCACAGCAAGGCATAGAGATTTAGCGCGGTTAGAACCTCTTTGCACACCGGACGTGGGAAATAACGAATTAACGAAAATATCAAACGGTATGTCCCCTAATTATAACATTCGAAAGGTTTCCTTACCGCCTTTACTTTTAGAAGAAGAGAAGAAAAAAGTGACAATTGGATCGGCCAAAAAACATAATATTAGACCTAGAAAGAAGGTTACGAAGAGTTTTATCCAGTTTGACAGAATCCATTTCAATTAAAGGTTAGACCAATTAGAGCATTTCACGATGTCTAGTTTTTTAAACAATCTATATTAAACGTGTTAATACCTAAAAGAAGCAGCTCACATACTTTTGAAAACCTTTATTTTTTCGGGAATAACAAAATTAAATTTGGCTTAGATTCTGGATTTTAAACAATTAATTAGGTTTTAATGTTGGTATAAATTACACTGTCTAAACTTGATTCGTAATTGAAAATCTCCATCTTTAATTTTTTGTACAATTATTCTATTGAATTCAACTTTAGGATGTTGTTTCACCTTGTTAATATGGATCGTATTAAATTTTGCAGATTAGAATGTAAAATTAGCTTACTTAAATTATATTTGTTTAAATATGTTGATAAGTTGCACCCGAGTGATAATAAATTCGAAATTTATGTAATTTTACTATGGAAATTATGAGGCTGATTGAAGAGATCATATGAATGCCTGCGATTAAATCAGGCCATTGAAATTGTATGGAATTTTACTCAGTTCATGCGATTTGAATTTTAGTAATAATAAATAATTAGGTACTAACGAATGTTGTATATAGATGATGTTCACTATTTTTGTATAATAGTCTCACATAGTGGTAAGTAGGTGACATTAGAACTATCTAATTCTTTCTAGTCCTTAGAAATAATTGTATTTGATTTCGTTCATAATGGCGTGGATGTATGATGCACTATTTTTCAAATGTAAATGTAAAGTTTTATGACATTTTCTTTCATTGAAATACCGTCACGTTATTAATATAATATATTATTTTCTTTACAAAGTATGTTTGTATTATTGCAATATTCCTAGATTGAATTTGCGATATCTAGATGCGAGAAGCCGATGATCTTTTTTTTTTTTTTTTTTTCTTTTCGTTAAAAGACAACTCCCGCATTAGGAATATGAATTCCTGTGTCGCGGGGGACTTTACAAACATACATGAAACGGACACAAAGAACACCCATCGAACCAAGTGGCGTGCAATTGGAGAGGCCTTTGTCCAGCAATGGACTGCGATAGGCTGGTGATGATGAGATTGAATTTCTGCGCACCAGTGTGTGTCTAAAAGTTTACTGGTCCTTTAAACGTGAAGAGTAGGTCGCATTAAAGGCAAACTGTTATCAGTTTCATGAAAGTTTGTTAGCTTTCAAATAAATAAAATATTTGGTTCGGTGAGGCTTATTATGCGGTGAGGTGAATTCACAATTAATACATTACGAAAAAATTAACGGTTTTCCTTATTATACTTAAATGATTAAATTAAAACAAAATGCTTACACGTGTGGCCATTCATTCAGCAAATTAACTTTAGAGATTTAAACAGTTACCTACTATCTTTTGTTGAGATTTAATAATTATTTTAAAGAAAGAAAGACTGCCCAAAATCAGGATAGTTGGCGCTTCTTGGGGGAAATCCTCATTCAGCATGGAAGGCGAGAGGTTGAATGATTGATTTAATTATACCTATATACCGTATGATAAAATAAACACACTTTTTTGAAAGGTACAAAAAGGCAATACAATAAAACAAAGTGTTCAAATACAAATACAGAATTTATTTTGATATTTACATTATTTGCATTTCATTAACAATCAACATCAACAATATTAAATAATTTCTTTTTGTGGTGTGATACATTTAGAACAGTCTGATAATAGTTACAGGGCCCGCGTTTGGCGCCATTTTGTTTAGGTAGGTGTACAAAATGTCGTCTGTGTCGCGAACGATGTAACATTATGTGGCATGGTAGTTCTCGTAAATGATTAACTAGAAGCAGTGAAATATGGATTTTTATGTAGAGAATTTGAGCAACTGCAGAGAAAGCTGTGAGCTTCAGTTTTTGGGCTGCCGTTACAAAAAAAAAAAACAGAAAATCACAAATTTCTAAATATTCAGATAAAAAATATGTCAAAAACGCGTAAGATTTGAATTAGAATCTTAAAGTTAAAATTGAAAAAAAGAACAGAAGTGATTTTTTTGGCAACCCGTTGTAAAGAGACGTCTTTCGCGCCAAAATGATCAAAACAGTTGGTTTTATTTTAGCACTGCATGGGCAAACGTTGACATCACTAGCAGTAGCAAATAATTATTATAATTATGATGGATTAATATATTTTTAATAGTTCATAGCCCGAAATTGATACGATATAGGTCAACTAGGATAAATTGCAGTATGCATGCATGAATGAAATACAGTGCTAAAATAAAAAAAGCCCAATTCCAATAAATAATCATCAAAAGTTGGCTAAAATTTAAACCAAGCCTCAACACACATTTCTAATTTCTTGCGCAAAATAGTTACGAAGTGGATGAAGCTAAAACAAAATGACTTAAATAGACGCACTTGATAAATAGTTATAGTTACTATTAAATATTTATATTACGACAGAAAGTAGTGTTGTGCTCTAAGGCAAACTCAGGTTCAAATTAAAGCCAATAACAGGGCCAGAATTATGTCTTATGACCAGTGTCGTTGCGATAGAGCTTTCAGTTATGTTGCTATTTTATATTTCTTCATTTACACAATATAAATTTAAATTGTTACAATTATTTATCTCACAGCCATCATTATATATTGATACTACTTTAATAGACAGGACTAGTGTAACAACACGATAGATGGCAGCTTACAAAAGGGTCTAGCGAACATCCGTTATAGAGCGTAAGATTTATACATATATATAATACATGAAAAATTCACCTTGTCCGTTCTAAAAACGTTAACAACCTCAAGCTATTAGCAATAGTCAACAATGTTGTTAATTCTAAGATTTTAATGCACACAACATGGGTTTACTAAGTTTGCGTAATTGGCATTTTAGTTTTTTTTATAATCCACCAATCTGTATAGAAAGCAATTTCATAAACTTTACATATGGCAGAGAGACATTTTCGGGGCAGAAATTTTCTAAGTAACATTGATCTGGCCTGGTGACCGTGAGTACACTGAAGCGTAAACTCAAACGTTATTTACATAACTTCATAAGGTTATTTACGTCTTGTGCAGAAGTTATTTGCACAATAACGGTTCTGATAACAGTTATTTTAAAAAACCGTTTACGATATTTTACATTAAATATACTTATGGGTTTGTACTCGCCTAAGGTGCTATAATTGAATTTTGTGTTTAATAAAAAGCGTAAATATAAAGATTAGGTCGTTACTTTTGTGATATAATTTATTGTGCTAGAGCCTTATTTTTGATTTGTTATCAAACGATGTGTCTTTCCTGATATCTTATGAAAGATTATACTTCAGTGCACAAACGCCTTAAATTTAATATAGATTTGTCGTGCCTGTAAAGATCCCATACATTTAATTTATTCTAATCCGAAGAGCTAAGATCACCATCTCTAAATAGGTACTTGCACACTTAAAATTCATTAAGTGTAGATTGGAATTGATAACAGTTTCTATTCGACTAGAAATCGTGAAACCATCTGTACGTTTGTATGGAACCTAAGTAATATTCAATAGGAAATCATAATAACTTAACATCTGCATTTAATACGCATACACAACAACTTCGTTGTGACTGTTCCATTACTTATCAATTCTATGAATTGTCAAATAGAGTTTATCGATTTATTATTACTAAATAATTAAAGGCAGCAAAATTTGAGGTTTGATATTTAGATAAATCACTGCTCTATTTTATATATAAAGAATTAGAATAATTATCATTGCTCTGTTTTTTGTCCTCGTATATTAGCTAAGAGAAAAAATATTTTAAAGTCGATTCTGTTCCTAAGCATATTATAATGACAGGCTATTTTTGGCATTGTTTATATAGGTTCTTTGTCTTTTAGACTCATAAAAAACATACAAGTCCCGTCATATATTATCAATCTATTTAAATACTGTTGTAAATATAAAATTGATGACTTGAGACTAAAATTAATTATTATAATTTCAAAATTGATTGGAACTATCATAGTTTTTTTTGCTGGATATGTTGTTATAAACGGGACATTTACCTACCCGTGAAATGGTCATGGATCAACAGTTGATTCGTGATCATAGAGACTTGCCAAAATGTTGAAATATCGGAAAATAACTCCCGAAAATAAACGTGGTTAGTATGCCGTTTATACCAAATACCTTAGGTACTCCCTCTTTCCCCGCTTTCAAATTGATCTGAACTATATTATGTAAGTCTAAATTCACAGATCTGACACATTTTCTTTCATTTAATTTTGTTTTTGAAGAAAAGTGGAAAGATAAGTAGGTAATTTTTTTTATGAGTAATGGCAGCAATAAATAATTGAATAAATACTTAGAAAATTTATAAATGTGATTGAAGTGAAAGAACAGTCCACGCAGTAAGTTATTTGTGTTTTAAATACCTAATAAGACTTTTTCGATTATAAATAATGAAATCTTAAGATGTGCGCGCTTACCTCAACGCTTGTCCTTAGGTATACGTAAATCGACCACTAGTTATCACCTAGTAACAAGTCGTAACATGCATACGGTACATACACATAGCATAATAAACGATAAATGGTAACATTTCACGTCAAGCAAACAACACACAGAAGGACTCAGCTATATTCTCTCTCATTAAGGCGATAATACATTTTTAAACACTATTTTTATTTTTTAAATTGCACACTGACCCACCTCTATAAACTTTTAATTGCGATAAATATATTGTAATGCTGTATAAAAATATTAAAGAAAAATCGTCAATTTAATATTATTACTTATTTAACATTCATAATTTAATACCAAATCAATAGCGTGTATTTTACATTTTTACAATGAGACATCCCAACTCTATCCTATCTAGCATAGTGACATCGAAGCCTAATTCACAACAAACTACACACGATAGTATTGAATATATATTTTTAATGTAACCGTAGCCTTCTATTTTAATGCAAAGGAGACGTATATTGAAAAATTCTTAGGTAACATACAAAATTACATTTGACTATTTACATTCTAGCTAAAAAATTTAAAAATTGAGTGTCGAATGCATCTCATGTCGGTACACCAAATATTAGGTAAATATTTTGGCTAGGGCTCCATGCATAGGTCACTACTTACCGATATATCAAGCTCAAATTACAACTACTCCACTATATTCGGCTGTGTGAGGTCATAGTTTAGTCGATCAACTTGCCCCTTCACTGGCAGACCCTAAGCCGAATAAGTCAATATGATTTTTAGTAATTTTAGATTTTGGACAGACCGATTAGTTACAATTATATAAATAATATTCTATTGTGCACAACCATCTCGTAACTTTACATGTCTTTACATCCAGTGGTACCTAATTCAAGTGTATAATTATTAGGTTAGAAAGTATTTGTCAGAGTACAATTTCGAGTGCGCACGTATTTCTGATCTTGGTATCTTATACCATTTCGCTATTTTTAATCATGGATAATTTAATAGAGTGACTTCACGAAAAATATGGCAGTATGTTTGCATTCAATTCCTGTTCCAATCACCTGCCCTAGTGATTTGCTGTTAAAGAACTGAAACGATCTCAGGTTGCTTAGTGGACTCTGACACATTTAAATATTGTTAGATCGCATACTGTGGCATATTCACAAGACCGCACATTCGAATATTCGTGAAAAATGATACAATAACCTATTTGTAATTAAGGCCGGTTTTGCCTATTCTATTAGAATGAAATTACTTCTATGTGATTATGTTAAAGAAGGTAACTATGTACAGGATGTTTGACAAAACATTAAACATTTTCATTTTTCATACATTACTCACTACCAGTAAATTTGAGGTATAAATTGATGTATTTATTTATATAAAATAAATAAGCGTTGTTGCGTGCGTGGGACGCTTAGCGGATTTCGTAGGATTCCCGTTTGGTGATATTCATCAAACATCTTGTATTTTAGTAATAATTATTGCAATATGTATTCTATCCGATGTATTGTATGATACTAATTGGTGAGGTGAATGTAAACTAATACCTAATAAATTCTAAAAAAGAACCTCCTTCAACTGACTGCACTTCGTGTTTGGGTGTGAACTGGATAATAACGCGAGAGATCTTGTACAGCCAGTTAAAGTCACTTATCTAATACAATCAACAGTAAACTATTAGAGTCCACAATCGTCAAAGCACCCGGAATTAACACTAAATACATTGCAGGCTTCAGAAGCCCTAACTTTTTAACAACGATTTGAAAATAATATCACACATTTACAGCAAAATTACACTTCGCACTCGGTGTCCCTTGCAACCAAAAACCGTCTTCAGATAATTCCAACTAAACTCGCAATGCCAATTTTTTAAATATAATTTAATCATAGTTCATCGGTACTTCCGTGTGCAGCGCCATATATCACGTCCACTTTGACAATCCCCCAGACAACATCGGGAATAAGAACAAAAAAATAAAATAAAATATAGCATATAAATTTTATTAAAATAAAAATAAACAAAAAGTGGTACTACATGGTGAAGCTGATGTCTCTAACAATATACCTATAAGTATTTTTATACAGAATCGTAGATGAAATCGCGTCTAGTAAAGTTTTCCTTTGAACGTTTTTTTTTCAGGAAGGAAGTTTTACGTTTCTGCATAAAAATGTTTCTCTATTGACTATCTAACCTTATAATATAAAAATAATAATAAAAATGATAAAAAGTGAGCAATGGAACTGTATGCAGACTAATACCATACGTGCATTAAATATGTATTTTTATATGGCAGTGTCTTAAAAACTAAATACCTAATGTGTTTAATGATAAGCCATAAAAAAATTAACATAAATTTGTATAATACAAATTAACGACGATAATATGATGTGCTTAACAATCAGTCGATGAATAAAATTAAATGCTTAAAGTATGTCTAAATTTCCGCTTTAAAAATAGCGCCTTAATTACGTGAAAAGTGAGAGAAAACTAGTGAATAAGGAATGGATATACTAAGAAAAGCGATAGTCTATACCTATAATCAATTTACACATTTAACTGTTATGCAATTAAAAGTTTAAAGGTTCCTTTCTCTTTGAGCATTACTTACAAGTTAAATTAGGGAACTTGAAAGAATAGATAAGATAGAAATTCAAGACTCTGAAGATGTCATAATAGACAATGGACATATCAGTGTAATCTGTCAAAGATTCGGCGCGAAAATTGAAATATATTTACACAAAGGGTCTAAACGTTATTTTTAGGCACTTCACTAATTATAAAGTTAAAGATACAGTTGCCTGATTTGCATAATACAGCTCGTCTTTTAAAAATCTATTGCAGGAAAAGAAAAAGTTTTGTCTGCCTCTAGTGTGCTGTGCATCCTGTGTAAATCTCCAACACCATTTATACAAAAAACATATGAACTAAAATAACCACCACCACTATAGTATCATTTGAATTAGTTAATTTGATAATTAAATTGTCGTTAGTGTCCCAGAAGCGTGCAGTGTCTGTTTACTGGGATCAGTGGGTACCTAGTGTAATTATGAAATCGCTTAAACGTTAATGATTTTTATGTATCTTTTCTTTTTATAACATTCTATATAATATTTTTGTTTCAAAAAAATACTCATAATAACGTTATTTTGTTGACAAAAGAATGAAAGTTGTGTGTTTCAATCTTTTAAAATCCAACTCTATTCTCTTCTTAAAACTTACGTTAACCTTTTTAAAATTTATACATCCAACAATAATTAACTTTGTCTAATATCGTTATTCTAAACATTGAAAGCTTTACTGTATGTATATTTAAATACTCCTTTAGTTTGTCTTTCTCTATGTTCAACTGTCATTTTGAGTTATGAGAGATCAATCTCAGTAGGGCAATATCTTCGTACAGTCTAAGGTGTTAGTTTATTGCTGCAAAACAAGTTCTAAATATCCAAAAGTGCATGGAAGTGTAGGTCGCTGTGCATGGGAAGTGTTGAAATAATTCTAATTTATTCAGTTGCCAAAATGAAAAGAAAAGAAGGTAGAGAAGGTAGCAGCACTCCCGTCGTTATATTTAATCGAATATAGGACATAAACGATCGTCGTGGACGTTATACTTTTGAGTGGGGAGTGATGCCGGTAGGGTTGTCGGGAGGTGTGGAAGGATTGTCGGAGTGGTGTGGTTGGACGACGGGCCCTACAATCTATATGTAGGAGTAGGGTCCGTCCGTGAGGGCGCTGCACAGCAATAGTCAGGAGGCGTCGTCCTTGCCGCCGCTGCCGGTCGCCGATCCCGCGCGCCGGCTCGACCGGTACTCCATGCCTGGGTCGAACTGCATCAGGACGAACACCTGCGCACACATCACACACATATTACATCTTGAACAAACAAACGAAAAACCCGAAGTGCATAAAAATACAAGAGTAAGGATCAGGGGTTTATCAAAGAGACAAACAATAATATCCTTACACTTCAAACACACGGCATTCTGACTGATCTCAAACTATGTCCCAAAGCCTGTACTATGTTAACCAAACTGCTGATGAATGTACTTAGATAGGCATGCTATATACTCAGACATGGAAGAAATGATCGTATGCATCATATAAAGATTTGATCTGGACGGGAATCGAATCCACACCCTTTTCTAGCAGTGAGGATCACCAACTAGTAGATCAACAGGCTCGTAAATTATATGTTTAATCCAAGAAATATAATAATAATCTTTGATAGGAAACCCAAAGTACTGTTGAAAAAAGGTGCTAAGGTGGCTAGATGCTTTTCCATACTAATTTAGTGATGTACTTCTTTCTAGCCTTTATTGATGCCAAATTATTTGGGGTTGGCTGCTGGTTCAACCGGTTTTACCTGAATGTCAGTTTTTCCACGGAGCGACTGGTACTGGACCTACGCATCCCTGAGGGCGAACTGAATTCGTAGATTGAACTAGTTGTCAGTTTATTTCGAGTGGGCAGTGCGGCAGCACGGGACCCTTTCCTTCCGACTGACGCAGGTTCTATCCGGGCATGGTTGCTTCGGGAAGTACCTGCACTCGGTCGCCAGGAGGGAATCGAGTCCCGCCTACCACCAGTGCGACTGCAGTCATGGGAGGAGATCTCTAGCTATCGGCCGTCGTTCGTTCCATGGCCGGTAGCGAGAGCTGTTTTACCGTGGTCGCCACCTTCATCGAAGACGTCATCTCGCAGAAGGAGGCGGCGGAGAAGGCCCGGGAGGACGATCTCCATTCGGACCTGAGGCGCGAACGTCTGCGCCTCATGCCGCCTTGAGTGTGGCCGCGTGTGGACGGGACGGGTTTTCCCTCCATCCGCATTACTTGGCCAGCCGCGAGGGGGCGACGTCCGTGTGTGCCGGAAGCTGCCTAAGAAAGGTCGTCGAACAGAGACGGTGCCCTCATCAGGTGCGGGCAGACGCTGGGAGGAGTCCAGATAGAGATATCACACTGGACTCCTCCTCCTCCTAAAAGAGAAGCTCAAAGAGGGCACACCATGTGGTTTTTAGTCGGTTCGAGTCCGACGCACCGCCCCGCCGAACCGAAAACCCCGGCGAGGTGAGGATTTTCCACATGAAAAAAAGTCAGTTTATTGAGGGCACTGACTTTCCAATAACGATCGCCATAGATGTTTATCACAACCGTTACCGCCTAACGTGCTCTCCGAAGCATGGGTGTGAAACACAGTCATTTTCCATAAGTTTAATGATGTAATGGGGAAAATGTAGACCATATAAAATAAGTTACCTGATCAGTAGGAAGCAAAGAGAAATCATCGGGAGGGTTCGTGATAACATATCGCTTGCTGCTCGCATCGCAGGAAGATGACGTGTCACGAAACCGGTAGAGACCGATGCACAACATCCCGTATGTACTGAGCGCTGCCACGAACAGATCTCCGTACTTGCCGGTCTCGCCGAACTGTGCTAACGGACCGTCGTATAGGGAGATTTGACCTACTCTACACCGATCCCTGTACAAAAAAAGATTCAATTAATATCCATTTGAGATATCTAAGAGAATTTTCGAGTTAAATTGGGCAAATTACAAGTAAAATTACACATTTAACCCAAAACAACTATTAATTAAATGAGTACCTTAATCGATCACCCAAGGTGTCTGGTAGAGAACTAAAGCTCTCGTCATCGGAAGAATCGTTGGCAGAGAAGTATATTTCGTTATCTATATTATTGAATTTGTGGCGACTTCCACATACACCGCAAGTGAAAACATACAACCATCTACTGAACCACGAAGATAAACACAGAACGAACTATACGGAGTAACTACTAGTCCTGAATCGCGATAGAGAAATTCTCGCGCCAATTAGCATATAAACAACATCCCAACATGAGGGGATCATGTCTGTTGGGCAATGCCCATTGGGACATGATCCCCTCGCCTGGTCGGAGGATCCTCCCTTTATGTTGGAGGTACACGATATCCGTTTCTTCACAAATTTAATACAAAAATACTATCGATTCGATCGATCGAGAAAATACGTCGATGTCCATTTTATGCCCATTGTCCACAATTTTATGTTATTTACATCAACTTCTATAAATCTGCGTGGTGCCAATCTTACCTATTTGCTAAACTCTCAGACGTTGAGTATCCTCCTCGTAGTCCAGCTCCCTCAGCGAGGATTAGCTCCAATTCTGGAGTGGCGCCGCCAGTAATTAGCGACCGAATTAGTGTTAAGGCATTTTGGTTGAAATAAGTCTGGAATGAGGAATTAAGGTAACAATATTATGCTTAGAATAAAATATGTGAATTATATAAATAATATTATAAAGATAATAGTCCAAAACCTCCTTTCTAAGGAGAGGCCTATGTCCAGCAGTGGACTGTTAAAGGCTGTTGATGATTATAAAAATTAAAAACGGAAAAGGATTTTATTGAATTTACTTTAACTTCAATTAATTCTTAGCAACCATAAATGCCTATTATGTGTTTTATTTATGAAACCTCTTTCCGAAATCATAGTACTTAAATTGAAATAAAAAATCAGCCAAGTGCGTGTCAGGCCACGCACAGGAAAGGGTTCATCAGTCACCCATAATGGTACGTGGATTAGAAATCATATCCAATGGATAATTGTTGTTTACGTACTAATGCGTTAATTTTGTATGACGTTAATTTTGTATGTCAATTTTCGCTGGTAGTTTGCATGGTAACATACATCATGTATTTTTTTAGTTTTATCACTCTCTTATTTAAGAAGTTACAGGTGCGAGGGGGGGGGGGACACATTTTACCACTTTAGAAGTGTCTCTCGCGTAAACTATTTAGTTTAGAAAAAATTGATATAAGAAACCTCAATATCATTTTTGAAGACCTATCCATAGATGGGTCAACACGAATGGGTTTGATGAAAAATTTTTTTTAAGTTTCAATTCAAGTATGTGGAACCCCCAAAATTAATGCTTTTTTTTTCTATTTTTGTGTGAAAATCTTAATGCGGTTCACAGAATACATCTAGTTACCAAGTTTAAATAGTACAGTTCTTATAGTTTCGGAAAAAAGTGGCTGTGACATACGGATGGACAGACAGACATGACGAATCTATAAGGGTTCCGTTTTTTGCCATATGGCTACGGAACCCTAAAAAGATTTTATAACCATTATTAAACTAAATATTAATAAACTTATTTAAGTTTAAATATTTTTACGTCTATTTTAATGTCATAAGGTAGACTTACGGTAGACATAAGAGAATCGAGCACACTGACTGCGAAAGCTGTACCACACGCAAACGGCTGTGTCAGATACAGCTCCGTATCAGGGTCATCGTCGTCATCTTGGTCCAGGAACTGTACGTTACTATCGTTTACCAGCTCTGTAAATAAATATATGGGTAGTAATTACTTATCATTCATTTCATCTATTTTCCCGCCATCGCCAGTCTTCCAATTGAGTCTTTGTCAGTTGTGACCAACTCTCGATTGTTTTTGACATTTAAAGAGCTAATATTCGGAACCTTTACATAAATTGTTATAAAATAAAGGTGGACTTCAAATATATCTATGTATTTACATGTGAAGCGAAAAATTTGTAACCCTTTTTACGAAAACTATGCGGATGGAGGAGTATGAAATATCGTACTCCTCCAGGAACTCTCAAATATGGCACAGTTAGAGTTTATATAGAGGAGTGCAGAAAGCTAAAATAATAATAAAAAAAGTAGTCGGATGTGGTCGATCACTGAGCGAACACTAGTCTTTATAAATTCAAATGACAGATAAAATGTACTTTCAGTAAGGCACCTAATTATTGAAATCCGAATTCAAAGATTATTTCCAGTATAAACGTACCAGTAATCATAGGCACATTGGCACCATACACAGATCCTCTCCTCTGCAGAAGCACGGGCGCATGCGGTTGGCCGGGTGGCGGTGGCGCATTGCTTGCCCCATTCGTTCCAACTCCAGCGCTCAGTACCCCTATCGTGTCGTCGAACGTCATCGCTTTTATGTTCAACGAAGCCAGAATAGCTTCCTTGTCTGCCAACGTCGGGTCATCGTTCGATGGCACCTTCGCTGATAGGATACAGCACATGTCACACAGGTTTACATTCACTGCACGCAAGTCGGCCCGGCTTAGCGGTGAACCCTGAAAACAATGTTTCAAATCTGTTATTTTGTTTCAAGTTTTCTCTTCTATATTAATATTGTAGGAAGCCCATAATGAAAATAATTTGACTATTGTAACCGGACTACGAACTTTATAAAGAAATATTTAACAGTATTTTTATTAATCATTTGCGTCTATAAAAGGATTATACTTGACCTCTGTGGCGAAATGTGTCTTTGAAAGAATTTAATTTGATTTGTCTGACGATAGGAATGACCTTTAAAATATGTTTGTATTGCTTGGTAATGATGCGTGGAGAAATTTTTAATGAGGCTTACATTTAATACAGAAATCTTTGGTAGATTCTGCAACATTTTCCATTCTCTTCGGATATAGTCGACGCTACCCACAATGACTACATGTTTTAGTTCATGGTAGTGAAAATTAGATGCTCTGAGAGGCATGACTAAATTCCTCAATCCAATTAAAGGTGAGTCTGGGTCCGCAAATAGGCACACCACCACGTGACCATTCAGAACTGTCATTGCCGCTTGATTTCGGTCCTGTTGAATGAATGAATGAATTTTTAACATTACAATTCAAAGTTTATTTATATTTATACCTTATAAGATTATAAAAAATACATACCAAAATACAATCTTCCAAGTTCCTGGCTGGGCTCCAATGAAACATTCCAGTAGAGTCGTACTTCATTTCAGTCTTTTCAAAGTCAAAGTCCTTTGACTGGTCATCAGCTAAGCCCGCTGGTAGGCTGACACCATTGCTGTTCTGATTACCACCACTGCTTCTACTCGTTGGCCTATGCAAATAACAAATAATTGACTTTAGTATAGAATATCATCAAGATCTATCGTATAATAAATCTGATCGTTTATCTGTATGCTTTTATCATTTTTATTTAAAGGTTCAATTTAATCTACAGAGTGCATTAAGTCAAAAAAATGAGAAAAAAGGATAAAATTATTTAATTCAAGTAAGCTAAGTCATTTGCTTATAAGTGTTGCTAATTAATTGTCACTAAATTATTTAGGTATTAAGTAAAAAACAAATGAAACAACTAAGGAGTTCATTTGTACAAAAATTAATTTGTAGAGTTTCATCTTCTACAGGTGATGAGATAATAAACTACTGTTTGTGATTTATACAATTTGATTATGTTACACAAATCTAGACTACTGTTTACACAAATGCAATACAATAGATACAATTATAGTGTGTAGCTGTAAGTACAGGTGATATAAACATGCCGTTGTAGTGTGCCGTGCAGTATCGAGATGCGAGACATAGTATAGTTTCAACGAAATTCTTCTAGAACTGAAATATACAATAGTGAGACAAGCACTACTATCTACAAACTGAATCGAGAAAAGTCTGCGATTGTCTAAATTGCAGAGTTTAAAATAAAACTATGCAACGTTGACAATGTAGGCAACATTGATTTAACGCGGACTTAACTCGTAAAATAAGATTTTCATTGCAATTTCAAACTACTGATAAAATTATCTAACTGAATAATTATTGGATTACATGAGTTTTTTCACTTCGTAGGCAAGATGATAGGCTTGGTAATTGGTATCTTGATCCTGGGGATTCCTGTAACACAGGTGGGGAAGATTTTTTCTTGTTTCTTTTTTTAGAAATAAAAAGTGCGTATAGATAATAAATAATTTACATTGGTGCGTTGTGCACGTCGTGCTAAATAGAAAATAACAAAATTATTCTGATAACAAGCCGCGATAGATTAAGAAATTTAAGGACAGAAGAATAGGCCTTAGCATATTATGTTTATGTTTTAATCTTATTACGTGAGTAAATTATATAGTATTTATTAGTTCGACGATAATTTTTTAAACGTTCTAAAATCGAACTAAGACGAAATTAAAATATACACAAACAAAATTAATACATAGATTTCTTGGCTTCAATTCAAGCTACAATTATAGCATTAACAACAGAAGGTGACACATGATCTCTTATAAGAGAAGATAATTAATTTATCCATATATTCTTTTGTTTTATTTCCTCAGTGTTAATATTATCATGTACCACCTCTTCAACATTTATCGGGATAACACTATGTCAAGACATGTTGTATACCAATACTTACGTGTCAGGCGGGGCTCTGTTCACATTAGGTTTCACCTTGTTGACTTGTCTCGTGGTAGTGGTGTTCATTAGTTGGTTAGCCATCGGAGATAACAGAGTTGTTGGTGCTGCGTTTCGGTGGTTGCGGCTTATTACTGGAAGGACTAATAAAATTAGAGTTCGAAATAAACAGCATTTTAATGCTTAAATAAACGCTTGTATTTTTTCTATGTTTGACATTGAGAAATGTTTTATTCTCGGTTTCATCTAATAGGTACTACCTATATTCGCCATCGTTATCATTATTACCTAGACGATAGGTATTTTATTGATCTACATAATTATAAATATATATATATATATATATATGTATATACATTTAAACTTAGCCATCTATGATGGAAAAATATCTGCCTAATGCCTAGGCTTTTTAGGCACTTTCGAAAATCTACATTACCGACTCTAGTTGCGAGGTTCCTGAAAATGACATATCTATGCATAAGAACCGGCAAGGTACTTCATAAGTAAAAAGTAAAGAGTAACTTATGAAGTTAAAAGTAACTTATGAAGTTCCTTAAAAAAGTTTAAGAATAAGTTTTGCTATAAAACACACCGTAACAATTCACCACATGATACACAAAATCAGACAAAATGTCATGCATATACATACCTACTTTGTGGGGGAACTTGGGAAAATTGTGATCTCACAAAAAAATGTTGAATAAAATGAAGGTAAATGCAGATGGTAATATAGGTAATTGTAGGTAGGTAGGTATAATATGTTAATGCAAATAATTTTTAAATACTTACGACTCGTGTCTTCACCTCTTTCTCTAGCAATTTCACCTGAAAAGCAAGTAATAACCATTTACGAAAAATTTATGCAGCATTAAAATATTTTTTCAGTATTTCAAACTATTGCAAAATTGAAATGAAGGAAATATGCTTTATGTTTAAAATTACAAAGTTGAATTTACGTAATATTAATGTAAAATGTAATATTAAATATTATCAAAGTTTGATGAAATTTCAGATAGGATTTTTGTATAACAATTTAATTAAAATTCAAAATACTACAACAAAAGCAAAAACGTAAGGTACCCACATAGCATTCACTGAAGTGCTGCCAATTATGGACAAATACAAGAAACATTTTATGAGACATCAAAACAATATTTATTTCAAAACTTCTAAGTACGTGTGTAGTAGGTATCTAATAAAATTAGTAATTTATATTTCGATGTACCTAATCAATAAAAAATTCAAAAAGTTTTATTATTATCCATAAATTGGCAACTCTGATGATAAATATGACAGGTAATACTCATCATTCGGACAAAATATGCAATGCCATGATATATTTGCAATGCTCGGCAAAAAGGGTACAAACCACAAATGATAATACATCCGCTTTAGAGTTTACCAAGAAGCACAGATCGATGGAATTTTTTCTTCTCAACTTCATTAATCAATTAATTAGGCAGTGAATGCAAAATAACGTAAAAAAAGGATTTCAATTTTGTGTTAATAGAAAACTAAACTTTTGGTTAGTTTAGAAATTTCTGTGGAATTTAGTATGAGGCTGTTAAAAAAGTATCTCGCAACTAGAATCTACTTCTTGCCGGGTACATGCGAGACAAGCGCATAATCCCAGAGGTCTCTGCCAGTTGTCAGTGCGCGCTATGAAATTATGCGTGACAAAGCAACTAGGTGCACGGTACCTTCCAAAAACCTAGGACGAAGCACATGGCTGGTCAAATGGTTTAGTGGGCCGATGATTCAAAGAAAAAACAAAAAAAAAAAACACTCGGGCCTTTAAGCCTGAGATGTACCTCGAACATGGACCTTCTTGGGCAACTCTGGCGGCGTGAAGGTAGGGGGAGGATGGTGATCATCTGCAAAACATCAGCACAAGTTCGCATTCCACTCCACTCAGTAAATACTGTACCTACAGCACATCGCGTTATATAGTACAGCGTGTGGTCGGTCTGTTCAACAGACTGTTATCAATTCAAATATATCAGATTATCGGTTTCATCTTTGTTTATGTTTGCAAGCAATTAGCATTTTGAGTGCAGAATGTACTTAACAGGCAATATAACCTATTAAGACCAAATTATTACTGTACATTCCGAAAAAGCTCAAAGGTAAGCCAAAGATTAAACCGATATACAAATAAATTGTTTTATCAAATTACTACATTATTAAATACAGATAGAAATCTAACAATACAGTTAACATTCCTACACCACACACATGCAAGAAATATTAAAGCTACACACGACACACATAAAATAAAAATTAAATCTATCTACGGGACCAGCTCTACGTGCTAAGATATTATGTTTGAAATCTGAATTTTATGAATTTAAAGATTCTTTTGTATCAACACTAATGCAAGGGAAATGAGAGTATGGATACATGAAGTGATTATTATGGCGAGAGTACTAGGAACAGATAGTTCATATGATTAGAATATAAGTATTACAGGAGTGTGATAATAGTAAGGTGAATATACCAAATCGTTCGCCGTTACTGACGCAGCCAACAACTGCAAAATCCTCACGATTCTATCGAGGCGGGAGCATCTAATTATAACGTTCCCTATGCAGGGTATCATTAAATAATATTTTCCAACTTTTTAAGCGTTATTTTTAAAAAATTACAAAATAACTTCACTTAAAAACACTATTACTTCACAACATCAATATCAGAGGGACTATGTCGATGCAGAAAATCAGGGATCAAAATACTCCTAGAAAATCATATTTTTTGAGATAATTAAGTACAATAACAACAACACCAAAATAAATAAAGGACATCACAATAATGTCTTTTGATTATTTAAATATCTGCTAAAAGAGAGGCAAACATCTAACTGCTGTATAAATGCACATATAGAAACATGATAAGACAAGACAATGATAAACAGGACAATATCGCTATTGGCGAGACAGGCGGCGGGAGTCTCTCCGTCCGCGCACATTTCGCTTTAAAACATCACATTGACATGTACATTGAATCTTATACACATTAGGTTACGTACTTGCCCTGCCAACCATCTGGACGGCTCGTACGCCCTTCCTGAACGTGGCCACTGAACCGAGAAACAATACGTTTTAAGCTCATTTATTAACTAATTTATACATCCTGTTCTAAACTATGGTGTTACAGAAGAAATGCAAATAATAGGTATTTATGCAGACAGATGCAAAGCTGGTAGTCCTTGAAGAGAAGGATATCATTTATTAAATATTGGACTTCTGATTACTAACACCCAAATTACAGTGATTCGAATGTATTGTAAACTATTGATGGGGCAGAAGGAATTTTTGTCGAAAATTTGGGTTCGGTAGTAATCAAAACTTATTTCTTATTGGGGTTGCAGACGTGAATAGTGTTTTTTACTTTGAACGTTTCTACCTACATATATTCGTCTTATATTAAGCGAGGCTGTAGTTAATATATAGTGTCTTAGCCTAGCTGCACTATACTAGCTGCGTGTATCGTTTAATCGTGTATTAGCATTATATTGTAGCCCATTATCCTTCGCCCATAGCATGGTTAGTTGATGCAAACATACTATACTGTGTGTAAGGTACGGTAATACGTAATATTTGTCTTTCGTTTCCGTACCATCGAGGCAAGCACGGTACGTATTAAGACTTTGTTTCACCATTCCGGTCTGCATCATCATCATTCCGACATCTGTAAAAATCAAACACTGACAAAAAGGAATGTACGATCCTATTTTATGATTTCTCTGTTACATGAATTTGGTAGAATTGAATTCCAATTCTACACAATGAAGCTAGATATTAGCAGCGGTAGAATTTGATTCTGTCAAAAGCGTTGATGAAAGTAATGAATTGTGACTGTATTTTAGTTTCCTCCCTGCTGTTAGTCACTGTCATAGCACAGACAAGCCGGAACTGTTGTATAAAGTCTTTGTCCTCCAAAGCTCACTCTTGACGAGGCTCATTTGTATCAGCGCATTGTTGTTTTCACTCCTCTTTCTGAGACATGCTTTCGTGGATTCAAATATATATAATATTATTGCTATCTAGGTGTTCTGGGACATAATGACGGTGCACTTGCTGTTTGCGATATTTTCTACTTAATATTAAATATATACATGCAATGTACTGTCTGTGCTGAGCTCTGAAGTGCATCATAGCAATTATGTTCAACTCTCGTTGAAGGCATCTATTAGCCTATAAGCCTAACAATTTTGATAAGTTACTGCTGTAGATATCATGTCCAGGTCCTGATTTGATATGCGAATGTTCAGCGATATTGTATGATGCACTAAATCCCCTCCATATCGATACAAATCAGAAACAGAGTGGCAGTTCTCAAAAGGCTTAGAAAAATGGTGAAGTGTCAGAGTGCTTCATATTTTGTGGCTTTATTCAAGAGCGAGCGGACATACACAATGATCGCTAAATTAAGGGTGTGAACGAGCACGGGTCAAGATAATGCCTTGCAGCCGATCCAGTCTGTGAGGTACGGACGCAACACCACTAAAGCAACTCAAAAATTATAGACACGTAAAATAAATATCGGAAAACGTCAATTTGTGAGGTTAGGTGTGGTGCAAGTTACCTATATCGGCTCCAACCTTCCGCTGGTGCGCGGTCACTAAAAGTTTAGCCGAACAATATTCATTAATGTCTCACAAATAGAAAGTAAACAGTGTTAAGTCGAGCGAGTTTGTGTAGACGTGGCCGTAAGGCACAAGTAATTACAGTGTTGTATGTGATCAACATCTGTACTTGGACAGTGTACGTGTGATATTACATAAAATATATATAATTATAGGATACAATTCGTTACAATATTCAAATAGATAAGTAGTTAGGTATTTCCAGAAAGAATGTCACAGAATAGTTTCATAAAATATAGGTAGTAATTTTGTTCAAAAATTTTTTTTCATAGAATTCTAAAGAGTCCTCGCTATATTTGAGTATGTGGGTAATGGTAGAAATTCAATAATCTTACAGTTTTTGCATTTGCATTTCTTGATTAAGGTTTCATCCTTTATATCTTCGTGGCAGGCTTTGCAGTAGTACCAGGCTCTGAAAAAAATTACAAAAGTGAAGGAAAAAATTCAATAGGTACAGACAAGTTTACATGGTTAAATCTGACAACCTATAATACCTTTTAACTTCATCAGCAGATTGAGCAATAAAGAATCCTTGTGTGTTAGCGTTGATCTTCGCGTTCTTCGGGTTAATAGAGATTTTGCTGTCAGCACCTTCCTCACCCTTAATCTCTATCGCCAGAAGAAGCAGTTTTAACTTCGTAAAACATAACCTGAGGAAAGATTTTTCTGTATGTAGACTTATTACTGATAGATTTAATATATGATTTAAAAACTTTATTTTGGAATACTAGAAGGTAAGAGTTTCCTTACCTTCATTCATCTTTCTTTATTCTAATTAGTCCAGGTAGATATCAATATAGCTAATATCAATGCATACAACCAAATCAAAGTCAAAGATTTTGTCAAGTTTTAAAAACATGCAGTTAACTAAACATGATTGATTTATTCAAGATTTACAGGAATTTTGTAAATTATTTATCATGCTAATGAAACGGTGAACTACTGATGACGATAACAAAAGTATAGGAGGAGGAAGCAATTAGACTACAAATAATAGCATCCATGATCCTATATCTTTTGACATTCCTTCAAATTATATTTTCGCGATAGATTTCGTGTAACGCCTAAGAGCAAGTGCTAAGTTATGGTACTGAGATAGGTTCGTGAATATTTATATAAAATTAAGGTATGAACGGTATTCAAACTAAATTACTAATGAGTACTGATAAAATCAATACATATAGTATATCTACTGCAAGTTTTCTATAATTTCAGCTATTGAACACGCACAATTTATTCTGCGAAATGCATAATCATTTTTGTAAAGCTTTTGCAACTTAGTTTGTGTAAAGCGCTACTATCGGTTCACATTTATTCAGTTAAAGTTAGCAACTTAGCATACGGTGTCTAAAGTGCAAGAGGGTGCAGGTGGATCCTGAGATTCGAGAAGGAATCTTACTCGCTCGCTTGGGGGAAGCTCATTCCCGTGAAGGAGGTTGACAGTGTTTCGGTGTACATCTCGCAGCCAGTACCCTGCAGGTAATCGTTCTGCCAAGCTTGAGTGTCAGGGGACTGCAATCAACCAATAGGACACGCTAAAGCTCGTGCTATGTTAGTTATAGCAACCTCAGTAGAGGTTATTGTGTCGTTCCTTCAAGGTTCGCCTCGTTGTCTATATTAATAATCTAATTGTAATTAGTATAAAACATTCCTACACTAGGACTATTTTAAATGATGAAGTAACAAAATCACAGTTATTACCTATTAAAAATGAAAATGAATAAAAACACTGATATTCAAAATCACAAACTGTAAGCTGGCAAAACAATATGATATAAAAAACAATAATATGATAAGCTATGCGGTTCGTATTTGGTTAGTGACGAATGTCCTGTAATCCTCAGTATGGAATGCTCAAACACCTGTACAGTACAAAAGGTTTCATATGTGACGTGGTCTCGTGTCACGTTATTGCAAGCATCTCGTTCGCTGCCCACTTACTCAGCGGCTTTTTTGAACGCCATCCCGTTAAAGGTCGGACTTAGTGCATCGGTGTACATCTCCATCCCCGTACCTCGCATGTAGTCATTAGTCCATACAGCCATTTCATGGGACTGTGGAAACGCCGCATAGAAGTTTTATATGACAAAGTACGTTCAGAGAACGATATTTTATATTTCCGGTGGTCCAGTGAGACGATCTCTAAAGATTTTTTACAGTGCTACATAAAATAATAAAAGTTATATTTAAAAATAATAGCTGACCGTCTTAAAACTTCTCATGGCGAAGAGATTAGCCATCATTGTGGAGAAGCCAGGTGCCAGACAGCTTTGAGCAATGAAGCCAAGCTTGAGTTCCGCTAAGCAGATCACGTCATCGCCTTGCTTCCAGTCCCAGGATGGAATGTTTAAGAGATAGGCCTGTAATAAAAAATCATTTTTTTTTATGTGAAATCTAATCATCATAGAGTTTGGATAAATATTTGTATCATTAGTGTTGGGTCTGTATGTGTTATTATTTTATCTATAATACGTATTTATAAGTTTTCCACGTGACAGTTTATTTTGAAAAAATGGCCAAGTGCGTATATAGATTAGGGTTCCGAAGTCATTAATGATGGAACGAGTATTTAAAATTGTATCCAATAGATAATTGTTCTCGGGGGAGCCTCACCCCTAGAGAACGCGTCCACAGGTGGCGGATCGTGGAACGCCCGCCTGATGCTCTCCAAGAAGCAAGTGGAGTCGAGGTCGACAACAGTGCTGTGTATTTGGGCTGGAGTACACGGAAGAGATGGCGGCGGATGAGTCTTAATAGACCAACGGCGGCGCTCACGCTCTGCTATAGAGCGACAGTCTTGGCGTCAGGTGGCAACCGGCCGTAAAACTTAAGCCAAATTACACACCTCCTCGTTCAAATAAAAATGAAAAGTACAACCTTGAGAAACAAGACAAATATTAGGGCGTCCCCCGTAAGCGACGTGGATGCATCCATGGATACGAATACGTTTGCTAATAAGAATGCTAGGGCGTACCCCCGAAGCGACGAATTAGACAAGAAAACGAAATCGTATTCGCAAACTACTCTTCAGAAGCTCAGACTTGCGACGTGGAACCTTGGCTCCCTCAACGGCAGAAGCCAGGAACTAAGCAAGGTATTGAGTGAAAGAAGTATAAATGCATGTTGTTTACAGGAGACTAAATGGAAAGGCTCTAAGTCCAAAAATGTGGGATTGGGCTACCAACTTCTCTACTACGGTGTAACTAACACACGAAACGGCGTGGGCATAGTTCTCGACCCCCATCTTAAGCAACGGGTTATCCACGTAGAGAGGAAAAGTGATCGCCTAATTGCCGTGAAAATTGCCATGGATAAGCAACAGCCACTAAATATTATCTCGGCCTACGCTCCGCAGACGGCGTGCACAGAGGCGGAAAAGGACCAGTTCTGGGAAGACTTCGATGACCTTGTTAACCAGATACCACCCAACGAATCGAAGTATATCGGTGGAGACTTGAATGGGCACGTAGGAGCTACCCACCACTCGTACCCGGGCGTGCACGGAGGTTTTGGCTACGGAACAGTTAATAAGCAGGGTGAGGAAGTTTTAAACTTTGGTGTGAGACATAGCCTCTCTATAATCAATACATTCTTCCAGAAAAAAGCTGAACATCTAATAACGTACAAGAGTTCTGGACATAGCACACAGATTGATTATATTTTGGCGGACAGGACCTCACTGAAAAACTTTAGAGACTGCAAAGTAATCCCGGGCCATGGACTTACCTCGCAGCACAGGATTTTGGTCGCAAGCCTCACATTGCCGAGGCCTATTAGATCCGTAAGAGATAAAACCCCAAAAATTAAATGGCAACAATTATATAATGCTCAGGGTGATGTACTGGTAACCAAATTTGAGAAATACTTGGAAGAAGATATGAACAACGACTATAACAACAGCGCTGAATCAATGTGGTCAAATTTTGAGACTATGTGTCGAAGTAACGCAGCTGCAATCTTGGGCGTATCAAAGGGCGGTCTCAACATCAAGAAGGATCCTACCTGGTGGAACAACGAGGTAAAACAAGTAGTAAAAGCCAAAAGAGACGCATTTAAATTGTGGCAAAAAACGCAGCTCGAGGAAGATCGCATTGGATACAAACAAGCAAAGAAACTGGCGAAGTGTGTAGTAGCCCAATCAATCGCGCAATCAAGAGAGATTATTTATAAAAGACTCGAAGGTGCTAAAAGCGAGACTGAGGTATTTAAATTGGCAAAACAGCGACATAGGTCTACACTGGACATTAGGGTCAATAAGTACATCCGAGACAAAAACGGACAGCTCCTAACAGACAATGCGAGTATCACTAATAGATGGTGTCAATATTACAAAGAGCTATTAAACGAGGAATTCTCTAGCCAACCTTTACGTCCGCTGCAACCCATTGCAGGACCGGTACCCAGAATCGAAGCAGCTGAAGTGAAACTTGCGGTGGCGCAAATGAAAAACCACAAAGCTGTCGGCCCTGACGAAATACCCGTGGACGTCTGGAAACGATTAGGTCACATAGGCATAGAATGGCTTGCGCGTCTATTTAACACCATTCTGACTTCACACACTATGCCAAAATCGTGGCGCCAGAGCTACTTGGTGCCCTTTTATAAGGGCAAGGGGGATGTCAGTGTCTGTGGTAACTATAGAGGGATTAAGTTGACATCGCATACCCTCAAAGTTTGGGAGAGGATACTCTATAGCCGCCTTTTCAAACACGCTGTCATATCTGAAAACCAATATGGCTTCACACCGTCAAAATCTACCACAGATGCTATTCAGGCCCTTAGAATCATTTTGGAGAAGCATCGAGCAAGCCGCGAAGATGTACACCTTGTCTTTATTGACCTAGAAAAGGCGTTTGATCGAGTGCCGCGGAAACTGGTGTGGCAGGCCATGAGAGCACAGGGTATACCCGAGTTGTATGTGGACTTAATACAGGACATGTACTGCAGAAGCTGCACAAGTGTGAGAAGCCTGGCTGGACTAAGCAAATGCTTCGAGGTCAAAGTAGGGGTTCATCAAGGCTCGGCTCTAAGTCCGCTCCTCTTTAACATGGTAATGGATTACTTAACAAAGGATATTCAGTCTCCTTTACCGTGGTGTATGTTGTACGCAGATGACATAGTCCTGATTGAAAAAGATCCAGAAGTACTCCAAAACACCCTGGAAAAGTGGCGACTTGCGCTGGAAAATAGCGGCCTCCGAATCAGTAGAAATAAAACTGAATACATGGAGTGCGCATTCAGTGGTAGCACCGACAACTCCAACGTGATTCGGGTCGACGGGAATCCAGTACCAAAGGTGTCCAAATTCAAATATCTTGGGGCGATGCTGACAGCCGACGGTAACATTGAGGCCGATGTCACTCATAGGATCGGCGTGGGATGGCAGAAGTGGCGGGCCTTGACGGGAGTTTTATGCGACACGAGAATGCCTATTAAAACCAAAGGCAAAATCTACAAAACCGCAGTCAGACCAGCTATGACATACGGTACAGAGTGCTGGGCTATAAAGAAAGCCCATGAACATAAAATGCACGTGAATGAAATGAAGATGCTAAGATGGGCAGCAGGTGTAACTCGACTCGATAAAGTGCGAAACGAGCACATCAGAGGCAGTTTCAAAGTCGCACCCATAGCAGAAAAAAATCACCGAAAGTCGTCTACGATGGTTCGGTCATGTCATGAGACGCCCTGAAAGCCATGTAGTGAAGCGGGCTCTGGCACTGCCAAGTGCTAAGAACGGTAGAGGACGCCCACTAGCCACTTGGTGGTCCACGGTGGCCAAGGACTTAGAGCTTGCCCAAACAGTAAATGTTTCGACAACCCAGGACAGATTGACCTGGCGCCGCAGAACGAGGAGAGCCGACCCCAAATGATGGGAAATGGCTAGGACAAAGAAGAAGATCCAATAGATAATTGTTATGTTTACTTATAAATGCATTAATTTTGTATGAAATTTTCCAAGTAAGCGTATTTTACAAGTTATGCCTCTATAACTCCTGAACTAACAAAGTCATCTAAGCCGTTATAGTTTTCCTTTAAATTTCATCATATGGACAGACAGTGAATTTTTTCAGATTTTTCGAGCCAGCCGTTTAGCTTTTAGAGGGGGAGGGACGCCCTGTTTTTACAAAAAAAAAAAAAAATTAAATTGATATAACTCGCAAACGGATTTGTAAATCAAAAAATCGTCTTAGCAACCTTTATTTTTACGTGATTTTATTCTAGCACGTTGTCGACGTAACAGAAACACATATCCATGCAAAGTTTCATCTTTCTAGCACTAACCGTTTGGACGGTAAGTCGAGGACGGACGGACGGGCGAACACGACGAAACTATGAGGGTTCTGAGTCAGGAACTTCGGAACCCTAAATATATGTGTTCGGTTCACGCTCAATTGCTTTTAATTAGGACTAAAATTATAGTCTGTAAAATGTGAATGTTTATGTCAGCTTTGTGGGGTAAAAATGGGAGTTTTAAGAAAAAAAAGAAATTAAACAGAAATTTAAGAACAGAAATACCACATTACCTTATTATGATATTGCATAAGTTGTATAATCACTCTAATGTCATCAGAATAGTTCTTGATAGAGATAACTCTCATGATGTTAGCAGCGTCTTCAGCATCAGGATCTTGACAGTATTTATTAGCTAGCACCAGACACGCATCTGCTTCATGTACCTACAACAGTAAATTATATTAAACAAAGATAAAAAAGGTAACTGTTTTTATTATTTTTCGTAAGTTTATTACTGCAGAGCATTTGTGTGACCAAATTTTGCTTGAAGTAAGAAACACAAGTATGAGGCAAATTGTGAAATTATAACCAAAAAATTTTGCTATATAAATATTCGATGTGTTTATTTCAATACAACTTTTAAATATTACACTTAATTTTTACAGTAGTTATTTACGTAAAGCAGTTAACAAATAACAATACAATTTGACTTGATTAACTTACCAATGGAACTGTGAACTTTATGCTTTTGAAGGTCAATTATATTTAACCATTGTTTGGTAGAGAGAAAATTTAAGTAAACATCGATTAGTGAAAACATTTAGATAATACATAAATTAAAGTAACTAGGTATTAAGCATAGTTAAAAAGTATTCAAGCATGAAATCTCGGTATGCAAAATTGTAGCTGAAATACTCGTACTAAATTGAATACCACGTTTTATTTCGTAATTTTGTAATTAATTGTATTTTAATTAATAATATTAATATTTGTTTTTTTTGCTCATCTCATGTCTGCAGTATTCATTTCAGAGTAAGCAGGTGGGATATTTAAAGTGGAAAATAAATCACATGCAAACAAGCGCTACCAATCCAGAAAGCCATGCCAACTTACCCCAAACATATCGAAAATCGATAACTGTACTCGATACTACTATATGAAATATTAATTTAGAAATTGAAACCCTTTCTTCGGCTGCCATTAATGCCAATATTGCCATCGGAACGTACAGTAAGATATCGATATCGAAGTAACACACGGGCCAGCATTGCAACAACACCCAATCAGACACATGGTGGCCGGTGGCGAGGGCCAAGGGAGGACACACAACGCGCCCAACCGCCAGCGGGCCGGCACAAACACTTAGTAGCGGCAGGCACAGACAGCGATCAGTAACAACAGAAGGGTACCGAACACTGCACCGACAACTTTTCGCGACAGGTTAGTGAACGAGCATCGCTCTACTCTATAGAAATAGTCTGTACAATTTTCAAAAACCGACACCACGCCCAAATAGATATCGCATCTTTGTGTGTGCTACTTACTTTTACCCTTTGTAGGTCGATTGGATTCATAATGGTGCCTTGAAAGAATTCCACAGTGGTAAAGTGTCTCTTGAACAGGCCTTCGAGCTCCAGGTCGGGCGGTTTCCTGTCATCAACGCTCAGTTAACAATACTGGCCATGAAATCCTGACAGTTCCGCCGCCTGTCAAGGCCTTACCATGCAACTCTAGGTATTAAAATATGCAGTCGTGTGGTAGTACGACGCCGCCTCAGACTGTAACAGAATGAGGCGACTCCGCACCACCGTGAGAAGCAATGATTGCATCAAAATAACCACAAGATAAAGTTACCAAAGTGATAAATACCTACTGTGACTATGAAACAGCGTCTTTACAGAAGAAAAAGATCTGTTTTATGCATATTTAAATAAATAAAAAATACTGATTCACGTAGACGCGTCAATAATACGGCCGTGCTTTTATCTAATGCCTGCTCTATGGTTGTACTCTAACCTTGACTCGTTCAAGGTCGACGGCATTCATCATTGTACCCTGAAAAAACTCGACGGTGGTGTAGTGACGCTTGAGGAGACCCTCCAGCTCAAGATCGGGCTCTTTTCTGAAAGCGTCGTTGGATCATACATGACACACCACCATTAAGTGTCAGTGACCCACGCAACTATTTGCGTGGATTTATTCACTTTATACCATAACATTGTTATAGCTGGATTGCAATATTTTGGTAAATTTGGCGATATTTTTTACTTGATAAGTGAAAGTTTCCGCTTTTTGATCGATTCGCAAAGGTTAAAAAAATAATTTATTTTTATATTTTAGAATCCAATTGACTGGCTGAATTTGATGATGAACTTATTATTGACAAAAACTGAAAGTAATAACTGAATACTGACAAATGTGAATTATATTCGCGATTACTTTTTCTATCAATTTAAAAAGATAAAATGTTTAAATATAAAATCTTTCTTACACATTACTTTCATGTTATTCGTATTAGATGTCTACACTACGAAAATCTAAATTTCATCAATGTTTTTCTGAAGGGAATATTTAGACTCTTGCATTACGGTTTAATTTTAACATCCATATTGCCTCTTCCCCCTTCTATATGTTATTTCTGAGATATAAAGTTGTAATTTTAAAGGTGAAAATAACATAAAACCATCACTAAAATTTAAATAACCTTTACGAATAAGAGGGTTGGTGGTTCATATAATTAATTATTAGAATTACCTTAAGAATTATTTTCTTAATAACTTAGCTACTAAACTAATCATACAGACCTGTGTAAAAAAACAACTTCGACGTCTACATCCTCTCGGTCTTCGTGTAGGAAGTCTTTTAAAAAGTGGCTCACTGATTCGTAAGTTATGTGACCACATACAACTATATGCCTGAAAATTTAAACATTTATTATAACTTCGAGTAAAACAGTACCAATTAAAGTGCATCTACAAACATAATTTGCATTTGGAAAACAATCAAAGAAGCCTTAGAAGCATATTCTCAAAAAACTTTTGAAAGCGTTTTAAAATACGTTAAATTTTTATGCAAAACGTGTTTTTGCAAAGCTTCGTGGCCTTATAACTTTAAAATTGACAATAAATTATTAATCGCTTCAGTATTTTTATAAAAAGCAAGTTTTAATAAGCTTGTCGTAAAGTAGAAAAAGACAGAAGAATCAGCAATTTGAAATTTTACTTAACACCTGGGACCAGATGGAATTAACTGGCAAAATTTGAACAAACAGGTCACGACAGGGTTAAATAAAATAATAAATGATAGAAGCGTGAAGATCATGATATATTTTTACCAACCACGCCGTTGTTTCAAAAGTCAATCGAAAAAAAATCGGTATAAAAATAACCTTTTTTTTTTAAAACAAGGACGTCGTTCGAATATGAAGACAACTTCTATATACTACGTTCATTTGTTTGCGTGATTTAATCAATATTTACAATAAACTAAACTAAACTAAAAACTGCTTAAATATTTACGTCAAATTTTCAATTAAACTTTAACAAGTAAAATATTATTATTTTCAGACCCACAAATAAATGAACATCAACTCTAGAAAGCTCAGTTTCGTTCAGGATTTGTGTAACTATCTACCAAACTAATAATAAAATAAAACAAATAATCGACGACATCGGAAAGGGTTTCTACGGGGCGGGGTCACTTGCAGGACATTTAAATGTCTTTAGGGATCATACAACATTAAATACTTGTAATACAGCATACATTGCATGGAGTAATACCTTTGTGTTGTGACAAGGGGACACAAAATGATTATTATTTTTATCTATACACAGTAAAATATATACATATATAAGTGAAATAATTTGATTTTTGACATATATAAACATATAAAAACGTACATTATTCAAATGAAGGTCATATATATGTGAAAATAAGTAGAGATTTATATTGTTTGCATTAAGTTTTGTATAATAAACATTACAAAGTGCATAATATGTATTGTCTCTACAAACTGGCCCATATCTATGAGGTGTGTTTACTGTGTATAGGTAAAACTCCATTATCAACACGTAAAAGCTTGCCTCTCAGTACAGTTATGTATTCTAAATGTATTTTCTGTAGCACGTCTTGGTTTAATCTTCTTAATAAGTTCGTATCGACATTGTTATGTAAATTTTTCTTTGAAATGTGACAGTCGAAAGTAGTATAGTGGTGAAGTTAATGTTGTTAAACATAAAATTAGAGAGGAGTGGCAATTAGAAACATAAATCACATCAGTTTAGAAGTAGGAAAGTTAAACAAAAATGCAAACAGCTCATCTACTAAAGACATGCAAGAACTAATATTATTCTCTAAGGTGTGGCAAAGAACTGATTTCATTATTTTTTTTATAAAAACAACAATTAATTTTGTCTACCTTTTATTTGTAACAAAGTTCCAAGAACATCGTAAACAATTTTCAAAATCAATCCAATATTTCTTATAAAAATGATTGGTGTATCACTGCTAAATGATGTAGATTATGTCAAATGAAATGTCAATAAAAACTAAACTAATTTTGCGTTAAAATGTCCTCAATGCACACAGCCTTGCCACGCTCTATGAATTATATTAACGTAAATACATTACACTAAAAATACCGAGGGGGTCGATCCAAAATTACATTACAGATCATAAAACATTAAGAGGGTCAACATTAAGAGTACAAGTACAGTAACAGTAAGTAGTCGTGCAGGCAGAGGAATATAGATGGAGTGGATGGGGGTGAGGCAGGGGGCGGCGAGCGGACTGCGCTGGCACGCGCTACGTGCCGGGCGGGGAGGGATGTTCGGTGTGGGTTAAGGGGTTGTTAAAGGTGGAACGCTCGCATCAACAGCGCCCCCCGCGGGCCGGCCGGCCAGGTCGCGAGCCGCGCCCACAGAAAGGAGCTGTCGACGCCTTGCATCGCATCGCACACCAGAACTCCAACAACGCACTACGGTACGGTACCACTCAACATTTAATTCTCCGTAACTAAGCTTTACGTTTAACATTCCTTTACTTTAAGTACGTATACTAACAGAACATAATCATGATACCTATAATGACGAGCGGTAACACTAGCCACTATCTGCTGTTCACTATTCAACTGAACTCAAATCAATTCAAAGATAATTTACAATCAATATATCGACTCATAAAAACATAGACAACTTACGGGACTTGCGTCCCGCCAAGATAAGTGAGAACACAGAAGCGTGCTAAGAGAGGAAAAGGAAGAATAGATGTCACAACACGGAACACATTCAACGGATCGGAGTGAAGACAGCGGCTCACCTGCGTCCCCGCTCATTCTTGAGGGTGCCGCCATACTTGGGTCTAGTCCCGATTAAGTCAATTATCTCTGGGATACAACTGGCAAATATCGCCTAAACGCCGACAGACAAAATAAGATATTCACATTCAATAGACCAGTGAGTGGAAGAGCCGGGGGAAGCGAGCTGCGGGCACACGGACCGGTCGGGTGCGGGCCGGTCCGGGCCGGCGGCTCGTTTCCGGCAACAGCTCGTCTCTGTGGGCGGCCGGCGGGCGGTTAGTGATATTAGTAACATTAGTGAGTCGGTGTAGGGCGGGCGCGGCACGGCGGGCACGCGCGGTCTCCGCGGGGCGGGGCGGCGCGGGCACTGGCTGTGTGTAATCGTCGGGACTCATGGCGAGGTGCCGGAGCTAGCGCTACAGCGTGGCGACAGGCATCGTGTGCAAGCGAACAAACCAAACACTACGTCATCGACAGCATTACAAAACTTTACATCGGCTCTCTCCAGATCTAGTCTCGTTAGAAGGATTAAAAAGCTCAACGGTATCTCGAGTAAAATTTACGAAAAAAGGCATGTAGTAGTGCGTCGGTCGACCGCGCGCCTGTCTCTCTAGTTCGGGGAGAGGGGCGCGGCCGCCGGGAGCTAACTCTCCGAGCATGCGCCACGGCACCGAGAGACCGATTCTAGTGAAGGATTAATAAATTTCATTAGCAAACTCCGCATTCAATCAACCAAGATCGAAACCGTGAGAGGTAGGAAGGCAGGAAGCCGCGTGGAGCGGGGACGTGAGAGCAGGGTACCTGCGGCGGACGTCCTTGGTGTACCGGCCGCCGTATTTGTTCCGCTGCGCCGCCAGTTCCGTGATCTCGGGGATCCAGCTGGCGAACACAGCCTACGATACACAGCAAACACCATGAGGTGAGTACCCGAACCCGTGCCCCCCGCGCGCCCGCCCCGCCCCGCCCGGCCCGTGGCCGCGTACCCTCGCGCTCGCACAAGGCTGTGTGGCTTGAGTGTCGTCTGTCTGCATGGTGGCTGTGGTGTGGGTGTGCGGGACTTGGGTGCCGTGCCGAGCTACGCTAGCGGCGGGAGCTGTGACCGGCGCAAGCCGTGACGGGACTCGTGACCGGGTGCATGCAAAGCCTAAGGATACATACGCTAACTAATCGATGAACAGAACTTAAAAAGAAATCGGTTTGACCGGTACCTAAACTAAAAAAAAACTGGGCATTCGATATAGACGCTTGGTAGAGCGCGAGCACGGGCCGGCCGAATCGATTGATGGCTAGGCAACTCCTCACCTCAACGCCACGCAGAAACACCACAGTGCAACATGACGGAGAGGTGAGGAGAGGCCCGCTATCCGCCGATAGGCAGGCGAGTGAACACGAGTAGATGACACAATACATCTGACGGCACTGAGCAAGCTTTCTTATTGGTGATGATTCAAATCGTCCTGAGAGCTCGGGCGATTCAGACCGAAGGCAGCGTGAGAGTCGCTGCCACACCGCGAGATGAATCGCCTTCACTTTCGACGATTAATTTATATTATCAAACTAATACCTTTTTCCATGTTCACGCTTCAGCTCGCCACTGTACTTGGACCTACTTCCTACCAGCTCTATAATTTCGGGAATGCTACTAGCGAACATTGCCTGCAACAGACCACGGTGTCGATCGAACATCGAGTCTGGGTGCACGCGGACACCATCGCGTGGTGCACGACAATGTCCACCTCGAGTCTCGGTATACATTCTATGGTGACGCTGTCGTAAAGTGTAGTCGGTAGCGGAGCAAAAATAAAAATAAAAGGAACAAGTGTGTGTCTACCGGTGATGTGAGCAACTGAACACAGCCAGGCACAGGTGCGGCATGCAGAGATCGCGAGGTGGGAGGGGTGGGACGCGGCACCGGGCTCGCCGGGCTGGGCGCCGGGCGCCTCCGTGTGGACGCGCGCACCTACATATCTCGTCTCGTACCACAGTCCCCAGTATACTCGATATTCTAAATACGGCGAGACAGATCCTCCGGCAGCACATTTGTGGTGAGTAGTATCACGTAACAAAGCAAAAGAAAAACAAAATACATTCATGCATCCGCTCAAAACAAAGCGTTTTAAGTGCTGGCAATAGTTGAAAGATGGGTCTTTTGAAGCTGCCAAGAAATTAGAAGATTGCACATTGATGGCTCCAGGCACCGCAGCCGGCCGGGCGCCGGGCGGGGCGCCGCTCGGCGTCACCCGAGCTTCTTGATACATAACGATCATGCTATCTATATATGGTGCACTAATCAGGCTTACAATCATTCACGAGCTGTGCGAATACCACTTGTCTAGCAAGTCCCACGTCAACTATAATGTAATCTTCAACGGTAAATGTTTGTTATATTTCCTTTTGCTTTGTTAATATTTCTGTTTTATGCAAGGAATTGCAAGCGAGAAAGACGACCGCCTTAAGTAGCCGGAATGAATAAATAGCTTCAATTTGAGTTGATAAACTCAATGGGGTTGAACGCCATTTGAAAAATGAGCGTAGGATCAAAAACTAACTTGCCTCTCCTTGCAAATATTTATCCTTATATATATGAATTTAATTTTCATTTAATTAATATACAAGAGATATATTTAAAAATAATTAAAAGTGAAACTTACCAAGCCGACGAGGAGAAAAAAAACCAAAAATGTTCTGCCAAGTACTGTATGACAGAACACATCACCGTAACCTACAGTGGACATGGTGACTATGAGGAAGTACACGCATGTCCAGTATGAAAGCTTCTGAGAGTTATCAAAATCCAGTGGGTCACCGGAGTTTTCCAGCTGGAATGCAAACAAATAGTCATTTTAATATGAACTAGTTTAAGTCGGTGACAAAAAAGTGGTTGTAAACAAAAGAAACTGATTGTTCAATAGGTAATCTTTCGAACTTGTCACATCTCACTTATGTTTTGTCAAATCATGTCAATTTTATATGTCTCCACTATACAAGCAATAATGATTATGTATTCGTGATCCAAATATCACAGTATTTTAAATACAGTTATATGAAGTACTTTTGTAGGTATAGACACTTTCTTTAAAGACATAAAATTGTTGATAAAATACTTACCAAATGAATAATACCGGCAGCCGTCAACCATACTGATATAAATATAGAAACTAATTGCGCCAACCGAATTGAGCTCGATGTCTTTAGTATATTGAGGTATTGCAAAATATCAGGCACGGTCATTAAGCGTAGAGCTCTGAGAAATCTCAGTCCTGGAAAGGAAAAAGAATAAAGTTATAAACGAGATAAACATTCAAAGATACATACAACATCAGTAGCATTAACTGATCATATTCAGTTACACATACACATACCAATACCATACAGTGTATAAGCATCAGTGTATAAATACTCCGACAAGATATAGATTCCGCTTAAACTAATAACCAATAGGTAAGTTGTGATTTGAAAATATTTTCTAATCAGTTTTAAGTTTACTTGCATTTAAAAAACCTTTGTATATGCTCCTTGAATAAAAAATATTTTACTTGGAAGTTGCGATATTTTTAATGTCTTCGTTGACAAAATTGCCGTACACACTAATCTGTAATGCGTATAAAAGGTGTAAAAAATAAATAGAAGTGAACACTTACCTATCCACGTTCTATCCAGGTAAATTGATACAAAGGATGGGGGTATCGTGAAATAATCTACAAATGAATACATCTCGAGCATGAACCACAGTTTGTCACTAGCTGCTATAAACTGAAACAGAAACAGGAACACATAATTAGATATTTGTCGTGGTTATTTGCTATAACTGGAAACTACGGACTGAAACCTCACAATATTAGTCGAGGAAACAAATAAGATAATAAATAAAAACTGTCTAAACTTTCAATACCAAACATCCTTACCTTCGGCTGCTATATACGAGTATCTCTAGCATTTCGTGGCAGATTCGATTTCGTGGCGCTGCCTAATATTACTTTAAGAATATTAATACTCGTGAAGGCTTCCTACCCGGTTATCTTCAGGTCCTAAGAGTGCTCATAAGCTAAGTCTTGTGTGTTAATTAACCAAATTCCCTTTAAATGTAATGTAGATTGCTTCCTTGGAGACATGCGATGCAAGTATCCGACTATCCGGTGTCGTGGAGAAATGTTACTCTATTTTAATTAATGAATACCATGACTTAGTGCCTTTAAACTTCCTGAGTTGGGTAAAGCACTTACTTTGACAGCAGATAGAGGATTTTTTTTAAGGTATAGAAGTCTTAGTTTTTTCTGTCAAAAGAAGCAGCCATGATCTTCTTTCATCAATTTTTATTGGCATGTCTTATAGCCATAATTTTTTGTGTACATAAAATATGTAATTGTCATAATCGACGTTACAATGTGATTAATCGGCAGTATTCATTCATTGAACATTAAGTGTTTTAACTTCAACGGATTATCAGATGCAAATATTGTAACATTATCATTAAAAGTGAACATGATGCCAGGATGAAAACAATTTTTTCTGTTTAATTTGATATGTGTGTTCTTTTCAAACTTTTTTTAGAAGGATATATATGAAATACTTACTCGTATAAAAAAGTAGACCATAAAAAATATGTTAAAGGCAAGGTCGATTTGCTGAGTAATATTGTCGCTCCATTTCTGGCATCTTTCAACCTCTTCACTGCAAAAAAACACGTTTGTAACCAAGGAGAACAAATCCAAAAAGATGTAAACAATCATGAACAGTTTCACGTAAAGCCATTTCTCTAAAATATATCTCAGCTGACATTGAAACAAAAGCTAGACATATATGTATACAGAATGAGGACCATTTTGCGACCTAAGACATTAAGGACGTCGCAGATTGATAAGATTTCACGTCAATTATAATAAACTTGATCAATTACAGATCTTGTATACAATGTTTTTATATTTTTCATACAATTTTTTTTATAATAATAGGCAATTGAAGAAAGTCATGCAAATATTGCTCGAAAAATCGTCCTCACCGTGTATTACTAGGTAACCAGCAAACAGTTTCGAACACATTTATTATGAGTTTCACTCACGGATTCCTTCAATTCAGCATTATTAAGATTAGGTATTAGTTAATATTTATCTTAGCAATGCAAAAAAATAAGATCACGTTACACGTGGAACTTGGCATTGAAGAACAACGATCCTTGAAATATTGTCACGTTTAGTCGGGGTTTTGATTATTTGTAAAATGTACTCAATTTTGTCTGCCAAGTTTCAGGTGTGTTTACTTAATAATTATGAAAGTTGTTTTACCTGGACGCGTCAATGAAGTAAATGATGAGCGATGCTATACTCAGGATGAACACCAACACTACCTTGAATGGACAAAAACAAAAAAATTAGTCCCAGAAATAAAACATATTAAAATATGCTGATTTTCGGAACAAGAACGGATTTTATTTATTTATTTATTTATATGAGATCTGTCTCAAAAGTATCCGACGTTGATATCTTCGCGCGGAAAGACTTTAGAGGGTACAAACGTCACAAGCAATTCCTAACCTTCTCGTCTGTATACCGTGATACTGATGAAATGCTTTAGTTCCTACGTAGCGTGTATTTGTGTAACAACAAACAACGACATATTTTCGTTTGTAGTAATTTTTTTATTGTTTATAATGGGAGTTCGTTCTGCAACCGTCGCAATGACAATGCGTTATACTTACCTCAGAATTTAAAACAGGAGAAATAAAAAAGAATATGTATGTAATTAGATTTTTGTCCCACCGGCCTGTCATTGCGGTGGCCTGTCAAAAAAATAGTTTAGCGTGCACCGCGGCTACGGGCGACCGCGGTCCGCACTGTTCTACTAGTTACACGCCGATATAGCGGGAGCCGCATACAACTTTTCATTTTAAGATAAAGATAAAGATACCGTTGAAACTAATGCGATTCCTGACTTTCAAGAGTACTTTGATAGGTGGAATCGTTGATATGAGCGTCTTGTTCAATCAAATGGGGATTACTTTCAAGGATGACATCCCCCGGAAGACGAAGAACAAAATTCTTCGAAATCATTTCGAGAAATCGAAATAAGTCGGATACTTTCGGGAAACAGTAGTACTCCTGGAAAGTGCCAACATACTCCGAGCAGTATCATCGTATTACTGATGATGGACAAAGAATGTTGTTCTTAGACAATGAAAACTCTGTACCTTTTCCATTTTCTTGTTTCAGTTAAATTATTATCTTTTGTACCGACCAACCAAACCGATTTGTACATCATGAGAATGTGAAAAATGTCAACAGTTGAATTAAAATATTAGTGGGTCCAATGCTGTCAATAATAGGATGTCCTTTTTTTTTTTTTTTTGTTAAAGTTGTTGATAAAGATAGACTAAAGTGAACTTATTTTCCAGTTAACTTCAGAATTCAGTTCAGTTTCACAAGCTTCAGATAACTATCTAAAACTTTACCAGGAACTGGTGAAATGGGCCTTAATATGTGTCCTTAGAATTATTTTGGAGAATGTAAAAATATTCTTAGATGAAAGTATTTTGGAACAGTAAATTTAACGCACCATGACGTTTAATGAATACCAAATGAATAACCTATTACATTTTATTATTGTAATAAAACATTTACTTCTATTTTTATTGCTAAGAAAATTAATAGTCTTGACATAAAGTCACCAAATAAAGTTGATTAATATTCTCAAGGAACGGTTGAGAAATCGTACACCCTATAATGGTTGACGTCCTCTAAACTTAATGACATCATGTTTTATTATTCACGTGACGAGAATGTTGTCAATATGTCAGAACGATTAGACTGTGAAGCCTGAATAGGCTTTGGGCTAATTCACAATTAACTAGATTTAAATATACGTTTTGGAAAAAAAGCTGTCTATCCACCTGCCTAGTCTACCTTTATGTAAGTGTATTTTAAAGGCCGAGAACCGATGTGACAAAAAATCTTTTTTCTTATATCCCTTTTTTTATTTCGTTGCGGCAATCCTCACGGATACCATTAGCTGGTGGCTATGGCAGAGTCAAACCGACTAAAACCGCACGCCGCCTTGGGTACTATGTCGTCGAAGAACCAGAAATACCCTCAAAAGTCCTTGGAACTCATTTATAAATCCCTTAAATGCCGAATTTATCCCTAAGGTCATAGTTTGGTTCATATACACGTTGAACATCATTAATTGTAGTAGCTGCCCACTTTAACCGTTAAAAACTAAGACATTAAATTAAATGCATTAATTTAGGTGATTTAAAAGTCACAAGTAAAGCAAAGAACGTTTAATAGTCTAATTCGAAGGAATCTCGACTTCCCTTTGCCCGACGTTACGAGAAAACGTTCTCGATAAATATTCTTTTTTTATAATTTCCTTTACTGCATCAAAGCTTTAAAGTCTTGGTATTGCCAAGTTGGAAATTGCCCCGACTTGACACTTAAGTGGTTCTCCTTGGCAAGATGCCACAACTTGCCATTTGGTTGAATTCCCGCTTCCGATACAAAACATCAATAAACTTTTTATAAATGAAACGGGCTAATTAGAACCTAAACTGATTTTGCTCTTGTTACTGGGCAATCTAGTTTTGCATGTAAGATAATTTCATAAGATTTTGTCTATTGTCAAAGAAAGACATTTCTATCTGGAATATAAATAAGTTTTTCAAGATTTCCTAAGACACTTTTTTTTATAGGTATTATTTCTCTCGAGTACATACGACAACTAGGATATATATTTAATAAAATCTACCTTGATAAAAATGTCATCATCATCATCATCAGCCTATCGCAGTCCACTGCTGGACATAGGGCTCTCCCATTGCACACCATTCTGACCGATTTTGGGCTTCTATAATATACCGAGTCTATATTCCACAACTAGTTTTTGCCAGCGTTAGGGTAATTAGTAGCCTATATCCTTCCTCAAGAATCGAAGTACCTTCATGCTAAATTTTATTGATATCGGTGTAGCAGTTTAGCCGTCAAAGCGTAATAGACAGACAAAGTTACTTTCACATTTATAATATTATTAGTATGGATGATTTGTTTCTTTTTTGACGTAACGAAACGTTAATAAAAAAAAAATGAAAACATAAAATTGCTGTATGTTGTAAACAAAATAGTACGTGACATTTACAAAAGTAAATAAGAATATATTATAATGTAAAGTTTCACTAGGAAATAGTAGCATTTACAATTGTTATAAGATTACAATGGGGTGTGGTGCACGCAGCAAGGCTAATCTCTTTAGTTGTCGGTAAACCAATTACAGAATGGGACCAGCAAGGTTACCGCCTTGACTTGAAACATGTTTAGATTTATTTAGTATTACATAAATTACATTGACCCTAGCCCATTATAGGTGTTACCACGCTGACTAGACGGGTGCGTAAAGGGTTTACGAGTATTACAAATTCTACCCCTTGACAGTCTGGGTAGGTGTTATGAGGGAGACAAATTTCGGATCTCTCCTATTCCAGGCACAGAATGGCACACCGAGTGGTTTTAGTCGTCCCTATTCCGACACACCACGCCGGTGAGGTGACGTACCATGAGGTTTTCCCATGTTAAGAAAAATGGTTTATTTCAAATTTGCCTTCTCTTTGCAGGTAAAATGGTCCTGCATAGTTTGCTTTCTTAGTCGCCTCTTCCTGAAGCTTAAATTAGGAAACAGATATAATTTACTAATTGATTAAATTTGTAAACTACTAAGAATGAACATACTTACTCCTTTAATATTGTTGTAAGTTTAAAAACTACTTTGGGATAATATTTGCACGAAGATTTGTATGAAGTATAGTAAGAATTAATTTATTTATTTCTTTTCAAATTAGCCAGATTACAATTTGTAAAACAAATTAATGTCGAACATCCAACGTAAACTAAATCAAACTTTATAAGCACTTAACGAACAGGTTGACGATGATGATTTTTAAATACCATAATAAAAATGTTTGAAAGCTAACTTTCTCGTTTTATTTATTCCGTAAGTACTCGTAAATGAAAGGTTAAACAGTTGTCAAGCCTATCAAGTTTATAAACCTTGTCTTGGTAACCTACGAGTAATAAGTACCTAATAGTAGCGTGGACTGTACTCAATGCCAATGCAGGAGATAAACCTATTGGACTTGTAAGGTTAAGGACGGTGATGAATGAATACACGATGAGCTCAAAGGATTATCCTATTTAAGCATATACTTATATGCTCAAACAAAGAGTACATACATAATTTTATTCATAATTAGATTAATCACTGTCGAGCCTAAAGATATTTTATTATTATTATATAATTATTTATATTTACAAATAATCACTAACTGCTATGTAGCCCATTTGCTCATTTGCGAAAAAGAAATCTTAATAGCGATGTTGACCATGTCTTAAAATAGGAACATAGTACGGATACTAGGGCATCTATCTATCCATCGTCGTCGTTGCAAATAGGCTAAATAGGACGTCTTTAGATATCACTCAGTGAGCAACTAAAGTGCACCAAGCAAATTGTCTGGTTTCGTATGTAAACGTTGGAAAGTATTTGTTCTGTTATATCTTTTTTTATTTAAAAGCTTGTCTAAGTGACTGTACTTTGCCTGATGGATAGCATGTGCAGAACTCAAGAGTAGTGGTCATGCCATACACATTGCAAATGCAAACAATGTAAAACTAATACTATAGGGGCTTGTAGAGATCCTTCTGCATCATTTGTTCTTCCGTCTCTCATTGAGCAACGGAACACGACCTCACAAATGCTATCATTTTAGATTGGTCTCTTCTGTTGCGGGTAGCACTGCCCTGGCTGAGTCGGTTTGTTTGTGCTAAAATCAGCATGCAATGCAGAGAGTGTTGAGACTTGGGAAGTCCCAGAAAAAATGAACTGTTTTAGAACCCACAGCGAAATATATAAAAGAAAGTGGTCGAGTTGAAATTATAATAAGTCCAATTGCCTCCTCAGAAAAGCTGGAGATAATGAAGTAAAACTCACATCCGTATTAGCAATAGCATTTTCCTTCTATTGTTTTTTCATTATATTAACATTTTTACATTTTCCCTTCCAATTTACTCCCAAATTTCTCATCTGTAATTCCCAAAGAGCCCAGTCAGGTATACGCTCGCCATATTCCGCACAAGGTACCAAATTATGTTTGACGAAGGATTAATTCTATGGAAGACAATCATGAGTGAGTAATTGTTCATGTATGTACATATATTAACACTACAATACGTAAACAAAATATTTAAGAATATTTAGTAATACAACGTCAGTAATAAAATAAACGATGTGATTGTTTTGTAATAAACCCTTATATGACCGTATAACCACGAGCTGTGCACTTTATAGTTGTATGGTTGTCAATTATAGCACCGAGTTTAATTATATTTAAATATAGTTGGTAATCACAACTGTAACGTTTCATGTTTACAGCGTAGTTCATGTTTTTTTTTAATAATTCTCCCAAGTGACTCTACTTTGGCTTTTTTTACGCGGTTAATGATTTTCGCACCTTACCCTTTGTGGGGAAGGGCGTCTGTTGGACATCAAAAATTGTAATATAATTATATTTAAAGAAGTAGTATAATTGTGTTTGTAAATCCGATTTAAAAAAGCTGTTGAAAGTCTTACAGTGTTCCTTTGAGGTTTTGTTATTTCTAAGTTCAGTGGGTGCAATAATAATTATTTGTCATTCAGTGTTTGTTGTAAAGAAATAGAAAACTTATTGCTTTTTATTTTCATTATAGTTATTAAAGTTAATTTTGGTCGAAACTTTAGATATCAAAAACTTCCACTTCATGGATAAAACATAAATACGTCTTTGATAAATTAATACAAACATAATTTTAAACTAGTGAAGTATATTATCGACGTAAAGATAAAGGGGTCTTCCAAGCCTCTGGAAATTCCGTTTTTATCTCGGACGTCTTACGGAAGTGTCTACACGTGTACGACCAAACGAGCTCAGTAAACACGACAGCGAAAAAACTAAGGGCATTAATGTGCTTTGTATCGCTATTCTATATAGGGATAGAGTAACAAGAAGAAAAGTGGACAGCCGTTGAAGGGAATGAGCTCCTACAAGAAGCCATGCTTCAGCAGAAGTGAACCTAGAGCCACAGAAAGCCGGTGCTTACCAATTCTTTGATTATTTTTCGATGAAAACGACTTTCACTTATTTTTTTTACTTTATAGTTAACTAGCTTTTGCCAGCGGCTTATCCTATCTTCTTTCTCAAGAGTCAAAGTATCTCCATTCCAAATTTAATTGATATTGATGCATGCTGCGTAAAAGCGTAATAGCAGTTCATACAAAGTATTTTTGAAAACATTTTAATATTTGACAATACGGACAGTTTTAGTCATCAGGCGATAAGTCATGACATAACCGCAAAACTTTTATAGTACCCTGGTATTTATGTGCTAAGTTTGAGCTACAGCAGTTAGCCAGCAAACAACTTTCTTAATGACAACCTATCACGGCAACTCGGGAAATAAAACCGAGGAAAAATCATGATCATATACATTGTTATAACCAGGAATGTAACAAAGGTTGCTTTTCCTACTGACTTGTAGAAGTAAAATTTTAACCTATTCAAGGATTTTTAAAATTCTTTCGAAATTGGTTTATTACAAATAATAAAGTGTAATTAAAAACCACCCATTGTTTTTAATTAAAAAACGTTTCGACACTAGAATTCTTTTCTTCAACTTTCAATTGCACTAAGACGTTTGCGTTGAAAACATTAGCCATATCACAGACATACGTTAATAACATCGTCTTTACTTTTACGAGTACCTAATTGTGTTTCTAATACTAATTGCAAAAAAACAGAAATATGCCTTAAAGCGATGAAAAAATATTGCTCAAGGCGAACAACACGATTCCATTATGATTAGCATATTTTTTAAGGTGCATGTATCATGTAAGTTTTAGCCTTCTTCTAAAAGCATACATCCTTTTATCTGCTCAAAAGCCGTGTACCGACGTACCGTGTACCGTTTTAGGGCGTTCTACCAACTTTATAATAGGTACTTATAACCATATACCAACATTGTTATAGGTACTAATAACAAAGTTGGTAGCATGCACTAAAAATTGTTCGTAAAAGTTTACACCATTAGAATTGTTAATGTCCTCATCAGTGATGTGATAGGTGATGGCATGCAGACGTTGGTTAGTACTATAAATGAAAGTAGGAGAGAAACCTCTTCTATGTTCATTTATCGTATGAACGATTGACGATGTACGTAATATGAATGATTGGCTGGGGAGGAAGCTCAATAACCACAGAGCTGTCACTTTTGACAGCCTTTCTATGATTTGAAAAAAATAACACTTTTTCGGCCCAACCCGGGAATCGAATCGGCCCAGACCAAGATCATTGGTAGTTAAATACGCTAACCGCTGAACCAACGACATAGTAAATCGATGAATAAAAGGTACAAGTGGCATGGAACATAAACTTTAATGAACTACTAATTTGCTTATTAACGTAGCAATAAAACACCAAAGCGTTTAACCGTTTATCATGCGTTTCTGTGATGTTGTGCAATGATTTTACAAACACTGTACAATCGCTAATAATTAGTAGGTAGGTACGTATAAATACATCAATATTTTATCCCAACCACGGTCATGTTATCCTTTACTTATATTATAAATGCGTAGGTTACTCTGCCTGTCTGTATGTCGAGTTTTCACGCCAACACTACTGAACCGGTTCAAATGGAATTTGGTATATGGATAGTCCCTGAGTCCAGAACCTGAAAAAGGACATAGGCTACTATTTCCCGCGATAAGCGACATATATGCCAGCAGACCTAGTAGCTTATAATGGAAACATTGTCTTAAACTATTTAAAAAGTCAATATACCATGATAAAGCACTCGTATAAAATGTAAACTTAACTAATGCGTCTTGTGAAATAAAATCGATCATGGGTTGTTTGTCCCAATTCTGTTTCAGTCAGATCAGACTAACGATTTGACGGGCTGCTTTGTCGATAAGTGACCTTTTTTCGTTGAGATATCATTCAGCTTTTTAGGGCAAAAGGCTTTCTAACACAAGTTATAGATTGGAGCTTCTGACGTATAATTCTCACTTTCTGTGTCAATTTCAAATGCACATTTAGTTTTTTATAGTTGTCTATGAAAATTACGTCAAAGAATACTATGAAAATTATATTTCAATACTTATTAACGTAATATAAATTCTCAACCATTGATGGAACTTGTTGAAATACATTACTAAAACAAAACTAACTTATATTTTTATCCAAATTGAATTGACAAGAATTATCAATACGATTAAGGAATTGTGCATATTCCATAAATACAACATGAATCTCAGAAAATATATCATCATCATAATCAGTCTATCGCAGTCAGTGGACTGCGGCCTTGTCCAGTAGTGTCTGGACATAGGCCTCTCCCATTGCACACCACTCTGATCGATTAAGGGCTTCTGGCATCCAGCAAAATATATAAAATACAATCAGAAATAAACAGTCGTTATTTTAAAAGACTTACATTTTAGTCCATTAGAATCTGGTCTTCATTTATTTTACTAGGCTAGAGGTCAAGGTTTTTCGTTAATTCATTCATCAAGCGTGTCACAGTTGGGACAAGCTTGTCATTTCATCTATCAGACGAAATGTTGAAATAATTGCTCTTGATTTATGTCTCTTCAGTTGAGATCGAAATTTTCTTTTTTTCAAATGAAATATAATGATGAAATATTGATTTTAATATCGTACGCCAGGTTATCAAAAGGATAGCTAGACAAGTAAAGAACGTTAAATTTTTATTCATGAAAATCGAATAAATGATCAAACTATATTAAAAATTGTTTGTAGATGGATCGAGGAAGTGTTTGCGAATAATGAGATGGAGGATATGACTAAGATATTTTTAAAGTATAAATTCGAAAATAGCTTTATCTGTCTGGATGTCTTAATGTGCCTTCACGGGTAAACTGTTAAACCGATTTGTATGAAATTTACAGAAGAAGAGCTATGGAAAGGATAATTATGTTATCATGTTAACCAAGAAAACCAAAATATTTTTTTTAGAAACTTTAAACACCTTGAAATGTAAAAAAATGCTATCAGAAAAGTCATAGTAACTGTAGCTTAATATCATCTACCCAGTGTGCGCTCATTGTGAAGTGGCTCTAGGTGATTGGAAACAATCACCGAGGGTAAGTACCGAAGGCGCGGTCGGTGCCTAGATGGGTGACCGTTTGTGGCATTATATGTTTTGAGCGTTTCCGTGATTCGGAGGTCACGTTAAACAGTCGGTCCCGGCTGTTATCATTAGGTAAGAGTAGTGAAGCTTAGTTAGAGATCTTCGGGCGGGATAAATATAACAGAGTACCTACAACGTGTCTTGCCAGTCCCTAACCCGTACTCGGCAAGCGTGGGGAGATATATCCTTAGCCCCCTCCTTGAGATGAGACCCGACCCTATCAGTGGAACGTTATGGGTTGCTGATGATGATGATGAGTGGTAGATCATCTAATCCATATTTAAAGTACTTATCACCATCGTTGTAATTATCCTAACCATGTTGTAGGACTTATTGAATGTATTTTCCATAACTAACAGCAAAAAGGTTCTTAAATTGACCGAATAGGTACATACATACATACGTGTGTCTGCCAACAAATCTTTGCCGAAAAAGGAAATGATTGTTCTCAAGATTGATCTTCTTTAGGTACTAATTTAATTTGAAAAAAAAGCAGAGTAAAGTCAAAGAATTATTATATATTAAATTATCATTATTATATTCACTAATTAGAATTCATCATTAATTTATTACTATTAAAGTCTAAGACGGATTTTTATACATAAAGTGTTAATAAATCAAGCATAAAACATATTAACCTACATAGCATCTTAATGCAGGCACCACACTTCGTTATGCGCTATTCGTTATGTGTCTACGCCGTATTCGCCCAAATATTAGTTATGCGCGTAAACAAAAAACATTCCATCCACACTTCGAACTGGTATGCCAAATAAGCATCAAATAAGGCAAATATGTGTGTTGTAGAGATGTGTCATTGTCATTTTTATGGTGAACGAAACTAATATACTCTCCACACTTCGCCGTATGCACGCGAATAACCCGCATAACGAATAGCGCATAACGAAGTGTGGTGCCTGCATTACCATTATCACGAGTTTGTTACAGAATCATGTTATTATTCTATTTTGAAACACTTCTCGTGTCACAGGTTAACTTACATTTATAAACATTTATTGAGTATGTGTGTATCTTCTAATCACCTTTAACATCGTTATCACAGTTTCTGATAAATTGACTAATTAACAAGGGTTAGTCTAGTGGTAAGCGTATGTGGTTGCTGATCAAGAGGTCTCGGGTTCGATTCCCGGGTCGGACCAAATATTTGTGTGATCCACAAATATTTGTTTCAGAGTTTGGGTGTTTTCTATGTATGTATTTACAAAAAAAATATGTTTATGTATTTATATCACTTGTTTAGTAATCATAATACAAGCTCTTTTTAGTTTGGGACAAGATGGCGTTGTGTGTAAAATGTCCGAAAAAATATTTATTTATTGATATAACATGAAAGGTTTACTATACGACGAGGGACAACATCATGAATTTTCAAACTAAAGGTCTTTGTCTATTTAGATAGTATTATATTAATAATATATTTAACTAAGATGATGACATAATTTTTTGGGTAGATACACATTGAAATTATTATTAACGGATTGAGGAAAAACAAAATTTCATTTAGAAGTTTGGTGGTAAGCATCGTTTAACAACTTATGCCAAAACAAAGTTTTACCAAGTTTATAAAACCAAACAAAGCACATGAATTTTTTATACAAAGGGATACAATTTACTATATGTATACTAATAATAATAAATAATAACAATTTTATATTCAGTTGACGGCACCTAAGCCGTAGATTTAAAATCCAACAAGATTATAATCAAAGATAAGTTATTGTGTTAATTTATCCATCTAAAATAGTTGTTTAATGGTTTCTCAGAATAGAGGAATACTAATATTTGGAGAAACAACAACAGTTCTATAATAAAAACACATGTTCTATCGTACACGTGACACAAATATCGCACATGTAATCGTTCGTAATAAGATTGATGTACAACCCCATTAACGTCAAAAGATCTTGGAGATACCGCCCAGCCATAAAATGTCAAAGAATTTGTACGATTTAAAATCCACTCGAACGATGCTCCAGAAATACGAGGCCAGTAATGAATCGGACTCAAATTGAAGGCATATAAGAAGGTATATATAAGCTGCTAGGTTTGGATAATTTAGATTCAAATTGCGTAGTTTTTCAAAACTGAACCGTTACCACAAATTATAATAGTGAGCAGAAAGAAGCAGCAATATTGGCAAAATGGTTATGCAGTAATAGGCAGCAATTTTAAGGATCTCAATTTTCTTGTTATATTGTTACAGTAGTAGTTCAAGTTTTAAATAAAATGTATATAGTTTAGAAGTCCTAAGACAGCGTTATTACTGACTGACGCACAGTTATAAACAATCATCTAATTAGTCCATCATTCAACTAATTTGAGATCATGTGCACTCAGTATAATTACCCTTATATGTAAATCAGTAATATAGTCTATTAAATACATGATTCATTCATGTTAGCTTCTGTAATCCTATCACATTGGTTGACGGATTACTATAGTTTTTTGCTTTATTTTAGCGGCTAAACTACTTGTTCGCAATAGCCTAGAGGATATATAACATGACAAATTTAGAATTAACATAGAAGAAAGGATCATACTGTAAATAGAGACGTGGGATCTAACTATCAAATATCAGTGGTAGTAGTATCTTGGCAGTCAGGAACACTAACAACATGTGAGTCAAAATAAATGGATTGTTCCGTAAAGGTTTATATTTTTTCATCGAAATTTTATTTTCTACGCGTAGAATTTTTGAAAATTGTTTTACTAATGGAAATCTACATTAACAGTGAGTAACATGAGATACTGCGATAAACAACATTCATACAGACGGAGCTTAATCAAAAGCTACTCTAGCATTAAAACACGATTTTCCTGCGAACATATCATGAAATCAAAATTATATTTATTGATTTTGAAAACGAATATCCATGACAAGAGATAAGAGGTTTATGATAACAATACTTAACACTTTTGTTTGTTTAATTTAACAGCACAATCCGAAGGTAATAAACAATTTAAAACGAGTGCGGGAAAAGCCATGATCATGAAAATGTTACCATTGTATAACGGATAACATCAAATACATTTTGCGCATTAGGATCATAAAACGAAGTGTGCCCTTTGTTTTGTCTTTGCCTGGTTGCTTAATATTCTCCTGTTTAACTGAATAACGGTAAAAATATTATTATGTGATACGGGCCTACTAATTCTGTGATAATCTTTCCATTACTAAATAGTTTAGTTTATATACGAAAGTATATAAACTAAATTATACTGTAGAGCCTTGATTTCACTAAAACTGATTTTCATTTTACTCTTCCATGAAACTTCTTCCGTGTTCTTGCAAATTCTACTCGTAGAAAATAAAATTTCGATGAAAAAATATAAACCTTTACGGAACAATCCATTTATTTTGACTCACATGTTGTTAGTGTTCCTGACTGCCAAGATACTACTACCACTGATATTTGATAGTTAGATCCCACGTCTCTATTTACAGTATGATCCTTTCTTCTATGTTAATTCTAAATTTGTCATGTTATATATCCTCTAGGCTATTGCGAACAAGTAGTTTAGCCGCTAAAATAAAGCAAAAAACTATAGTAATCCGTCAACCAATGTGATAGGATTACAGAAGCTAACATGAATGAATCATGTATTTAATAGACTATATTACTGATTTACATATAAGGGTAATTATACTGAGTGCACATGATCTCAAATTAGTTGAATGATGGACTAATTAGATGATTGTTTATAACTGTGCGTCAGTCAGTAATAACGCTGTCTTAGGACTTCTAAACTATATACATTTTATTTAAAACTTGAACTACTACTGTAACAATATAACAAGAAAATTGAGATCCTTAAAATTGCTGCCTATTACTGCATAACCATTTTGCCAATATTGCTGCTTCTTTCTGCTCACTATTATAATTTGTGGTAACGGTTCAGTTTTGAAAAACTACGCAATTTGAATCTAAATTATCCAAACCTAGCAGCTTATATATACCTTCTTATATGACTTCAATTTAAGTCCGATTCATTACTGGCCTCGTATTTCTGGAGCATCGTTCGAGTGGATTTTAAATCGTACAAATTCTTTGACTTGTAATGCACTGTAGAGTCTTGATTTCATAAAAACAAAGATGGATCATGAAAATTAAGAGGAGATACCGAATGTTGTACAGTTTTGGACTGCATTAGCACCATTCATCCATCTTGAATTTTTCTAATAAAGTCCATAGAGCATCGCATAAAGTAGGAATCAAATGAAAAAGCTGTATTGATTAAATATCAATAACACTTAGGTTGATATGTATGAGAACTTCACTTTTATTAATGGAATTGACTCCAAATGTGTAAAAGATAGAAATCATTAACTATTTAATTACCAAGTCGAGGATGTCATCAAATAAAAATAACCAATTTCTAGTAAACTAAACAACCTTAGTTATTTATAGGATGACATTTGTGATATTGGTAGAGGGAAATGGTTTTGTGTCAGTTTTAAAATAGACGCGTAACTGTACAAGCACGTTAAGCGCCTACTTGGATGATATTTCTAGCATTAATTTTTATTTACTGTATTTAATCATGATTAAATCAGTGAAAACGTTTATAATAAACTTTAATTAATGTTCTTATCTGACGTCAGTAAGTCTCAAAAAAAATTTAATTAGAGATTGGTACAGGTCAACTCTATGCACCAATTCTTTTCACACTTGCTGCACATCATTATTTCCTACAATACAAAATTTTTACGTAAATTTAAGTTCAAAATAAAAAAAATAGCTAACAAAGCAAGCTAGGGACCTAAGATATTTTATGACTTTGACCTCATATCCGCGATAGTCCCTAATAAAATGGTTGGGAATTTTTGCAAAAAGTAATTTTTGAACTATAGCTGTTTTGCTCTATCTTGGGACCAAACTACTAGCCCATAAAAAAGATGTGACTGATGAAATTGCTGTGTTCGAGGAAAACTACGAAAGAAATGGAAAGGGAGTACTGGCAATAAATTAACTAGGTTATGGAAGCAATGGTACGTACATAACGCAGTCATAATCAAGATTTTCAAGTCTGTACATGTGTGTGTGTGTGTTTGTGCGTGTGTATTGTGTATCTGTGTACACATATGTACGAGTATTCCTATATAAGGAAACTGTTAACTTTATATAAAAAATCTCGTGTCACAAATTCTACTGTAATTTCATATTAATATGCAACTTTAATAAATTTTATATTTCAGGATTTGTGATATTTTAGTGTTTCTACTATAAACAATGTAAAATAATAATAAAATACATTATATAATTACATAACATACCAGTATGCTCAGTTATTGTGTATATATACCCTCCATTCTTTCATTACCCGACTATTGCGAAGTCAAAATGAATGCAGCAGTCTATATAGGTTTGTATGTGGTACATATATGTGACATATGTACATATAAATTACTGAATCGTTTGTTATTAATGATGTGTCCATAGTTTCGTAATAATAACCGGGTGACACAGACTATCATCAAAAGTTATTACGTAGTCACTATAGTTTTTTTATACATATCTTGTTATTTTTAGATGTTCTAGGGGTATCAGCAAAAATTACTACCTGTATAAAAAAACACTGTCATGTCAAGTATCCACAAATTACAATTTTTTTATTTATAGTTTAATAAGTGAGTACCGTTGCACATAAGCACTTGTAACTCAAGAGGGACAAGTGCGTATCCATCTCCCTTCCGCCCAGAGTGCAGCGTTTTATTTCATGCTTTCAATGTATTGGATACAATACAAATACTCCATTTCAGTATTGGTCTCATAACTATTGGCCGAATGCCATTGTATAGCAGTCTCAATTTTCTTACTGTAATACTAGTAACTGTTCTTCGTAACTTTTACATATAGTTTTTGTGGCATAGTGGAACTTATTCGCGTTAAAGTTATTACGACACGTTTGATATTTAAAAGACTGAGTATTTTATAGTTTAGTTGCAGTTTATATTACAGTGTAATTGAGCCCGACACTAAGGAAAATCCAAGAGTGGAAGTTGCCATGTTCATCATTGTTGCAGACGACGCAGGATGGTAACCCACTCTGTAACAGCTTAGAAATATGCTTTTGCATTATTGGACCTATGGTCTCTAACTCACAAAGGAAATACGACAGCACGAATGCTGTCATTTAAGTTTGCGAATGCTTTCAAGCGAACCGTTAGATTAATGACGAAATCGTTGTGGTTTTATTAACATACCTAGGAATAAGTTCCTCTATAGAACATAAACTGTAAAAGCGCTTGAAGCGCTTATAACCAAGTGGCATTAAGTGATTGGAAACAATCACCGAGAGTGGGCTACGACGTTGCGGTCAGTACCTAGATGGGTGACCGTTCGTGGTATGTTAAGTTATGAGCGTTTCCGTGATTCAGAGGTCACGTTAAGCAATCGATCCCGGTTGTTATTATAACAGTCGTGAACCTTAGTTGAAGACCATCAGTCGACTTAAAATTATCCAAGGGCAAGATTACGTAGACAACGTATCTTGCCAGTCCCTCACCCGTGCTCGGCCAGGGTGGGAACGTATAACCTTAACAATCCTCTAAGACCCAACCCCGGTTGTGGGACGTTATGGGTTGTTGATGATGATTGAGGATAGAGCAAAAATTGTATAGTGGTACTACAACGGCATAAATATAAATAATTTAATAATGAACGGTTTTTGTAATGGATTGATACGTCAAACGCCACGGATTGAAATTCCACGGAGTCAAAATAGTTGTATTTTGTTTGGGTGTTTTTATTACGAATAAACAATATACAAAAAGTCTTTCTATCAGTTGTATCTATAACAGATATGAAAAATAAATACATTGGTATATAAATATTTCGGACATCTGATTACAACGCTTTCTAGCTTCAAACTAAGCTAAGTAGCTAGTAGTAGTAGTACTAAATTGGCTGATCGAATACAGTTTTTTTATGTAAATACACATATTTTAAAAAGAAACCTTACGAACATTTTTGATCCGACCCGGAAATCTAACTTGAGACCTGATGCACACAGCAGCAGTAAACGCTACCAGTGCACCGAGATTAATTAACAATATAAATTTTACTTAATTTGGGTCCAGATGAAATTGTGTGAATGTATTGTTATATTATTGGTATGTACCTAAGTAAACTATTATAACGTTGTAACTGAAATCAAATCGATAGGTTTAAATATGTTGGAAAAAAAACTAGTTATTGACATTCGGTTTATTTTTAGTGTACAGTTTTACAAATAAATATGTATAATTTCATCAACTAAATGTTATTCAGAGCAAGGTCAGCGTGTGTGTAAAATATTTATAACATCATTGTAGTTAAGCTTTCTTTTGTGTGGCATAAATAATTCATAAACAATTAATTATGAAAAAAAAACAATTATTGTATAATTATAAAATCGCTTCTATATTTTTTTATTAAACTTTGATTTTGTAAGACTGTAGAATTTCTTTTATTATAAATTAATAAAACAGGTATTTTAATATTTTTGAATTGTTTATTTTGATCATATTATTACAGAAGAAATGAACATAAATTCAACTTCAAGATTCTTTATAGTAAACGTCATACAAAAGCTTTATATATTTGCGAAATAAGAAAGAAAAGAGTCTTATTAGCGCAACAATTTTTATTATAAGTCAGTAAGGTCTAAAATCGTGTAACGTATTTATATTATGCGGCACGATGTCGCACACGGTGACACGACCACTTTAAATATAGAACGACAAATATAGAACGTACGCCGTACTGGTTACCCGAGATTTTGGTTTGATGATACGAGCTATATCTGATATTGATTTATTAGCGATTATAGCCATCACTAATGGAAAAAGTACTTCTTAAAAATGATGTAATTGAAATAGGAAAAGATTTGATGATTCAAAACGAAACTATGTTTCTTGAAATATAGCTTACTTTAACTTTTAATAATTGATTTTGTTTTGTATCACCTACATTTGATTTTTTTTAAATTTTAATTAATGACGTGTCTATTTAAATACTTTGATTCTTAAAAAAGAAAAAAAGGTTACTTTTTACCGTAATAACTATCACACAGGCGGGCTTCGGATAACGACAAGTTTTAAATGTAATTTACACCCTTATTATACCTCGTACATTTAAAATAACACAATACATAGTGATAATATGAATAATATCACATAGATTAAGCTTAATTTTAAGGACACTAATGAACATACTTCTTAAATTTAAAGGAAGATTTTATCAACTTATATGAAATCTTTTTTAATGAATTATGTCATGTTGATAAATTAAAAACGTCATAAAAGATTTAACAGAAATGCGATGAATTAGAGTAAATTATCTGCTTGAAATTAATGTTATCTCCTGTTTTGAATCATTTATAAAGTTTCTTCTTGATTTTTATAGCTAAACACTTAACTAAATGGTTTGATAATAAAGAAAATGTGATGAAAGTTTTCTAAACATGGCTCATTTAAAAACAAGTAAAGTTTTTCATAAATTAACGTTGAATCGTTATTGGATTATAATAATATTTAGATAAAAATACATGTAAAAGCGTCCGTTAGATCAATTTTATTTTTATTATATTGCTTATTTTTCTCTATTATATCTATTGATTATTTGTTTCTTTATTTACCATCGTACTTTTAATATTTTTGGTTGAAATTTTAATCGTGTTAATTATAATCGAACGAAACGCTTAAGTATAAGAGTTTGTTATTTACTATTGTCTAATTCATTCACCACTATTGTAATTATGATTCACATTTTGTTTATGATTGGCCCCGAGGACAACTACCAATAGTTTCCAAATTTCATATCTTGTCAACTTTTTTATTAATAAACATAATAGTTGTATAGAACAAGTCCTAGACGGTAAAGACGGATTATCTAGGTCAATGACAGTTCATTCTATTGTTGACATAGAGGATTACGATAATTTGTACGCCACGCAAAATAAACAGTTTTCAACTCATGTTGGTGAGAATCTCTAAATCGTGACAAACATATTTCTCATTACCCTCGTACTTAGCGATAAGATATAAATAAATAATAAATAAATATTTCGGACAATTTACACAACATCATCTAGTCCCAAACTAAGCAGAGCTTGTATTATGGGTACTAAACCACTGACATAAATACATAAACATACTTTTTTTTTGTAAATACATATATATTATACATAGAAAACACACAAATGCCGAAACAAATATTTGTGGATCACACAAATATTTAGTATGACCCGGGAATCGAACCCGAGACCTCTTGTTGAGCGAGACCAACAAGGCAGCTGTGGCGTCGAGTGTGTTCTGTTATTGATTAATCCGTTTGTTTATTACTCAGCGTTACAGATGGTTCTTTATATCCATACAGGTGGCGATCCAGAATCCAGAAGACAACGACTACTCAGTCTATTGCCATCCACTGCTGAACGAAGGCCGTCCGTAAGAAGCATCAACCATTCCAGTCTTGGGCATATATCCATCCAGACGACGACTTCGAGTTTCAAATTTAACAATAATATGTGATTTTAAGGTTCCACCGAATTGATACTGCATTTGACATTATCCTGAAGCTTTTCCCTACCATTCGACTTTATCTATTGCACGCATCACTCTTGCATCAGATCTTATGATGCGCACGTGTATAAATGCGCCATCAGGTCTTAGGTTGGAGGCAGATTTTTTCCATTATGTATGTAGTATCATGTGCAGAAAGTAAACAGTGGTATAACATAAAGCAGACGTTTTTAAAGAAATAATCACATTTAACTTCGATTATAATCTAAAGTTAAGAGTTACTAAACATCTTCAGACACAATGTCAAGATATCCCAACTTATTAGCTTATGTGGAATAAATATTAAAAAAATCGTAACACGATATGAATATGAATCATATTATCTATTTCGAAGAGACAGACTAGTGACATTCAATCAATATTTAATTTCGCAGTGAGTGGACGTTACTCAAACATTAGTGATGGGAATAACCTTTGTGTTACGTCATTGTAGGTTTATGTTTTATAAATATGAGCGTCGTATAGCATTTTCTATAGGACGCTCATATTTATTATATATGTCTCTATATTTACACAGAAGGTTGAAGGTTTTCATCATCATCATCATCAACAGCCTTTAACAGTCCACTGCTGGACATAGGCCTCTCCTTTGAAAGGAGGGTTTGGCCTACTATACCACGCTGGCCAGACGGGTTGGTAAAGGGTTTGTTTCAAGTTTTCCTTCTCTGTCTGCAGTGATGTTGGCTGCTTATTTTGTTCCTTTAGTCGCCTCTTACGACACCCATGGAATGAATAGGGGTGGTGACATTTTGTATTCTTAATCCGTCACCACACGGACAAGGTTTTACAAGACCACAAATAGTTTAGAATTATCGCGAAAACTTAATATTTATATTCGTGTTTCCATCAAACTATTTTCAGAAGCTTATTTCCAGAAGCCAACAGCGATAGTGAGCATTCCGGGAACGACAAATTCTTCCTCGTATTCCTAATTTTGTGATCAGTCGACATTGTATAAGAAAATGAATAGCGACGGTCACTGACGCTATTTACCAACATATGAAAAGCAGGAGATGGAGGTCTAATTTGGTTTTATTTCTTAGAACAGGCAACAATTCTGCGGTTTATGTGTTAACACTTCGCATATTTAAATGAAACGAATACTCATTTCATAAGTTGTTTTTGTTTTGAAAATATTACGCCTTTCATGGAATACAAATAAGTGTAACGGAATATACATACCTACATATAACACGGTTTCTATTCATTTTCCTTCAAGTAAGAAAAAATATATGTTAGTTTATGGAATGGGAATGTATTCATATAAATTGCTGTTAGAACTGCTTTATTAATTTACCACTAAAGAAAAATAATGTTTTTTCACTAAAATATCTTTAGACTTTAGTGTTTCTTAAGGAATTTATTAAAAATCCGAAGTTTGCGGTGAAAATAAAATAATTCTGCCTCTATTGTTCTAAGCGCCCAGCGACCGAGCCTTGCTCGGTTAGTTAATACTTTTATTGTTTAACAGCACCATCTTTGTAATTATAATCATTATTCAAATGTCATCAACCATATTTATTTTTGGCAACACATTAAGATGCTATAAAGATTATTTTGTCACGTTTTACATCACTATGTTTAGTAATCCTCCTCCTATGGAGGGGTAGTGCGTGGCAAAACGTACGTGAAAAATTTGGCAACAGCGGATGTACTTATGAACGCTGTCATCATAGTTATAGCTTATGAATAATTTGTATACCTTTACTTTGGCATTCGACTACTAATTACATTGTCTATTAGAGTTCCTCTATTACAAAAGCAAGACAAAGTGTATCCAAATATAAGTCTTGTAAGTTACAGTTACGGCTTTACGGCATTAAAATAACTGCACAATTGACCTAGTGATTTAGGCAGTCACCACGCCGCATTCTACTGCGTCAAGTGTTGTGGGTTAAAATCCTACACGGGATAATAATTTGTGTGGTCCACAAATTGTTATTCCAGGTCTGGGTGTTCTTTGTGTCCGTTCTTTGTTTTTTGTATGCTTGTAAAGTCCCTCGTGACACAGGAATGTAATCCAGATGCAGGAGTTGTCTTTTAAAGAGAAGGAAATAGCTCATTCGTGATACAAAATTTCAAGCACGTTTAGATGTGATTTTCTGACGTACTGGAAAAATATTCCTTGTATAAGCTAAAACTCTTTGAGTATCCGATAAAATACATGCTTCTTAGCGAGCGGTTGTCTTAAGCCCTTCGAAATCGAATTAATAATTTTCGAGTTATTACGGTCGGATCTCCTGATTTGATGTTTTTTTGCTGGTACAATGATTAATTTTTGTAACAAAAATAAAAATTTAGAAAAAAGCTTCTAAAAGGCGATACAGTGCCATAAATAGGGTCGCTAGAACTCCAGGGGCTTTTAGCCTCGTAGTACAAAAAATAATTACATTCCACTTTACTTCTTAATAGGTATGTGTATAGTCCCATATTAATAAATAGCACTTAATATTAAGGCGACAGTGATGACGTAATACCTAGTTTCTTTGCGACGCCGACGGTCGTAAACAGCCCTAATACTAACGTAATGGAATATGAAGATGTGTTCAATATTCTCGAGTCCTATAGACGCCCATGCGAATAGATTGTTAAGCAAATATAATATATGGTGTCATTTTCCCCTTATTTGAATAAGAGGAAAGTAAGTTAGGTACATAAAAATTGGCTGTCTACGATTAACTGGCGAGAATTGAATTTAATTGCTTTATCATTCAAGTATCTAATAATCCCTATAAAAATCTATAAAATTTGACACACAATTTATTAATTTGTAAGCTAGGTAAAAAAGAGAATTCTTACCAATATTTACTTTATTTCTAACAAAACTTTCTATAAATCTATACCTACCAATATTATAAAGAGGTAAGGTTTGTGAGGTTGTAGAGGGCAATTTCTCAAAAATAATTTATTTGCTTAGACTAAGAATGACCAAGACCTGACATGCCAACAAGCGTTACCACGAGAGAGTGAGATAACGATACCATTTTCCAGTGTGTTAGAGAAAAATAGAGATACGTATTTTTTGTCCTTATCGCCGTATAGGTTTGTCACAAAACATTTGTGTCAAACAAATTTCAAAGCGGGAATTTATCAGGAGTGAAAATAAGGCTTTTTGAGAGAATTACTGAGTGATTTTAAGTTTAACTAATTGTTTTCAACCCAGATATTTTAACAAATATGGTACAGGTTTGTGTTTTCGGCTGCAAAAGCCGTAGTGAACGCAAATATGAAAATATAACCTTTCACACGTAAGTATAAAAAATAGCGTTTTATCGGCCTAATATTGTTTTTAATATTAGCTACGATTAATTACATCAATTTTTGTTTGTTAATGTGCAGAAATAATTGAAAATAAGTGATAAAAACTAGTTTCTAAAGTGTGAAAATTTTGTAATTATCCGACCAAATTGCGTAGGTTGTCACAGCTAAAGGTTGAATGACCATTAATGTGTTAAGGTAATTTTGCAAGGTTACCAGCATTTTAGGGATAACGCATCAGCCTTTTGAAATTACCTCATATGGTGAGGAAATTTAATTTGATTTGATTTGATTTGTGTTTTATTGTCCTCCAGATTTCCAAAAGATGAAAATGTGCGTAAAATGTGGTTGAAGGCTACTGGACGACAAGGTTGGGCAATAGCAAAGCTATATGTAAAAATATTTTAAAGTAAGGATATATTACAGTACAAAAATATGCTGATAACTAGAGACAAGAAAACTAAACTAATTTCTTCAACATACTTATTTTATTTAAGGGCCAATAAATACTATAACCTTCTAAAAAATTGTTTTTTTTTAATGTAATCAATCTTGATCCCGGTTACATCCTCAGCTTTCGTTTTGAAGGCCTTCTATTCTAATCTAACCATATTTGACAGATTTTTAAAACGAACAGTAAACGGAATAACGATTCTCCCTTATTAATGGGGAATTGTATTAACCTGGCAACATTAATATTTAATGTACTTTGTTGCTATCCCTTACGGGTGTACGCATATGACCGGTCTAGGTCATTCTTAGTCTAAGTTTATTTGTGAGTGTCATAGACTATTTACAGATTATATACTAAAAAAATATTACTGCGATATTCGACATATCGAAATGGTCATTCGAAATATCATTCTGGAATGAGCATTTCGATACAAATAATTTCTCATGTTTGCTTTTTCTTTTAAGTGTTGTCGATATAAACATACAAATGAATATTTTCAATCTGTACATTACATTCTACGCTGATGTTGAGAGATTCCCAGCTTTTTATATTAAAAATACTTGATTGATTACTTGGTTTCAAGGTTGGCCACTACCGAAAAATAGTTATTACATGAATAAGTACTTCAGTTTCTAAGTTGGATTGTTTTAAATTTGAATTAATTTCATAGTAGTAATAAGCCATCTAAGAGCTTTCATTCAAATACAGTTTGTATTCTCACCTCTCATATTGGCGCAAGTAGGCTCGTTTGCACACCTCTCTAAATTTTGACGTAAAGAAAATACATTAATATACACACATCAAAAGTGTCTAGGGATCAAGCATTTTTATGCGGAATTCTTGAGATTGAGATGTGGCTTTGTAATAAATTTATGATTTTATAAATTTATATGGATCCTTTTTGGTGCATTTCATAATTTGAATCAGGAACTGTCAATCAAATTCGAGTAAAAGATGAAAATCAGCTGCCAATATTTTCCCTATAAAAACATACAACGCATTGAAGAAATTATTAGTGCTACTGTTTCCCTACTACTGATTAAAACCAACGTTATTATGGAGCGGCGACGTCATTTAAGCAGGGAAGAAATGCTCAGAGCCGTGGGAATGATAGAAGCTGGTTCCCGGCAACGTACTGTGGCTTTAGCTCTGAATACAAGTCAGAGTGTTATCAGTCGACTTTGGACACGTTACCGAAGCACTGGTACCGTGGCTGAGCGCCATGGAGGACGGTATCGCTGCACCACACGGAGACAAGACCGATACATTCAAATCTTAACTCGAAGAGCTCCAACAATAACCGCCATGATGTTAGCCGTGAGGCTTCATCACTCTTCAGGGAACTTAATTAGCGACCAAACAGTCAGAAACCGCTTGCATGAAGTGAACCTTCATTCCCGAAGACCGCTACGGGTACCACCTATAGCAATGCACAATCGTAGGATTCGATATCAATGGGCTCTTGAACACAGAAATTGGGCAGAAGAACAATGGCGTTTCGTGTGCTTTTCTGATGAGTCTCGTTTTGGTATGAGACCGGATACAAGACGTATACGACACTGGAGAACCCCTGGACGCCAACAGCGATTAAAATCCTGCCAGGAAGTCCATCCTTATAGTGGTGGAACCATCATGGTATGGGCGGGTATTTGGATCGGCGGAAGAACTGAGTTGATTTGGATCAGAGGCAACCTCAACGCTCAAATTTATGCTGAGACGATTGTATCAGACGTCATCGTTCCTCTACAAGTGCAAATCGGTCCCTTATTTCAGTTAATGCATGATAATGCACGACCGCACACCGCAAGAGTTGTAAGACAGACTCTCGCCGCAGCTAACATCAATGTCCTGCCCTGGCCTGCTCAGTCGCCAGACTTGAACCCGATTGAGCATGCATGGGATATGCTACAGAGAAGAGCTCTGCTGAATATGGAGGGTATCCAGTCGCAAGAAGACCTTTTTTTGTTGTTGCAACGAACATGGGCGGCCATTCCACAGCGTGATTTGGATGAACTCATTTTGAGTATGCCAAACCGATGTTCTTGTGTTGTTAGTGTTCGCGGTAGAAACACGGATTATTAATTGTTTAAGTTACCTAATAAAATTTTAAAGAAAACTGTTATTTCAGTCTTTTTTTCGAACTTTAATGTTAGTGGTTCAAATGTCAAAAATCCCTTTATTAGGAAAATGGCAAATTTCTTTACTAATGCAAAGGTGACTTGGTTTATCGTTACTGTGACAAACGAAAACACTTTATTTGATGAATCCTTAAAAAAATTTTTAATTAATATCAATCAGGAGAAAAGTTATTGCAAAAATATATGTTGATCCCTAGACACTTTTGATGTGTGTACATATGAATTGGTATTGGTGAGCTTCACATAGATTGTGTCTTATAGAATACTTAACAGGTGATGGGGGATTGTAGTTTATTTCCCGAAGTGAAAGTGTGTTCTGAATATTAGCGGTGCTCAGTAACTCTGATGTTATAGCAGTTTTTTTCTAGTAAAGAGTATTCCCTACGACACGTGTTTTAGCTGTTTTGTTGGTATAGCTAAACTCTTATTATCGCGCAAGCTATTATTCTGTTGGACAACTTAATGGCTACATGAAAGATTAGACGCGATAACGTTTTTATGTTAATACTTGTCAGTCTATTAGGTTCAAAGACACAGAGGCATAGAATTATGCAAATAAATAATGACAAAATTGGTGCAACCAGCGAACTCATATAACTAATTTTATGTTCTCTTATGCACAGGTAATTTCACGCTCAACGACCATAACGGCTTATTTGGAATAGTGTCAAAGCCTTGTATAACAGCAATTCCTTTTGAAAATGTGATTATGTGAGTATGTCAATGACCTAAGTAGCTTAAGAGCTAAGACCTAAATCTAGGATAATCTTGCGAGTTTAAGTCGTTTTTTATTTAGGTTATTGTTTAGTTTTTGGTAAAAACGTTGGTTTTAACAAGTAGTACACGGATTTGAGAAAGGTTGCATTTGTTTTGATTTTTCATGTTTGAGATTTGTAGCTGTATTTAGTTTTTAATTCACTGTAATAGAGAAACAGATAAAGTATATACACGTTCAGCTACTCATGGTGCAGTGCTTCACTATGAAAACCGATACAGAGTTTTAATATACTTTCTGGGACTTTCCGAGTGATACTTATTGTGTTTGTGGGTCACTGTTGTTGATCCTGGTGTTCAACAGTAACAACAGTAGTGGATGCGTGAGTATAAAACAGTTTAGTAGTAGTTTGAAAAATAAATCTTTTCAAATTTTTCACAACACCCAACAATCTTTCAGTGAATATAAAACATACATACATTGATTCCTAATTCTTATGTGTATTTGTAAATCGTATAAAAATATGTACCTATAAGTAAGATTAAACACATTAAATGTGACGCTAGTAAAGTAAAAAAGTTTCCGACATTGAGTGATGGTGAATAATGATCCACTCAATAAGAAGTGTCTGTAAAAAAACTGTTATTTTCCAAGCATCGCGTTTATATTGAAAACTAACTAAACATATATACACAATAGGGCTGCCATCTCTAAAATTTGGAAACTAGTACAAAAAAGGCGAATTCTCCAAATTGTATGGTTCAAAACCCTAACACGTCAATAGTTTTCCTTTTTTAGTCAATTTTCTTGGACAAACGTCACATCATCTATATCTAAAATCAGAAATCATACTCTTTTGAAGATCTTAGTGTGCTCAGAGGTTTCAAAAATCAATGACCAGCCAACTAAAAATTAGAAAATCTCATTTGTAGTCTGGATATGACCCGGATTGCAAATGAAACCCTACCCAGACGCTCCCCGGATAGTCTCTAAGGCAAATCACACACTGGCCACGCGCCCACGCGCGTAGGCGCGTGGCAGCAGATCGACGGAGGAGCAGATCTGCCTCTTCGAGCAGATTTTACCGCGCTTCCGCGCCTGACGGCTTTATACATGGCCCGCACCAAACTAAAGGTTACTTTCCATTTGGTTGTCGTCGTCTGTATTCTTTGCATTTCATATTCCAAATTGCTGGGCATTGTTCAATTTCGTATATTAATGTGTTTACTGCTGCTTCCCACCCCGCCTAAGTGCGCGGCGGCAGAATCTGCTAGCGGCACGCGCTCACGCGCCGTGGCGCGTGTTCGGTGTGTTGGACATGGCGTGATTTCAACATATTCCGCCGACCCCAAATAATTTTGGGATAAGGTCAGTAAGATGATGATGATAATGATGAGAAGATCGCATAGAGTATGTATATTTCAAAGATCAATTTACTGCAGAAGATTGATCTTTGAAATACGGCAAACCATAGCGGTTTGCCGTAAATAAGCTGACTTCACCAAACTGATACCACAGTTTTAGAAAAAAATCATTTGTTTGCCTAGGGATTCCGCCTCCTAAAAACGGGTTGATTTAAAAAAAGAGCGGCAGCGCACTTGCGATTCGGTGTCCAATGACATAGTATTCATAAGGTACCCTGTCAGCAGTTATTATAGCTCTTCATTACAAATATACATTCATCGTTTTACATTCATAATACTTCAAAGAAAGATATCACAGTCTCTTCAATCATTCAATTCAATGTGGCAGTTTCATTCAAGCAATATTGGAGCGCGGATGTTTGAATGAATAACACGTATCGAAGCTTATGTTGTCAATAATTGCACGTAATGCATGTTTGATTTGAATAATGAGCTGTTGATTGCTCGCTTTAATGTACGATTTTATGACGATATGCTTTAAATTATTTCTTCCATGTGTATGTTGTTGTTAGAAATCGATATTACCAACATTATTATCTATGAAATATTTTCTAACCATATCATGGATAAGCCATTGAATTAATTTAGTGGTTAGCTTATGCTAGTACTAATAAAGTGGTCTTGGGTTCAAATCCCGGGTTGACCACAAAAGTGTTATTCACGCCCGTGCATCGGAGAGCCATCGGTCATGAACATCTATGGCAATCGTTATAAGAAATTCAGTGCCATAAAATATATTGACAACTAGTTCAATATTCAAATTTCAGTTCTCTCTTAGGGTTGCGAAGGTCCGATGCCAGTCGTTCCATGGAAAAACTGATATTCAGGTCAGTGCTGGATTTACACATTTGCCGCCCCAAAGCTTTAAATTTTTTGCCGCCCCTACTGACTCCTAAAATTAGATACACTATTCACAATAAATTTAATTCCTTTCTTTAGGAAATAATTTAGTTACTTGATTACTGTTACAACTTTTGTTGTTTTTTAAGGTAAGCAAGCTAAGCTTTTTTTTATTTTCGTGGGGAATGCTTTTCGCACGGCGAACCGGTCTACCCACTGATCCCCGCGGCGGCCTACCTCGGCAGTATGGAGGAGCTCCAGATGCGCATCAGCGACTTCTAGATTACCCCTGCCTTATATCATGACTGGGGTACATCTCAGAGTAATCAATAAATTACCTTGGGGTAGGACGATATCGTGCCCCTCCGCCCTAGGGCGACTTCTGCCCGATTTGGGTGGGGCCAGTGTCCCCACTAGACAGCTGTACACGGGGGTTGTCCGGTCAATGGCACTTTACGGTGCACCGGTGTGGGCGGCGGCTCTGTCCGCCCAGAACAGGGCGCGCCTCTGGCGCCCCCAGCGGATACTGGCGGTCAGAGCAATACGTGGATACCGCACGGTGTCCACAGAGGCGGCGTGTGCCTTGGCCGGAACACCCCCCTGGGATTTGGAGGCGGAAGTGCTCGCCGAAGTTTATCGGCGAGTGGCTGACTTCCGGGCGGAGAGCGGATTTCGCCCTCCGCCCGAGGACGTGCGCGAGTGGCGCGAAGCCGCTCGCCGAGCCACCATGCTGAGATGGTCGCTCCGGCTGGAGACCCCACGCGCTGGCTTCGCCGCCGTGGAGGCTCTTCAGCCGGTCATCGCGGAGTGGGCAGGGCGGCAGCACGGGACCCTTTCCTTCCGTCTGACGCAGGTACTTTCCGGGCACGGTTGCTTCGGAAAGTACCTGCACTCGGTCGCTAGGAGGGAACCGAGTCCCGCATGCCACCACTGCGACTGCAGAGAGGACACGGCCCAGCACACGCTGGCGGTCTGCCCCGCTTGGGCGACGCAGCGCCGGGCCCTCACTGCAGTCATCGGAGGGGATCTCTCGCTGCCGGCCGTCATAAGATCGATGGCCGGCAGTTACAGTTGTTTTACTGCGGTCGCAACCTTCTGCGAGGACGTAATCTTGCAGAAGGAGGTGGCGCAGAAGGCCTGGGAGGATGCCATCCAATCGGACCCGATCCGCCGCCGGCGCCTCGGGCGGCGGAGGCGCGCATACTTGCGTCTCATGCCGCCCTGAGAGTGGCCGCGGATGGGCGGGACGGGTTTCCCGTCCGTCCGCAGTAGTGGCCAACCGCGAGGGGGCGGCGTCCGCGTGTGACCGGACGTTGCCCAATAGAGAGTCGAGAGTTTGAGACGGTGCCCGCAACAGTGCGTGCAGGCACCGGTTGGAGTCCAGAAGGAAATCCCCTCCCTGGACTCCTTCCAATACAAAGGCACAGAGAGGGTCACACCGTGTGGTTTTAGTCTGTTCGAGTCCGACACACCACCCCGCCGTAACCCCCGACGGGGTGACGGTCCGCGGGGATTTCCACACGTAAAAAAAAAGGACGATATCGTGCCTCTCTCGGTATAAGACCTGACCCAATACAAAGCCCTGAGAAACCCCGCAACACACTTCCCTTCGATTCTAGACCCCGTTCCGATCCACAAACTTCACCGTCATTTCGCGCAGATAGGTCTCTATGATCTAACCATGCACCTGTCAATGTCAATAACTAAGAGTTGGCAGTACTTGGTCGGCGGCAGCGGGGTGTGGAGGAGGTACGCGAGCGACTGAATAAAATTCAAGTTCTACCAACCTACACGACCTAGACAGCTTCAGGTGCACAGTTACCAATGTCGAGTAAGAGTCTTAAAACTGCCAAATCAAAATATCGCACATTCGATAAACGTTACTAACAGATTTTAATTGAACTCAATTTAACAAAAAATTAAAAACAATACTAAATTGAAGTTAATAATAATAAATAAATATTTCGGACATCTTACACACAACGCCATCTAGTCCCAAACTAAGCAGAATTTGTCGGTCGTCCATAGGTCGGTCCGCCTCAGGGAGGTGTTGGACGCTGTCGTCTAGACGTTTCCCTGAGAGCTGGAAGACCGGAAAGCTGGTCAAACTCCAGAAGACAGGACGATCTGCCGATTCAGTCAAGGCCTTCATGTCCATCGTGTTTCTGGACGAATTAGGTAAGCTGTTTGAGAGGGTGCTCTCTGCCCGCATCGTCCGGCACCTATGCGAGGTGGGTGATCTATGATCTTTCGGATTTTGGGAAGGGCGTCGGTCGACGGTCCATGCTATATTGCGCCTGAGAGCCGTGACCTAAGAGGCAGTAAGCAGTGGCGGCGTGCTGTGTCTATGGACATCGCCAATGCATATGATAGTCTGCCATTTAGCTGCAACAGGGAAACACTCCTCTATCACGGAGTGCCCGAGTACCTGAGGCGGCTAGTGGCAGACTATTTAGACGAGCGTACCGTCATGTACAAGGGCCAAGATGGTGTTTTGAGACGTTAGGCCTAGTCGTGTTTCGCAGGGGTCAGTCCTCGGACCACTTCTGTGGAACTGGGCCCTTCGAGGACGTCTCCCACCGGGCTGGACTTAATCTGTTACGACGATGACTATCTGGCTGCAACCAGGGGGGGGGTGAACTTTCAGGCTGGCCACACTGGCCACAACAGGCGTTAGGCTTACTGATGGCCCTAGATAAGACGAAGCCCATTTGTTTCATGGGCCCAGTCGTAGGCCACTCCCCGGTAACTGTATTGGTCCGGCCCAGATGAATTATCTAGGCCTGATCCTTGGTGATAGGTGGCTCTTCGACGAGCAGTCCCGATAGCTAGCTCCGAAGCTGGTCGACACTGCCTCCGCACTTGGACGACTTTTGCCCAATTTGTGTGGAGCTAATGTCGCGACGAGACAACTGTACACGGGAGTTGTCTGGTCTATGGCATTGTACGGTGCACCGGTGTGGGCGGCGGCTCTGACCGCCTAAAATAGGGCACGCCTCTGGTGACCCCAGAGAATATTGGTGGTTAGAGCCATACACGGTTACCGCGGTCGCAACCTTCTGCCAAGACATCATCTATGCCATGGTCATGCTGCCCTGAGTGTGGCCACGCTGCATTCTACTGCGCCAAGTGTCGTGGGTTCTGATGTGGGAAAACACTTTGTGCGCTTCACAAATTGTTCTCCTAAGTCTGGGTGTTCTCTGTGTTCCTTTATGGTCTTTTAAAAAAAAACAGTTGTGTGTCCAGCACCTTACTTTTTTCTGTACCAATTTATTTTTTGGGCCATTTTGCCGCCCCCCTAATTCTGCCGCCCCAAGCTACAGCTTTTTCAGCTTCTATGGTAAATCCGGCCCTGATTCAGGTAAAATCGGTTGAATTAGTAGGTAACCGACCCCAAATAAACTTGGAAATAAAGGTTAGGAAGATGATTATCATGGATAAGAAAATTGTGAGACTAGCTTTTATTTAGAACTAGCTTCTGACCGTGGTTCGCCCCGCGTATTTCTTTTATATATTAGTTGCCACAATGACTCTGCCCAGCCTGATGGAAATCATGAACAGAATCCAGAAGTGGAGGCCACCATCCTCACTGCCACAACGTACAGTGCAGCACGGTGACCCACACTATGGCGGCCTAGTAAGATACTTTTTCACGCCCCGCTTGAAGGAACCGGGGTCATAGAAGGGGGGAAACACATGCGCTGGTAGTGAGTTCCAGGTTCAGTTTTTTCTTTTATATCGCGCTACGTAATCATTTTGTGTTAACATACGAGCTATTCACAATAAGTTTAGTTATCTCTTGGTGCATTCAATTTCAAAAAGATTTAAAATTACAGAGATTAACGTCATATTTTAAATCTAAAGAGAATTCTTGATCACATTTTTTGTTAACTTAGTTTATTACCAAATAATAACAATATGTATTCGATATTTGAAAACGAGGTAGATACACCCAATCTATTTTAATGTACCTAATATTTATCTCCTTTCATTAATATCATTACCTAGAGTGAATCTGACTTTATATCAATGTATAATCGTAATCACATCACAAGACCCAAGGACCCTAAACCACAGATTGAAAGAGATAGACAGGAGCTTCTATTTGTTATTATATAGTCTTCTTCAATAAATAGATTTTACAATATTTAAATTAAATTTGATAATATTGGTGTAGATTAAAGATTATTAATATAATATTATTACGTTATTTAATACAGCTTATTAATATTTATTTAAACACTTTATTGCTTTTATTGATTTCTTAAAAGTCGTTAAAGTTATTACATGGGTTTATTTGATCGCCTTGAAATGATTTCATCTTAACGATTATTTTTATTGCAAAATAACCTTCTATAGTCTCCTCCAGATGCCTAACAATTTCAGAGCATTTGGAAGAAAAAGGGGTTTTTGCAAAAATGTTGTGCTCAAGATTTTCGACAGGAGATGCATTTGACCGAAGCATAAAATATGTACGGAAGTAAGAAAAATACAGATAATAAATGGGCATTTTAAATGACAATAAAAAAAACTAGAATTACGAACGATACAAGAATAGTCATTCTCCAACAACATAAGTGTAATGTAATGTTTAGTAATACATACATAAAATGAATCCTTATTTCCCGTGGGTTGGTTTCCGTGGGTTCAAATCGCACGACTGAAAACACGTGTGATCCAGTAATTGTTGTTATAAGTCTGGGTGTTCTTTGTGTCCTTTTCATGTATGTTTGTAAAGTCCCCCGTGATACAGGATGTATATTCCTAATGCGGAAGAAGTGTTTTTTATTATGAACGAATTGGACGGATGGACCAATTTCGCAAATTCTTATGATATTGAATAGTTCATTTATCGGGGAAAGAGATGCTGCAAAAATCAAGATTAAATCGTTCCCTATAAATAAAAGCAACCAAGTGCGAGTCGGATTCGCCCATGAAGGGTTCTGTAGAATCAAGTAACATCATATAGAAGTTCTTGTAGTTCGTTGTAACTTTGATCGATGTTTTAATAACAGTGTATTGATTGAATGAAAGGTAAATTGCGGTTTACGATTTATGACGTATTAAAAAAACTACTTACATTCGAAACAATTTTCGCTAAAAGTTTGTTTAATGTAACATTATTGTACATCATATTTTTTTTTTGTTTTGTCACTCTCTTATTTTAGAAAAAAATCTGTCACTAGGATAACTAAAATGCTCTTACTTTGAAAACGTCATACAAAATTAACGCATTAATACGTACACATAACAATTATCTATTGGAGACGATTTTAAAACCACGTTCTTTCTTACGTGACTGAGGAACCCTTTCCTGTACGTGGCCTGACACGCACTTGGCCGATTTTGTATAATAATACGACCAAACGACCATGAATGTATAAGACGAAGATGATCACATGTTCATGTAAATTGCGATTATGATTCAAAACAAATACTATTTTATAAATAATACTGTTAATACTGAGAGGACATTTCGAAGACAGCTGTGGTGGCATACTGCCAGCAAGTGTACTATCCCATTTGTCAACGTACGCGAGTGACGTCACTTACTCTGTCTCTCTCTCACGAAATGACGTCTGTTATGTTTGTCATTAGATTGGACTATCGATATCTTATTATTTTCTTTTTTCATTAGCTTGTAAGAATATCTTCAAAATTTGAAATTCATAGTTTAAATGGCTTAGGTAAAGTTTTTAGGGTACCGTAGTTCATGACTCCTTACCCTTGTAGATTCGTCATCTCCGTCCGTCCATCCTCGACCGACCACCCAAACGGTTGATGCAGATGAAACTTAGCATAAATATGTGTTTCTACTACGGGCACAAAGCGCTAGAATAAAATCAGGAAAAATAATATTTTTTTATTTCTCCACTTTACCTGTATTGTAACCCTCCTACAGGCAAAGCGGGAATAAAATTTTTTCTCGCATTTACCTCATCGTGAAAGGTATCTTTAGATAGGTATTTTAATAACATGTGAGGTTGGTAAGACGATTTTTCGATCTAGATATCCGTTTGCGAGTTATTAAACTTTAAAGAGCAATTTTTTGTAAAAACAGGGCGTTTTTACAAAAAAAAACTCCCCCCTCTACAAGCTAAACGGCTTGCTCAAAAAACCTGAAAAAAATAATGATAGTACTCGACGTCACTAACATTCCACATTCCTTGGTAATGACCTCCCCCCACCCATAAAACGTCACCATCATGATTAAATGGACTCCTGAAACTTTATTCGTTGTAATTTAGTTAATAAAACTTTACAATCTGCAATAAAGTGTCCGGAGGTGAAGTGGGGTTAAAATTATTGAAGCCCTGAGTGGATTGGCTTCGTTGGAAGATTCATGAAATTATTTTTATCCTACGCGTATATGAACTCATATTTATGTCTCTAATTCTTTTTAACAAAAATATGTTTGACAAGAATCGTCGTAAGTCCAAATAGGTTCAATACTTATTTTTCTAACACTTATATAATTAAATATGTTAAAAAACAACAAACACAACACAAACATTGATGTAAGTTCTTTTGAAAATGTAGACTGAATTTCTATTATATGTTATTAAAAATAAGCTAGTAAGATTAAAATTATATTTTTGTTAAGAAATCTGCCAAAAATAATAACTAGGCAAACCTATAGTGCATGTATTTATTTACTTAGAGATGGCTGCATAAAAATCATCATTTATAGCAAAAACTAAAAAATAAACTTTGAAAAGAAAACCGAAATGTGTCCTCCTCTCTTAACTCATTATATTTACTTATTTACTAGGTCAATTTTAAAGTTCTCAAATATGACTTTTTTTTTTTTAAAAAGGCTACTATTATTTTGGCATCGTTACATACTCAAAAATTGTTCAACATACATTCTTACAATCTTCGAGCTTGAATTTGATTCGTTCTACCTGAACTAAAACCAAACCATTTCAGTAAAGTACAGCCACGTATCAATAAAATACACGCAATTCAAGTAACTCCTCGCCAAGAGCGACTGCAAACATAACGACAAAACGAATGTTCCTGAGAACGCACAACTGCTAGAAATCGATAGGGACCGCCCACTGACCTATATAACGTAGATTAGGAAGAGGCCAACCCGACGAGCTATCTTGTTTTTGTCTTGTGTCAAGGAGGTTTAATACCTACATAAGAAATAGTCCAGGATTGCACACAGTACTATAAATTATCAGAAACACAAGTCTGGTTTTTTTATTGGATCCGTTTCAGAAGATCCCCAGAAATCGGATAGATTACATTTAACAATGACTGAATCACTAATGAAATTATAGGTGCATTTACCTAAGTTATGATTTTATTATGGGAATAAATGGCCAATACATAAGTAACACAGACGATTACTTCATATAAGAGAGAATTAACTGTAAGTTAGCTGTCTGAAGTCTCTTCTTCTGAAATCTGAAATCTTAATGACAAGTAGATAGTTAAACTATCTACTGATTTCATAAATATCATCAAAATATTTTTTTTACATTAGATTTCACATTTTTTTCTAATTCGTGAAATGGCTAAGGAATTTCAGAATGCTGGTGACACCGTTTTGCGAATGGTACGTGTATACCTATACTCAAATACCAAGTACAAGTTAAACAGTTTACATAAACCCACATATATTGTCTCCATAAATTCGGAGGAGGGCAAAAAGAAAAATCATTAAGCGTATAATGAATAAATATTTAATATATATAAATATTTCGGACATCTTATTAAACATCTAGTCCCAAACTAAGCTGAGGTTTTGGGTACTAGATAACTGATATAAATACATAAACATATTTTTTTTGTAAATACATTCATAATAAACATAGAAAACACCCAAACTGCGAAACAAATATTTGCAGATCATACAAATATTTGGTCCGACCCGGGAATCGAATCCGAGACCTCTTGAACAGCATACGCTAACAAGTAGAGCAACAATGCAGTCGATTTTTTAAATTTATCCTGTCATGCCTGTTGCAGAACATGTTGTTGGTTTTAACAGCAACAAATGATCTCTCAGTATAATAATCCTATTTTAACTGGCTATGGATGGATAGATATATATAAAATAAACTGAAATATTGTATGGGATGTGTGTAATATGTCAATGACATAATTAAACGTTAGCAGACAAATTAATAACATACATCGTGAGATTGTGTTACATAGGTACCGCTAGTAATTAGTAACGTTAACAAGACTATTTAATTTTACGGCTTTTGTTACAAATAAAGTGATCAAAGAGTTTGAATGTTAGAGCTTTTGAGGCACAGAGCACGCTTTCACTCTGAGAAGATACCAGAAACTTAAAAGAGCGAGATAGCAAAACTACAGGTCCCCTAAGGATGATGGAATCACTACTGAGGAGTGCGTTATACCCATAATAGCTTACGGTACTCAGAAGTGGACCTTAATGGTGATACTTGGGCACAAACTAAAAGTCACGTATCGAGCGAGTGTATTTGGAGTTCCCTTTTAGTTTTGTTTAAGTTTTAACTTTGAATGTGAGTCTTTCGATTGTCATTTGTACAATCCATATTAATAACAAGCAGACAAATCATATCTAACTACCGCTGCTCATGGATTGCATTGCCAAACTTGACATTACCTCCTCCTCCTTCCAAATTTAGAGCTCCAGCACCTTATTTTAAGCACTTAGTAAATGAGGAAAATTCTGACAACAATCTCAAATATCATGATAACTCACAACATTTAATTGACGAAATACGATACAAGAATGAGGGAAATGTACACGGAACACAGCTTGATCGATCACTACAGTCTGGTGGCATTCCGTATTTAGAACATTGGTCGAGCTCACTGGAATGGAATGGTGAAACAGGTGACCCACTTATCTGGTCACTAGATTTGGTGTTCAGTGAAAAAAATAATTTCCTAAACCTAACCTTCCAATAATACTCTCCATAAAACCTAGTAAGATAAAATGAGAAAATAGTGTCTAATTATAAAGGGTTGTGAGAATTGTGGTTATAGCTATAAAACCCATGCAAATTAAGTGTTAAATAATTAGCTTTTTATTAATAAATATCATTTCAGAAAAACAAGTAGTAATTGATTTGCGTGATCTGAAAAAAAAACCATTCTAATTAAATCTAAGTAGAAGAGAAAATAATTTTGACGGTACGGTTCTGATTCATCATACATTTTCTAAAACTACAATAATTACATTAATTTATTTAAAACAGTTAAACCATAAACAGCTTCTTCTATTCAAGAACAACACTGTCCATTGGTTCACGTCTGTGCAGTCCATTAAATGAGTATAGAGGTATTTACTTTAAACATAAGAAGCTTTTCCAAGGACTTATTCTTCTTTTATCGGACTCACTTGAAACGTAGAAAGTAAAACGACAAATTTTGTAAGAACTATATTATATGAGAGGAACTAAACTATATTATATTATTATGTGGAGTGACGACTTTCGTAAGATGGCTGGCAGGAGCTGGATGCGAGAAGCCCAAAATCGATTACAGTGGTGTACAATGGGAGAGGCCTATGTCCAGCAGTGGACTGCGATAGGCTGATGATGATGATAATATTTTATCTTTTGTATAAAATCATGATGATGATTTGAACTGGTATCTTAATTTTTTTAGTATTTTTATAATGGAATAGTAAGTGTTAAATTAGCTATGAGTTTCGTATTCTTTCTAAATACTATTGTTTTTATTCTTTCAATATCTACGCATAATCTTACAGAGTTTGATAAAGGCTTCGTGACTTCAAGCCATTCCAAGTGCCACACAAAAACAAAAATTCTTTATGGTGAAAAAGCACTGGGCCCTAAAATTGTTTATGGCATCTAATAAAATGTAAATTTTATCTGTCAATAATTAACACTAATGTTGACATATTTCATGTTTATGATTTCAAGGTTTTAAATAAAAAGTTTTATATTTATACAAACTGTAAAATTTAAAAAAGTATAATATCTGCAAAAGAAATCAGAAGCTTTTAAAATGAAGGACCTATTTCGCTTTTGCGGCCAAAAAGGCATAAGTCTACAAACGAGTCTAAAATACATTTGACCTTTGTCTTAATAATGAAATAATATGACCTTTAAACGAGCAACTCTTATAAATGACACAATTATAAATCTACCTACATTTATGAGTGACTACGGAACCCTATTCTATACGTGGCCTGACACGCATTTGGCCATTTTTTTTTATTACTCTTGGGATTGCTTCCGATGTTTGATGCTTGCTATTCTTTGAGGAACATTTGGTTGGTGGTTAGAACTCCAACACAGCAACACTACAGCTGCTTGGGAGAATAGATGGCCCTGTTAAACAATAAATAGTATTAACCGAGCTAAGCTCGGTCACCCAGGTACATAAATCTTGATAACAACAAATTCATTAGAATTTGTTTTCGGTTTTATTCTTAATATAGAGTCTCTATATAGGATATAGTAAAATTTTAGAAGAAGTTATGGACTTAACATTATTTTATTAATTCTAGTAATTCTAGTACTAGAATTAATAAAATAATGTTAAGTCCATAACTTCTTCTCAAAACTCTTTCGATAAAAGGTTTATTGGACGAACATAGCACATATGAAAATGGACTTCTTAAATATTGATACTGTCTGAATTTCAGATTTTCGACCAACTTTGTTCAATTTACCAGGTTAAATTTACTTTATGTAAGGGATTTCGTCGGCCGCATATGTAATGACTGATTACTTTGGCTTCCGTTCTGTCTTTGTTTAAGGCCCAGTGGTTTTGGTAATTTCAGGGACTTTAAAGTGAAATCTGCCAGTGACAGATGTCAGAGCTTTAGATATTGATTGATGGTATTGAGTTCTTTATGGATTGCTGATAAAGGCAGCTAAATTATTGATGATATAGGTTGGAGTTGGCATAATATCTTTAATCGAAATTTTTCAAAGACATACCAAACTATAAAAACTAAAAGGTCCGTTGTTTTAATTCAATATAACTATAAATTTACTTTTAGCATTATATTTAATGTTAAAAATCTTTTTCGATTTTGTATTTTAATTTCAATTTAAAATTAAGTAATAAAAAGCTAAGTAATAAAACCTATATTAGAGAATAAAAGCCGTAGGCAGCTAAAATAACATTATGAATTCATGTATTCCTATTTCTATCTAGCTTCTGACCTTCCAGTCTGTTCGGTAAAGTCCAGGAATATATAATAAGTCTCACTGCAAAAGGTCAGGCCACAGACAGTTGAACAAATATGAATGGTATTTTTAAAACATGGCTATTGTACAGACTTGTCACGTCTTTATATAGAAGACCCAGTTTACGCTAAAATAGGTGATTTCAGACAGTTGTCAGTATTTTTATTGTGTTCGTTTCAGTGTATTCTCAATGCTTAATATTGCTGTTAAGGTTAAATATATATATATATCAATCAATCAATTTCCCCACTCCTACTACTACTCCTTACACTCACTTTAGACTTAAAACATGAACTATCTTTTGATTCACAACGTTTCCTGCATAAACAATTTGAAATAAAACCTCGGTTGTCAGGACAAAAAGTAGCTAATGTCCTTTGGTCAAGATCCAATTTATCTTATTTCTAAAATTTATCTAACTTGGTTCCGTGATATAGCCGTGAAAGCGTAACAGATATATTTATTTTTTTATTTTTTATATTAAGTGAGGATTAATATATAAACATTTGTTAAATTATTTAAGACAGTCCAGAAGTACTCTACATTTCAGGTTCTCTAAAATTATATATAGGTCAAACACAAAGACATCGCGGAAATTTAAAATTCAGTTGCATTTCTGCAGCTAGCATTTTTATAGTTTCTGTAAGTGCTCTGGGTTTCCTTTCGTTTTATATTTGAATTTTCGTGAAATGGTAAATATACATACCTTACGATATAGCTTTAAAACATATAGAGAAAATAATGTGTGGAAATTTACAGACGCATTTAGGAAGATCAAGAAAAATAATAAAGGAAGATTTCGGTAGAACGCCCTTTTTCTACCCTTAACATTGTAATATCGGATAACTTGGTAATATAGAATACATTATGGATGTTAAACGTGTTAAATACTACTATGGAGAGTTAGACGGTCTTACCTTGGTATGTAGGTATAAGGAACTATGATAATTCATAGTGTGCAAAATCAGATATGAAGTATTTTATTTTATTATAACAAATCATAATATTGGTACTCTAATCTCTAATGTACTTATAAATGCCAAACACTACAATGAGTCAATCAAAACGAAGGTGATCAAAATACTTAAATATGACATAGCACGCCTGATAGCTCGTGTATTATTGCCCTCAGGCTAAAAGTCTAAATAATACAAACACCTGCATTGGCATGTTTATGAAAAATAAATGCCCAGTTCCTTGGCTAGGATAAGTATGGTGGTCACGCGACGGCAACCTAGGGGCGACCAGCGATACTAAATTACCCAGTTTCATTGAATAGAGGGGGCTCACTTCCAAAAGGAGAAAGAATAAAAGAATAAATGTAATTAAATTCTTTAGTATATTCCTTTATATTTTTTTAGTATGTAATACCCATTCTCAAAAACAAGTCTTCGCTAACGAATCAGTTAAAGTATAAAAGTAAATAATTTTTATTATAAAGTGCAACAGCACGTAAAAATATTTTAATTAATTTTCTTGGGTTAAATTTATTAGTTAAAACTGGCATGCGTTTTATAGTTTAATTCAATAAAAATCATTTTTTACATGCATATTTAAAAGATTTGTTTGCTATTTAATTAACAAAATATACGTCTGTAAGTGTCTGCCTTATTGGTCTAGTGGTTAGCGTATGCGGCTGCTGATCAAAAGGTCTCGGGTTCGATTCCCGGGTCGGGACAAATATTTGTTTCGGGGTCTGGGTGTTTTCTATGTATATATTATACGTATGTATGTATTTACAAACAAAAATATGTTAATGTATTTATTTTAGTTGTTTAGCATGCTAAACTAGCTCTGCTTTGTTTGGGACTAGAAGATGTTGTGTATAAGACGTCCGAAATATTTATTATTATTATTTATGTATATGAAAAATTTTAGGCAGCATAAAACGACATACCTATGGTTAAATTATAAAACGACAAGTTGTTTAATGATACGAAGACTTTTTTGATCAATTAAGTATTACGAGCAACTTGTTCCCAATCCTCGGATTTTTTAATCCTTACATATTAAGATCACTTTAAAGACTATTCAGGCTTATGTAATAACGTAAGCGAAGCCTACTTTAGCTGTAGCTTTTATACAGCTTGCCCCAGATATCAAATGGCATGCGGTAAAAAGAATACGACCAAGTACTAAACTTTTTAGAATGCTACACATGAGTGTAGCGTCGCCTACTAAAATGTTATATCACAGATATGATACCGTAGTCCTGAAGATTTATCTGCAACTGTTGAGAGCAATATTTGCCAAAATTTCTGCTAAACGTTGCACCGATTAGTTAACATATTTTGGCAGTTAATAATTAAACTTCCCCGTTCTAGCATCCAACCATACCTAAAACATCTAGGCACGGTACTGCGGGAAGTTTGCCAATGAGCAATATATTAAATATATACCTATAAGACGGGGTATTTAATATTGTCCAGAGAATATTTTAATTATTAAACTATTAATTGATAGTGCTGACATCAAATTTAAACCCTAATTGACAGGACTCATCACAGGTGTTAAACCTTCCAAGATCATTTTTCTGTCCTCTCTCGTCTGATTAGATCATATGGAAAACCTTAAATAAACGGATAAAGGTTGTAGAGGAACGGGTATCGTGTTCCTCCAACACAAAGCGGGGATCCTCCTACCAGACGAGGTGATGATGCCTGGCAGGTCACGGCCCAACAGTATTTTCGCTCTCACGATATGAGGTATTCGCCACAAAGTAATCGCAATTCACTGTGAGAGTGAGATGACGTGAGTTATACCGCCATGTTACATAAGTAAGTGCTAACAATAACCATAATACGTATAGAAATAGTTTTCTAGGCTTTCTACATCTCAATTTCTGTAACTTAGTTTAGTTGTACCATAAGAAAAGCATCCAATAAGAAAAGCTATGATATTTCGTACTAGTGCTTGAAGTATAGTTAGATATACGTGAAAGAGACTTCCTACACGTAGCTTGGAGTGACGCAGGGTAACAAGTAAGCATATTGAAGTTGTGTCGTGAATTTTAGTATTTGGTTATAGATTTATATCTAAGAAACATTTCGTGTTCTTACTGCTTACTTTTGTTAATTGTTCACGAAATACTACATACGAAACTAAAACATGCAAGTTTTAACACAAAATAAGCGACATAAATATTTGGGGTAAAGGAAAATTATTTCCGTTTTCAAAACTTTAGGGTGGTAAAGCATGAAAACTGTGTTACTCCTATTTAAATTATAAATGCGAAAGTTTCTGTGGATGGTTTATATGTGTGGAAGTATGTACTATTTAGTACTTTTTATAGGCTGCCTTGTTAGTCTAGTGGTTAGCGTATGCGGCTGCTCATCAAGAGGTCTCGGGTTCGATTCCCGGGTCGAACCAAATGTTTGTGTCATCTGCAAATATTTGTTTCGGAGTTTGGGTATTTTCAATGTATAATGTATATATGTATAAATTTACGAAAAAAAGTATATCAGTTGTCTAGTATCCATAGTACAAGCTCTGCTTAGTTTGGGCCTAGATGGCGTTGTGTGTAAGATGTACGAAATATTTATTATTTGTTTATTATTAGAAGCTGGATGCCAAAGCCCAAAATCGATCAGAGTGGTGTGCAATGGGAGAGGCCAGCATGAGATTAATACACTTATTAATAATTAGTAGAGTACAGCGATATTCTCTGCTGACCTTCTCTAGCAACTTTTTACATGAAACTACACTTAGGATTTTCATTACTCATAAACTAGCTGAGGACGTATATGTATATGTACGTAGTAAGTAATAAACTAGGACCAAATAAAAAAATACTTACTATATAAATATTGCATTGGTGGTCTAGTGATTAGCGTATGTGGATGCTGATCAAGAGATCTCGGAATCAATTCCCGGGTAGGACCAAAAATTTGTGTGATTCACAATTATTTGCTTCGGAGTCTGGGTGTTTTCTATGTATAATATGTATGTATTTACAAAAAAAAGTGTTTATGTGTTTATAATTTATATTGTATATGTTATTTATTACCCATAATGCAAGTTTATTACAAGTTCTGCTTAGTTTGGGCTAGACGACGTGTGTAAAATATCCAAAAATATTTCCGAAAAATATTAATAACGTAATATTAAATGTTTATCACATCTAATCATTTCTAGTTGCTAAGATCAAAATCATATTAGTCATGTTGTCTAATATAACAAAAAATAGTATTGTATATTGATAGGTAACTGACAGTGTAATAAGCAAAAACAAGTTAAGCGCATGCGTAATGTATTCACAATGTTACCCAATAAAATATTGATGAAACTTATGTATTTGAAATTTTTAAATCTATAAAAAAAATACCTATCTTGATATATTCTTGCAAAGTCCTTTAGTCTCTCTTTTAACTATCTTGGAGACCTCTATTCGCGCGAGAGAATCGCTGCGATATCATCTTCGTACTAAGTATTTAACACCGATACGAGTTGCGACGATACTTTAAAGGAGTAATATCCTTTCAAAGGGATAACCCGACAATAGAACAGCTAATCTAATGCTATTCTCTCATTGGTGAAGACTTTATTAGGATGAAAAAAGTTGCGAACACGAAACAACGAAAGAAATTAAAGTTGAAATAGGAGTCAAAGAGGCGTTCACAGACAAGTTGTCCTAGGTAATTGGAAACAATCACCGAGGTTAAGCAACGACGGCGGGGTCTGTACTTAGAAGGGTAACCATTTGGTATATGACATGCCGTGAGCGATTTCGTAATTAGGAAGTCACGTTAAGCATTTGATCCCAGTTGTTTTTATCAGATAACAATCGTGAAGCTTAGTTGGAGGTCTTCGGGTGGCTTAAAAACATCCAACGAGAAGATAACCTAGACACTACATTTCCTTGTCAGTCCTCGAACCGTATTCGGACGTATGGAGACCCTCTCCTTGCAGGAGATTTAGATGCCCGAGACCAGGAGTGGAATTCGTTATGGGTTGTAGATGAGCATGTAGTAATAATGATATTTCCTCTTTCTCCTGGAAGTATCTCCAGTCTAAGAGTCGATTTAGAACAACGTTTTCTATTAACTTTTAGTTGTGTTAAAATATTCTATGAAAATTATCTGAATCTAGCAAAACATATATCACCACTACAATACTAATATAAGCAAACATAGTTCACTATGAGGAAACAGCCTAACTTTATAATCAGTTTTAAATTATAATTATTATTAATTTCATCATCATTAGCCTATCGCAGTCCACTGCTGGACATAGACCTCTTCCATTGCATACCACTCTGATCAATTTTGGGCTTCTCGCATCCAGCTCCTGCCAGCCATCTTACGCAGGTCCTCACTAAGAATTACTATCCAATACCTACCAAGGAGCCTTTTCAACTGTTTGCCATTGCCCATTTCACGTGTGTTGCCATATTAATTTATTAAAACACTTTCAGAAATAGCATAATTATTTTACATACATATGCAGTTTATATTTTTTTTGTATATTTACCAAATATCCCTTTATAGAAGTTTTTTAGTAAATGCATTAAAGATTTAAAAGGAAAATTATTTCCATATTACGTTCTCTTTTCCTGTGATTTGACGTTTGCGCTCCGCTTGAAGAATATTTTATGAAAAAGGTTAGAATTTGCATAGTTGCTGACTTCTTATAGCTTTTTGTTCTTATTGCCAGTCTAACTCTGTTCTTTCGTAATCGGCAACGCAAGAAAATTGAGCTTATAGAAGAGGTAAGAGTTCATTTCACTTTTTTATTTCATAGAAACCGAAGCAAAGCAATATTTCCCATAAATGGGAAAATAAAAATATGTATAAACAGTTACTAGAAAAACCAGTATAGATAGAGTTTTACTTTATTTTTCTACTGTTAAAGAAGCATACATTTTTATGAATTTTAAAAATATTACAAAAAAATTTATAACACTACATACTAACATTTTACGTACATATGTTTTTAAACTCGATTCAATTAGAGTTAGATGCAAATTTTTCTCTTCATCATCAGCTTATCGCAGTCCACTGCTGGACAAAGGCCTGTCAAATTTTTTCTTAGCTCAATCAAAATCTGTTTTAAATAACACGTTCACAGATTATCCTTCAGAAGATTTCGATCGCGTATTCCGTTCGTTTCATTTCTCACAGCACTTTCATTTTCCTACAAGCAATATCAGTTGCCTCATCTTATAAGCGTAGAATGACGTCAATTCACCCTTTATCTAATAACGAAGCAATGACAGGACGCATCACTGGTTCGAAAGGGAAAATGTTCTTGAACTAGAGGGCGGGCGCATCGATAACGCTAACTGGGTCAGGGTTCTACCGCGTCCCGGTCTTATGGGCGTAGCTCCGATCCGTAGCACCGATCTGAAATTCTGAGTTGTTTTAACCACAACGTAAGTTAGATATTTTAAAAATAAGTATAGTAAAGTAAAATAAGTAAAGTTAATAGGTAAATCAAGCTTTAATAATGCCGTAAAATTTGTTACCTTAATCTAAAATACGGATGTTTAAAAGTCGAATGATGTTTTAATATAATTTTGAAATGGGGATTTAGAGAGTCTTGGACATTGTTATCAATTTATTTTTGGGTATTTTAACAATTATATATGTTAAATATAATTTCAATGGAAAATGTATATTTTGCGTCGATAAGGTATTTTCAAGTAGAAAAGGAACGACAAATCTATTGTAGTATTATTCTGACTGACTGCCTTGTTGGTCTAGTGTATGCGGCTGCTGATTAAGAGGTCTCGGGTTCGATTCCCGGGTCGGACCAAATATTTGTGTAACCCACAAATATTTTTAGGAGTTTGGGTGTTTACTATGTACGATGTATAATGGGACCTCCACTATCTACTATATATAATTCTCCACTCACATTGCTGTTTACGGTGATCTCTGAAACTATCTAACCGACTTCCACGTTTTTATAAAAGTGGTGTTATAAAAGTGTGTTTTGCTGACGTGCCTAACTTAGCAAATTTAACATCACCCTTAAACAAATAGGAGCCGAGCTCTATTGAAAAGAGACGCTGACGAAATGTGTAAGTCAGTGTAAGAGTCAGCTAGTTTAATATTTAATTGTCAGCATACCTAGTGTACACGTAAACATTAAGTCTATTCAAACAAACACAAAGTATAATAGTTAGCGATAACGTGATTATGCTGTACTAACCTCGTTTATTCTGTGGCTTCGTTAGAATAACTTGGGCATTGGAACTAAATCCAATATGACTGTTGCTAAGTACATTCAAAGGAAGCCTTTTAAATGGAAATGAAATAGATGAAATTGAATTAAATCTGACAACATGCTATACTATTATTTACGCACAGCCCAGCCCAGCCCGCGTGTACCAAGTCGGTTATTACGATAAAGAAAAGTCTATGTCCTTACTAAGAATCGAATTATCTCTATGCTACATTGAAATCAGTAGAGCAGTTCAACCGTGAAAGCAAAACAGACTGACAGACCTAGTTATTTTATTTAGTTAGCAATATGCAAAAGAGTTCTGGAGTGGAGACCGCGTCTCGGTAAACGTAGTGTAGGACGCCCACAGGCGAGGTGGAGTGACGACCTGCGTAAGATGGCTGGCAGGAGCTGGATGCGAGAAGCCCAAAATCGATCAGAGTGGTGTGCAATGGGAGAGGCCTATGTCCAGACGTGCATTGCGATACGCTGATGATGATGATGATGATGATGATATGGATTTGCAAATGAGCAAACCGTACACCATTATTTTAAGTGAAAACAACCGTCTATTTGAGCATGCAGATTAACAGACACAACTAAATAGCACCTTATTTGATGGTGTTTAAACCTTCTTGTAAACTCAGTCACCCTGTGCAAAGTATCAAACAAATGGTTTAATATTTTTTTCCTGCGACGACAGTATGAACTTTAACTTATACATACTCTTTGACAGATTAACTCATGTTGGTCATGAGTTCCACTGTCAAAGAGTATGATCATGAGTCACATGACTGTTGAACTGATTTTAAATTTTTACGTTGTTGGCTTATGGGTTTCTAACTTTTATTATTCGTTGTTGTGTGTTATTCTATATCGTGACTAAACGTCTTAAGTAGCGCTTCCTTAATATACCTAAGTTTAGTGATGGAACCGTGACAAAGTGACAAAGACAAACAGTATATTAACTGCACGGTTGGCCTAGTGGCTTAAGCGGTCGCCACGCCGCTTCCTACTACGCCAAGTGTCGTGGGTTCAAATCCCACGTAGGACAACACTTTGTGTGATTCCCAATTTGTTGTTCTGAGTCTGGGTGTTCTTTGTGTCCGTTTCATGTATGTTTGTAAAGTCCCCCGCGACACAGGAATTTATATTCCTAATGCGGGAGTTGTCTTTTAAAAAAAAAAAAAAAAAGTTTTAAGTTGCATTTGTTTACTGAGTTAATTGAGTTAATTGAAGATGCGGCTCAAATGTTCAATCCTATGTACGTGGGAAAGTCTAGGGATATAGATCTCACATAATTATATTATGACTAGAGTAGACTAGGTATGTACTGCAATAGAGGAAAATTAACTATTTACCTTTGTGTGACGGTGTTAGCATTATTACGTAGTCGCATCCTCCAAACACTACACGTAGGTTACTGACGTCAGTATATTAAATATTCAGAGGTCAGACTCAAGCCTTCTGTTCTGACCGTTCCTACAAGAGATTCCTCAAATGTTTATGACTAAGGCTAGATAAGCTGAGACCCAATGAAATCGCTTTTCAAGTTGTCAAATTGATTCGGGACAATCTCCACTTGTCTCCTGGTATGCTATGTGCATGATAAATAATACCAGATAAATGTAAAAACTATAAAAGTATAAGGTTTTATAATAAGCTCTTACCACTATTAATAGTATTTCATACAGTACTCCAGCTCCGTTGCTTTGGAGTTTTTATTAATGTATTAGGTCATCGAGTGATTCACACTTACATTAATACCGATCTAGTTGTTAAATGTTAAGTAGTGACTAAAAGAAATTTGTTTTTAAATACACATATCATAAATATTCACGGCTTCAGTCTCGAAGGAGGACACAGAGGCGAATTGAACGTCCACATTTTGCCAATAATTTTAATGTAACCAGGAGTGCATTATAAAAAGCGCTAAGGCATATCTAATATCATGACTGTGAGTCAGAACTACTCACTTGTGTGCGTTATGAGCAATCTAACTTTCAGTCATCCGATTTTTTGTATGCCTCAGCAAAATTTTGTGGTGTAGGTTGCTAAGCCAAATGTAAAACTACCAATGTAATTAAAAACAGATAATATTGTATATGTTTATATCGATATCCTCCCGTTTCCAAGTATTGTGGTTTATATGACTTTTAAATTGATACATATTCCGTGAATTATCATTCATCATCATCATCATCAACAGCCTTTAACAGTCCACTGCTGGACATAGGTCTCTCCTTTGAAAGGAGGTTTTGGCCTACTATACCACGCTGGCCAGACGGGTTGGTAAAGGGTTTGTTTCAAGTTTTCCTTCTCTTGGCAGTGATGTTAGCTGCTTATTTTGTTCCTTTAGTCGCCTCTTACGACACCCATGGAATGAATAGGGGTGGTGACACTTTGTATTCTTAATTCGTCACCACACGGACACGGACGGATACGGACGGAATTATCATTATCAGTACATTATTTAACCGCCTTGTTAGTCTAGAGGTTATCGTATGCGGGTGTTGTTTCGAAGTTTTGTAGTTATCTATGTATAATATGTATGTACCTATATACGAAAAAAACATATATCGACCCCCCGGGGACTAAAATCGTAATAGACAAAAGTAAACTTTACAGGACGAGCAAAAAACTGCTATTCTGTTTCAGCTCTTATAGTAACCGGCCTATATTATCATACGATATATCATTTTATTCAATATTTTTTTCTTAATATGTGGCTATAGAAAAAATAAAATGTAATGTATACTTTTGAAGGTATTACGAAAAATATATAATACTGATTTAGGATGGATTTAGGTGTATCCTAAGTAACGGCACATAACCATTTTATTCTCGTAAAGTTGTGATATAATGAAAGCCATAATGTTCGTTCCGTAGTGAACGACTATGATATTTTTGTGGGTTAAATTTGTTACATGACTTCCGGAGAGTAAAAATAAAAATTATTATAACTGGACGAGATTTCCGACAAAAAAAAATAAAAACAAACAGTATGGCGTCGATATGTATTTATATCAGTTGTCTAGTACCCACAGTATTAGCTCTGCTTGGTTTGGGACTAGATGGTATTGTGTGTCAGATGTCTGAAATATTTATTATTGTTCTTTATTTCGTATATACCTGGGCATTTCCGCCAAACTGCACTTTTTGGCGGATTGAGAAAAAATCTCAGATATTTGTTAAAAATAAGATGTAACGGATTACCACAGTCATCACAATTATCTCATTTTGTGTGTGCACAAATTTCGTCAATTGGTTTCGTTGTTATTCATCATTTAAAAAACGGTAAAGACACAAAATCTCCGGTGAAGACAAAAAAAAGTAAAATTATATAGAATAACTCTATTTTAGTATAAAATCAACAAATAAGTAGTTTTCACTCCCTCATTTGCTTTTCAGATCTATAAAAAATAGGATAATGAACGAACGGTAAGGACATATGTTATACGGTAATGACCGTTAATATTCAGTTCAGTTTCAATTAGTATTTCATAGTCTCAGTCAATATGACAACATATAAATTTGAATAAAACGAAAATACGTGTAATCAACTCCTTTATTGTAAATAATTCGTAATAACAAAACTCCTTCATTAATGATACGTATCAGTCTTAAATGGTATAAAATCCTCTTAATCACAGACTTAGTTTAATTTTTATAATTATTATGGCATAGAAAACCAATCAATTTTAACTTTTACATACTAATTATGATTATTTTTTGTTCAATAACTAAACTCTACACATAAGTAAAAAAATACGTTAAACAAAAATGAGCAATCGTTCAAAATAATAATAATAAATAAAATACTATCTTATATGTATTATGGGATGATATTAATCACAATCACTAGAATTTTGGTCGATCAAGGCCACATAGATTTATTAATGTATGAAATCAATATTTTCAAAGTGAAAATTAAGTTTGGCATCAATGTTTGGTTCAGGTAGGGACGCAGGGCCATGTCGTGCGGTGTTCCACAGGGGTCTGTCCTAGGACCACTCCTGTGGAACATGGGATACGACTGGGCCCTACGAGGGCGTCTCCCCCCCGGGCTGGGTGTAATCTGTTACGCAGACGACACCCTAGTCACGGCCCGGGGGGCAAACTTTGAGGAGGCGGCGCGCCTGGCCACCACGGGAGTCTCCCGGGTGGTCGGGCGCATCGAGGCGCTGGGTCTGCGGGTGGCCCTGGACAAGACGGAGGCCCTATTATTTCATGGGCCCCGTCGCGGTCCGCCCGCCGGCGCCTCGATCGAGGTCAACTCGGTCCTCGTACCGGTCCGGGCCCAGATGAGGTACCTGGGTCTGGTCCTCGACGGTAGGTGGCTCTTCGACGAGCACTTCCGACAGCTTGGACCTAAATTGGTGGGCACTGCCTCCGCCCTAGGGCGACTTCTGCCCAACTTGGGCGGGGCCAGTGTCCCCACTAGGCAGCTGTACACGGGGGTTGTCCGGTCGATGGCACTTTACGGTGCACCGGTGTGGGCGGCGGCTCTGTCCGCCCAGAACAGGGCGCGCCTCTGGCGCCCCCAGCGGATACTGGCGGTCAGAGCCATACGCGGATACCGCACGGTGTCCACAGAGGCGGCGTGTGCCTTGGCCGGAACACCCCCGTGGGATTTGGAGGCGGAAGTGCTCGCCGAAGTTTATCGGCGAGTGGCTGACTTCCGGGCGGAGAGCGGATTCCGCCCTCCGCCCGAGGACGTGCGCGAGTGGCGCGAAGCCGCTCGCCGAGCCACCATACTGAGATGGTCGCTCCGGCTGGAGACCCCACGCGCTGGCTTCGCCGCCGTGGGGGCTCTTCAGCCGGTCCTCGAGGAGTGGGCAGGGCGGCAGCACGGGACCCTTTCCTTCCGGCTGACGCAGGTACTTTCCGGGCACGGTTGCTTCGGAAAGTACCTGCACTCGGTCGCTAGGAGGGAACCGAGTCCCGCCTGCCACCACTGCGACTGCAGTGAGGACACGGCCCAGCACACGCTGGCGGTCTGCCCCGCTTGGGCGGCGCAGCGCCGGGTCCTCACTGCAGTCATCGGAGGGGATCTCTCGCTGCCGGCCGTCATAAGATCGATGGCCGGCAGCGACAGTTGTTTTACCGCGGTCGCAACCTTCTGCGAGGACGTAATCTTGCAGAAGGAGGTGGCGGAGAAGGCCCGGGAGGATTCCATCCAATCGGACCCGATCCGCCGCCGGCGCCCCGGGCGGCGGAGGCGCGCATACCTGCGTCTCATGCCGCCCTGAGAGTGGCCGCGGATGGGCGGGACGGGTTTCCCGTCCGTCCGCAGTAGTGGCCAACCGCGAGGGGGTGACGTCCGCGTGTGACCGGACGTTGCCCAATTAGAGAGTCGAGTAAGAGTTGGTGCCCGCAACAGTGCGGGCAGGCGCCGGTTGGAGTCCAGAAGGAAATCCCCTCCCTGGATTCCTTCCAATACAAAGGCGCAGAGAGGGTCACACCGTGTGGTTTTAGTCGGTTCGAGTCCGACACACCACCCCGCCGTAACCCCCGACGGGGTGACGGTCCGCGGGGATTTCCACACGTAAAAAAAAAAAAAAAAAAAAAAAAAAAAAAAAAAAAAAAAAAAAAGGACTGCTTTGATACAGTTCATAGAAATCACTTCTCTCTTTCGTAACTTTGGCCAACCAAATCCACCTGGCACTTTTTTTAGAACTGATATTGATACATTATCACCATATATTCCAATTACCCGACCAATCTGATGCTTTTTAGCCCTATCTGTCCTTTTAATTAGAACCCAATCGGCGACATTAATATGCAACAATTTACCACTTGTACTCGATTTATAAAGTTGTTCAACATTTTCTTTAAAAGGTTCTACACTACCTAGGCTGGTTGCAGGCACTAATTCATCAAAATCAAGATAGGTGGTAGAGAGGCAAGAATTAGATGTGGATGGGGTGCTTATTGTAACAGGATCAATATTAGATAATTCAGTAAAAACAGTATTAAATTGAGATTCATTAGGGGTGGTGGCCACCGTCAGACAAATAGGAATATTAGCGCACAAATTTCTCGCATTAGTTAATGTTGTAACCTCGACCGTATCTGTCACATCAGGTACGCTAAGGAACCCTAGATGTGCACCGTGTTCGCAAGATACATTAGCCTCGCAGATAAAACAACTGAATTTTCTGAATGTAAGATCTTGACCACTAAATATATCCCATAAAACTTGATGCACATCAAGAGTACCCTTAAAGTTTGGTAAGCAAAGGGGTAAGCTCTTTGATTTTGCAATAATTGAGGGATCATCAACAACCTCTATTTTTACATTAGAGATGTTTTGCTTTAAAATATTATAAAAATCGTTGAAGTTACCAATATCTTGGCCAAAGTTAACGAGCTTGTCAGCTGTTGTTTTAAGGACAGCACCTACTCCATCTGCAGCTCCTTTTCCATGGCCGGCCTCACTATAATTCCAAGATAACTTATTTAAAAATCCCATATAGTCTTTGTGTATTTGTGTCATTATCCAAAAAATCTTTTTGTTTCGATATTGGCTACTTGGAGAGTCTGTAAAAATATGTATTGAGTCGACATTTGTGTTCATCTGGTAAATATAGTCAAGTATAGGTTTGAGATGTGCCCACACTGCAGCAGCATCATGACGCACGTTAGTGCTAATAGAACAAAAAGATTTCGTTATCTTTTGACCACTTATTTCCTCATAGAGATATAATACCGAAGTATGCAGGGCAACTTGACGGCGACTACCGCCAAAATGCATCGATTGGACTTCTTCGTGATATTTTAATTCATAATTTTCTGACCAATCCATGTGGATAATTGCTTCATTGCTACGTAGCAAATCTTTTAAGTTTTTCATTTCTTTATACTGTTTCTCAATGGTAAAACAATGTTTCAAAAACCGTTTGGCATTATTTCGTAATTTGTCGATAAGATCTATAGGTTTCGCTTTTTCTTTTTTCTTCGTAGTTATGATTTTAACTTTACTACTACTGATAATAGGCTCCTTAACTTTGCACCAGTAACTAAATTCTACTACATTTTGATTGTTGAACTCGTTACAAATTAATTCTTTTTCTTGGCATCCTTCACACATTCTTAATAAGCAGTTATCAGTTTTTGGTGAACAGCACAGAGAATTTATAAAATCATAGTCATTTTTTTCCTTCACAATTTTTGCCTTATGCAGAGCCTCAACCAATAACTTAATATTGACGTGAGTTTGACATGAACATGTTTCCCGGTTATTCATTTTTGGAAAAACTACCCAAAACGGTCTATATTTGCAAAAGGTTGAGTAACTAATTTTTATTTCACTAGTGGTGATAAATTTATTGTAGAGATTTTTCAAACTCATCATCAAGTATCTTTTTGTCTTCTTAATTCCTTGTCTCGTTATGAATTCTTTTTTTCCAGCTGCTTGTCTGCTATTAGTGTCCTCTTCATAAAAATTGTGAATCTCTTTAATGATAGTTGTAAAATGTATTTTGGACTTTTTATTTGGACTTTGGCTGTTTTTATCTTTTCTTAATCTATGTAACTTCACTCTGTATCTACTGTTAATTATTTTAAGCCTTTGAATTTTCTGTTCTTTAAACCTTAACTTGTTTCTAAGATGCACTATAAATCTTTTTAACTTTGACAATGGGCTATTAATTTGAGGATCTTGATTATCGTTCAAGTCTTCCAGTGGATCTTCTTCTTGAATTCTTGGGTTAACATCTTCATCTGGCTCCATATTTACTTCTTGTATTGTGGAGTTTTCCTTATTCTTACGCCTATAATTTCTCTTATTAATTTTCCATTGTTTTCGTTTCGCTCTCTTTTCCCTGTCTGTCATTTCTGTAATGTTTTTTAACTTTTTGGTTTCTCTTCGTCTTTGATAACGTTCTCTTTCTTTTTTTAACAATTCTGCATATTTTTCGGGTTCGTTAAGTTTAATAAATTCATAATGGTTTCTTTTACTAACATTCTTCTTTTCTTTACTTACTCCTGAACTCACCTTCGGCATTTTTTCCAATTTACTGGAAAAAAAAAACAGAAACTAATCTTAAAACTAAAATAACAACGCCGCTTATAACAAGACCACGCTAAGAAAAACGACATTTAAAAAAAGTTATTTTTATAAACAAAGACAATCTCTAAAAGAAATATAGTGGTTGCATATGTTTTAGACGAAAACCGAAAATTCAAAATCAAAAATTTGGACTGTTTAGTGACATAGTGTAAGCACCTTCTGCATATACTAGGCCGTATCGCGGTCATGTACAAATATATCTCTTATTTACCAGAAATCGAAAGCAAACTTGGCTATATGAAGTCATTACCGTAACCTGAATGTCCTTACCGTAGCCTGTAAATTTACACGGTGAGGACAGTAGGGGTAAGGACATTTTGAACATTTTCCAACATTAGGTGCTTTAATAACTACTGGACAGATTCCAATAATCATGCAGGGATAAACTGCACCTTTTTACATAATTTCACACAGTAAATAACAAAATAAAGAACTTACTTACTTGTATATATAGCTTTTTGATGGTAGGGACACTTTTTATATGTTCGTGGAAGAACGCGTGCCACACCGGTAATTAGAGACACAGCCGACATTCACAGTGGTTCTCGGCACACTGACGGCGTACGCGTCGCGACACGTCACTCAAGATGGAGGACGGGTGCGATCAAAACACACAAACTAACATTTCGTGATGAATTTGGTAAGGACTGATTTTTGACATCCCTTTATATTACAATAAAAAGAACATATTTAAACTTAATATAATATTATTTTTTAACCGTATATAGGCAAGGGTCATACGAATCTAGAAATGTCACATTGAAGACAATTTGACACGAAATATTGGATTAAATAATTAATTAACGCAGAAAATGCGGTTTGTTACATCGCATTTTAGTGTCTACAAATCTGGAAAATCATTTTTTTGGGATATGCCGAACCTATATGATTACTAATAGATAAAGTAATCATTAGAAAGACAGTTATTAATGCAATTAATTTTTAAACCATCAAAATAGCGAGAAAATTAGATGTTAGGCAGCTGTTACTGTTTTTTTTGTTATTGGCGGAAATGCCCACCTACACATATCAAATAAATTTTTAAATATAAAAAATACATTTAAAATAAAGTATTATATATATATATATTGTAGAACACTACTACTAAATGTAGCAATGGGGCTTACAAAATGCACGTTTACTCCATTGACATCTTAAATGGTTGGCCGAATCGATGAAACCAACTAAGCTACGCACTTTTTTTAAAGACAGCTTCTATGTTAAGCAGGCACCGCACTTCGTTATGCGCTATTCGTTATGTGTCTACAACGTATTCGCCCGAATATTTGTGATGCGCGCAAACAACAAACACGCCACCACACTTCGAACTGGTATGGTGGTAGAGATGTGTCATTGTCATTTTTATGGTGAACGAAACGAAACCATACGAACGAACGAAACACATTATTTTAATTTTCTTTTTATTTTATTAAATTTAGAGAAACAATACTTAAATGAAGTCTAATTATTTGGATCACATGATAGACTAATTTAATCGTTTAATCGATTTATCATATTTCAAAAACTGTTTTATAGTCTATGGTTGTTAGTTATGCACAGGGCATTGTCATTTTTAATGGTCAACGAACGAATGAAACCTATTATTTTAATTCCCTTTTTATTTTTATTAAATTTACAGAAACAATACATAAATGAAGTCTAATTATTTTTATCATATGTTAGATTATTTTAATCGTTTAATTGATTTATCCATTTCAAAAACTGTCTATAGTCTATGGTTGTTAGTTATGCACAGGGCACTTCACTACCCGTGCGAAGTGTGGGCAGTCGATGCGTGTATTCGCCTTAATCGTGTCTTTTGAAGTGTGTCAAAAAACCGACAAGTCGACGGATACGCGTATTCGTTAATAAAGCGTACGAATAAAGCGAATATTGGCGAATAAACTCTCCACACTTCGCCGTATTTGCGCGAATAACCCGCATAACGAATAGCGCATAGCGAAGTGTGGTGCCTGCTTTAGGAATATATTTTTGCGTCGCGGAGCACTTTACAAATATACAAGAAACGGACACAAAAACAAGACTCAGAATAACAATTTGTGGATTACACAAAGTATTTCCCCGTGTAATATTTGAACCCACAACACTGGCACAGTAGAAAGCAGCGTGGGGACCACTTAAACCACTAGACCCTCCGTGCAGAATATAACGAATGTCTGTATGTATTTAGATAATGCTTACTTATTTTATAAATTTTGACTGCCTCGTTGGTCTATTGGTTAGCGTATGCGGCTGCTGATCAAGAGGTCTCGGGTTCGATTCCCGGGTCGGACCAAATATTATTTGTGTGATTCACAAATGTTTCTTTCGGAGTCTGGTTGTTTTCTATGTATACTATGTATGTATTTACAAAAAAAAAGTATGTTTATGTATTTATATCAATTGTCTAGTACCAATAACACAAGCTCTGCTTAGCTTTGGACTGGATGATGTTGTGTGTCAGATGTCCAAAATATTTATTTATTTATAAATTATAAAGTAACTCTGGCTGTCTCTCTATCTGTTGGGCTTGTACGGCAAAACTACCGAACCGATTAAAGGAAATTTGCTACAAAGGTGTCGAAAGCCAGCGGAAGGAAATAGGCTACTCTTTACCGCAACTACCAATATACAAGCAGGCGAGCTGGGTGAAAGCTAGTGTTTTATGTGTGTGAGTATTGATGTTATAGTTAATAGATTCAGTTACATGTAATAATCGTGTTCTATTAACTTGTGGCACCTGGTAGTTCCCACATTTTGACCTAGAATGGTTCTATAGAATTCCGATATAGCCTTGCGCTTGAATTGTAATGATATTTTCATTGTAAATCAGTCAACAGCTTATACTATTAAACGGGTACATTAATTTATTTACAATCCTAACATGGCAAATAAAGTTTAAAATACATTCATTCATGTTCAATAGCGCATTTTCTTTTTAGATAAAACGAGCAAAAAATGAGCTGTTCATTATATCTTTCTGTTAAATAAATTAAAATAAAATTCCTAATCGATTATTACTTTTAATTTTCTGTCAATTTTTTTTAAACCAATTAATGGACGCAAAACCATCTATAATAATATTGTCGGAATTATAGGGCAGCTCAAAACATACCTATAAGCATTCTTCAACATAAAGAATACAGGAAGTATAAATATAGAAATGTGCGTATAATATTGTATTCTGAACAAGACTGTTCTGTCATCGACATTGATTCATTACAGTCACAGCTTTATGGACACGTGTCTTACAAAAGATAAATGTCCCGTCCTGTCCGTAATGGATGGATAGTATTACATGATAGTGTAAATTTCTACATAAAGTGTTTTGTGCTTGTTTTTTTTGTTTCATAAAATTGCTTGGAAATTTTGATATTATACGTCTAAGAACTGATACTCATAAGCTTAGTACTCATAAGCTTAGAACTTTAGTATTTGCTTTGGTAATAGAAACAAAGGTGTGAACGTGATTGAAAAAAAAACCTGGAAATAATTAGCTTGAATAGCATGATCGTGAAAGACGGAGCACCAAGTACTAGACCTACAGGATCTTGTAGTTTTGAAAGCTGATGGTTTTTATGTTTAGTTCTTTGAAATTTTTCTACCTACTTGCTTTACTTTTAAAAATTGAGTATTTTACCTACAAAATTGGTTGTGTCCAATTTGCAGCTTCATGTCCGATTGGGCCCTAGTCGCTTACAGATAACTATCAATTTGCATCACCATAGTATAACGCTTCTATTTATATTTCAATTTCTTTAAAAATATAACTCTTGCACTAGAGAACTATCCTGTATCGCGAGGTACTTCACAAACATTCATTCAAACCTACCCCATGTCAGTAAGCTCACTTATACCGCTTAGTGACAGAAAGGTAACTCACAAAGTCCATTAGGGTGCTGAATGTCAACCGCAACCGTTCACGAAAGCTATCGACTTCAAAGTGTCCACATTCATGAGCTTCATATAGATCTCAGTTACACACAAAAGCTTTGTAGTGACTCAGTGTGAAGCGATAGCCTTTTGAGAATAATTCCCGTGCCGTGTAAGTAGTGTAGCTCAGTTACCGACATGTAGTATTACAAATCTAAGTGTTTAAATGTTAATGTTAATTTGTTATATTTTGGGTGTAGACTAGCTGTTGCCTGTTGTTTCCCTCGCATGCTTATTTAAACCAAAATAACTTATATACCACTGTTCGTCCTATTTATCCTTTGGTGGTTAAAATTAAAAAAAAAAAAATGTCGGCTTTAATAATATAACAAGCTGACCCCACGAACTGCGTCGATTGACTTATCACTTAATTATTTTACATTCTCAGAACCCCTCCAATAAAACTTATCAGATAATTTTTTTATTGATTTTTTCCTTAAAACCACCCTCGTACTTCAAGGAATATTATAAAAAAAGAATTAGCGGAAGTGGTCCAGTCGTTCACGCGTGATGGCGTGACCAAGGGAAATAGGGATTCATTTTTATATATATAGATAGATAGATAAGCATCAGATGCCAAAATTAAAAAATTCTAGGCCCAAAAATGAAGAATGCTTTGTGTTTATGAATCAGTCAGTTCCAGGCAAGTTTTATAGAAATGTATAGATTTATCTTGAAATGTGAAAAAAAAACAAAATTCTTATCGCCAAGGAAACCTATCAAGCAACATGTGCATTTAAAAATATTTATAGGCTACAAGGTAATCACAATGAGTGGTCAATGTGTTGTAAAAATGAAATTAAATATTTGTTTTAATGTTCTCGATAAGATTTACGTGTGTATATTATACGTGTTGTTAGAAAATCTACTGTGTTTGTCATACTTTTTGTTATATATATGAATAACGTAAGATTCCATAGAAAGCCACCTGGCTAGCTATGTCTAGCAGTCGATCATCAAAAGCCGCTGATGGGATGTGAATGTTCAACATGATGAGTGAAATTATCAAATACGAGTAATTTGAGGTATAAAGTACTGCAACTAAATTTAATTTCGCAAATGATTATGTTTGCTAAAATAATTTCGCAAATCATTTTAATTATTAATTGTTACCTACCCACCTACCTACCTAAATAATATGATTATTTATTTGGAGAACCAACAAAAACATACACCTTAAAATCTAAAATACACAAAATTTTAAGTAAACAGTAGCATTGGTGCCGCCTTATTTATAGGTTGCCACGAAAAGCAATTGTTACTTCATTTATCAGTGCCATTAAATTTTTAATAAAAAGCAACATGATTTCAAAGAATTATTATGTCCGTATTCCATTTTAAAAGGGTAGAATTTAATTATATTTTATAAATAAAGGTAAAATTTAATTTAAGTTATCGTTATTTAATGGTAACTATCCATTTTCGGGTTGATTTTTTTTAATTTCGAACATGCAATGTCAAGCTGATTGTTAAAAGAGATTTGTTAATATCGACCATATTTGCCAGTCCACCGAGTGACGTCATCGAAGTATCTATTCGGTGGGGTGTGGGGGCAAACTGAACAGATTTGGGTTAATGCTGTACGTTATTTTTATATCACCTTTCAGCGGGGTGGTATCCAAATTGTGCTGATCTATCAGTAAAAAGGTTTTATACGGGATTGCAGCTTCGGTTGTGTTTAAAAATGGGATGAAATAATAGTTTTTTATAATATGATACCACTGAACATAGGTGAAATTTTAAGAACTACAACATTTTTAAACGTAACGATTGGCTATAATTTGAATATAGAACAATAACTGTCACCGTCGTTTATTCTAGTTTATGCGGTATTTTTTTATCTACCCACGTGTAAGAAAATATTTATATAACTATACATCATTAAATATTCCAAAAAAACTAAATTACATTTTCGTTTGAAATATTTTAAATTAAAATAAATTAATTTGAAAACTATTTATTGCATTATCAAAACATTTCTCTTATGTATGTTCAGTAAAATTATTCTCAATCAAAATAATTGTACTTTAAAAAATTTATTTACTATTACCACGTTTAATACAGTTATAAAGAAATACGACAAATAACTGAACTAAATAGCGTCAATAAATTTTGATAGTTTAGAGATAAGTAGGCAGGTAAATGTGAAAAAATGTTGAATATCCTGAAACCAATCCATATCGAATATTTAGGACTGCTCATCATTGTCCTAATGGATCCTATCTCAGGTAGATACGGATACTTACCAGTATTCGTCCGGTGGTGGTCTGACCGGATATAAGTTCGCCGGCCCAGTCTTTCGCTTCGGTCATGAACGTCCCCTCGAACTCCTGTTTGTTCTGGCGTGCCGCCTTTTGCTCCTTCTGCTTGGGGTCGTTGGGAGAGAGTTCTGGCTCCTTTGTGCAGCAGACGAACGCGCACGCGCGCCATAATAGCACCACCAACAACCCCGCAATGAACGTGAAAATCGACGAGAGGAGAAAGCACCACCATTTTCGGACACTGAGGCAGTTTTCATTTTCACTGAACTCGCCAGTCGACGCGGTAGTCGCCTCTTCCTCGGACGAAGCCATTCCCCGAGGGCACGAGGCATCCAGTCAGGCGCGCCATGCACGTGTAGCGATGCGCGCGCCCGCACGCCGTGACCGCGCGCGACTGAGCGACGGCGCCCCGCCCCGCCCCGCCTCCGCGGTCGATGGAACGCGATCGATCCGCGCCGGCGCGTAACGCACTGCACTACCGAACCGACTTCGTCGACATCGTTCCGCCCCGGTCACCACCTTCTGGTCACCGGTGTTCACCACTGATTGCCTCAGCTACTCCTCAGCTCGATCCCTCAGCATCGTCAGTGTGATATGACTGCTTTTATGACTGCAGATGTTTCCTTATATAATTTTGTCGATGTCATAGCAGAACCGTCTGCTCCATTACGTCCGTCTCGCGGCAAGCTCCACACTCGAGTGCTGATCTTTTTGTAATAACGTAATTAAACACAGAATTTGGCGATTTTAACTAAGGTCAATGTATTCAGCCCGTGTCCCGATAAGTGTAGTGCTACGCCGCCCTACTGCGTCAGCGTCCTCTACGAAACTCGTAGACGTCTAAGTTCGCTACGATTGGTCGAGCAAAATGCGACCGAAGATGTGTTCGGTTTCGTTCTAAAAGTATCCATTTGTATTTTCTTTGTTACGCTGCGGGTGTTTTAAATACGATTGTAGTAAATACAAATGAGGTAATTATAACATAATGGTAGTTTTTTTTGTAACTGTGATCTATTTGATATTACCTAACATTTTTAATGTTGACAATATCTACGACATTGAAATACGAATTTATTTTTGTTGTCGCTATTATTTATAATGGTGTCTGGTTCCAAATATAGCTAAGGGGACAGCTGTCTGAATAAATATTGCGTTTTATTGGCAGTATTTAGTGTGGCAAAGAATGTTTTCGAATTTTCGTCACGTGAGAACTCCCTCTGACGTAATATGTTTATAGATACCTACTGGATGTTCGTATTGCCGGAACTGAAATTGTCACATCGAATTTGCAACAGACATTTTCATTACATTTTTAGTATTATTTTAACAGTTATTTGTGCCTTTTTTGAACTAAATGAAATAGTAATACTAGTTTTAAATACTCTTTTGAAACTTAAATTAAATATAATTTACCTACTTAATAATAAATTTATTTAGTTGTCATTGTTATAATAACTTTTGGCTATTTAAATTTTTATGGTATCGCGTAAGGTCTACTTTTTTGAAAAAGGTTGGTGATTGATTAGATTAAATAAAATATTAAATAATTCCTCTTCTGTCGGTCAAATGGTGAAAGAGCCGCGCCAGATCATGAGCCCAGAAAACCTGCCGGAGCTAGCTGTTCTCCCGTAAGGAAGTCCGACCATGTCACCCCCAGCATTGGTCGCGACATTACTAGTGACTTCTGAGGAATGGTAAGCCGCCGTATGGTTAAAAAGTATTCCACGTGTTCGCTGCATACTACCTTCCTTGTTGGAATAGATTTCACATAAAATGTTCCATGAAGTAGGCATTCACATGCAAAAGATTTTAAAACTTCTTCCTCAAGAGGTCAGAACTGAGTAGAAGAGTTTCCAAAAAAGAAAAAATATTTTTAAAGTTAGTAATAATGAAAAATGTAATTTTATGTGCCAATTATTAGAATAGTACATTGTTCACCGAGGGAGGAAAGCGACCGATTACTAGCGAGGGAGCAGATTGTGGCCCGAAGGCGCAGCCTAGGGCCACAATACTCCCGAGGTAGGAATGGGACTTTCACCCGAGTGTTACACAGTGCTTTATACTACACCTGTGAGGAACATTTAAAGTATTTTTAAAATAAAATCAAAATGTAAGACACAATTTAGCTTAGAAGAAATATTTTTGGCTATTCAAAGGTTTTTCATAGAGAAGTGGGCTAGGCAGGTCTGGGCCTTACTACATACTTGCTATTTCGTAGCAGCTGTAAAACAGAGCAGTGTACGACATCGTTTATAAAACTACATGTGCAGTCTGAGTTATTTTCAATGAAATACCTTTGGATGGTCTAAAAATTTTCGTAGATCACTCAGGTATTAAATTATCTTAAAATAGTAATAAATGGGCATATACGCATATACTTTAGAGAAGATTCTATAACTTTCTCAAAATATTGTAGATGTTTTATTTAATATTAACTTTATTATTTATTTGTTTGTTAATTATAGTAGTATATTTCGATTTGCAATATTTTTGTTTATCATTGTAACATGCAATCTTACGTTTTTCGAGTGATTAAAGTGTAAATTTTAATAAATATCTCACATAACGATTAAAAAAATCTAATTTGAGTTTTTTCATTTTTGGCATTTTCTGAGAAGATTTACTATGGTAATAAATATATATATTTACACCATCGGAAAGTAGAGATTTCATCAAATAGAAAACACCCTATTTTTTTTAAAAAAAGGTAATATTTTGACGGACGAATTTTCGATTGAAAATTAGGGATTTTTTTCGGTATTCAGTCAAAATGAGGTGAAAAAATAGATATTTCAAATCAAATAAATTACAGTCTAATCAGGACATGAAAAGCTAAGTTTTCACAAAATTTCGTTAAAAAATTATTTTATTTGTAAAAGATAAAAATAAAAAACCAAAAACTTGGTTTTTTGAATTTTTCACATAAAATTTGAGATTATGTGATAAAAGTGTCAATGCAAAAGTAGTAGATCTTTTTATTACCTACAACTTTGCCATTTAACTTTTTTCCATTGGACTTGTGGTTTTGCAGGAAATCGAGATAAGCCATTTTTTTCCCTTAAAACCCCCCCCTCTCCCCCTTCCCGACCTCAGATCGCCCGTAATTTTTTTTCCTTTAATTTTTGCAATATTCTCCTCCTTTTACAATGGGTTTCATCCTACTATAATTTATTTTGTTTTCAAACATTAAAAGCACTGGTCTATTAAAACAGAAGCACAGTGAACACATACATTGTTAGACACATACATATCAATACTATACTACGGGTATCAAACTATCAAGGTCTCTCATAATGTTAGATTTTGGATATGCTCACATTTTTTCAAAATTAGCGAGTTTTTATTTTCCTTAGATGAGCAGTGGTAATGCATAATCGTATTTTATAAATCACATTTATTAGTAAAGATATTTGGACGACAGTAATTCATCATTTGTAAGTATCTACAAAGTAAGAATGAACAAACTCAACATTTTTAGGAACTAGAATAAGTTAATTTGTATATAACTGAAGTAACTTAAGTCTACGGGTATATGCAAATACATAAAATTGAAGCGTTTGTTTGTTATATCTAATGAACAGATTTTACTAAATGCATATGAAAGTATGTAGTGTAGGACGCCCACAGGCGAGGTGGAGTGACAACCTGCGTAAGATGGCTGGCAGGAGCTGGATGCGAGAAGCCGAAAATCGATCACAGTGGTGTGCAATGGGAGAGGCCTATGTCCAGCAGTGGACTGCGATAGGCTGATGATGATGATGACATGAAAGTATACACTGCACCTGCATCAAAAAAGCAATTTTTTTTTGTACGTTTGTTTCGGCTAATCTCTGGAACGGCCAAACAGATTTTGACCGGACGTTCACTGGCAGTTAGCTTCTTACATATGGAGTAACTAGACTTATTATTTTAGACTAGCATTGCTTCAAGGCATTACTCGTGATTTACAATAATAACCTTAGGTAAAGCCACGGAACTCACTTTTTTACTTACAAAAAAGTATTCCTCCAGAGTATATATGTCCCTGTACTAAATTTTCAATTTTCATCGGCCCTCAAAAATAATACAGGAAATAATTAAAACTTCATAATATTTTAAAAGCAGTATTTATATTAATTATTTTCAGAAAAAGTTGTCGGGAAAAAACTAACAACGTAATTTAAATGTCTATTATCGCATAGAAGCAATCAAGGGTATTTGGCATTCGGCCAAATAGGCAAAAATTTCAGATATACAAAATGTCGAAGACCTTTGCGTTACTTTAAATTTGCAAATACTATAGAGAGAGGTTGTAGTTGTAAAACTGCCAAGTGGATTATACAAAAATACAAACAACGAACCGTATGTACTCCTTATTTAGTTTTAAGTAGCGTAACGTAGCCTCAGAATTTATGAAAAGTGGGTAGACAACTATAATTATATTCACAAAAAGCTTCTTTGTTTTCTTTGCGACAAAAAATCAGAATTCCAGGTTTTTTAATATGTAGATACATTTAAGCCTACCAAAGTGATTTTTTCTACCTGATGGAAAGCATGAGTAGAATCCAGGAGTAGGTAATACGCCCGAAGTCTAAACTAAGCTTCACGACTGCTATCTTATGATAACAACAAGGACCGACTGCTTAACGTGACCTCCGAATCACGGAAACATATCATGCCACAAACGGTCACCCATCTAGGATGGCCGCAGCAGTAAACACATTTATATACGAAATTGAACAATGCCCAGCAATTTGGTATATGAAATGGAAATAATACAGACGACGACGACCAAATGGAAAGAAACCTTTAGTTTGATGCGGGCCATGTACAAAGCCGTCAGGCGCAGAGGCGCGGTAAAATCTGTTCGAAGAGGCAGATGCTGCTCACACCACATATCGTGCAAGTGAAAACATACAATAGCGCCATCTACCGACGAAACACTGAACCACGAGTAACTTATCCTGAATAGCGATGTAGAAACTCTTGATTTGCATATACACAACTGCCCAACATCAACTGTTTGGAGGTGGTCCTCCAGACACGATCACCTTGCCTAGTCGGAGGATTGTCCCTTTGTGTTTGGGGGAACATAATAGTTCCGTCCGCAGTGGTGACCTCGACGTGATTGGGAGCAGCCTTTAAAGGAGCAGATATGCTGCAGTAGCAGCATCGCCGCCATCTTGTTCAGTCCTACAGCGATGACCGTCAGTCAAGTCTCAGCCAGCCAGCAACTTCATCCTTAACAGGGATACCACACGCAGGAAGCGACCGCTCCAGCCTGGTTAACCCTACCGCCTCCTCGGTGTCTAGGCAAAGCAGACTGCACCTATGGTACACTTAGGCAGAGCACCTCTCTCCCGACTACGCAGACTCACTGAGGACTTCACCGCAGCACCGCGCACCACATGCGATTCTGACTCACTGGGATCTGCGGACTTCAACTCCGACTCACTGGGACTAGCGGCATACAATCGTGACTCACTGAAACTAACGGCACTCAGTTCCTACTCACTAGAACTACCTATCCTGACACTGGCATACTGCACAATAGAGCACAGATATCTGACTCATCATTATGTCGATCTCCGGTCTTGGAGAGGAGTGTGATGTGGCGACTACCACATCTCGAGCAAGCGAAAACATACAACAGCGTCATCTACCGAAGATACACTGAACCACGGAGTAGCTAATCCTGATATAGAAAGTTTCGCGCCTATTAGCATATACACAACTGTACAACATCAACCGTTGGGCAGTGGCACGATCACCTCGCCTGGTTGGACGATCCTGATCCTTTATGATGGAGGGACACAAAACCCCTTCCTACACAGCAATTAAAAAAATATTTTTCCTTGTATTAATCAATATTGATGGCAAGGCTATCTAAGATCTAACTATTTGTAAGTTTATTTTATACAAGAATAAACTTAAATACAGAAACTACAGAGAAATTTCATTGTCAACCGACTCTGTATCATAAACCCATGAAGCCCAGCTCAGATAAGTCAAAAATAAGGTGTTCACGACACAATCAATCCTCAGTGATATGCAAACTTGTTACGATTTTTTTATTTATTAATATATTTTTTGGTCAGGTTAAATTGATGTTTATTAGTTCTCAATATTTCAGTGGCGAGACTTACTAGAAGTAGCCACGTATGTATTCCACCCACAAGATTATCCAACGACCTGGCCTGGTGAAGGTTAAAGAAAGGCGTTTAATGCGGGCACAGGAACGTCTTTGTAGTGAAGAAACTATGTCCAGAAATGAAATGGCAACATCACTAAATATTTTTTCTTAAATGATGGTTTCTTTAGTTATTTTTTGTATAATGTTTGTATCATTTTTAACATGATAAAAATATATTAAAATTCAATACACTATAGTTCTTTAATTACAAGTACTAATTTAAATAAGTTTCGATACACAATCCCGTGTTTCCGCGAATCAAGGCAATTAATATTATCTTCTCCAGGTTCAGGGTCACGCCTTATTTATTAAAGTTTTTAAATATCTAAAATATATTTTTATATAATTTGTATTAGCAACAACACAAGCATTATAGCTGAAAAACATTTAAGCCAGCTTAAAGGGTACGCGTGGAAAATCATAATGGACCGTCACCCCACCGGGGGTTACGTCGGGGTGGTGTGTCCGACTAACCGAACCGACTAAAAACTACACAGTGTGCTATCTGCGCGCTTCTCTGTTTAGGAGGAAAAGTCCAGGGTCAGATCTCCTTCTGGACTCCTCCCAGCGCCAGCCCGCTCCTAATGCGGGCACCGTCTCTGTAGCGACCGCTTTAAAACAGCGTCGTTCGTTCCATGGCCGTTAACGAGAAATTTTCTCCGATGAAAGGGTACCTACCTTACTCAAACGTACGCTCCAACTTGTATAGTTTTCTATTGTTAAAATCGAGCAGTTCAAACGTTAGTTGCCCTTGTGATCACGGTTGTCCTCCATGGCCTTACACAAATCTTTTTGGCATCCGTTCCACATGTGACCGCTACGTTACTACATAAAAATTCTGAACGCAAGTTGTCGTGGTAGTTGATCAGGTACCGTTCCCTTTAAAGTCAATCAGATCGTTATCGATCCTCCTAGATACAGAGATTTTGCATTATTTGCAGAGATCAATAAGGTATAATGTGGTAATATACTATGCTCTAGTAGGCATCATTTCATTATTTAATGATTCGTGGATACATTTTGCATCATGCTCGCAGTTCAGCGCTCGTTGTAGATGTCCGTCTAGTACCATTAAAATTTTCTAATCTATTATATATGTTCTTGATAAAGATAGTAACAGGTTGTTGGCTGTTCTCCAGTAAATACTAAAGGTGTATCCTATTTGCAATTGTAACGCCTTATGAAAATTAATTGCAATAAAGATTTATTGCAATTAATTTTCATAAGGCGGTTATGATGAAGGATTATGAGAATACATTGTTTGTGTACATGTATTTTACTGTTTATGATGCGTATTATTCATTATTTTACTCTAATTAAACACTTCTATTGAGTTTCTATTAATATTATTGTTTATTAAACGCTTGCCGAGGTTACTCCACTATGTCTGATGGAAAGCATGAGTGGAATCCAAAAGTGGGGGGTGTCGCAATATTCACTGCAAATGCAAGCAGTATGGCGACCCCCATTATGGTGGCCTAGTGAGATGCTTTTCCACGTCCCGTTTAAAGGACCCGGGATCTTAGTCCTTCCTGCAAACACATAAGCTGACAGTAAGTTCCAATTTTAAACTGGCACAAGAACGAAGATCCGAACCGCTTAGTTCTTCCACTTTAAAGGGGTGATTAACCAGGCCAGCACGTATTGTTCTGGAGGGAAAGGGATCCGTTGGATGAGCTCTTTAGAACACACCCCATGGTAAAGGCGGTAGAAGTCTGCTACAGAGGCGACATCTCTTCGCAACTGTAAAGGTTAGAGGAACTCGGTAGCTTCAGAACTTTTTACGATGCGAACTGCTCGGCTCTGCAACCGATCGAGAGCGTCAAGCAAATACTGCGCGGATCTATTGCTATCTAGTGAGCGCGCAAACCTATGTCTTTTGGCATTGAACTCGACCAGATCCTCATCTCATTGATTGATAATCCTCAGAAACCGGTCGAGTTCAGCGGTAAGTTCTTGTTGATTTTCCTTAACATCTGCCTATTTAACTGTCGGATGACCAAAATATCATCCATGCACTGTGCTGTCGTTTGCTGTACACTAGTTTCGAGCATAGACATCTTGATCCTTTTTGATCACTTAAAACTCTGAAAACATAGTTACTTTAGTAAAATCATGATTTAATACCTTATTCTGTCACGAAAGCTTTTATAAAATAATCTATTTTCTTTTTTTATACCTGGACCTGGATACTATTACAGTCTAAAAAGTAAGAATTTATCAAATAATATCAATACTAGCACATGAACCATCCCAATAGAATTCCAAAAATGTTCACTTAGGCGATTCACACACTGGCGACGCGGACACGCGCGTAGGCGCGGGGCAGCCATTGCAGCCTATAAATGTGTTTACTGCTGCGGCCCGCCCCGTCTAAGCGCGCGCCGGCAGAATCTGCTAGCGGCACGCGCTCACGCGTCGTAGCGTGTCCAGTGTGTTGGACCTGGCGTGTTTCCTATACTAATCGATGTTCTTGCATACAATATTAAAATCTGCCACTCCGCGCTACGCGACGGAGCGCGGTGCAGTGTGTGAATCGCCTTACATCTGTCAATCATCTTGCTCAATAAAATGTTATTTATTCACTTCGTCGATGAATGTTCTATTCTGGGTTTCTGTGTCTCTACTTTTTACTCTTTAACATTTACAATCTACTCAATTTTAGATTGCTGATAATTTACCTTATATCTTAGCTTATTACCAACAAATTGAAGAGCTCAGAGCTTTGTCTTTTCGTGGTATGTGTGTCTGTGGGACATTGATAGCAATAATTATAAAAACTAAATTTTTTGGCAAGTCTATAGATTCCAATATGTGGACAAATTTGTTTTATTTACGCAACTCCTGCATACATCGTGCGTCAGACATGAAACAGCCACAAAGAACACTCGAACTCAAAACGACAATTTGTAGATGACACGAAGCGTTGTCCAATGACTGATTTTAACCCATAACACTTGGCGCAGTAGAAATCGGTGTGGCAACAGCTTAAACCACTAGGCCAACCGTGTAGTCTGATTGAGAATATGGAGTCTCACCACGCCTTTTCATCCCGTGGATGTCATACCGACCTAGGAAACTAAATAAGAAGAACAACAGCACTGAAATGAGAAGTAACTTTGATACCAACTTTAACCCGTTAGAGCATAATGGAGTTATAGGCTAAGACCTCTTTGCTAAGGAGAGGTCTATCAAGAAGTTGACCATCGTTAGTATGTTAATACAAGCTCTCCTTAGTTTGGGACTAGATGGTAGTATAGTAAGATGTCCGAAATGTTTATTATTCCAAATCGATGATTAAAAATTACTGAATGGCAAGTAGTGCTCCTATCTGATTTTGGACATAGCAGCGAGTCTCAAGAAAGCCAACTATTCAAGAGATATTTTAGTGCATATCCCGCACGACCGGGAAGAGATCAGGCGCAGGATTGACCATTTTTACATGCTCTCTGTGGCACGGGGCTTAAGATCCAAACTCCAATCTGCTAATTTGTATTCATAAAAAATGAATACACTATTTTTCCCAACCCGGGAATCGAACCCGAGACCTCTTGATCGGCAGTCGCATACGTTAAGCGCGTGATCAACGATGCAGTCAATGGTAATAATCGTCTTTCAGTATATAAAGCCATAAGGCGACATTTTTCGACCGAGTAATTAATAACATGATTAATATGATCACAGTGTTAAGCAACTACATAATTATATTATAATTTATTTTACTTCGTTAACTGTCTTAGAAATTAAATTACATTGAGACTAAATTTGACTTTTTACCCAAAGTTTTTGCAAACATTAATCTTTGCAAAAGCTTTTCACATTATTAATCTTCATTCTTTTAATAAGACATGAAAATAATTACTGATACAACTATAAAATTATACTTATTTTAATATGTTTAAGTATTGGTAACTTGTTCTCCAATCCAAGATAAGTATGGTAGGTTTCCATTTTTGATGGGTACCGAAATGACCTCGCACACTTCATATGGATGGTTGCTGCGAACTAATTCAGTCAATCTGTCAACCTCTGAAGTTTTTGTTTTAATCATCATTAACAACTGAAAAAGAAAAAAAGTTGCATACTATCAATTCTACCACATTAAAATTATTTATACTTCTGAAATAAAATACACATCATAGATCGACAATAACAATTTAATGCTTAATCCAATTTTAGGTACAATTCTTTTGTTTATACCAAGTTGCTTCAAATATGTTCCTTTAGAAAATATGCATAACCAAATAATCTAACAATCAATATATCAAAATAATCAATATAAAATATTAATTGAGATATTTATAAATTTCTTGCCGCAAGTCAACGAAGAAATACTATTACACAGTTCTTGCCTTCTCTAATTCTTATCTAAGGGTGAAACTTCAGATTAGGACTTTCACTTTTAGAGCAACACACGGTTTGTGTGTGTTGCCAACTCGAAAGAACCACTCCCCAAGTACCATATATGGTAAACATGAACATGTTCATTTAAATAATTCGAATATTAGTTAGAAAGTCATCAAAAGAGATTTTCAAGTAAACATTTAACTTTTATTTCAGGTACTATTTTATATTGAACTTTAACAATCCACTCTAGCTATCTTTAGTTGATATACTTGGCCACATGTATTTAAGTTATTATTTTAAAAAGCATTCTAAGATTTTTCTCAACAATCAAAGTGACTCCAAGCCAAAATTCATTGAAATTGGTAAAAGAATATCAGATGGACAGTTATTTTCTCATTTATAATACAAAAGTATGGATATGGAAGTATGGTTGATAAAATTATTGCATGAAAATATAATATACCTCACTATCCTCATTCATTTCTCCTTTCCATTCATATATTGAAGTGACTTGTGGTATAATATTGACACATGCAGCAACTTTATTTTTAACCAGTAAACGTGCAATAGTTTTACCATGATCCATAGATGGTACGGTCACATATGCAATGGAGTACTTGTCTGAAACATAATAAGTCTATTTTAAACTATCTATGGTTCAATGAAGTTAACTAACTGTATAGAAAAAAGTAATTGGAGTGAAAGTCAATTTCTTTATTTTTATTATAAGCCTTTAAGATAAAAGTTTGCAGCACATTGACCAGAATGGAGCGAGGTTGTGAAGCGTTTAGCTCACCTCGGCGCCAAGCCCGATGAGCTTAAATCCCAAAGACTCGCCGTGATTCACTTTGTGCAAGGGAGTTTGCTGTGAAAATCGGCTATATAAGCCATCTCTGGGCGTATCAGCACCAAGCCCTATAAGGGGTCGAATGGCCGAAATCAGTCCGATTATTATAAATATGCCTTTACATTGTGAAATGCTTTCTGGTGTATTGTAAATCCCACAGTTCCTCCAGCTGTTTCCGCTATATTTATCGTGTCCTCCCATGTTGTTTGTTCTCCCCACTCCACCTACCTTCTCGGATACCAGACAGTTTTTATATTAATCTGATTTCCCGGATTTTATCTCATAACTGCCTTGGAGGCACGTGGTTGAAATAGTTTTCTTGATTTAAAGTACAATGAGCCATACGTAGATATTGCTCATTGTACTGTAAATCAACTGTTAATCAATCTAGTGTAGACTAGAAGTAGATAAAAGGTAAAAACTCAGCTCACCGGCTTCACTGCTTCCAGAAGTCATATTGTTGCGTGCTAGAACAACGCTAGGTCTAATAATAGTGAAATATAATGTAAAAAGGAATCTCTTGTTAAGAGATATAAGCATGTTATGCCTTTTGGCATTAATTTATGCCACTCTTAGAACATTAATATCTTCAGTAGTTTAACCATCTACAACAGATTTTTTTTGTTTGACTTTTCAAATTAATATGTCACAACTGTCAATGCTGTCAGCCTTGTCAGCTCTCTGTCAATTCGTTCTGAAATGTTCAAATTATTTATTGATAAGTATCTATTTAATCAATTATTCATACAAACTTTGTTTATCAAGGTTTAAGCAAAGATAAGCAGCAGCTGTTCTGCTGTTTCTCTTTTTAGGGTTCCGTAGCCTGATGGCAAAAAACGGAACCCTTAAAGATTCGTCATGTCCGTCTGTCTGTCCGTCCGTATGTCACAGCCACTTTTTCCGAAACTATATTGTTGAAACTTGGTAAGTAGGTGTATTCTGTGAACCGCATTAAGATTTTCATACAAAAATAAAAAAAGATCAATTTTTAGGGTTCGCCATACATGGAACTGAAACTAAAAATATTTTTTTTCGTCAAACCCATACGTGTCTCATCTATGGATAGGTCTTTATGAATGATAATGAGGTTTTTAATATCATTTTTTCCTAAACTGAATAGTTTGCACAAGAGACCATTCCAAAGTGGAGTGATAAAACTAAAAAAGTATATGATGTACATTACATGTAAACTTCCAAAGAAAATTGGATTGAACGAGATCTAGCAAGTAGTTTTTTTAATACGTCATAAATCATAAATCGCAATTCACCTTTCATTCAATCAATACACTATTATTAAAACTTCGATCAAAGTTACAATGAACTACAAGAATTTTTAATGGATGTTACTTGCTTCTACAGAACCCTTCATGGGCGAGTCCGAATCGCACTTGGCCGCTTTTTCTGATTATTAAAAAAATACTTTCACCAAAAAACCACTGTTATGTAGGTATATTATATACTAAAAAATATTTGTCATCAATTTGTTTTACCTACCTACATAAAATTCAGATTAATCAATACAATGAGGCATACTCTGTTAAGGATTAAGGAATATTCTTGTTTCTCTCTTTATGTTTCTAAGACAAAAACATAGTATAAGTTATTATTCTAGAACTTTATAAATTCTATTTCTAACTTTAAGTAGGTATCGTAATTGCAATTTAAACTGCGATTTTTTTATATTCTGTTAAAATACTTCCTAAATGGAGTCTTTAATTAAAATCTATGGGGTTCTCGAAGAACTCTCTCTTTCTCTGTGACGCAAAATTTCTTAGCATCTCTTTAAACTATACAAAAACTAGCTGACCCGGCGAACTTCGTACCGCCTTAAAATATTAATTCATAATAAAGTATTGATTTAGTTAAAGTTAATAACAGATAGTGACAAATCGACAGCAGCGGCAACTTATAGGCCCCAGCAGGTACTGCCAAAATCGCTTTGTTCTGTATTATCTTCAACAGTACTAATTTAAATTACATACTGTAAATGGCCATATTAATCTATATTAAATACACAATGTATTTAAGGTACTTAATGAGTTAAGGATTAATACTGTATTGCTTAAAATCGCTTTGTAAATAAGTCATTATTTCTCGTAAAAAGAAAAAAAAAATGGATATTGTGGGCTATCCCTAAGAGATAGATATATAGTGTCGCGGATTTTTTTGTAGACTTTCATAACATGTAAAATACTGTAGTACATTATTTTGATCTATCTCATAGGGTACAGTCAGCGTTTGCAATGTAAGCGTAAAAAACATCACATTAGAAACCTCTAAGATTATTATCTACTATATTATGCATATAATAATTATACATATACAATATTATACATAAACCTTCCTCTTGAATCACTCTATCTATTAAAGAAAAGGGCATCAAAATCCGTTGCGTAGTTTTAAAGATTTAAGCATACAAAGGGACAGAGAAATCGACTTTGTTTTATACATATTCTTAAAATACTGATTTAGGCTTTCAGTAGTTAGGCACATAATGACAGCTACAGATGAATAACCTACTTATGTCTAGATGATATGAATAAATCAGACTGTCTACGGAGGAAGTAAAACAAGTTCTTCTGTTCTTAAATCCTAAATTGATTTCATTGTGCTTTATTTTACTTTTTTTACTTTATTAATATTGGATTATCGTGTAACATGTATCATGCAATCATCATCATCAGCCTGTCGCAGTCCACTGCTGGACATACGCCTCTCCAATTTCACGCCACTTGGTTCGATCCTCGGCTTCTCGCATCCAGCTCTTGCCAGTCGTCTTGCGCAAATCATCACTCCACCTGGTATTCACTGTTGAAAGTATTCTTAAAATACTGATTTAGGTCATGTCAGCTACAGATGAATTACTACATATGTCTAGATGATTTGCAATATGAATAAATTAGACTGTCTACGGAGGAGGCAAAGCTACTTCTTTTGTTCTTAAATCCTAGTCTTGCCATATTAATATGATGGCATGCATGTTCTGCGCTTAGCCTTAAAATCTAGTTTAATAAAACAAGAATTAGTTTACTAGATATGTTTATTTTACTCGCTCCTAGATCCTTACAGGTTTAATTTAATACAGTGTTAAAATAAGTTCAAAGGGAATTTAGATTGACTTAGGTACCTAAATATTGCTGGGATGAGATGGGAAGATTTTTATACAAGCAAATAGGTTTTTAGTACTTATGCATAGTTTTATAGTTCACAAAGAAAACATGATCAAATTTATAGGTATTATTCCTATTTAATTTAGAGTTAGGATGGTATTTGTATTAGGTACCTACTTCTAAACATATAATTTGTAACAAACAATGCAACATCAGTTATAACGTAACAAAGTCGAAAAGATAAATTGTAGGTACCTACTGATTTTTGGTTTTGCAACATTGTCCTGCGTTTTAATGTGAATTTCAGACTACTACAGACAAGGTCTTGTATACACAAGCAAGATAGATAGTATTTAGCAGATTAGTGTTGAAGTCTTAGATATCCCTATTATCAGATATGAAGGAGATTGTAAATATACATATTTAGTATTTTAAACACAACACAGCTTACAATATTTTACAATCCTGAAGGAATGTAGCCTCTTCGCTTAAGTTGAAAATGATTTAAAAATCGATCGACTAGGCAATGCCGTAGAACTTTTTTTTATATAACTTTGACAGCCACTGACATGTGCTGAGCCTGGACTGAGTTTGTATTTTTTTACAACATTATTTACAATGACAAGTCTTGTACACACTTATCTACACAAATTAGTTCTAATATAATTATCATAATGTTTGTATTATAGTATTATTCAGCACTTATAATACTTATATACTTGTCTTACACTTATAACACCCTTGTTCAATAAAGAATGAAATAATTTTATTGAAATATAAAACTAAAAATCATGTGCACTAAACATGTTTCTAGACTTATTCATATTCAATTATAAAAATAAAACCTTTCGTTTTCGTAATAATTTTAAGCGACTTTTATTTTTATCTTTTACATTTAAATGTGTAGAGAAATCAGAGTCCGACTTCAGTAACGACCAAAATAAATTTAAATACGTACGTACCTAGGTAGTTTATACAGAAAGTTATATACCTATAGTTCTACCAACGCTTATTAGACCATTATAATATAATTATACTGGTCTATTGGATTTGAAAATCATTTAAACAACACCGTTTTACTTAATTATTAAATTATATTTAACTTAGCTGCGCAAGTGCAGCAACTGGGTAGCTTGATTTCTGTCTCATAGGTGCTGAGACCTTCGCTTGTTTTTTCAAAGGCTGTCGCTTTTCGAAAAACAAATTTTTGTCTGCAACTGGCTTCGTATCCTTGTTGAAAAATTGCAATATTGGCACAACCTTTACCTGCGGAACTGTTAAAGAAAAATAATAATAATTATATTCTGTTTCGATTACTTACTATTATTATACTTTAAACTAACATACTTTCAAAATTTTAAAAAGTATCTTATTTAATATAAAGATTTAAATTATTTTATTTAAAGATTCTATGTATGTGGGTACATTACGAGTATGTATTGGGCTAGAGTGTGCAAGGGTCTAATTTGCTAATTTAATAAATTTGAAAAACAAGGAGAGCTCTTACTTACAAATTGCATATTTCCACCCTGTAACCTTGTACTGGATTGTCATTTCTGTTTAACAAAGATTTCCATCTGCCGTCAGACCCTACAGCAGTTTTTGGGTAAATAACCTGAAAACATTGAACGCACCTTTTTTAAACACATGAAACATCTCAAAAACATATTTTACAGCCTGATTCAAACAAAACACATATTTATTGAAAATAGTTTAGGTTTGCCTCTGGGCTGGGACCTTGACAAGTTTTATGGGTTAATATTTGATGTCCAAACAATGCTTGAATTCCACGATTTTGGTAATCAACTATGAATTTTTTTAACCGTTTAGTTTCTAAGTCTTGTTAGATCAATATTTTTTTTTAGTTCTTCAATTGACATCAACTACATTTATAAATATTTTGGACTTACTCTTTCTTCAAATTGGCATAGTTCTACGTTCTCATCCACAGGGCCCAACCTCTGGTTGATGTCTGGCGTATCAGACGAGTACAGTTTATCGAGTTGGAACTGCAGAGAATTTCCCAACTGAAATCAAAGAAACTTATTTAAAATCGGGCAAGTGCGTCTCAGGCAACGCATAGAATAGGGTTCCGTAGTCATATGCAATGGCAAGTCGAATTAAAACCGTTTCTAATAGATAATAATTGTAATGTTTACTTATAATTTCGTTATTTTTATACGAAGTTTCAGCCAACCTGTCAATGTTTTTAAATTACCTATCTAACGATACCCCACACAATGGGGTAGACGCGAGAAAGAACACGCTTTTAATTTCCACACACATAAAAACCATAAACATCCACTTAAAGTTTCATCAAATTAATAGGAGGATAGAGCTATGCGATCGTATCCGAAGATCGTCGAAAACTTAAAAAAAATCGAATTTACTTCCTCAATATATCAAAATTTCAACAATTCAATTAATTTTCAATTTTACGTGCCCAGTAATTGTCATCGAGCTTTGCAGTTCACAGATTCAGGAAATTAACAGCCTGAGTTAATGACTGTGTGTGGACACTGTGCTCCTCTAAGACCACTCTACTTAATGGGTCAGATTCGAGTTTATGTTCATAGACATAATCATTACGTTTTCTTTTTTTTGTTTAGGTATGAAGATCTAGAAAACTATTTTTTTAGCATTTGTAAAATTACATCGAAGTGTTTAATTTATTGATACATTTATAGAATTTATTCACCTACCTCAGAAATAAGTTGGTCAACTTCTTCTTGAGGGTAGTTTGGTACATCTTCACAGAATGAGGAACTTTTACATGATTCTGGAATTTCCGGTTCAAAACCAGCCCTACTGACTACTCTATCAGTCGGTCCGGGGAAGGTGATTGGGTTGCTGTCGATCTGACCTGGAAATACAAAGTTAATTTGAGACTTCGAAGAACATTTCGGTAGAGTACGTGAACCTGTATTGCGTATTGCAGTATAAGATTTATAATTTATTATTCAGGTGTAGTCTTGAAATCAAAGGATGAAAATGATTTATGACAATAAGCTTTTTAAAGGTAACAATATAGGAAAAGAAATTCATTTTTTTTAAAACAAATCTTGTTAGAACAACCTCATGAACTGTTTTTTATAAACAAACTTCATCTGATTTTCGTAAAGAACGTCAATTTCTTCCATAATATAGGATCACGTCATTAATCCGTTACACATGCAATGCATAAAAAATAATAGTCATATCCGTGTACCAACATCCGTATATCAAATAGTTTTTCATATTTTAACTTTAAACCTGAGACAATGTGATCATAAGATGATAACATTCATAGCTTAATGTCGTTTTTTAGTCTAAGTTAATGACTGCTTTGTTTTTCGGACAATTTAAGCGATTTGCCTTGAGGATATTGCAATGGTCTCTACACACTGTATCGTATTCTAATATTGTTATAATGTGTAAACCCCCACGGGACATCAATTCACGAGAGCCGAGGGTCACAGCCAGTTTGTATGTTGTAAACAACTTGAACCGACTAAAATCACACTGTTTACGTCACAAAAGAGTTTATTGCAGTTTATCTCGACGCCTTAACAGGAATCATTAAGAAATGCCGCATTATTTCTACAGAAAGATCCTGTTCTAGATTCAGCTTTGAAAGCGTCAAAAACTCACCGTCTTTTTTGCAATAACAATTGCAGAATATATCCAGGGTATCTATCCTAATTTTTTGTAGCTAACAATAAGATAATGATGCTGTAAAACTATGAATACCAAACAACAAAAATACATATTTTGTGTAGGTCACTTTAGAGGTTCAGGTTTTTAGATATTTAATTTGTTTATAATGCTTGTAAATTGAACAATTCTAAAACTATAAAAAAAAAAACAATTTAAAATAAATAATCTAGTAAAACTATGAATACCAAACAACAAAAATACATATTTTGTGTAGGTCACTTTAGAGGTTCAGGTTTTTAGATATTTAATTTGTTTATAATGCTTGTAAATTGAACAATTCTAAAACTATAAAAAAAAAACAATTTAAAATAAATAATCTAATAAGACATATTATGTAGGCAGAGACCTTTATAATGTGTCACAGGTCTTATATGATTTCATAGAATATATTACAATAATTTGAAGGTATTGCCCAGTACCTACCTTAATGCAATACTGTTGGCTGTATCCAACAGGAATAATGTTTTTTTTTCGAAATGATTCTGTATTTCAAGGCCTATTAACTAATTTTCTCTATATGGCATTATCAGAACCTTTTTGAGTTTTGATTATACGTGCATCTATAACGTTGCATTCATTCGGCATTGCATTCTTGCTACAGTATATATTATAGTACTTTTTGTATATCTACAATATTTTTGAAAAAAGAAAAAAGTTCTAATAAAAAAAGATACGGTTAATAGTGAGTTTTAAGCTTTCGTGTTATACAATTTAAGCTAGTAGATGTGGTGGAAATAACTTCATCATATTATGGACTGGTCTTGGACGCAGTGAGCACATGTCGAAATGTCGAAGGTATCGCCTTGATTCCTTGTCATGTTCATTATAACATGCTTTAGGTGTATTAGTGAGCTATCAGTGTAAATGGATGAATGTACGAAGGGAAAGCTTGCAAATAAATGACTAGAAAGAAAGTCATCCTGTTACAAAACCCACAAAACCTCAGAGAAACAATGAATATGACTTTCCCCGAATAATAATGACGCTTGTTTACATTTAGTTATAAGAGTATGATGCATATGAACACAATTTTTTTCGAAATGCAACCACATGACAAGAAATTATATTATCAATTTTATTATTGTACATATTTATGTTGGTGAGTAACTATTTTACCACATTTCTTATGATTCTTTATGAGTTCTTAGGTGTCCATTTGTATCCTAAGTTACTTGAAAAAAAATACCGAACAAAACTAAGAATCACTTTCACCAGTTCCTGATAAAGTTTCAAATAGTTATCTAATCTTGATATATATTATATGGTTATTTGACATATTTATCTCTAAGACTTCATCTCCTAAGCCTTTATTAATTCCACGATTATTTGGGGTCGGCTACTAGTTCTAGCCGGTTTTACCTAAATTTCAATTTTTCAACGGAACGACTGGTGAGTGAATTGCAACTTTGTGAATTGATTATGCATCATTGGGCTTCCGGTCTCGCACTCACTTACGAAAAACAACATCTCGGATGCTGTCATTTTAGGTTGATCTTCTGTGTGAGGGTAGTACTGCCTCGATAGCCAGCCCGTTCATACTTAGCGTGGCTCTAATCTATCTTGTATACTATATTAGTCTTCGTATTTCACACATATTATTTAAAAAAAAAAAAAATCTCCTTATTTCTGAAAAAATCCATCATATATAATTATAAGTAAGTTCTAGTCCAATCAGTTATCGTTCGTCATTGCACAAACGGTGGGACGGCTGAGTTTACGTGATACGGTTACCAACGAGCAGCATTTCATTTTTATTTATATATTGATTATTATCTGCTTCCGAGTGGCAAACAATGGCGCTATTATATAACGGTAATTTAATTACGTTAACATCACACATCAACAAGTTTTAGCAGTCGCGTTTAGCAGTCCTTTGCATATAGTGTAGAGACATAGGTCTCTATATACAACGCTAGCTAGATAAGCAATCGATATAGGATAACGTTAACTTCCCACAGAAAAAATACTGTCTTCAGTGCTCTAAAGTTCGATTACTTGAATTTTTATCGATTGTATGCTTATTGTATGTCTAAAACGGGACTTGATAGCGATTCTACCAGTGTTGCCTAGTAACGTGAGCGAAATGCAGTTGAAAATCAAATGTATTTTGTAAATTATAACTTACTTTGTAAATGTTTTACCTGTATAAAATGTGTTACGAAGTTAGTTAATGTGTTGGTAAATAGTTCTCACATTAAGAATATTGCAACTTATTCGACATAGTTAGCTGTTGATAAGGAAAATCCGCACAGAATAAAAAGTTGCTACATGTTTGTATACAAGAGAAAGGTATTGATTACGTTTTATAAGATGTGATATTCACATTTCGGAGGCCGATTCTGTCCTCATACCTCACTTGGTACATGGGTACATTTTTAAACTATTTAATAACTACTTTATAAACTATTATCGACAACTTTTAGTAGACCACTACTGGACCTATGGTCTCTTCTTAATAGTTTGCTCCTTTAATCAGCTCTATGATTACCCACGTTATTACCCATTTTAACCCACGCAATTAATAGGGTGTAGACACCCGGTATTCTAAATCTATCACCCCACCTATATCATATGATCTTAAAACATTATTATACATATAATCTCTCACTGCTGGGATCAGGATCAGAAAAAGGTTAAACATATACCAAAGTTTTTATCCCACGATACAAGAACGATTTTCGTATTTTGGTTTTAATAAATTAAAGTTGATTTAAAGCTTCGACAAATTTGACCGATACCTACAACATTTAAAGTCAAATAAGTCCTTACAAAAATGAGGAAATGTATGCCCATTACAGACGTAAGTGCTAAGATAATATCAGCATTGTATGTATGTACCTCTCCGTCGATGTAAACGGCCGGCCTTGTTAAATGCAGTTAGTTGGAATTGATGTTTATTCAAAGGTTAAATGAAAACCATTATTGCGTATGTTTCTTTAAGACTATCTTTTGCTCTCAGAATCATATTGAATTCAAAGTAATGAATAAGCTTGAAAAAAGAATAGGAAAAATCAAATTCAGGGATACTGATTCTTAAAGTAATTTTGTATTTTATATTATTTGAAATTATTTTGTAATTAAAATGAATTTTGTTTTTGTATTACAGCTTATGAAAGAACGGAACTAACAACATAACAGATGCTCATAAATAATGGTTCTTGGTATAAAATAGTAGACAACATTGGCCTAGTTGAAAGTCTAAGCGATCGTGAAAACTATTGAATTAATTTATAGATTGTGGAATAGCGACGGTTTCACCTACCCTGTTCTATCAGAACACTAGATCGGTTGACTACTATGCTTGTAACATATTTGACAAACAATGTTAGCTATTGGGAATGAACTTTGGAATTAAGTATTTAGATAAGTATTTAAATTACGTAAACCATATTATGAGTTAATGTGGCTACATATACTTTTTAGTAAAATGAGAATATTAAAGAGCTGCAGGTTTACTAAATGAAATAGTTAAAATTATATGCTTACCTCTCCTTCTTACTGGTTTCAAAAAATTATTTAATATCTTGGACGATCCATTCTCCGACCGCCTTTGTACAGGATCGAGTGCCCTGTGCTCCTGTATTCTACCTTCGATGGGAATATTCTGTACGTTGCTATTAGCAATAGATCTCTCGTTTACTCTGTAGGCCCGATAATTGTGTGATAATCTGACATTTTCTTGACTGTTGGACTCAGAAAGAGGTGCGATCTGCAGCCGTTGTGAGGTCAGTGGAAATTTGTAGGATGATGCTGCTACCTGAAATTCGTCAATATAGGTTATCTTATTATTGGTTAAATATCACTCAAAAGTGGGATAAAACTACTATGTATTATTGATAAATGACTTTTATTTTGTAAGTACACCTTTAACAGATATTTGTATACGTCGTCCTTTTCAGCTATTAGGCATCGGCATTTCCAAAGACTTATTCTGGGAAGAAATAGCGAAATAGACTACAGATATCTCCTCTTTTTAAAGTCGTGAACATATAATTTAACTCTAATGTACTTTCAGTACATCATCCTACATCCAGGAGTACATCAAATTACTGACCTAGTCCGAATGGCACCTAAGTATATCGCTAAAATGTTTCTTTTGATTAGACAGACTGTGAGGTCAAATTGGGTTGTTACAAATCGTACCTTTCTTCTTCCTAACCTTATTCCCAATATTATTTGGGGTCGGCTACTGAAGGAAAATAAATTTTATCTATGAAATCAGTGCAACTACTCTCAAAAATTACGCGTGAAAAAATTTATCGACATTGTTTGTAATAGTTCTATTTAAATATTTGATTCAATATTTCCGTCTGCTCTCTGGTCTGCATTTGTAATCCAGGAATTCTAAATATTGGGTCCTGGATTTTGCTGGCTGTCGTGTTGTTCTATTTTAAGGTCTGTAACCGAGAAAGTGGCCTAAGTTTATATTGACTAAATTACCGGATGTGAAGTGCCTAGTGTGAATATTTACATATTCATTAATGACGTTCACTACAATTTGAATAAGTGTGACTACATTGATACAAAGTCACAGCAGCCTATTAGCTACTGCGTAGGGATTGCTGTTAATTGGTGGCTGGTTTAACCTTCACGCTAATATATTGCTAGTAATTATCATAATGTATCGTAATTAATAATTATATTATAGTAGCCAGAGGGATTAGGTTACAAATTAAATACAGATTTTAGTAGCAATTCTCACGTAACACGTGTGACAATTACTACTAAAATCTGTACCTACACATATAATAAAATTGTAAGAAGTTTGACTAAGTAATTATTATTTGACGTACTAGAAGGCACTTGACTCTTTCAGTGATTTGAAAAAAAAAAAAAACAATTTTAACAATCATTTCTTGTCTCGAGTCTCGACCCAAAAGTCTCGGGATACGAAAAGACCCAAACCCTAATCAGAAGTGAAAGTAAAACAGTTTTTAGAAATTGTGTCTGTTTATCTCTGTGTGTTCATGTATGTAAAAAACCAGTTGTTCAAAATATTTGAGAGTATACGCGTAGTGGACAGCCCGATCAGTCTCGACTGGGGCAGTACCACCCTCTTATACAATACCAACCTCAAATGATAGCATTTGTACTGTCTGGTTTTGTTAGTGAGTTTGTGATCGGAAGCCAAACGCTGCAGAAACGTTGTGTGCCTCACTGTGCAGCATCGTCTGCATTCGCAATGAGTATTGTGATCACTACTCTTGGATTATACTTATACCTTCCATCATGTAGAGAAGAGTCACTTTGGCAGTCGCTTTATATTAGACTGTTAATATTAATAAAAATAAAGTTGAATATATTTCATCTGATAGGTAATCAGATAAACTCACAGAGTTCTTTTATGTGTTTTTGACCTTGAAACCAGGTCGAGTCAACGAAGATAGAAACGGAGACATTGAAACTGAAAATGTTAGCTATTCATTGATAAATAAAATATGCGTGGCCAAAATATTAGGGTGTTATTAAATTAAGAGCGTATTTTGAAAATTTCAAAACCTTTATAACTTTTTTTTGTTTGTTTGACCATATGTTTTATGGTGTTTTATGTAATTATATACCTTCTGTGTCTGCCCCTAGTTTTTTCTTGTAATTAAAAACTAACCGTGTCTAGGTTCAAGGAATACTTCGGACTCTAATAAAGTAAACTCTAGATTACAGTACAAAATTGAAATAAATGGTATAATAACAATAAATTAAATGATAATATTGCTAATAAATTATTTTGCACTTGTGGCAATGAATGATTCGACTTTGAACCTTAACAATCGATATAATAAATGCTGTTAAGATACATTATAATGTGTACCTATTGGTACAAAAATAGAGCTACTTTACATAATATTTATGTTTTAATGTCTCATACAGATTTCTTCTGTCTAAACAATTCACATAATTTTTATGGGATTGTTGCTTTCTGCGAAAATCAGAAAAAATCGTGTTTCAAAATTATACTAGTGTACCTTGGTAGATTTAAAACTTATATTTTCTATTAAGAGTTACCAACTCGCTATACTCATAATAAGATCATAAATTTGAGAGGAACTCTGTCTGTCTGTAACGCTTTCACGCCTAAACCGCTGCGCCGATTACAATGAAATTTCGCATGAAGATACTTTGATTCTTAACAAAAGATATAGGTCACTCTTCAGCGCGTTAAGCGATAAATACGAGGGCGGTGTGATCTACCTACTATTGATTCGTTTGGCAAAATTTATTCGGTTGTTAGATGCTCATGACTCGACTAAGTTTCGACCAAAGCGATACTTGTTTTTTTTAGAACCTTAGTCGAGTCAAAGATTAGAGGAATACGCTTAAATTATTTTTCTTTCTTTATTTCTGCTGTGCGCATGATTGTGTTGCCATTTACAGGGTATCATCTGAAAATCAGCGCTGCACGGTCACGCACCCTCTCCTTAAAAAAGGTGGCAGTGATCTTCTATGCCTCGCTTGCCAGAAACGAAATTACAATGATAAATTTGCATTTACATATAATATTAGTTAAGATATTTCGTAAGTTGCTAATAACTTATGACAACAAAATGTACGTTTATATTCAGTTCTTAGAACTTACATGCAAAGTTATTACGGTAGTTGCATTTAGTAATACATATTTACATAGCGAGGTTTACCCAAACAAGGCTGACCTCAAGGCAGTATTGAAACAAGACAATCTTTACTTGGAATCGGTCGGGAGTGACGAAAGTACGCATATGTCTCTCTGTGAATATACGTTAACATAATATGTTTAACTAGCTCAATCCCGTGGTGTAACCCACGGTTATTTTTGTAAATCAGCACAGACTGTACGGTTGGCCTAGTGGTTTAAGTGGTCGCCACGCCGCTTCGTAACGTGGGTTCAAATCTTACGTAATCAAATATTTTACGTTAACTAAAAAGTTTCAATATCGCCATATATTTTTTATAAATTAATATGTCTCATGTCACCCGGGTTATTTTTATAATCTATTGAAACTTAATTCATCAAAATCAGTTTAGTGGTTTATATATTATGTTTTTACCAAAATCATCACCAATCCTTTATCAACCGCCGTAATCGAATAAAAAAACTTTATCAATTGATTTATCGATGTACTACCTTGAAAAGAGGATGTTTATGTTTTATCCTATTACAAAGTTCTATTGTTTTGAAATATAATTAATTGCAGTATTTGTATCATTAGATCTAATTCAAATAATCATTTATTTTACATTGTTTTCTGCAGTAAGATTGAGGGTGCACCTAACGTAACTTCTTTATGTACATAAGTCTGATTATTTATATAAGATTTTAACCCTAATAGCCTTGTGGCTATTGGTTAAAATAAAAAAATAAAAATATTAAAAAAAATAAAAAAAAGTTAAAATCTTCATAGTGCAACGAAACGTAACACAGTAGTGTGTGAATTAATGTAACTACATATATAAGTGTGTAAATATTTTTTTATTTAGTTTTCTCATAGTTTCACACTGTAAAGAAAAAAATATATATTATTTTGATTTTAATGTTTAACTAAAGAAATGAGGAGTTGTCCTGTGTGTTCTTCTGTTATGTTAAATTGAAATGAATAGAAGCGGACTCGTCTTATAGTAGGCGGAATACCAGCTAGAAATAACATAATGCTTCTTAAAAAGTATTAGGTACTAAACTGCAGTAAGTTGTCGTTTTCTTGCAATGTTTGTCAAAATATGTTTCTAAGTTCAACCTTCTTTTATGACGTCAAATATCTTTGAACAACAAGCAAGAGGTTAGACTGAAAGGAATTACGACCAATGTATTCTCAGAAATATCACACTGCAAAACTAAAGTCAATAGACATGGATTTTACTTTGGGGTATTCTATATATATATTATCCTGGTATTATATATCTTTCAGTTTTTTCCATAGTATCAAAGAGATGGTAGTTAAAAGGCAGTATTTTAAAACAATGCAAATTTAGAATAAATTTTAGTTCTTAGATTAATACTTGCTTTAATAGCTGCATGATTTATAAAGATTGTGCAAAGTGTTTTTGTGATTCGGGGTTACTAATTTTGTTAGTTATGCGACCTCGGAAAATCGACATACCCAGTATATTATCACGTAAATGTAATTGTATTTTCTGATCCTAAAACTGTTCTCAAAATTGACATATAATTGGATGGTTGAAAGTTTTAAAGTCAGGGGTCAAAGGTCACAAAAATCTATTTTTTAGATCTTTTACAAATATCTCATTTTCTATGGATCTTACGATATTTGTATTACTTTTCAATATTGTACATAATTAAATTCTCTACAACTTTTGCTTTTGAATTTTTTTATACCTTGAACTGTTCTCGAGATAGAGTCCACTACTAGTCACGATCAAAAACTCGTAATATTATATTTATTTGAGGTTATAATTTATTGCTAAATATCTAATTATCATTTTAATTAATTAACTTTTAGATAAAAAAAATTTTTTTTCGATTACTAACCTGTTTTTAATTAAGTTTCAATTTACTTCATAACACTTACTTGGCCATGCAATCAAGAAATTGTTGAAGAAAATCCTTAAATTGTATTTTAATGATCTAATTTATACTAATGAATTTCAATATTAAATAAAGAAGATAATTTTTTTTTACGCTGTTAAAGACAAAAGTTTTGGAGAATTTTATTAGTCTGTTGTATGTTTTGTAAATTCAATTTACAAAACATACATTTTTCTCCTTGAACATTAAAATATTCTTGTCATCTTAGGCCAAATTAGATGAATATTTTGGAAAATCGACATACCCAGTATATTACCACATAAAAACTTGTATTTTGGCATCCTAAGCCTAATAGGGGAGTGTCCTATAAAAACATAAGACAGAATTATAAAGCCGGTTCCAAAAATAACGGGTCAGTCACATAAACCAATAACGGGTCAGTCACATAAACCCGAATATCTCCCGAACTACGTATGCCATCCTAATGAAACGAAGACTGTTCAATTGAGAATTTAATTATACAGATAAAAAATAAAATAAAACTTAGTTACACCCACAATATTAATCTTAAATTAAAAAAAAACTAAAGTAGTCATATTTTTCTTAAGATTACATTTTTTTTATGATTGTTTTTTTGCTGTTTTTCATCACTTTCTTCATTTAATACTTTGTATTGCCTCCACGTGATGAAGCCTCCAGTGATGAAAAACAGCAAAAAAACAATCATAAAAAAAATGTAATCTTAAGAAAAATATGACTACTTTAGTTTTTTTTTAATTTAAGATTAATATTGTGGGTGTAACTAAGTTTTATTTTATTTTTTATCTGTATAATTAAATTCTCAATTGAACAGTCTTCGTTTCATTAGGATGGCTTACGTAGTTCGGGAGATATTCGGGTTTATGTGACTGACCCGTTATTTTTGGAACCGAGTGTATATATTTCTGTGTACAACTATTCTCTAGCTGGCAACGGGCTGTAATAATTGGAGAACCAGCACTTATTAATCTTTATATCCCATTTTTAATCAAAACCTAGATCCTGATTTGGATCCGGAATTTTATATTAAACTACTCAAGAAAAAAAATCACGACTAAACGCATAAAGTTTCCAATTAGAGAATTAGTGACAATGACAAAAAAGGTTAACTGACTGAAAATCTTACTTTGACGTCATAACGATGTCGATGGTAGGTATTAATTACGTCATCAAGTGTACCGTGGCAATGACAATGTATTTTTATTTCGCAGTGAAAACAAGATGGAGTTCTGTTCATGTTAAGCGGCTAAAGTAGGTATTAAATATCTTAGTACAATAGAACTAAATAAATAAATAACTCATAAAAAATTGTCTCTTTTGACTTTTACATAAAAGTAGATCAAGTTAGTTCATCATCATCATCATCATCATCATCATCATCAGCCTATCGCAGTCCTCTGCTGGACATAGGCCTCTCCAATTGCACGCCACTTGGTTCGATCCTCGACTTCTCGTATCCAGCTCCTGCAGGCCGTCTTGCGCAAATTATCACTCCACTTGGCCTGTGGACGTCCTACACTACGTTTGCCGAGTCGCGATCTCCAGTCAAGAACCCGTTTACCCCAACGATTATCGGTTCTACGGCATATATGGCCAGCCCACCGCCACTTCAGCTTGCAAATCCTGTGGTCTATGTTGATGACTTTGGTTCTCTGTGTTCTCTGTGGTATCAAGTTAGTTACGTCTATAAAATTTGCTATAGACATGATGACTAATCCCTCTGCTATTTATTAATTACTTTTTAATAGACATGCCAAAGAGCCAAAGTCATCTACAACTAACTATATAAAACATTCAAATGTTATAAAGTTGCTGCCTACGTGAGTAATGGATTGACGTTATAATTTATAAAATCGATGGTCGCAACTTTCTCCACAATTAAACTCTCGATATATTAAAGTTGTTAGTCTGTCACCGCAGCCTACAGTAATCGAATGCAACAAACATTGGAAGGTACCAATGATATTCTTTTATGTATTTAGGCATAGGTAGATTGGTAGATGTTCACTTTATAAATCTAGAAACATGTTTTTTTTTTTAGATTCTTTATTTTTCTTTTCCTTTTTTCTCTATAGGACTGTCATATTTTAACCGAGATAAGCGGGAGTTAGTAATGTAACGTTTCGAAAGTGACTGGAAAATCTTACTAGAAATAAAACTTTTGATTTTGAGCACCGTAAATAATATCGTGCACAACAGCTGTCAACAATATGTTGTCATAGTTATGACTTTCCAGTAACCTATTCCAATTTTCTTTTGGTATGTCTTAGAGCAATTTATCATTGGACATGTTTGAAGTGGTTTATTTACAGCTGTAGGCCATCGGTCTCAGTTGTCATGGTTATTGGGTAGTCAGTGCCATCAAATATACCGACAACTTATTTAACCTTTGAATTTAGTACTCCCTCAGGCTTGCGAAAGTCCAATGCTAGTCGGTCCGTGTAAAAACTGATATTAAAGTATTACCCCAAATAATCTTGATAATAATAAAGGTTTGGAAGAAAACCTGCCTGAAACCAACTCTCTTTAGAAACATCCATTGAAAAGAGGAAAGGGTAAATAAGAAATTGCGGTAATTTGAACGGTTTGAAGAAGAAAACTAGGCTAATCTTAGTAATAATCACTAGGGCTCGGAATAGGTAGTTTAATTTTATGTACTTGCGATTTTGTGACATCAATAGTATGGATATGCCTGTGAAATCCCGGGGAACTTACTATTTTCAGAGATTGTAAAAACTATATGCCCTTGCCTCCAGAGCCAGTTATAACTCGGTGGGGTACATGGCTAGAAGCTGCTTTTTACTATAAAAAATATTTTAATGAAATATCACATATTCTTTCTTTATTTCATGATTAAGAAGTACAATCTATAAAGAAAGCGAAAGAAGTATTGCAAAATCCTAACCTTCGACGTGATCTAACCTTTATTGAAGAACATTTTGGAATAATCAGTATTGCAAATTTTATGTTATGGTTTATCCATGTTATGCTTACGTTGACTTTATTTCTGCAAGTACATAAAATTAAACTACCTATTCCGAGCCCTACTTATCACTATCAGTGGTGTTATATGCGTTTCAAAACTGTTACAAACCTTACATTTTCTTTCAACTTTATGAACCACAAAATATTACGGTATGATTTTTTACTAAGTATGCGTACAAATGTGGAGATGTGTCGCAATGAACTATATTTCCAAAAAGGAACTGCTCTACCTCATTACGAATGACGGATAGAAATGAGGAAAAAACTAAACTTGTATAATTCATGTGCCAAACTCATAGCCGACATAAACTTTAAATAGCTGTTATTACATAAGTAAGTAAAACGATTACTTAATAAACCAATTAGGTACTCTAAGTTAACCGATATCTTAATAACGGTAGGTGGAATTTACAAGGAAAACATACCGATCTCCATAAAGTATTAATCTGGAATTTTATATCAATTACTATTACTTAATCTCAAGAATAAATTTGAATATTTAAGTTAAAAATAGAGATGATATTCATTTACATTTAGACTTCATAAATGTAATGATAAAAATACTTTTGGTAAATTTTGGGAATATTAATAAACTTTTTGTCATTGATTCAAAAAAATATATTAATTTAACCACTCATCAGTGTATGTCAAAACAACAAAAAGTGACGCATCTGTGTTGTCCTCCTGAGGGACAAACACTAACAAACTTTTTTGAGGTTAAAATTTTAGAAAAACATGATTTCCTCTTAATCTATTGATAAATATAATAAAACAACTAGCTATTTATATTCTAGTTAGGTTTCTTTATGTAATTTCATGCATATGCATATGTAATAATCACTAAAATCACTAAAATCACTAAAAAACTCACCGTAGGGGCCCCATCTGGGGGCAGTTTTATTTTAAAGTTATTGAAAAATCACGATCTTGCTATCACTATATGCACTATTTACACATTAAAACACTAAACACTTAATAACACAACCACAACACCTTATTATCCACTAAACACTAAGTTAACTAAAATTGGCGCCAAAATTGGCGCGCAAAAAGCCGTTGACGCGGCCGACGCGGCCACTTTCCGACGGCGACTGTCGAAACAATTTGTACCAAAGAGTTTTCAAGGTTAATTTCGTAAGGTTGGCCAAACTCGTTCCCGTTCGAACGTGAACAAGAGCCGTACAGTAGAAATGGTAGATTTCACAGAAATAGACCTTATCTCAAGGCAAAAAGTTTGTCCCTCTGAGGGACAAACACTAATACGCGCTTGACTTTTATTGTCCCTCTGAGGGACAAACACTGGTGAGTGGAAGCAATGCTGTTAGATCAATTTAGCATATTCTATTTTCAGTTTGATGATTGTAGTAAATTGAACAAAATGGCAATGCAATGACGTCATGAGAAGTAAGCAACGAGTCGACCCGATGCGCTATTGGTAACGCGCTTTTATTATTTTTAGAGTATACCATAGCAGAATATATTGATGATCAAACCGCCTGGGATTGAGCTGCCCATTCTGCACATGCTGTTTATTTTGAATGTTTAAATTTATGTTGATGTGACGATAATTTATAGTTAAATTTACATTACATATTTAAAAAAAAAATATTTTAATTTGTTGCTATTGTTGACATTTTTTAAATTATTATAGTTGTGACATAATTGTAATTATCGCTGTTATATATGTCTTTTGCATTTAAGAATATTGTCTGGACTTTAAAAGAGACTGTGATCCCTGAGTTTGTTTCGTCCTTTCTTCTCAGGGCTATTCCAGTTAGGAAAGGCCGAACTCATCTGCTCAAAAAAAGTTTTACTTGCAAAAGTGTTCATGTAACCTAATTGCAGAATAAATGATTTGATTTGATTTGATTTAGATAAACTATTACTATACTCTGTCCATTCGTTTAATTTCTTTTTGACAGGTCACGCCTATAAATTACCGTTTTTTTCTTTGGAATAATGTACTACAGTAATGTCGTACTTTATACATCTACCTGTCGGTAGTGAAGTGCCCTGTGCATAACTAACAACTATAAAACTATAACCTTTATATATGTTGTTACCGTTATCTTTATATATATAATTCTTCTGTGAGTGTGTATGTCACTGAACTTCTCTCAAACGACTGGACCGATTTTGATGAATTTTTTGTGTGTGTTCAAGGGGATCTGGGAATGGTTTAGATTCGCAATTGGACCCGGTAGGTGGCGATCAAGTTCTGGAATTTTAAAGTTGGGCGGTACGAAGTTCGCTGGGTCAACTAGTAAATTATATATATAAAGATAACCAACTATAAAAAAAAACAGTTCTTGAAATACGATAAACCGATTGCATCATCATCAACAGCCTTTAACAGTCCACTGCTGGACATAAGCCTCTCCTTAGAAAGGAGGTTTAAAATAAATAATAGTTTCAACCGATTGCATGATTAAAATAAATAATCTATCATATGATAAAAATAATTTGACTTCATGTAAGTATTGTTTCTGTAATTTTAATAAAATAAATAGAAAATTAAAATAATACGACCTCAAGATTGATTACTCGCAAGGAAATAAGTCGAAATCTTAGAATTTAAGTTCAAACAAGAGTAAAGAACAATAACTCTGTGCAATTATTTATTCATTTTTGGACGACTGCCTTAAAATGTAACTATGCATGCGTTAGTAAAATTTAACATTAAAACGCGTTGTTAATTACGTCTAAATCAATAAAATGTTTAAATCCAGAGTTATGAGCAAATACATTTGAAAAATCACATAGGTAATACTTACTAAACCGACTTTCAACTGACTGTGTTAGGAAGTTTTCTTGGGCTAATTATATATCATAATAGTGCACATTTGATTTATTTACAACATTGACTTATAGAATATTTACAATATTTACATACAAGCATAAAAAACTCTCCCGCATTATCGCTTACTGGTGGTAGCGTTCCCAAAAGACATACCTACTACTTAATTATTTAGCAAACTAGCTAGGTAATTGGGTATACAAATGAAACATAATATAAAATTATTACAATGATCAGACTCTTCTTCATAATTTAAAATAGACTAGTCAGTTGAGTTCTCAGTTATATTGTTTATTATAAATATTTCTAATTTACTATCATTAATACATTTTTTTTATTCATATATAAAATTAAAAAAAATAACTCGCGAACAATTAATATTTAAATTAAAAAAATTTCATGATATCTATTGAAAGTTCTTCATAAATAAAATCGAATACCTATGATTTCAAATCGAATTATTAACGCGTGAGGGTGAAATTTCGAAATTTCTTGAACTGTCAAAAAGAATATAAACGAATGGACAGAGTACAATAGTCATCGATATATCATAGATATCGATCGTATAACAAATTGTGAAGATAAGTACTCTTCAATGCTTCCGGGATTATGTTGCAAAATCACAATCTCTGACAATTCTTGTAGACACTCCATCTTATCCTAAGCCCTTAGATCTATTAATCCAAATCTACATAGATACCGTGTGTACGTATTTGAATAAAAAAGATTTATTTATGCATGAGATAAGAAAAACAATAGGTATAGGTAAGTTATTCCTTTGGAGATCATAGGTATAAAATAAAAATGTTTTAATAAGCGTACCTACTCTGCGCTCTGGTTTTACAACTCAATTGAATAGTCACTAACATGCAAATTTAATTTTATTCTCTCACTATGTAGGTATATTAAGCAGTGTATTTTAAAGATTGTTTTGCATTCTAAACGAATAATTTTCTTCATATTCAATGAAAATAGGACAGTCTAGTTTGGACGATAGGTGGTCCAGTGTTTAATTTATACTAGAGAGTGCCTGGCGGTCCAATATGGACTGAGTTAAATGTGTTACTTTATCTGGAAAACCGATATAAATAGAACTGTAATTGTGTATAAGGTTGTGGTGACTTCCACATACACCGAATATCAAAATATACTAAAGCGCCAACTAACAAAGACACACTCAACTATGGAGTAACTAATCCTGTATCACGATATAGGAGTTCTCGCGACGATTCTGGGGCTTATAACTTCCAAACAACAACGGTTAAGACGCGGCCAGCCAGGCATGATTACCTCAAATGGTCTGAGAATCCTCTCTTTGTATTGGAGGAACATGTCACCCATTTATAGCTAGGGATTTTTTTCATGATTTACTTCTCTTTGTAGTGACGTTATCCTACGTAGTTTGCTCCCTTAGTCCCCTCTTATGACGCCCATGGAATTTAAAGGGGTGGTGACACTTCATAAGTATTCTAAATCATTAATACACGACCTTTGGAAATTAAACAGGTATCTATTAAAATGCAAATAGTATGAGTTTACCAATTTCCTATGAAAACATATAGTTAAACGAGTCATAATCTGACGTATTTACTGTACTAATTTCCACGTATAAACGATGTACCTCTGGGATAACCGTATGTTATTACTCGATAGGTAATAAACCTGAGTAATAAATGAGTCTATATTTTCATTAAACCATTCAATGTATTGTTTTAGATAGCTTCCGATTTCCGACAAAGGAGCGTGTATTGCACATGTGTTGAAAGAGGAATGTTTATACATCTCGTTTTCACTTGATTTTTGATATTATTATTAATATTAAATTAAATTTAAAAAAAATCTATTAAAACATGATACACATCAAAAATAAATCCTTTCCTTTCTGAAACCAAATTGATAGTTTTTAGATTTTTACTTATAGTTAGAAAAATAAAATTCCACTTTACATATGACTGAGAATTAGTAGTTCGATTCCTAAATGGTTTTTTTTGTGATCATTTCACCCTTGTCACGTTCTTCAGTACACAGATTGTAATTAAAAAATACATTATTATTTCAATGAGATAGAGAATTAGATATTAATACATCCTGTGTATGCTAAAGATATCAAGGAAACGTCTCAAAATAAATAAATTATTTGGTCCATTCCACTGAGCTTATAACACTACGAAGGACTCCCAGATATAAGTTAGAGAGGAATAGGACTTCCACCTTTTATAATTAATTTAAATTGATATTGAAGGATCTTTTAAAGCTACTGAATTTCAATATATAATATTTACAAAGACCGCTTTGGTATACGAATTTAGCTCAGCTACATCCCTAAAAGCAGCATTGAAACCATACACGACTTTGATCCCCAAGTTATATATTTCTAACATTACAAGGTGTATTAAGACCAGACGTACTACTGACTTAAATAAATATCACAATTCCATAACGCCAAATAAATTTGAATAGAGTAAACTTTGTACGCATCGTCATTATACATAACGACCTTGCCCATACATTTACATACCAGTTTTGTACAAACATCGGCATAAATACCATAGGTAGCACTTATCCAACACAGTCCAATATCATACACATACCTCATGCATCGGGTTATCTAACGTTAGATAGGTATTTGAAATAGTTAGTGAATATGGACAAAGGTACTTTTTACTAATACAATCAGGCATATAGATTAACAGCTGATTACACAGCTAGTATTTTTGATATAAGAAACTTCATTAGGGTCATCTTTTTAAACTTGTTTACGGAAACGGAGGTCAGAGAAGAACCATTAGTTTAGTCGCGGACAATTTTAATTGAAATGGCTATAAATAAACTTATTGGCTTATAATTATTATATTCAATAACAGTAGAAATTATTACAAGCCTTCCAATGCCACCGGGAAAAGCCCACAGAAATACTAAAACTTGTTATATAATTACATAAGATGGGAATGGTAGTCCATTGATAATATTATATTATGACTATTCTTGATTATTTATTAATCATTTTATGATCTATATTAACTTCAAGGATACGGAGCGAATTTATATTTTTGTTCAAAGGAATTACCTTAAAAGACAGGTGTCAGTGACAGTAATTCCTATTGGGTAGTTTCACTCATTCTTACAATCGAAGATTCAAGTCGCTCTCAGTTAGTTGTGGTCTATAAGTACTTGGTAAATAATAAACCATATTTTTCAAGTTGATTTGAACTAGTTTTAGTTGATAACAATTTCAAAAATTTGTCAAAAATGACGATTACCATATTGTCGGTCATTGGGTATTCTTATGTTCTGCCAAGTATTCTGTTACTTGAGCTGCCAGCTGATTCCGTCATCATCATTCATCAACAGCCTTTAACAGTCCACTGCTGGACATAGGACTCTTCTTTGAAAGGAGGGTTTGGCCTACTATATTAACGCTGGCCAGACGGGTTGGTAAAGGGTTTGTTTCAAGATTTCCTTCTGTTGGCAGTAATGTTGGCTGCTTATTTTGTTCCTTTTCATTTGATTTTAGAATCTTAAAGAATAAGGGGGTTTTATTAATATTATTGGGCAGATTTTATTAAGTATTGGGTGCATTAAGTCTATCTTCCAGGATTTTTTGACAACATCTAGGGAGAAGTTTCTTAGTAATTTCAAGCTTTATGCACAAAGAAAGCCAAGAAAATAGACTTTCTGTATAATATTATGAGGCGATAAATTATTTATCTTCCATATCAACTTAATGGAATAGATTTTCTTATACTTTAGTTCCTTATAAATTTGAAGGAGAATTATTTTACCCACTTAAGTTTCAAGGTACAACCTACGTTTGGAGATTTATAATAAATTATATTTGATGCTTTGAACACTGTTAAATAGGTCTTTATTTAACGACATTTAAAGGTTCGTCGTGTATCGTAATCGTTCTCGTTTGTTGTTGTATGTAAATTGAACTTTGAATTTAGATTGTCTCATTTTTTTTTACAAATTACAGATGTAAATAATATTAACTACTTTTTATTTCAATGCACTAACTAATCACACTACCACACTTCTCTTATTTCTTTCCCACCAATCTGTTTTTATTCCTATCCTTATTTATTTGATATCCCAGGATTGTTGCCTAAGAAAATGTTGTGGTAAAACAGCTCTACTTATTCTTTAGGTATTACCGATCAAAATCTGTCTGTAGAATTTCTCAAGAAAGTGATTGATATAAATTTTCGATATCTAAATATGTTCACGTCATTTAGTTCCTCCTTCCTCATTTAGTCCCTCCGTCAATATGTCTTTATCGTGTCTACCGTTGTCAATAACATATATTATTATCACTGTTTTTATGTAAATTCTTCCTATCTAATCTAGTTTCGCGAATACACTTCATTGTGCCATGTTTTTATTCTAAAACATAGTCATCAACCTCTTGATGAGCATATACATGGTGTCCGGTTTTTCCTTCGATCTGAATTGATAGAACCTTTTATTTTTATATATCCAAGTCATTTAAAAGACAAAAAATTTGGTATTATTCACTTTGAGTGAAACTTTAAACACAAAACATATGGTCTTTAAAATGACACAAAGTTTTTTTAAATTTTAGATCTTAAATTTCAGTTTTCACTTTCAATGTTCATAATGAAAAGTGTCTACTTCCTCACTTAGAAAGTGGATAAAATCTTATGTAATAAAAAGCAGCCAAGTGCGAGGCGGACTCGTCCATGAACGGTTCCGTAGAAACAAGTAAGATGACATATAAGTTCTTGTAGTTCGTTGTAACTTTGATCGATGTTTTAATAATACTGTATTGATTGAATGAAAGGTAAATTGCGGTTTACGATTTACAACGTATTAAGAAAACTACTTACTAGATCTCGTTCAAACCAATTTTGGCTGAAAGTTTGTATGGCAATGTACATCATATATTTTTTTTAGTTTTATCACTCACTTATTTTAGAAGTTATCAGGGGGGGGGGACACATTTTACCACTTTGGAAGTGTCTCTCACGCAAAATATTCAGTTTAGAAAAAAATGATATTAGAAACCTCAATATCATTTTTGAAGACCTATCCATAGATGGTTGGATCCATAACACGTATGGGTATGATGAACATTTTTTTTTTGAGTTTTAGTTCCAAGTGTGGGGAACCCCCAAAATTTATTGTTGTTTTTTTTCTATTTTTGTGTGTCCCACCAAGTTTCAACAGTACAGTTCTTATAGTTTCGGAAAAAAATGACTGTGACATACGGACGGGCAGACAGGCAAACATGACGAATCTTTAAGGGTTCCATTTTTTGCCATTCGGCTACGGAACCCTAAAAACCATTGAGTTTGTTTTTCAATGCAAGGGTTTCCTAAAATAATGCGCTTATTTTCGTTGTTTGTGAAATTTGTTTAAAAAGTATTGAACTAACACAAACGATTTTTTTTTAAAGGAAAGAGTATTTAATTTTCTATGATATTAATTGCTATGGCATAATTTCAATATAAACCATCAACTATTACTCTATATTGAAAGAAGATACATCACGTATAGTGTTGAACATACTTATCAATTCCTGAGTTATACAATCACGTACTAGTAGCTCGAATATAGGAATAAAGTTGTGATGAATAGGAATAAGATAGGATATTTTTTTGGCAGCATTGATATTGCACTGTGATGATAATCTAATCAGATAATGAAAAACACTTAACGCTGATTTAAATTTATTATCATATCAGTGTTTATCAACTGCCTCGTTGGTCTAGTGGATAGCTAATGCCACTGCTAATCAAGAGGTCTCGGGTTAAAATCCGGTTTAGCGGTGATTCACGTCCGAGCCTCGGAGAGAACGTAAAGCCGTCAGTCCTGGTTGTCATGAACATCTATGGCAATCGTTATTGGGAAGTCAGTGCCCTCAAATTAACTGGCAACCTACGAATATCAGTTCTTTCTTAGGGTTGCGGAGGTCCGATGCCAGTCGCTCCGTGGAAAAACTGATATTGAGGTAAAACCGGTTGAACTAGTAGCCGACCAAAAATAATATTGGGAATAAGGCTAGGAAGAAAATATCAGTGTTTATCAGTAATTCCCGGATGTTCAAATAAAATATTATACCAATTCATTATTATATAATTCGGTATATATAATCGCCGGAAGATAATGCCTTTGGCATTAAATCCACCTTTAACAAATTTTTATAATATCGAAATAAATAATTAAAATTAAAGATATCAGATCCAGAGGGCTCATTTGCAAACATGAGTTTCAATCTGGCAAATCTTTTTCAATGATATTTCAGAAATCTGTCTCACTGATTCCTATATTACCTACCTCCCAAGTGCGGACTATACTGTATTGCCTTCCCCATCCCCAGAATTGAGGCAGTTGCGTATTATAGGAGAAGCTCATGGTCAGCTGTGGACAAACGTATGTATAATTTTAACAAATAAATAATTGATATCATTTACCCGCTACCAGAATAATAAAATGTGCTTCGACAAAATATAGCTTAGTCCTTCACCAAAATAAATAGTACGGGATAAGGGTTCAATCCATTTAATTATCTTTAGCGGTGAAGAATCAAGCAGAAGTCAAGAAACGCGACAGAATTTTGTAGATATACACACTCATACGTATGTGTATATAAATGACGGAGTAATATTAAAGTAAGAGTAATATAGAAAGTCATCGTGTTAATAAAGAAACATGAAAATAAGAAAAGGAATAAAGACACCAGCGGTTGTCGTTATAGCACCGCAATCGGAATAATACATCGCATGAGCTGGATGCGAGTAGCCGAGGATCGAACTAAGTGGCGTGCAATTGGAGAGGCCTATGTCCAGCAGTGGACTGCGATAGGCTGATGATGATGATGATGATGAATCGGAATAAGATGCCTACTCTTACAATATTAAGATTTAATAAAAATTGGCCAAGTGCGTGTCAGGCCACGCATAGAATAAGGTTCCGTAGTTACCCATAATGTGGTAGGTGGGTTTGAAATCGAGTCCAATAGAAAATTGTTATGATTACTTATTATTTCTTTATTTTTGTACGAAGATTTTCATGTGACTGCATTTTACAAGATAGGCCCCTATAACTCCTGAAATTCAAATGCTTTCGAATAACTTTCCTTTAAAGTTCAATATATGGGCTATTATCATGCTTTTTTTTCAGATTTTTTGATAGAGCCGTTTAGCCTCGTTATGCAAAAAAATGCAATTTAAAAGTTAAGTAACTCGCAAACGGATACCTAAATCGATGTATAGTGTTGGCAACTTCGTAATGTTTTTAAAAGACCTATCTAATGATACCCTACACGATGGGGTAGAAGCGAGGAAAAAAACACCCCCCCCTTTACGTGTAAGGGAGGTACCCCAAATAAAAATATTTTTCGTAATTTTGTTGTAGCACTTTGTCGGCGTAATCACAACACATATTCATGCAAAGTTTCATTTTTCTAGCACCACCCGTTTAGACGGTAGGTCGAGGACGGACGGACATGGCGAATCTATCTGAGTCATGAACTACGGAACCCTAAAAATGATTCTCTGATTATCTGAAATTACATTAATATAAATAAATAGGTATTTCTTTCTAACTTTTTATAACTCAGTGTATAGTATCACATAATTTCTAACAGTGCAAAATCGACTTGACGCGTTTTAAAATGATTTCCATTCCAATTCATTTCGAGTCAACACATTAGACTGGGACGATACTGATAAATGATTTCCCTAAGACATTAAAAATATTTGGAGTTTCCACAAAACAAAAAAGCTAAATGATTATTTTGGTTCTTGTGACGTCAATGAGGTGGATTACCCCAATCATTTTAATATAATACAATGTGTTCAAAATGTTCTAACTTGTCAAATGACTAAATTTTGTTGTGCCAAGTTTTTATTACATAATTTTATTTTTATATATCCTTATGTTTTTAGATTAGGGTTTCAGGTAGGGTATTTTATATATATTATTTTTATATTTCGAACGACACACACAGCGTCACCTAATCCAAAACTAAGCAGAGCTTGTATTATAGTTATTAAACAACTGATTTATATACATAAACATAAAAAAAAATTGTATATACATACTTATTATACATAGAAAACACCCAGACTCCGAAACAAATATTTGTTTATCACACAAATATTTTGTCCGACCCCGGAATCGAACCCGAGACCTCGTGATCAGAAGCCGTATACGCTAACCACTAGACCAACAAGGCATTAAGGTTATATGCAGAGTGATGAGCAACTCTGTATTACTGTTGCAACTTTGTATTTGGAAATTTCGCAAAACTATCTCTGACCTCTATAGGACTGGTCTGGAGATAACAAGACGGGATGATGTTTACCCAACAAAAGTAGACCTAGAACGGTGGTGTGTATGTAAATCGAAAGGGGTCTCTGTATTTATTCAATTGAGTGATCGGGCGATCCTATGTCAAAATGCGCTTACTTCAGTCCGGTCAATAACATACCTATAAATCATCGTAGTCCACCTGGAGGATCACGCATTTGTTAAGTGAGTGATCTTCAATATGGTTTTGGACCGAACCGATCAATAGGTGATTTTTAGTTAGTATGTTACACACCTTTGTGTCGAGCCTATAGTTATGCATTGTGAGTCTTTGGCCCTCAGCTTCGACATAGACAAGGCTTTCAATAGGATTTGACACTGTTTACTTTATCGCAAGTTATCGGCATTCCGGCATGCCTGTTAAAGTTGCCGCCTTCCTGCATCAGCGCCGCATTAGTGTTCAGGATACGCAGAAGGACGGGATCCTGTCCTTCTGCGTATCGATGACATGTGACATATGTGCCGGGAACTTAACCCGTGTGAGACGAAACTTAACATTGAGAACATCGCCCAAAGTATTGTTCTGAAACTGGATGTTCTTTGAATCCGTTTCCTGTATGTTTGTAAATTGAAAAGATAATTTAATTATACAGTGTCGCTGGATGTCTTATTAAAAAGAAGAAGGAAATGATATCAGTTGCATTAATGTAAGGGCTCGGTTTGAGTTTAGGCGATAATGAAATATTTTGGAGTTGCAATGTTGAGTTTTAGCAATAAATTGTGCGTGATATTTAAATGTAGGTATCAATGCAGTATACTTACTAGTTATTATTTTGAATGATTTTAACAGGAAATTCCAAAAATATACATGTTTAACTATTATATTAACACAGTAATTTCACGGTTTCTATAGAAATGACAGACTGGAAATTCTTGGATAATGCTTTATTTATAGCGTAATTGTGTGTTTATATACATATTTTACGCCTGTAATGTGAACATAATTTGAATTGTAGGTTTTTAATTTATAAAAAATGACGGTTTAAAGAGCCTTTATTTGATGAAAAATGGTGTACCATATCTGACAAATAGGAGTATAGTATATTTATTAATTCTTAACAAAATGAATACTAAGTTCCAAAAGTACTCAGCAGAAAATTTGCAGGAGGAGCTTAGTACAACTGTTTTGGATGAAGTTTATTTTCACAAGCTTGCGCTCGCGGTACCGCCCGCGTGTATGTTGGTCATCGCGGTAGAACTAAATAAATCCAGACTATATGTGTACGAAATTTCATTTAACCGATTTAAAAAAAATGGTCTTGCCGGGCTTTTATACTAAAACTATTGAGTTTCACAGCCAAAACCGCTTTCGCATTTATCTTAATATACATATAAATCTCGTGTCACAATGTTTGTCCTCAATGGACTTCTAAACCACTTAACCGATTATAATAAAATTCGCACACCATGTGCAGTTCGATCTAACTTGAGAGATAGGATAGTTTAAATCTCAAATTATAGTACCCGGTAGGTGGCGCTGCGAACAAGCTATGGGATTTCAAATTCGGGCGGTACGAAGTTCGCCGGATCAGCTAGTATACTATAAATAGTAAGGATTTGGGACTTTTTTTTACTGTAATTCTGTCGTAGCGATTGCCAGATTGTATTTGAATGCATTTCATGGTCAATCTAGTTAAGTGAAGTGGTCAAAGGTAGCAAAATATATAATTAGGTATTAGAATCATAAGCGACTACGACAACCACTTCAAGATAATCCAAAATCACGAGAATTTATAAGACCATTGATATGAAATAAACAAGAAGCATAAAACAGAATTAATGCTTGTTAGTTGCATTAATTCCCGAATTAATATCTAAAGAGTAAGCATGTGCGTGAAAGTTGAATGGTTATTAATAAACAATATTTATTTACAAATGAGTTGTATAAATTATTCAAATACAGAGGTTTTAAATGAATGTGGCCACTTCTTTAAAGTTATTCAATAAAAAACGCGTTTCAACTTTCTTAAAATTAATTTTTGTTAGATCTTATGCGTTTTTGTTAAAATTTTTGCCTGGATATCGATTGCATAATAAATGGTAATGAATGAATGATATTGCAGTTTTTTTTTTCAACTTTTTTATTCTTGAGCACGAACTTCACAGTTTCTAAAACTGTGCGTGTGTGTTCATCTGTTATATTTTCCTATATTCCGGTTCAATGTATTCTGTCTGGTCTGTGTCTTTCTGAATACATATTTATGTAATTTACTTATCATACTTAATTATATTTGTTTAAAAATAAAAAAGAGGCAAATACACTATACAAATACCATAATGTATGTTTGTATCTTACTTTAATAAGCTGCAACTCGCTAGGTGGTTCAACCGCTCAGTTTCCTGACTGTTCAGTACTCGGATACTGATATTATATTCCGTAATAAATTAATCACATTTCTTGATTTTTGTATGCGTTTCGTAAGTGCTTACGTTTTAAAATACATGCTCATTTTCATATTTGTAACGCCATACTTATATTTCTGTTTCAATTACAATCCAATTTCTTTCGAATGCGTAAAATTGTATCGGGCGATATTTTTTTTAAAAGGACAACACGCGCTTTTTATCTATACATCCAGTGTCACTGAGGATTTTATAAACAGACATGAAACATACACGAAGAACACCCAAATTCAGAACAATATTTTGGGGATCATGAAAAGTATTGTCCTATGTTGGCTTTGAACCCACTTGGCGCAATAGAGAGTGTCGTGGCGACTGCTTAAACCACTAGGCCAACTATATAGTCTGTTCTATTTTGTTCAAGATATTTTAAACATCTAATTATATTGACAAAATGAGCGCAAATCGATTTATTGCATATGACAAACCAAAATTGCACACTGGGGTTAATTTAGTTCAGAAATCGAATGTCACAGGTATGGTAACAGCGGTACTTCTTATCCATTTAAAACAGGTTTAGTGACGCATGTGTGGATGTTTTACTTACTAGTTTTGCTTGAATAGCGGAACAGAACAATTGTAATAATATGTTCGAAGATTTATGAAAACAAATCTGACCTCTCGCTTCCATAACCCTGTCCGCATCTTTTTCTTTATATGAAAACTACTTTTCATTAAAGTCTTATTTTGCCTATAGTATTTTCACTTTCCTTTTTATTTTAATCTAAACCCACCATAGTGACTACTCTCCGTAACGGAAAACATAACTAGAATCCAAGTGGTGTTGTCCACATCCTCATTGTGAGTACAGATACTGCAGCATGGTGTCTAGTTATACGGTTTGCAATCAGAGCGGTCTAGTAAAATGTGTCAAGAGATTGATGCAGACGCACCTCACTAGGCCTCCTTGATGTGGGTCACCAATGTCACCATGCATGCATGAGGATGGTGACTCCTACTCCTGGATTCTATTCATGCTTTCCATCAGGCAGAGTAGTAAATCGTCTCAGTCAGAATTTACTTTGTACTAAAGAAATCGTAGTATAGTTTGTGGAATTTTCCATCTGAGGGTTTTAATAATGCGACAATATAGATGAAAACCCCCGATTTACATATAAATTATTTTGCATATTTTGTTGTGCGAGTCTGATTCGCGTATTAAGGTTTCAATGCAAAACTAGTATTTACTGAGATAGTTTGTCTGTTCGTCTTTAAAATAGTAGATTTTAGATAGAAATGTATTATTAAATAGATTTTGCTCGTGTCTTCACCCGTGACACCTATGACACTCACAAGTAATGTGACTTTTTATCGATAAAACACTTTTCAAAAACGGTGCAATAGATCCAGAGATTACGCCTTACAACATCACAAACTTTACCTCTTTATTATATTATAGTACAGATGATTTCCAAGGCCATTATATAAAACATATCTATTTACACAAACATATGGATATATATTTGTGTAAATAGATATGTTTCATATTATTTAATTTATATATTTAGGGTCAAAACCCTAGAAGGTTTTTTCATAACTTTAACTTATTTAGACAAAATATAGCAAAAACATCACTCCAAGTTACAGATTTAGTCTTTTAAGTACTGGTTCTGTGAAGGATTTTCAGTAGACAAGCAAAAAGGTCAATGGGAAGTAACATGTCCATATTTATTATGTTGAATTTCTTGAACTTTATTGAAATATAAAATATCATTATTGCTAACTAAATGTATCTTTATATGAGCTTGTGATATATGTGATGTTGTGATGTCTCAACTTAGTAGCCTTTTCCAGGCATTGCAATGCAGAGAATATTATATTCATTGTTACACTGATGGTACATTATATATTAGCGAGAATGTAAGAATTACATAAAGAAGGGATGAATCAACATAATAATAAATAAACTAAATAAAACAGCTTAGAGGAAGAATAGTAATTATAAAAAATAAAAGTAAAAGTAGTAAGTAGTAGTAAATTATAGTCAGGAACTTGGTAACATTAAAAAAAGATTATTAGACGAGACTGATGCACAAAAAAATGACCGTTTAATGATTCTTCATTATTTTCGATGAACATACCCCTAAAAAACCTATTCACTTTCTAATGCGCTTGATTTTACGTGTTTCAGAAAGTGCATGGTTGATGTAGAAACATCTCAACGCTCCGGTTTAGGAGTAGGAACTTCTGATACGACATTGTTCCTGTTTATCTCAACCTTTCTGCTCTATTGGATATCTTATCTAAAAGCATGTGTTCATTTGTTTCGGAATGCAGTTTACGAATACAACGAATTAGGTAAATAACCTCATTAAACCTAATGACATAGACAGGTAAAAGTGTGTTTTAAGATTTGTGTATAACTCGCGTGTGTTTATACAGAAAGAATCATGCTGTCAAAATGTAATTAATGACATCGTTGGCAGACAATGGCCGCCAGACAGCAAGTAAAAGCGAGTTCACTTTTACTTTCATTATATGTACACAATACTATTAAAAATGGAAATAAAACCTGAACTGTTTTGTGATTGAACAATTATATAGGTACTTAAAATAATAATTTAAATACATTAGCAATCACTTCATAGTGTGCTTTAAGCCTCCTTTCTACGAAGAGACCTTATGTTTTTTTGCTCTGTGCGGAAATTCTACAGACTAGTGGTCGTGGTTATGTCGGACTCCAACCGATCAAAAACTATATGCTGTGTGCGGTACTAGAAGCCGGGGACCCAGGTGCAATATCTGAATGATTTTCTTCAGTGTAGATGGCCTAATGTACGTTGGGCCACCTACTCCGATGGTCTACCTTTGCAAAACAAAGGGCAAAGTCTACGGAGAGACCCATAGTGGACTACTGAAGTCTGTTGACGATGCCAGTAGTCAGTCACAAAAACATTTTTATATTGTCAAAACATAAGTATTTCAAAAATGGCAAAGAGAGAGTGTATATATGTAACATTCACAACGAAGACTTGTAACAAGTTATGGTCACAATGCGATTTTAATGCTTTATTATTAAAAGTATAATTATAGTTTAATTGTTTTAGTAATAATAGATTGCATGACATTCTTATTTTAAAACAATCATGCATTAACAAATATCTAAAATAGAGATAAGTAAGTGACAAGAAAAACAAAAGGAAAAAACCTATTATTCGTAGATGTAATCATTGCGGCAATTAATAGTGTTTGTTTTGTTTTTCTGTTTGATACGAGTTTGACAGCTAAATGGGCGATCATCGTGGATTAACAGGCTTCCCTAAAAACTTTATGGTGTAATCGATGTAATCGAATGGCCGAAAATATTTATTTATATTTATTTTTAATCCTATCACTAGCTTGCTGTTTAATTAAAATTACGATATATCAATATAATTACAATTATTTCATTGCCTTGCTTTATTAAAATTAAATAACACTGCCGTTAAATAAGATTATAATACATTGTAATGAAAAAGTATCAATATTTATTAGGTACATGGATAGGCAATTATCGGCACAACTTTAGCCGTATCTATTTACTTCAAAATTTCTTTTTCTACAATGTTGTTTATGTAAAAAATTAAATATAGCTGAAATTAAATTTATATATCTTCAAATGACAATGTCTTTTTACCTTAATTTAAGTATTAAAAACCAAAACCTTCAGTCTTTTTTTAGTAATTTACCTATATCAAGATTTTCATATTTGTTACTAAATATTGCCTGCTTTGAAAAAAATTGCAGTTCAACTTTTTTTACTGGCTGGATTGTACTGTGTTGTTACGTGATACCTTTAGGGAAGAAGAGATTAGATTCCCGTAGAAGCTATTAAATAGTATCCACTAAAACTTTGGTACGCTTCACAGTTCATTCATACAGTTTTCTCTTATCTCATTTAAAATTAGATTCTTCTATGTTCTTAGTTCAACACCGACATCGCTTATTTTCAGAGCAAGGGAAGACTTTCTTTAATATTCAAGCCTACCAAAGTGACTATTCTCTGTCTGATGGAAAGCATGAGTAGAATCCAGGATTCGGGTTCATCATGCTCATAGTGAGGGTAGGCAATGTAGCATGGTGACCCATACCATGGCGGCCTGGATAGATAATTTCTGGTTAATAAATGATTGGGCCTCCGGTCACACTCACCAACGAAATACGACAGCAAGAATGCTGTCATTATGTCGGATGGTCTTCTGTGTGAGGGTAGTACTGGCCGGGTCGAGCCGACCCATTCGTGCTGAACTAATTGGGCTCTACCTACAATTACTCAGCAATATCCTACAAGTCATTTCTGTGGAAATATAGGTTGGTAAATACATTGGCTTCAGCTAATGTTCGATGTATCATAAGTTCATAACTTGTTACCTAGTATTTGTTCAGTAAAATATAAGTTTTAGTACTTATAACAAATTAATAATCTACTACTCAACAAGATAATATAGTTCTGTAATAACATAATTTTGTAGGTAGACGCTTTACGACAATACATTTATCTATAAGAAATGAAGATAGGTAGTTATGTAAACAATAGGAAGCTAAGTAACTACGTAACTATCTTCTTATTCGAGTTTGTATTTATTACTACTAAAAGTTTAATGTTTTGGAATCTAGAATTAAATGTTTATTTTAAAAATTACGCGTAAAAATATAACTGATTATTTCTATTTAGAGCCTATTTAATTAAATTATTATCCAAACCGACAAAACGAAATAACAATTCACACTGTGTTTACTATTCGTATTTCAATATCCAAAACAAATTAAAAGTCTAAATTATAAAAAGATGACAAAATGTCATTTGAATCACTAATGACTCGATTCTGTTTGCCTAGCCTGCGAGATAATATTGGCATATAACAATGTTAGATTAAGCCAGTTTTGAAGTATCAAAGCTCCTCAACCCGAAGATTTAGATCATCAGTTAAATATATTACTATTTACTCACAGCAGTCATCCAAACTAGAAAATAGAGTATCCAGGCCATCATCAGTTTTCACTCAAACACATATTATTTCAATAAATCCAACCACAACAAGTAGTGAACGCTATGTATATTTACATATCGAACCGCAACACTATTTATTAACTCGATATGACGTAGGCGTGCATGCTGTGGTAATACACCGTAGCGCGTGTCCAAGGCACGCGTTAACCTGTTCGCGAACAGATATCAACTGACGTCGGCCCAACCAACTCGACTTCTCTGTCTCGATTTTTGCACCAAGGATAATTTTCTCAAGCCCTGCAGGCTGCATATTTACATAAAGCTGACCCATGCAATCTCTACTGCGTCTTCTATTGCCCGCAGCGTAATGCCCTAGGTACAGCGGACACAAATTTGATTACATAAAAAAATGTGCCGCCCTTAAAAGATAGACAATAGACATATTATGCTGCAATGGACTTTTTAGAGAACTTTTCAAGATGAACAATTTTTTGTTACATAATTTTTATATATCATTCAAATCATCAAAAGAGGCTCTCAAACATTTTTCGTTCTTCATCTGCTCTTATTAGTCGTAGCGTGATGACGCATTTTTTTGTAAAAATAGGGAATCCCCCCCTTTAACGCTAAACGGCTCGAAAAATCTGAAAAAAATCATAATAGTTGTCCATATATTAAAACTTAAAGGAAAACTATTGCGGTTTTTATTATTGGAAAACTATTGCGGTTTATTTAATTAAGAAATAATAAGTAAACATAACAATTATCTATTGGACACGATTTTATATATACCATACCTATCTTATTGGTGACCACAGAACCTAATTCTATGCGCAACCTGACACGCACTTTGAAAAATTTTTGATTTATTATTTTCTCTAATTTATATAAATAATCAATTTTTGTTTTAATAATTGTTTGATTTGGTGTTAATTTGATTAAAAAATAATTTAAATGAAAATAAAACTGATTTCGGAACCTGTTTTCATTCAATGATTTCTAAATGTAAATTTGCAAATTATGTGACGTCACACTAGGGAGGAGGGGAGTCTCACAAATGTGACCAACTGTGACAAGGAGGGGGAGGGGCAAAAAAATCATGAAATTCGTGTGACGTAATTTATGGATGAACCCTAGCTAATAATGAAATATTTTTTCCAATCGAATCAGTAGTTCCTGAGATTAGCGCGTTCAAACAAACAAATGAACTCTACTAACTTTCGCGATAATTATTATTATTTTTAATCTCCATGATAATTATTATTATTTTTACGGGAATTAACGCGATCACTTATTATAGGTATTACATACCTCTAATTTGCCTGACGTGACGTTTCGTCCAGGTTGCACTGGCCGTGGTCACAGGCCGACTGACTCATCGGTGCACGCCCTCCTTAGTCGAATCCGTGAAGTAGAAGGTTCTTCATCTACCCGCACATTTTCCATATTATTGATATTTTTGTATCGCCATGTACCGTCGCACACTAACAGTGTCCCTATTCTGTAAGCAAACCGATGAGTCCCTAATCTGATGTTTAACCGACTGCGCAGAAAAGTGTGGTATGTTTTTTAAATCAGAGGTATGTAATACCTTTAATAAGTGATCGCGTTAATTCCCGTAAAAAATAATATTAATTACAAATGAACTCTTCAGCTTTAATGTAATATAATGACAGTATAGGTTAAATCTCTCCACACGTAATTAATCAAAATTAATAAACATATTACTTACTTATCTACGTATACCTGAACTTTGAACTTGGAAAACGAACACAATACGTTCCACTTATTCGGAATTTATCGTTAATGAGCGGAACGTTATGGTATTATGATGTTCTGTTGATCGAAATTTAAAATGTATTAACTTATAAATCCTCAAGTTCAAAGTGTTATCAAGTTATAAAGTTATGATGGCGTTAAACTATTGCCGCCAATTTAAGTATTAAGAACAATTCTCTTAAGAACTGCATATAAAGTTCCTACATCTCCCCAGATATCATCATAAACAACTTATTATGTAATGTCCCTGTCCCACTGCTGGGCTCGGGTCTCCTCTCAGGAGAGGGTTAAGGCCGTACGCTTCATGCTGGCCGAGTACGGGTTGGGGACTGGCAAGATAATGTTGTAACTACATAATCTTGCCGTTGGATGTTTTGAAGCCGTCTGAAGGCCTTCAACTAAATTTCACGACTGCTATGATAACAACCAGGATCGACTGTTTAGCCCCCTTAATGCCAGTTAGGGTCATCCATCCAGGTATTACCCATGCTGTCTTAGTTTACTCTCAGTGATTGGATACGTGGCTAGGCTTGCTTTGTGTAAAATCAAAATAAATCAATTTAATATAATAAATCAAATAAATCAATTTAATGTAATAAATAAAATAAATTGATTTACTATAATAAATCGAAATGAAATTAAAATAAATCAATTTCATATAACAAATTTAGATTTTAGTTACCGAGTAAAACAAAATTTTCCATGCTCAGTTCCACTATTCGAAATTTAAAATGCATCGACCTACTAACTCTTGAAGTTCAAAGTATAAGCATACAATAATCGCATTATTTTTCACACAATTAGCTTAAAGTGTGTTAAAAGTGTCAATTTTCTTCAGACCAGCATACCTTGTGTACTAATTAAATCTCTAAAGATAAGTCTAAATTGCCTTATTAATTGTCTGAGTATCACCTCACACCTCATCCACCTATTTTTGCTATTTATAATTTTAAATCATATTCCCGATTCCAAATATTTACCAAACACCTATTTACTGTGGCAATTAAATAGGTGATATAGGTCCATCCATTACGTCATAATTAGTCTGCGATATGTTAGGTAGATGGCAATAGGTACGCGGCTTCTTTTTGTGCCTGTGCTTTAATGTAGATGGCAGTATGTGTGGCTAATTTTTGTCTCCGTACTCATCCTACTAAATTTAAACGCGATAGTTTGTGAGTATGTAAGATTGTTGCTCTTTCACGCAAAAACTACTAAATGGATTTGGATGAAACTTTACAGTAATATAGCTTATATATCAGAATAGCACATAGGCTTTTTACTGCAATAATCGAGATACACACGGGCGGAGCCGCGGGCGCAAGCTAGTGGTTTAATAAAATACTTCGCCCGCGTACTCACATGCAAGTGAGAAAAAAAAAATATTTTGGTTGCAGCGTTGAAACAAAGTAAAAGTGGTACTTAACTACGAAATAATGTTTCGAAAAGTGCTGTTAGTATGGACTTATTTAAAAATACTTGCTTAATGCCATCCAATTTTAATTAAAACAATATTTAATAAATTGTATTTCTATTTTAAAATAGTAATTCAAATTTTCTAAAGTGTACTAATTACTTAGATGTTTAATTCGATTTTTATTTTTTTCTCCATTAAAAGAAATGTTAATCAAGTTAGCGTCGCGTCACTATAATTGAAGCGGCTTGTTCATAAAGACTTCTAACAAAGCAGGCAGGAATTGGTTTTTATTATGCTATTCATTGAAAGAGGAGCTATTTAAAACTGTATAAGGCACAGTAGCATTGAGAACCCATTCATACTACAGAAATACCTATGCTAATTTTACAAACTGTCATTTGTTGTAAAATTTCTATTTTCGTTGTTAATTCATTGAAATAGAAACATCATAAATTTTAATAACTAAACTTTTATTTTATCAGGTCATTGACATTATAGCTGTAAACGTTTATTTTGACCGGTTTTATGTTATCTTCCTTAATGAAGTTGATTAATTCAAAGTGGGATTCGTTATCGCAATAGTAATAATAGTGAGTTGTGATTCAACAATATTATGATGCCAATATTGTTAGCAATAATTGATGAAGTAACAGTTCATCAGTCATGTACTAGATGGCGTAAGTACCTATATTATTTTCAACTATATTTATTTATTTTAAAGTAAGTTAATAAAGTTTCTCATTTACGAGACGACTTCTCCTTTATTTTCAAGATTTTTTGTCGACCACTATTTCAACCCGTTTTATATGAATATCAGTTTTTCCAGACCAACTGACATCGGACCTCCGAAACACTCAGGGAGAACTGAAGGTCAGTATATCTGAGGGCACTGACTTCTCAATAGCAATTGCCATAGACGTTTATGACAATCGGGACCGACGGCTTAACGTGCACTTCGCCATATTTCCATACTCCGGGATGTTATTAAGAATTTTCTGTAAGAAAAACTGAACAACACTTAGCCTGACCCAGGATTTGGACTCGAGATCTTATGACCAGATTACTTTTATTTTATAAAAAATAGGGCTACACGAAAGTCTAAAAGTATAACTGATTTACAAACAATAACAACATAAATATCTATTTTATTATAATATACTACAGGATAGGACTGTATAAAGGTTACGGTAAAAAAATTTAATAGTGTTTATTTCTAGAATTTACATTTAATTACATATAAGTTTTTTAGCGGACACTGTAATATGCATAGTTTACAACTAAAAAACACGCCTACGTATAGTCCAACTGGCTGTTTAGTTTTCACTTCCATCCTAAAATCTAGCCCAGGCTTACAGTTACAGAATATCTTACTCAAAGTTTGTTTGGTGTAAAGGCTAATGTTTTTATTTATCATACCATCTATTTATTGGGTCTTAAAGCAGTAAGAACAGAACTAGAACTACATTCTCATACATAGTACATTATTAAATGAACCTGAGGGCTTTACGTGCGTTTGATATAATCTTTTAGATGTTCATTCCTTATGTATCAAAACTGTAATCGTAATGTTATGGTTATTTTATTACTGTCTCTATTTTACTTGCTTGTGGCAAACTAAATCTATGCATAGCATACTAATTATTCTGCATAGGTCAGCTACGCAAAACACGCAACCTTTATGTTCATGATTACGAGTAACAACAAGTGACTCGGCCGGGCTTCTCAGGGAAAGTCTTTGAAATAATCGAATTTCCTCTATTATATAAATCGCTCATAGCGAATACTCATAGCCAAGTGACCTTAGCTGATCGGATACAATCGCCGAGGGTAAGCAACAACAACGCGGTCAGTACCTACCTAGATGGGTGGTAAAAGTCGTGGAAGTTTAAAACAGTCATTATGTTGCAAGTCATTGAAAATATGTTAAAAAAGTTTAGAAACAGAATTTATAATTAAAATATGTTACGAAATCATAAAGTCGACGATGTGGGAACATAATTGAGAAATGCCTTTTTAGGGTTCCGTAGCCAAATGGCAAAAAACGGAACCCTTATAGATTCGTCAAGTCTGTCTGTCTGTCTGTCTGTCTGTCTGTCCGTCCGTATGTCACAGCCAATTATTTCCGAAACTATAAGAGCTATACTGTTGAAATTTGGTCAGTCGATGTATTCTGTGAACCGCATTAAGATTTTTACATAAAAATAGAAATAAAACAATACATTTTGGGGGTCCCCATACTTGGAACTGAAACTCAAAAATTTTTTTTTCATCAAACCTATACGTATGAGGTATCTATGGATAGGTGTTCAAAAATGATGTTGAGGTTTCTAATATCATTTTTTTCTAAACTGAATAGTTTGCGCGAGAGACACTTCCAAAGTGTAAAAATGTGTGTCCCCCCCCCTCTAACTTCTAAAATAAGAGAGTGATAAAACTAAAAAAAATATATGTTGTACATAACTATGCAAACTACCAACGAAAATTGGTTTGAACGAGATCTAGTAAGTAGTTTTTTTTAATACGTCATAAATCGTAACACGCAATTTACCTTTCATCCAATCAATACACTAGTATAAAAACATCGATGAAAGTTACAACGAACTACAAGAACTTTTATATGATGTTACTTGCTGATACGGAACCCTTCATGGGCGAGTCCGACTCGCACATGGCCGCTTTTTTTTATTTTAAATCAGTGCTTCAGTTTCGTTTCACGTGAATAAAACTCGTTCCATTATAAGATCTATTTTACAAACTCATATGTGATGAGAGTTTGCAAAATATATAATTTTTGATATCATACATATGCCAATATATTCACTCTTCCATAGAAAACGGAGATCCAACAAAGTCTGGAAATTTCCAAGAACATTGGGAGTCAGGAAGTCTCGTCAATACTCTATTCCTAAAAATTTAAACATTTCGATCTACATAATAAATATTTCTCTTCCGTGTCTGACTTTAATGTTAATACTAAGGCTGATACTCTTAGACATATTTCCTCTATCTTAGCTCCCAGCCGTCCACCTGTCACCTTTGATCAATTTTCGTTCTATCAGCCGAAACATGATTCTGCCTATGCTTGACGAAATCCTACCCATCTTATGCAATATCCTGAATCACTCCATGTCAAGTGTTGTTTTTCCGTCTGCATGGAAAGTTGCTTAAATAATCCCTCTCTACCTAAGAAAACTGAGCCCTCTTTATTTTTTTTCCTTTCAGTTACTTTCTGTGCCTGTGCTTAGGAAGGGGGCCAGGGTGTTATCTCCTTCTGTACCCCCCCCAAGCCTGCCCGCACTGTAGCGGGCACCCTCTCGATTTATACTCTCCGTTTGGGCGACGTCCGGTCACACGCGGACGACGCCACCTCGCGGCTGGCCACTACAGCGGATGGACGGGTAACCCAACGGTATTAGGCGCAGGTGTGCGAGTCCGAGTGGAGGTCGTCCTCCCGGATCTTCTCCGCCGCCCCTATCAGCGAGAGAGAGACCGTGGTAAAACAACTGTCGCTACCGGCCATCGAGCTTATGGCGGCCGGTAGCGTGAGATCCTCTCCGATGATTGCAGGGAGGGCCCAACGCTGCGTTGCCTATGCGGAGCAGACAGCCAGCGTGTGCTGGGCCCAGTCCTCACTGCAGTTTCAGAGGTGGCAGACAGGACTCGGTTCCCTCCTAGCGACCGAGTGCAAGTACTTTCCGAAGCAACCGTGCCTGGAAAGCACTTGCGTCAGTCGGAAGGAAGTCCCGTGCTGCCGCCCTGCCCACTCTGCGATGACCGGCTGGAGAGCTTCCACGGCGGTGAAGCCTCCAGCCTGAACGACCATCTTAGCATGGTGGCTCGGCGAGCGGCTTTGCGCCACTCGCGCACGTCCTCGAGCGGAGGGCGAAAACAGCGCTCCGCCCGGGAGTCAGCCACTTGCCGATAAACTTTGGCGAGAACTTCCGCCTACAAATCCCACGGCGTGTTCCGGGCAAGGCGCAAGCCCCCTCGGGGGATACCGTGCGGTAACCGCGTATGTCTCTAACCACCAATATCCTCTGGGGGCGCTATTCTGGGCGGTCAGGGCCGCCGCCCAAACCGTTGCCCCGTAAAGTGCCATTGATCGGACAACCCTCGCGTACAGCCGCCTAATGGGAAGACTGGCCCCGCCCGGGCTTCCTTATTGAACCCCTTTCAAACCGGCTTTCGTGCTGGTCATAGCACGAGTTCTGCACTGGTACTATACATTAACTTTCAATATATTTTTTTATTGTAAATCTGTGATAAGGTGTACAAATAAAGAGTTTTCTATCTATCTATCTACGATACTATTTTACTGCGCCTAATGCAATTTTTGCGTATAACACTGTAATATATTGCGTATAATACTGTATTCCACTGGTATTAATCAGTTAAAAATTACACTATGTAATACAATATTTATTTGAGTACAAGTAGAATGATAAAATATTTGTTTCACATTGTTTAATTTTATATATTTATGCTTTATAGCTACTATCTACAATTATCTTAGTCCTTACACCTACTAAAATTTAGACCCATAACTGCAATTTTCGCTATTTAATAAAGCCGGTGTATTCCATATTTTAGCCGTTTCTTTCCTTAAATTAAATTTAATTTAATAATAATCTAGTTCAAACAACCAAATGGGTTTGCCCCGTATTGCCGTACACAAGCACTTTACAAATTACATGAGAAAATTGAGAGTATATGGAAATGAAATATAATATATATATTATTATGTCTGCTATTCTGGGGGAAGTTAAACACAATTTATTATTTAGAATTCAAGTTCCTCTCGAGGAGCTATACAAAAGCAAAACTAATCATATCTACTGCGAGTACTATATTGCGACATTGAGAACATCTCGTCAATAACGGTCATCTTTTACATATCATTATTTTGTACCATAGCACGTGTTAGGCTCCAGAATTGGAAAAACTGCACACTGTGTGTTACTAACCTTATTTTACTAAAGCTTTCACTCAGCTAAACTGAACTGATAGCGGAGCTTTAAATGCAAGTGAAATTTAATTTAGAATTTACATATCGCAATTAGGTACAAATACTTTCTCTTGTCAACGAATGCAATTAATTTGTGACAGCTTTGCTTTTAAGCGAGGGCAGTGTATCAAGCCATTTAGCAGGGCCGGATTTACCATAGAAGCTGAAAAAGCTGAAGCTTGGGGCGGCAGAATTAGGGGGGCGGCAAAATTTCCCAAAAAATAAATTGGTACAGAAAAAAAGTAAGGTTGAGGACACACATCTGTTTTTTTTTTTTTAAAAGACCATACTCGCATTATGAGTATAAATGCTGTGTCGCGGGGGCGATACAAATATACATAAAACGAACACAGAGAACACCCATACTTAGAACAACAATTTGTGAATCTTCACGTGTGAAACCCCCTCAGGCCTCAGGTGGTAACCATATAAGCATCCAACCGCCAAAATCCTCCGGGGTCACTAGAGGCGTGCCCTACTTTGGGGATCAGAGCTGCCGCCCACACCTTTGCACCGTACAGTGCCAATAGTGCCATAGACCAGACAACTCCCGTGTACAGTTGTCTCGTAGCGACATTGGCTCCACCCAAATTGGGCAAAAGTCGTCCAAGTGCGGAGGCAGTGTCGACCAGCTTCGGAGCAAGCTGTTGGAAGTGCTTGTAGAAGAGTCACCTAGAATCAAGGATCAGGCCCAGATAATTCATCTGGGCCCGGACCAGTTCAATTACCGAGTTGACAACGGCTGAGGCGCCGGGAAGTGGCCTACGATGGGGCCCATGGAACAAAAGGGCCTTCGTCTTATCCAGGGCCACCATTGGCCCAACGCCTCAATGCGCCCAACCACCAGGGAGACTCCTGTTGTGGCCAGTGTGTCCAGCCTGAAAGTCAGAGGTCCGAGGACTGACCCCTGCGAAACACGACTAGGCCGGACGTCTCAAAACACCGTCTTGGCCGTCGTACATGACGGTACGCTCGTCTAAATAGTCTGCCACTAGCCGCCTCAGGTACTCGGGCATACTCCGTGATAGAGGAGTGTTTCCCTGTTGCAGCTAAATGGCAGACTATCAAATGCATTAGCGATGTCCATAGACACCGCCAACAGCACGCCACCACTGCTTACTGCCTCTTCGGTCACGGCTCTCAGGCGCAATATGGCATCGAACGTCGAACGCCCTTCCCAAAGTCCGAATAGGGTGTCCGACAGATCGGGGCCCACCCGCATATGTGCCGGACGATGCGGACAGAGAGCACCCTCTCAAACAGCTTACCCAACTCGTGCAGCAACACAATGGACCTATAGGCCGTGACTGAATCGGCAGACCGTCCTGTCTTCTGGAGTTCGACCAGCTTTCCGCTCTTCCAGCTCTCAGGGAAGCGTCCGGTCGGCATGCTAGCGTCCAGCACCTCTCTGAGGCGGACCGACCTATGGACGACCGACAAATTCTGCTTAGTTTGGGACTAGATGGCGTTGTGTGTAAGATGTCCAAACTATTTATTTATTATTATTAACTTCAAATCAATATTGTTTTTAAAATTTGTGTTAAATTGAGTTCAATTAAAATTGGTTAATAACGTTTATCGAATGTGCAATATTTTGATTTAGCAGTTTTAAGACAAAAACTCAACACTGGTAACTGTGCACCTGGAGCTGTCTAGGTCGTGTCGGTTGGCAGAAGTTGAATTTTATTCACTTGCTTGCGTACCTCCTCCGGGTAGCGAGCTGGGCCTTAAGGGTGCAGCTCAGAAAATATAGTCGATTTGGTTCCATAGCCTACGTAAGCTCGCGCCCCCGAGTGGGTGACACTGAAGTCCAGGTGGGCCAGTAGGTACATGAAATACCTAGGCCTCATCCTGGACAGTCGGTGGAGTTTCGAAGAGCATTTCGGGCGATTAGTCCCCCGGGTTCGAACGGTAGCAGGGGTGTTTCATCGTCATCTGCCCAATCTCTCTCTACATGGGCGTCGTGCGATCCATAGTCATCTATGGGGCACCCGTCTGGCCTAAGGTCTTGGCGGGTTCCTCCCGCTGTAAGGCTCGACTTAGGAGTCTGCAGTGGCTGATGGATCTGGATCCGCTCAAAGGAGGTGGCTAAGGGCACGCGGTAGAGGTAGCTAGTCCCCAATCGTTGCCTAAGGGTCGTTGGGGCCACATCTTGGGGAAATGTGTCCCTGGTGCGGCTGGTTGGTTTCGTCTGGGACGGGTCAGTGTCCCGCCTTTTACTGTGTAAAACGGCGAGAGACACGATTACCCTTAGATACTCCAGTCATGGGGTAAGGCAGGGGGGACTCCAGAAGTCGCTGATGCGTTCCTTGAGATGCTCCCGACTGCCGAGATAGGTCACCGCGGGGTTTAGTGGGTATACCGGTTCGCTGGGAGTCCCACACACGCCCTCCGTCTCCCTCACACTGGAGGGTATGGTGATTGGTGCGAAAAGCATTCCCCGCAAAAACAAAAATAAATAAATAATAGTTTTAAAAAACTAAAAAACACGCTTTTTATAGAAATCCAAACTAAAAAATAAAAAATAAATTGAAATAAAATTAAATTAAAAATAGTGTTCAAAATTTCAATAAATATAAATTAATACGTGTAAATAAAGAAAAATGTATTTTATTTAAAAAAAAGCGTGGGGTGCATGGTGTCAATAGTTATAAGTATTTTATTGAAGGATATGGGTAGTGATTATCATTTTGATATTATCTTAAAAAGCACCCCACGCTTTTTTTTAAATAAAATACATTTTTCTTTATTTACACGTATTAATTTATATTTATTGAAATTTTGAACACTATTTTTAATTTAATTTTATTTCAATTTATTTTTTATTTTTTAGTTTGGATTTCTATAAAAAGCGTGTTTTTTAGTTTTTTAAAACTATTATTTATTTTCTATTTTTTAGTTTGGTTTATTTATAATAGCTTGTCTTTTTACTTTTAAACTATTGTTTGTTTTAATCTACTATTAATTCCGTGATAACTATAAGTACCTGTAATTATTTTCAGTCGTCAATGTACACAGTGAGACTTAACGGTATGTTCATTGCCAAACAAGTGATATTGACAAGTCTTACTACGTGTTACTTTGTAATCGAATCATTTCATCTAATGCTGCTCTGTTACATGGAGTTTGACCTGTTAGCTTTGAGCAATCAAGTTCTTCAATTCTAATTCCGTCCAAAGATCTTCCACGACTAAGTGCTACATAAGCTTGTCCAGCTGCAAACAGTCGAGAACCTAGATAAATGACTGCATGATGAACTGTACAGCCTTGCATCTTGTGAACGGTCGATGACCAACTCAGAATCAATGGCAACATTCGTCTCTCGGCAGTTTCATAGCTGTATTTTGCTGGAAATCGTACCGATATTGGTTTAATTACGTGAACACCATCTTGACCGAAATCGATAGGTACTGACGGAATGTCTTCTGCATATAATTGACCTCTGCGAAGGCCATATAATTTCTGTAATAAAACCCATGTTACCATTTACTAATTCTTTTGACGCGTCAATGTTCGACTTCAATATTGCTGCTTTGGCTTAGTCTGATTCTGAGGCTCGGATCTCAGTCATAGAATGACGCATTTGCTGCAAGCGGATCTATGTTCTATGTTATGTGGGTGGTTTCCGCACTTAGTCCTTTAAGTGGACCATTGTACGTGAGGGCGGCCATCACTCCAGCCAGCCCACCTCCCTCCAGAAGCGGATAAGGTCTCCGAGTCTGTCCAGACATTCTGCAACAGATTTAGGAGATCCAAATGTGTTTTTCCGTGTTTCGGTGACACCTGTGCACTCGATGAGTATATGCGACACCGTTTCCTCTGCCCCTAAGCATGCTCTGCATAGGGGACTGTCAGTTATGCCTATGGTGTGGAAGTGTTTGTTTAGTGAGCAGTGTCCGGTGATAGTTCCTGCCACCAGCCGCAGACTGTCCCTATCCAAACGCAATAAGCGTTTGGTTAGTTTATCATTAGGAAGTGGCATGGCTTCCTTTGATTGTCTGCAGCCTGGGACAGATAGCCAGTGGTGTTGTACTTGTGTGCGGGTAAATTCTTGCAGCCAACCACGGAGCTGGCCGAATGGGACGGGCACCACGGGTTCGGGTCCGAAAACCGCTGCGCCCGACCCCCTTCTGCTGCAAGCGGATTTCTCTGGCTTGGTCTGATTCTGAGGCTCGGATCTCAGCCATAGAATCACGCATTTGCTGCAAACGAACAGCTCTGACTTGGTCTAATTCAGAGGCTCGGATCTCAGCAATGGAATGTCGCATTTGCTGCAAATGGACTGCTCTGGCGTGGTCTGATTCTGAGGCTTAGATCTGGGCCATAGAATCACGCACTTGCTGCAAACGAGCTGCTCTGGCTTCCTCTGACTGTTTAGCTGTATAATTTCTCATATGAAGCGTTGTTTTCTTCTGTAACGCTGTAGTAACTGTTGAGTAGTATCTGAAGAACTAGTATTCTCAGTCATGGATAGTGGTTGTGAGTATAAATGTGCAAAACCGCGTGCAAAAAGAATGTGTAAGTGTTAATAAATGCTAGCAATAAAATAATTTATCAGCCTGTTTGACTAAAATTTGGTAAACTAACAACTAAGCATCAGCATTACTTTTAGCAGCTTCTAGGACACATTTTAAAGCACAATCTACCTTCAAATCAGAGACATTAAACTGAAATGGTTCACACTTCTGATTCTTTACTGTGGGAAACATTTCATGGAAGTACTTTCTTTTAGAATATACTTCCTTGGAAATTTGACGGGCAGTTGGCTTACCCCATTGTTGTTCTTGGCTGATCTTCGTAAAACTGTTTTCATTATTTACATTGATATATAATATATTGTTTATGAAGTATATAAGTGCTGCAATGTGCTTTCATTTCCCTCTCTTATTATAAACACAGTCGCACAAAGCACTCTCAACATGATAAATTGTGTTTAGCTGTAATTAAATTGATTTGTTAGACATCGTCTGTCTCCGGTTGAGAAATGATTTCGTGGGTGATTGCACGAAACCCCGTTTTAGTCACCAGTAGACTCATTTCCCACGGAAAATAACAATTTTAATGTTATTGGCAATAATTTTACTAACTACCACCGTCCAAAATTGTCATATATAGTAAAATAACAGAAGATTTCATTAATTTTCTTCATTATATTTACTTGTTGCTTGACAACGGTGACAATATTGTTCAATCATAATCGCCACCTGTCACTTGGCGCTGTAGTCGCGCATGGATAGATGAAATTAATATAAAATAACAAAAATCTTATTAAGCAAATTGATATAATTTTATCAAATTAGTGTAATGTCATCGGTCCTCGATAAATGTACAAAGTTTGAACGAAATCTGGCCGTTGAAAGTGGGTCAAAATCGCGCCCAAAGGAGTCGGTTACAAACATACAAACAAACATACAAACAAACATACAAACAAACATACAGGTGAAGCTAATATAAAGCGTGTAAAAAAGGTGCATGGTTAGCAGTCGGGCCTTACTTACCTATCTTCCTTAGCCTACCAAACTTTATAAGTAGTGCACTAAAACCAAGCTTTGCTCTACTTGAAAAACAACGAAAGTTGTAAAAGTAATATAGTAACTAGATTATTTCCTAAAGAAAGAAATTAACTTTATTGTACAGTGTATCTAATTTACTGACTAGTAGGGGCGGCAAAAATTTTAAAGCTTTGGGGCGGCAAATGTGTAAATCCCGCGCTGCCATTTAGATATTATTTTATAGTTCTGTGTAACTTAGCTCTCGGTAACTTCTTCCCTACTTCAAACCTTATTCACGACATGTTAAAGTCTTTAATCCATTGGTCTCAAGCGGCTTTTCACATTTTTATACTCTTCATGAGTCGGTTAGATGCCTATATGTAAAGATTATCTGCAAGTATAAATACTGACCCATGAATATACAATACAAGAGTCTTTCTAAGTTGTTCTCTAAGATTTTTTTACCCAAATTAACATTTTATGCAGAGCGACTGCCGTTTACCCAAATTACGAGACATCGAAATTCTGTTGAAATTTTTTAGGGTTCCAATTGCCTGTAACGATGGCTGAACATATTTTTATGGCAACTGGGATCGGTGGTTTAAAATGCTGTCCAAGGCACGTAGGGGGTGAGTTTAGAATGATCACCAATTATAGGCTGACCTGCCTACTATATTACTTAATTTTTAATGTGCTGATCTAAGCACTTACCACTCGTCAACAAGTCGACTAGTGACCTATGAATATAGGTCTAAAGTTCAGTTCTGAATGTTTTTACCAAAATTATGTAGAGCTGACAATAGTTAAAAGGCGAACTCATAAAAATTAACGTCGCATTGCCAAATGTAATATTTTCTTCAAATATAAATATTGTCATCAGGAGATTCTATGTTAAGTCATACAAATAATCAAAAGCAGGAAATAAGAATATATACTAGTATTCTTAATAGATGAATGATAATGATTGGTTGATAGTATTGATAATAATAAATGTCGCAAGAAGCCATTAGACGCAGACAGTACAGGAACGGTTGTTATTTATTTATTTACTTTATGCACAAAGACATGCATGGGCGGACTTAATGCCTAAGGCATTCTGTGCCAGTCGACCAATTCGGCGATATAGAGAAAAGATGAGGTAGCTGCTCATAGGGGGAATCGATGGATGTTGTGGAAAATCTTGGGGAGTTTATTGACAGCAATTATTTAATTGGTCATTCTTATGTTTCCATTAGAATTTGAAGAATATATTTGACCCACAGGACTGAATTACACAGCTCACAACAATGTATCATTACTTTTTTAGGGTTCCGTAGCCAAAAGGCAAAAAACGGAACCCTTATAGATTCGTCAAGTCTGTCTGTCTGTCTGTCTGTCTGTCCGTCCGTATGTCACAGCCAATTATTTCCGAAACTATAAGAGCTATAATATTGAAATTTGGTCAGTCGATGTATTCTGTGAACCGCATTAAGATTTTGACATGAAAATAGAAAAAAAATAATACATTTTGGGGGTCCCCATAATTGGAACTGAAACTCAAAAAATTTTTTTTCATCAAACCTATATGTGTGGGGTATCTATGGATAGGTGTTCAAAAATGATGTTAAGGTTTCTAATATCATTTTTTTCTAAACTGAATGGTTTGCGCGAGAGACCCTTCCAAAGTGGAAAAATGTGTGTCCCCCCCCCCTCTAACTTCTAAAATAAGAGAGTGATAAAATTAAAAAAAATATTTGTTGTACATTACCATGCAAACTACCAACGAAAATTGGTTTGAACGAGATCTAGTGAGTAGGTTTTTTTTAATACGTCATAAATCGTAACACGCAATTTACCTTTCATCCAATCAAAACACTAGTATAAAAACATCGATGAAAGTTACAATGAACTACAAGAACTTTTATATGATGTTACTTGCTGATACGGAACCCTTCATGGGCGAGTCCGACTCGCACTTGGCCGCTTTTTCTTTGAAGAAATTAAGATTTTTTTACCCTTTTTATGTTTTCCGTACAAGTGTGCTAGCAACTGATATTTTTTATCTTTATTTTAAGGACGTCACTGCAGTGTAGTACTTTCCAAAGCAAAGTGAAGTATGAATCAGTGATAGTCATTTACAGAGAAATATATATTACATATATATTGATATACCTACGTCACCTAAATACGTAGTGTTGGTTAACATTCTTGCCTAATATGATCAATCGTACTGTAAAGGTATTCTCAATTTTCCTGTTAACCATTAACATGAAGGTAATACTTTAGAGACAGAAATACACCATATTATACAATTAAAACTTTATTTAGTATCTTTATTTTCATTTCATTTATTAACCAACCAAACTGTTGTTGGGTTTTTCTCACAACAAATCTTAATAGTCTGGAGTATGGAAGTTTATCGGTGTTTCACGCTCGTGCCTTCGGAGGTTACGTAAAGTCGTCAGGTTCGGTTGTCACGAAAATTTATAGAAATAGTTTTTCGGAAGTCAGTGACCTCAAATATACTAACAACCAGTTAAACCTTCAAATTCAGTCCGCCCCAGGATTGCATAGATCCGATGCAAATTGCTCCATAGGAAACCTAATATTGAAGTAAAACCATTTGAACTGGTAGCTGACCCCAAATAATCTTGGGAATAATAAAGACTGGGAACATAACTTTAATTGTTATTTAGCTAAGATTACAAGAAAATACTGAATCGAGGCTAGGCTCCAAAAAAAAAATCTAAAATAGAACTGTTATAAGTATAATGTATCTGTTTGTCTCTTGCTTCGTGCACAAACGAATAAATAAATAATAAATAAATAAATCTTTCAGACATCTTACACACAACGTCATCTAGGCCCAAACTAAGCAGAGCTTGTATTATGGGTACTAAACAACTGATACAAATACATAAATATACTTTTTTTTGTAAATACATACATATTATACATAGAAAAACACCCAGACTCCGAAACAAATATTTGTAGATCACACAAATATTTGGTCTGACCCGGGAATCGAAACCGAGACTTCTTGATCAGCAGTCGCATACGCTAACCACTAGACCAACAAGGCAGTCAAATTATTGTTTAATAAGCTCAACGTATTCATTTTACTTACGTGTTGAATAGTGCAGTGAATAAACTCATTTAATCGAATTTTTATGTTTTATTTGCTTAAAATACACACATCAAAAGTGTCTAGGGATCAAGCATTTTTATGCGGATTTCTTGAGATTGAGATGTGGCTTTGTAATAAATTTATGATTTTATAAATTTATATGGATCCTTTTTGGTGCATTTCATAATTTGAATCAGGAACTGTCAATCAAATTCGAGTAAAAGATGAAAATCAGCTGCCAATATTTTCCCTATAAAAACATACAACGCATTGAAGAAATTATTAGTGCTACTGTTTCCCTACTACTGATTAAAACCAACGTTATTATGGAGCGGCGACGTCATTTAAGCAGGGAAGAAATGCTCAGAGCCGTGGGAATGATAGAAGCTGGTTCCCGGCAACGTACTGTGGCTTTAGCTCTGAATACAAGTCAGAGTGTTATCAGTCGACTTTGGACACGTTACCGAAGCACTGGTACCGTGGCTGAGCGCCATGGAGGACGGTATCGCTGCACCACACGGAGACAAGACCGATACATTCAAATCTTAACTCGAAGAGCTCCAACAATAACCGCCATGATGTTAGCCGTGAGGCTTCATCACTCTTCAGGGAACTTAATTAGCGACCAAACAGTCAGAAACCGCTTGCATGAAGTGAACCTTCATTTCCGAAGACCGCTACGGGTACCACCTATAGCAATGCACAATCGTAGGATTCGATATCAATGGGCTCTTGAACACAGAAATTGGGCAGAAGAACAATGGCGTTTCGTGTGCTTTTCTGATGAGTCTCGTTTTGGTATGAGACCGGATACAAGACGTATACGACACTGGAGAACCCCTGGACGCCAACAGCGATTAAAATCCTGCCAGGAAGTCCATCCTTATAGTGGTGGAACCATCATGGTATGGGCGGGTATTTGGATCGGCGGAAGAACTGAGTTGATTTGGATCAGAGGCAACCTCAACGCTCAAATTTATGCTGAGACGATTGTATCAGACGTCATCGTTCCTCTATAAGTGCAAATCGGTCCCTTATTTCAGTTAATGCATGATAATGCACGACCGCACACCGCAAGAGTTGTAAGACAGACTCTCGCCGCAGCTAACATCAATGTCCTGCCCTGGCCTGCTCAGTCGCCAGACTTGAACCCGATTGAGCATGCATGGGATATGCTACAGAGAAGAGCTCTGCCGAATATGGAGGGTATCCAGTCGCAAGAAGACCTTTTTTTGTTGTTGCAACGAACATGGGCGGCCATTCCACAGCGTGATTTGGATGAACTCATTTTGAGTATGCCAAACCGATGTTCTTGTGTTGTTAGTGTTCGCGGTAGAAACACGGATTATTAATTGTTTAAGTTACCTAATAAAATTTTAAAGAAAACTGTTATTTCAGTCTTTTTTTCGAACTTTAATGTTAGTGGTTCAAATGTCAAAAATCCCTTTATTAGGAAAATGGCAAATTTCTTTACTAATGCAAAGGTGACTTGGTTTATCGTTACTGTGACAAACGAAAACACTTTATTTGATGAATCCTTAAAGAAATTTTTAATTAATATCAATCAGGAGAAAAGTTATTGCAAAAATATATGTTGATCCCTAGACACTTTTGATGTGTGTAGATGATATAAACGTAGAGGAATTTATAAATTAAATAGATAAATGTCCTGATTTAAGTAACTACATATATAAGCGTCAAACACAGTAATCGCATAGAAATAAAAAATGATTGCGAATCTGTGAATAATTTATGGAGGATTTCATTTCAAGGACAAAACGGAACCCTTATAGATTCGTCGTGTCTGTCTGTCCGTCCGTATGACACAGACACTTTTTTCCGAAATTATAAGAGGTATACTGTTGAAACTTGGTCAGTAGATGTATTCTGTGAACCGCATTATTATGAGGTTTCTGATATATTTTTTTTCTAAATTGAATAGTTTGTGCGAGAGACACTTACAAAGTGGTAAAATGTGTGTGTCCCCCCCTCTGTAACTTCTAAAATAAGAGAATGATAAAACTAAAAAAAATATATGATGTATATAACCATGAAAACTTTCAACGAAAATTGGTTTCAACGAGATCTAGTAAGTAGTTTTTTTAATACGTCAAAAATCGTAAACCGCGGTTTCCCTTTCATATAATCAATACACTATTAAAACATCGAACAAACTACGGAACCCTTCATGGGCGAGACCAACTCGCACTTGGCCGCTTTTTTATATAAATTTTACTTTTAACGAATTTAAGTAATTTGTAGAAATATTTTCTAGACATTTTCAGGGTGTCCAACATGAGCACTAACATTAATGTTTTCTTGTTAGAGTTAAAACATCACTAGCATACAATTTGACTCGCTTTCAGTTTAAGCGTTCGGTGTCGGACTGCTACCGTACTGTGGCGGCACGGCAGCGGGTTATAAGCAGCGGTACGGTAAACATACGGCAGCGGTCCGACACGAAACGTCTACTAGTAATTTGAAAGCGCCCTTAGGGCCACAGCACACTAGCTACTTTTAGCATCGGCGATCGGCGATTTGGCGACTGCATCGATGCTGCATCGCGTTTTAGCGACTTATAGCGTTCGATCGCGGTATCGGAAACGCGCGTTTTAGCGATCGCCGTATTTAGCTTCTAAAAAGCGACTAGTTGCCGATCGCCGATGCTAAAAGTAGCTAGTGTGCGGTGGCCCTTAGGGTCACTTTCACTTTTTGGCAAAACGTTTTTTGGGAAAAAGCACTTTCAGGTTTTTGTCACTATCAAATCACTAGTAAAGCTCGTCCAACTTACAGTTATAAATAAATAAATAGAACATATATGTTATTGTTACAATGTGAATGAATAAAATAATATATACTATTATACCATAAATATAGCAGAAAATTATCATAAGTCGATTAAATAACCCAAATAGAGTATTACAAAATAATAGACCACAGAGTACGATGAATTTAATTAAATTTAAAACACATGGCTACAGGTATATACGAGTCCATATATATATAAATAACAGGTTCGAAGTTAGATCTTCCTGTACCACATCTGAGGAAAATGACTAGTTAGCAACACCGACTGAATATGTTAACTTTTGATAACGATTATTTTATTGCTCTTATTAACTTAATGAGTACGTCAGTTTTCTCCGTATTTTCAGTACTGATTTCAGTTTGGTGGTGAGAAAATTGTTTCTCTTCTCAATACTGGTACGTAGAATGAGATAAATCTAATTACGAAATTTTTTCTTATTTAACAGTTGCTACTTGAATGACATCATTTTTAAAAACCTATTTAAAAAAAAAGGCCAAGTGCATGTCATGCCACGCATAGAATAGAGTTCCTCAGTCACCCATAATGGTACGTGGATTTAAAATCGTATCCAATAGATAATTGTTATGTTTACTTATTAATGCATGATTTTGTATGAAGTTTTCCAAGCAAGCGCATTTTATAAGTTAGGCCTCTATAACTCCTGACCTAACGAAGTCATGTAAGCCTTTGTAGTTTTCATTTAAAGTTCATTATATGGACTACTATAGTCAATTCTTCCAGATTTTTCGAACCAGACGGTTAGCTTTTAGAGGGAAAGGGGGGGGGGGGGGTACGGACATCTGATACAAAACGTCATCTAGTTCCAAACTAAACCGAGCTTGTACTGTGGGTGCTAAACAACTCATATAAACATCATACTTGCAGAAGAAGATATGACCCTGAACTCCTCCTATAACATAAGCGCAAAGAGGACACACCGTGACTCGAAAACCCCGGCGGGGTGACGGTCCGTGGGGATTTCCACACGTAAAAAAAAATCATAACAAATACCAAAAAAGTATTGCTTGGTATTAACGCCACAGAGGCAGTTTTCGTGTAACAGATATATTAGATTTTTTTTATGACTTCCCTCTCCTTATCCAACAATCTACTTGACAACATTTCAGTTCAACATTTGGAATCTAAGGTTTATTGAATTGAGAAGGAAAAAGTTTACATTTTACGAAATAAATAAATACAGTTGATAATCACTAACCACAGTATGACCACAGCTGTGAAATCCCAGTATTTGTTACATTTATACTATATACGATTAATTTTAACAATAGTAAAGAAAGTAAAGTACAATTCATGAACATTAAATCAATGTAAATGACGATAAATATATTGGTATATTTTTGCGTAACAATAAAAGGCTTATAACTATTAAGCAACATTGAAACATCTATGCTAGTATGTATGTAGTATGCTAGTAGCTAGCCTCAAAAGCCGAATGGTGTGGCAAACTATTGTTTTTATTAAGGTATGAAACGTTTTTTGAGGACTCCTCACTATCTGTAGCTTATAACCGGCTATCCGCCAATAGGTCCACTTGTGACGGGACACCGTGTGATCAAGGATGAATGGGATGCTGTGGCATAGTGAGGAGTAACTGATGTTATTTATTTATTTGGAAACTTACTGCACATGTTGTACAAAGGTGGACTTAATGACATAAGGTATTCTCTCCCAGTCAACGTTCATGTATGCGGTATTATGCGGTAGGTGCAAGGACAAAATATTAAGTGCGATAATGTTCACAATAGTAAGGAAATAATGACAAAATTAAATCAGATAATACTAGTCTAAACTATTAATCTAATAGGTACTATGTATATCAATAAATACACATAAATGTAATACATTTACACCTAACATAAATATAAATACATATTATATGTAATTTATCTAAAATACACAGGCGGACACCAGTATTGTGACTGTACTGCCAGTTCGCCCTGAAGAAGTTTACGCATATTAGTAATTTGTCTAGTAATAATAATAAGTTTGTTAAAGACGGTGACGATAAATTTGTTTATGTAATAATTTTATTATCACCGTCCATTAAAGATAAAATTTACCTTTGTAACAATATTTCAAGCTTTACTTAGTAAATAGTCGTTCTCCCTGTGGTAACGGATTCAGAAAGCACATTTAGAACATACAGTTACATCATCATCATCATCAACAGCCTTCAACAGTCCACTGCTGTACATAGGCCTCTCCCTAGAAAGGAGGTTTTGGCCTGCTATTCCACACTTGCCAGACGGGTTGGTATAGGGTTGGTTTCAAGTAGTTTATCCCTAAGTCGCCTTTTACGACACCCGCGGGATGAATAACGGTGGTGACATTCTGTATTCTTAATCCGTGACTACATATTATATTGACACATCACTACTCCTATTGATTCCATAAGCTTTGTAAGAGGTGTCTAAGGTATCAAACCACGCAGAACAATGTCACTGTTCAGAGAAAGAAAACTTGAAACATAGTTTGTATCAACCCGTCAACGTAGTATGATAGGCCTAAACTAGCAGTGGACTAGTAAAAGCTCTTGTCGACTAATAATGGATGTTTTTTTATAAGCCCAAAGTAGTTTATTTTTTTCTCGGATGTTTCTAATAAATAAATAAATGGCATGTTTTCAACTTTTGGTACGATAAAACCTCTTGAATTCAACACTATTGAGTAATTATTTAAACAGGTTCTATTAATATTTAATTAACCCTTTGACACACGATCCAAGCGACCTATTTACTTAATGTTTTTTAAAATCGACCTATTACCGGCAACTGCTTAACTAAGGTCTCATGGAGAACTAACTATTCCTAACTCGATAAAGGGCGTAACGAACACATCAGAGGAAGTTACAAGGTTGCTCCTATCGCCGACAAGATCAAGGAATCCCGCATGAGATGGTATGTTATGAGACGCGATGAAAACCATGTCGTGAAGAAAGCCCTCGCACTACCGGACATCAAGAGGGGCAAAGGTTGCCTTCTTGCTACGTGGTGGTCCACCGTATCAAAGGACTTGAAACAGGCCCAGTTAAATATGGAGACAATCCAGGATCGACCAACCTGGAGCATGAGGACGTGGAGGGCTGACCCCAAATAATGGGAAGAGGCACGGAAAGAAAAAGAAGAAGGAGAACTAACTATCACAGTCTTGGGCAGTCCGCATTTATCTCCTGTTGGCCACTTTCTTCATATCGTCACTCCATTCATCGTGTCACAGGGCGCCCTTTCAACACTTGCTAGGGGATCCATATTTTTTTATTTTTCTTGTACATATGTATATATAATATATATAAGCCAATGTTTCCTCTCTTAGTGTTTCCAAACCACATACCTACATTATGATAGATAATAAATAAAGCGTCCAGTTTTCGTATGTAATCAGTCAGTGTTCACCATCCACTGGGTCTGGACTTATTATGTTATAGTGTTCAGATACAGAATAGTCAGTTCTTACTTACGAGTACAATTATATTCGTTGAAATGGCCAGTTCATATAATCTACTCCCGTGGATAACTGTTGTGAGTATTTATAAATAATTAGGTACCTATATCATATAATGAATATATGCTTATATAATTAATAAACAGTTAATATGTGATAGGATATCTCTTAAATCCAACTCAGGCATTAGACACAAAAAACAACTTAATTAAATCTTTGTGTTTGCTTCATGTACATAATGTATGTAATTTCCTGGGCGATATCTGATGTATTATTATATTCCTAATGCGGGAGTTGTCTTTTTCACAACAATTAAAACACAAAGTGTTCTCACATGTGGGATTCGAACCATTGACAAAATTAACACTTGATGCAGTAGAAAGCGGTGTGACCAACTGTAGTCACTCGAAGAACACATGTAAAATATATCATAATGAGTATGTATCTATAATAATCGTCAGTGACGGGCTTAAATATTTGATGCCTGGGGTATTAAATACAAACTCTGGAGGGATTTATTCTTTAATGAACTGAAGCTCAAATTGTTCTTAACAAATCTGGGTGTAATTTAATTTTCAAATATGTATTTTAATAAAAAAAACAGTTGTGTTTGTCAGCATATATACTGCTGCATACTATCTAAAGACTCTGCCTAGTTTTGAATGAGATAAAAAAAATTAAGTGTCATTTCCATTATTAAATTTTATACAATTCTACAGATAACCATAATAACAACGGCATGTGCTATGAAATTGCCATTTTCGCAAAAAACACTAAACCCTCAAATAAAAATGGAATATCTAGACGAACCAAAACAGCAACAAAGCAGTAAGTAGAATCTTATGAATCTATATTAATACATACTAAATTCTATCTAAATGTAAATCTAACAGATTTTTTGAGCGCGCTCATATATTATTATAGTCGAATTGGAATTGATACTACAATTTTTGATGAAGAATATTGAAAAACTAAACGTCGATAGGGATTCTACTCCTTATATGAAACAACGAAAATATTAATTAGATGTCAAAATTTTTTTTATAGTGGTATACGAAATATGAGTTAAGTATTTATGAGTATGTTTTTTACATTGGTGAAGTCTAAGAAAAATACTATATCTTACAGCAAAAACGCCCATTTATATCGATCAGCCAGTTGAAGTTAATGAAAATTCAAGTAAACCGGTAGTACCAGAATCATGCAAAAACTTAACTTATTGTGAAGAAGTGATCAACTACCCCGAGGAAGCCGTTAGCAATCTGATCGCAAGGGTAAGTCTTGTTCCAAGTAAAACAAAACTATTAGTATGTTTTAGTGTGCATTCAATTATCATCATCAAAACATCACCAAGGGTAAGCGACGACTGCGCGGTCTGTACCTACATGGATTACCGTTAATGGCATGATACCATAAACGTCTTAGTGATTTATCCTATTATATAGACTTTATATACTTTATTAATTACAAAATACCATGTAAGTTATTTTATTTCAACTCGTTTTTTTCATGTTTTGTCAGCTGGGAAAAGGCATCAATTTGCAGATTGATAAATTGGTTGAATCGGATTTCACACCGGATTTCACTCAGAGAATTTCCATTGATGGAAATATTCAACTTTGCGACGCTATTGAAACGGTTAGTATTGCTTTAAATCAGAGTTTTCTATACTTATCAACTTACGATACTTGTTAGTTTTGTCCTTGTCAATCCCAGAGCCTACTATGGATAGTGTATGGCACATATTCTGTACGGTATTAGGCGCCTAACACACGGCACCGCGCACCGTCGCGGTAGGCGGTGAAGCGGACCTCATGTCGTATTGGGATCTACTAAATCTTGAAGCTTAACACACGTACTCCGACCGACCGCGCGGTCGTGCTGTGTTCTCACCGCCACCGCCCGACCGAGCTGACGTCCGCGCGGTAGGGCGGTGCCTCACACACGGGCCGCCGCTTAACCGCGCGGATCATTTATTTATTTATTGTAGACACGCCAATAGTAGGCATATTTAACTCTGAAAAAAAGCATTGCAACACAATATAGTTCTTATATGTAGACCAATAAAAGGCATGCATTATGAACACCAATGAAATTGTGTTCTAAGCGGTTTGAGCAGAACAATGTAGTACACAATATAACACTGTATTTGTAATTATACAGAGCAGAAATACAGTGCTTTCTTTTTTATTAAAAATCATCGTTGGTGCAGGACGTGTTGCAATTTAAAAATGAAATTTGCTAACAAATAATGAAATAAAGGAGTAGAAAAAAAAAGGACATTCGCGTATAGTTAAAAAATGTAAGTTTATGTTGTGTCGAACTATTATAGAATAACATTAATGCCCTATTTAGAGTTCTGCTTCGTAAAAATGGGTGAACCCAATATCTTATTTTTAAGTCCGCTGATGCATGTATTTGTGCGTAAAGTAAATAAAATAAAAGCCAGATTGCTGCCACCACTTCGATCTATGATCAAAATGGTCAAAACCACGTTAAATCCATCCGCGCGGTAAGGCGCGAGAACCGCATTACCGCGCGGTGCACCGCTACAAAGTCCGCTCAACCGCCACCGCCCACCGCGGCGGTGCGCGGTGCAGTGTGTTAATCGCCTTACTTCCCTAGTCGAGCCGGCTTAAAATATTTATTCCAGAAAGGCTTAGCTACTTTTGTGTTTACGATTATGTTCATACATTAAAATAAAATAGTGGTCGCCCAGTGTAATATCAACCCAGTCATTTAAAGAATAGTTTTAATTTTCTTAGGCTTCTGCACTCCTTAATATAAACTTTAAGTACGCTGATCTAGTCCCAAAGTTTTACACATTTTTTTTGTAAATACACACATTAAATATCCAAAACATCCAAAATATTTGTACATTAAATAAATATTTGGTACGACCAGGGAATCGAACACGAGAGCTCAAGGACAACAGTCGCATGCACTGTGCCACCGAGTAGTGATTAAATTTTCTTATGTTATCCTTTTTAGGTGATAAACCCAAGATTTGGCATCGGTTATGATAACGAAGAACACTTTTTGGTGAACGGGAAAAGCGACCGAGAAAAAGTTCAAGGCTTTAGAGTGCAAAGTTGCCTGTAAGTATAAAATAAACCTGAAATAATTCATATTAGCAGTTTAATCCTTCAACAGATTACCTTTAAAGATACCCAAAGGGCTAAGGTGAGGCGTAACGAGTTCACGTTTTGTTAACTACATTTTTTGCCATAATAGGTAATAGCGAGTAAGTCTATTGTCATCAACCAAGAACTATAGCATGTAGCTGTGGAGAACAACACTTGAAGGGCCAAATTTTTAAGATCGAAATAAAATAAAAGAACTTTGCCAACAACAACCCATAACGTCCCAATGCTGGGCATCCCCTTATGAGAGGGTTAAGGCCATACGTTTCCACGCTGGCCGAATGCGGGTTGATGCCGCAACTGGTTGGCAAGGAAATTGGGATTATTTAAATTAAAATTATTTTATGATTTGAATTACATGTTATTCTACGAGTTACTTTTATTTAAGCTCATTTCTATTTTCTTTTCGTAGGGAAACCAATTGCCAGTGCAATAACGTTATTGTTGGTTATCAAAATGGGTATAGAGGACGCTGTAAGCAGTTCTTTATTTATCGTACAGCCACAGCTTTCAACATGACAAGCAGCACACACGCAGAACAATACCAGACGCAAATAAAGTTGCCAGGTTACTGTGCATGTGTTGCCGAACTTTGCACTGAGTAAGTATGAAACTAAATTTACACTTATTGATAAAAAAATCTCCTTTCTAAGGAGAGGCCTATGTCCAGCAATGGACTGTTAAAGGCTGTTGATGATGATGATGATGATAAAAAAATCTAAATATCTACACAAATAATGTTAATTTTCTTTCATTTCAATTATATTTGCAACAACAAATACACAACTACATTACATAAAATATACAGATTCTATTATTTACGTTTTATTTATGGTATATTTATAGGTTCTAATATTTAATAAAAAGGAAACTGAAATTGCCTATTTCTCAACAATTATTCTTCTTCGCTTTTTAATGTGAATATATGTGTCTAAGAGTAATCTTTAGTTTTATTTACAGGAATTGCAAGGATTAGCAATAGTTAACAAACTCACATTGGAAAAACAAGTTTCTAAATTGAGGACTACAGCGTTTATAGTATTATGGTACCTAAAAAGCATTGCACACTCTCCATAATGCCTTCGGCCAGTGGACAGTCAAAATAGTACTAGCTGTTTCGGCATTAGATAAATGAGTGCTTAACTAAAAATCTGAGATTGATTAGAGGTCCGCCACATTCATACTTTTTTTAATGTACTTTTATAACTTCAAAAAAATAACAACTCAGTTATGCTTTTACTGAAGTATCTTAGTTATAGTACAGCGTTGTTTCATTGTTTTGAGTAAAAAAAGAATGGATAGTAAGTTTTTAAAGTTGTTTTCTATATAATGAATGACAATAGATTAGTCAGTGTTTCAGATTACAATGCACAGTTGCAAGAAAAGAGTTAATGTTACAAATGTTTTTATAGGAAAGGACATAGTTTGATGACATTTACTAAGCGCAATAAAGTTCTGTCATTTTGACTTATTACAAATGATATTAAAATATTTCATAGTTGAATCCTATTCGAATCAAAAAGTAATGTAGTATAAGAGTCAAGATCAAAATTGACTTAAAGAAGTGTTTAGGTAATTTAATTAATGGTTGTGATATTTATTAATAATGTATAGTTATTGATTATAAATAATTTATTGTGTTATCAGAAAATTAAGTTTAAGTGAGTTACAAATATATGATTAAGCATTTTTTTTACATTTTTATTCTGTTTCCTTAATTTCACACATTTAATGATAAGTATAGTATGACTGTTTGAAAAGTATGCTTATCAGATTTTGTTACGCACCGGTTAGGCTAGTGGAGCGTTATAATTCTTTTTATTTGTGATAAACCGACTATTTACACAAACAAACATTCAAAATATAAATGATAAAAAAATGAGTTTTCGGTAGATCTAACTAGAAGCTAAAACACCATATTTTTAAACTAACATGAGAATATTTTAGAACACTGGAGTAGTTAGTTACTCCAATGTTCTATTTTTGGTATTTTATTGTAAGTATTGTGAATTGTGTTTCACGAGTTGTTCCTGGGTTGACTTGATATTTTTCCTCAAGTGTAACATAATTAAGCCAACATTTAGATGTCCTATCTGTTGCTATGTTCCGTAATTTTAATTAAATATATATGTACGGCTTAAAGCTTAGACTAAGGATAAACTATCGAATCAATTACGATAAAAAATGTAACATCGGTTAGGAGTGCCAGCAAATCTCTAATTCAAATTCAAATTCAAAATTCTTTATTCACTTAGGATGCAATACATCTCTTGTGACAGGTCAAGATTCTACATGTACATTTATGCCATGTTCGCAAACAATTGGTAGAGCCGGAGAAAAGAACTTGGCAATAAAAACTCGCGGCCACTCGTTTCAAATCGCCAATGTTTACATAGTTTTAATGTTTATAAACCTGATATGGGGGTAATGTGCTGCCACTAATATACTATACACCATGTTAGAGGACTGATGCAAATTATAGTGATTAAAAATTAGAACATAAGCTAATTAAAAAAAAAACCAACAGCCTCAGTGGGTACAACATAGTAGGAGCATCTACTTACAACAAAGGTAAAAACTATATGTGCTCAAATATTGGTAACGAAAGATTAAATATAAAATATTAATTTTAAGATCAAAAGAAAGAGAAGAATGGCCTTTATTCGTCACGTAGAATCTTTACTTACAAAAGTAAAATCATGCTCTTAAACAATGTGATAACAACTTTCACATGAGTAGAATAAAATGACAAGGAGCAAGTAGTCAAATCCATTTTTCTTTATCATTTAAAAATTCGTCAACTGTTTAATAACCTCTACGTATAAGATAAGTTTTGACTACATTTTTAAACTTTTCCACTGATAGACTCATAACACTAGTTGGTAACCTATTAAAAATCGCACGGAAAGACCCATAAATAAATTATGCGTTTTATGTAGCCTATGATATTGACCTACTAATTTATGCTTATGTCTCGTGTTCACTATTCCTGTGATATAAATGCATATTTTGTTTTATAAACATAATGTTTGCAAATATATATTGTGATGCAACTGTCATAATGCCTATCTCTTTAAACTTTTCTCTAAGGGAAACTCGTGCACCTAGTTTGTAAATCGCACGCACTGCACGTTTTTGGAGAATGAAAATTGTTTGAATATCAGCTGCCTTGCCCCATAGCAAAATAATATTTAAATAAACGGTCCGAACTGTACGTACATAATGAAGATAAAGAGTTTCAACTACTTAAAACAAAAAAATGTAAAAAATACGCAAATACCCAAAATAATTTCTTGTAGATCACACCAACATTTGGTACGACCATATCTCATATGTGACTGCTGAACTTGAGCATCACTGTGCCACCGACACAGTCGCAATAAATAGCCCATGTAGGTAGTGACTACGTAGTGACATATATCTGATCAAAGACTCGATTTAATCTTATAACGTGAGCCTCTTAAGATGTCATATTTTAGCTGTAATAGTACATTTCAACACATATCAACACATATACGTATCTAAAACACTAAATGAACTCAATTTTGGCAATAACATGGCCACAAAAACTACACATACATGACGGTGCCTATGTCAGACTCGAACCGAAGAAAACCGCACGCCTTCTCGGGCACTAGAAGTCGGGGAACCAGGTGCACCCTAGGAGGGTAAACCCTACGTACCTGGAGTCATCTATGGTTAGCAGACGGTCCGGCAGAGAGATAACATCGGGGCTCCCGCAGAGTAGGTCTGCAGGAACGTCGAGTTCTGTTACTCGAGGCCAGCGCTTATGGAGGACTGGGATCATTTTGCGATCTCCGGCGCTTGGGCACCTGCGGTACCTAGCCTGTATCTGGGCCTGGCGGACAGGGAGAATTCTAAACCTCTCCCGGTCCCGCTCCGCCATCTCCTTTGCAAGCATAACTTGCTCACAGAAAGAGAAAGCAGAGTTCCACGAACTATAGCTCTGTATCATGGCGGCAATCATGTTACCGAGCAAGAGAGAATCGAATACCCTTATTTCAAGTGTTGATAGCATGAATGTCGCTGAACTTTATGAGTAAATGAATATTTTTCTTTACATACACCAAGTTCTCAAAAATGTATTGAGATGCGACTGTCGTGACACCAATTTCTTTAAATTTATCGATCAGTGACTGCCTATACCTGAGATATTATATATTTTGCGTTTTCGCGCATTCCTCTTTTGTAACACCTTTGTGTTAGTGTAACAACAAAATACCCTATAACATAACAGTATGAAAATAGCTGAAATACACTAATCTAGCTGTTTCTACATCGGTTAATAGACGAATTTTATAAACCGCGTATGCTGAGAGCTGAGTCTTTTCGACCAAAGTAAAATATTTACATTGAACCAGATCACAACTTTAGAAAGAAAGTGCTATTCATGTCAACAGCATAAGATTGCTATTTCCTAACTTTAAATGAAAGCGAAGTGTCGTCGGCTGACAGCACTGTCTCCTGATTATCGTTTATCAGATTGGGCAAGTCATTGATATATATATGGGAAACAAAAATGTGCCGAGAAATGAGTCCTGTGGAACCCCCATAGTGACCAGAGATCCACCATTAACTTCCACTTTCTGAATTCTATTACCCAAATAAGAGATAAAAAGATACAAATCAGTATTCCTAATTCCATAGTAAAACAATTTCCTGGCCAACGTATTATGAGACACGCAATCAAATGCCTTAGAGAAATCACGAAAAACACCTAATGTACCAACAATAATTTCATTTCCCCAGGAGTTAAATATACTTTCCGAAAATACGAGTTGCTAATAAGCCTGATGGCTTATTAGCAACAATAGCCGTGTCTGTGATTGATACCAGTATAAAGTAGCACTACCATTCACGAGAACTGGGTTGGGCACATACCTGTTGTATGGCACCTCTGAATTCACAAATTGGTAATTTAGAGCAAGTTGCTGATGTACAATCCTGGCTTCTTGGTTGTTCTCGTACAAATATATGCCATTATCAAGACCGGAACTAATAGAATTAATTTGCCTTATAGATTCCCCAGGACGGTGACGTGCCCGACAAATGTCTTTCAGGATACATTTTCATTAAGGGGTGATTAAAACCACCTGAAATTCTTTGTCTTCCCATACATCCTTGCGATCATAAGTGCTAAGTTCTGCAGGTTTGCATCAATTCTCTTTAGCCAGAGTGAGTGAAGTGAATTCGGTTACCACTGCAACGATTGATGGAGTGCAAACTTTTATTCGAGATACTGTCAAGGTTCGTGGGGACTCTAACTACCCGTGGGTTAAACCGGACTGTCTGGCAATAGGTCCACTTGTAACGTGTGATTCAGTCCAAACACTAATGACTCATGGCTGACTGTAGTAGTCAACTGATATGTATATTTGTATTAGTAGTTCTCTTTCTAACTGATGTTCAACAGTTGATGATATGTTAATGGTCTATTGCTAGACATAGGTTTGTTCTTAGGAAGGGGATTTTGTTTTGCTGTACTACGCTAGTCAAACTAAACTACGGTCGAACAGTAATAGTACTAACTGAATATAAATTTAAAAAAAATCTAAGAAGTCATGATAAAAATGCCACGTATTTTTTTATTTACTGCCTTTACATTTTACATACTTTTGTGTTTTCAGGTTGACGCCGTTTATGCCCAACAATTTGAATTATTTGTTCAGAAGTTATTATTTTTTCAAACTTAGATTATAAAATTCGTTAATAACTTTACTTCTACCCATCTAGTATTGTTTATGAAAGTACATAGACTCTTATTTTTTTTGACATTCCAATAAATAATCTAATCTAGAATAATCTAGAAACTATAGTTTTTATGTTTTGAAGTTCTTCAAGTATCTGTTTTGGTAGAAATTCAGTAAAATAACTTCCCTATTATTACTTTTTACTATTCTCTTTTCTTACAAAGTCGTATAAATATGTAACTTTAATAGAATTTGCCAAAGTTGCTTAAATGGTTGATTTACCCTATATCCATTTTAAATACCTTTACCCATAAAAAAACACAACAATAGTTCTGTTAGTCTAAACCTTACTTGTTTGGTATTGGTTAAGAGCGACATGCTGGTTCCAAGATTTGCACGTTGCACATGTGACATAAAATTGACGCTTTTTGAAGCGTTCTGCCAGACTTTCTACACGAGTAGTCTTTGGACGAATTGTACGCAAAGAACCTTTAGTGCTTTTCGGGTCCAGTATAACAATGCATTCAGAATGCTGTTGGGGTAGTCACCTTAGTGCAGTGCCTCTGGCATGTTCGCGCATGCTCACACAGATGGTTTTGCAGCGATCAGGCGAAAACGAGCAGCTTCACTGCTACAAAGGATACGTGGTAGTCCTAACCGCCTCCCAAGTGTCATTGCGGACAGAAATGATAGTCCTATAATAAATTATCTGTGTAACTTACATGTACTAACATAGCTATAGGTCTATTGTCTACTAACACGTTACAGAATTGCCGAAATATAAGTTTTATTATTATTATTATTATATTATTGTTATTAAAACTTTTATGTTATTTAAATATATCATAGGCTTGGTCCGGACCCTTGATACAAGTTATTTCATAAAGTTAACAAGGTATCTGGTTGCAACAGCTAGTTTGATTTACCTGCGTCTCATGCCGCCCTGAGAGTGGCCGCGGATGGGCGGGACGGGTTTCCCGTCCGTCCGCAGTAGTGGCCAACCGCGAGGGGGTGGCGTCCGCGTGTGACCGGACGTTGCCCAATTAGAGAGTCGAAACTGAAGTAGGTGCCCGCAACAGTGCGGGCAGGCGCCGGTTGGAGTCCAGAAAGAAATCCCCTCTCTGGACTCCTTCCAATACAAAGGCGTAGAGAGGGTCACACCGTGTGGTTTTAGTCGGTTCGAGTCCGACACACCACCCCGCCGTAACCCCCGACGGGGTGACGGTCTGCGGGGATTTCCACACGTAAAAAAAAAAAAAAAGCTAGTTTGATTTGAAAACCTCCTTATATAATCTATAGTTACCATTGTAATTATGAATCAATAAAATTAATGAGAACAATTATTACTAATGCTTTCCGCCAAACAATTTGACATGACAAATTTTCTACTTTTATCCTGGTGCTGCAAAACCTCTCGACTTCATGACAATATTGAATAATGTATTATATACTTATTACGTATATAAATATAACAGAATAAGTTAATTAATTCGCTGGAAAGCGATATCCAGGCGACCTACCTATTAATGAGTACGTAAATGTTGGTACCGAATGCATTCCTAGTGATCCATAAGTTTGACGTTCCTTCAATCTGCGTCATATGAATCGATGTTTCCTTGCTTGGTGTTTCCAAACCACATGCATACATCATGTTCGTCAATAAATAAAGCGGCCAGGTTTCCTATGTTATCAGTCAGTGTTCACCATCCGCTGGGTCTGGACATATAAGATTATTGTGTCTGACTATTACATACAACTATTTTAGTTGAAATGGCCAGGTCACATAATTTAGTCCTCTCAATAACTGTTGTGAGTATTTATAGACGTAATTGTTACTTCGCTAACGAGTGTGTCTTTATTTATAGAATTAACCATATATGTATAATAATTAATTAATTGGTACATTATGTACAAAATTGATCAGTCTCACCCTCGGTGGCGATTATTCTATGACGAACATGAGTTCATTTGTCATAGGTCTGGTTGTTATATAATTTCTATATTTGTATTTTAGTAAATACATATTGTCCGTGTGGTGACGGATTAAGAATACACAGTGTCACCACCCCTATTTATTCCATAGGTGTCGTAAGAGGCGACTAAAGGAACAAAATAAGCAGCTAACCTCTCTGCCAAGAGAAGGAAAACTTGAAGTAAACCCTTTTTTTTTTTTTTTTTTTTTTTAGTGTGTGAAAAATCATCATGGACCGTCACCCCACCGGGGGTTACGGCGGGGTGGTGTGTCGGACTTGAACCGACTAAAAAACACACAGTGTGCCCTCTCCGCGCTTCTCCGTTTAGGAGTAGGAGAAGTCCAGGGTGGGATCTCCTTCTGAACTTCTCCAGCGCCTGCCCGCTCCTGATGCGGGCACCGTCTCTGTACGACCTCTCTTAGGCGGCGTCCGGCACACACCGACGCCGCCCCCTCGCGGCTGGCCACATAGTGCGGGTGGAGGGAAAACCCGTCCCGTCCACCCGCGGCCACACTCAAGGCGGCATGAGGCGCAGATGTTCGCGCCTCCGCCGCCCGAGTCGCCGGCGGCGAATCTGGTCCGATTGGATGTCGTCCTCACGGGCCTTCTCCGCCGCCTCCTTCTGCGTGATTACGTCCTCGCAGAAGGTTGCGACCGCGGTGAATGCGCTCTCGCTGCCGACCATGGAACGAACGACGGCCGGCAGCGAGAGATCCCCTCCGATGACTGCAGTGAGGACCCGGCGCTGCGTCTCCCATGCGGGGCAGACCGCCAGCGTGTGATGAGCCGAATCCTCACTGCAGTCGCAGTGGTGGCAGGCGGGACTCAATTCCCTCCTGGCGACCGAGTGCAGGTACTTTCCGAAGCAACCATGCCCGGAAAGAACCTGCGTCAGTCGGAAGGTAAGGGTCCCGTGCTGCCGCACTGCCCATTCGCCGATGACCGGCTGAAGCGCCTCTACGGTGGCGAAGCCAGCACGTGGAGTCTCCAGCCGGACCGACCAGCGATCCATCGTGGCTCGGTGAGCGGCTTCGCGCCACTCGCGCACGTCCTCGGGCGGAGGTCCAACTCCACCACTCTCCGCCCGGTAGTTAGCCACTCGCCGATAAACGTCGGCGAGCACTTCCGCCTCCAAATCCCACGGGGGTGTTCCGGCCAGGGCGCACGCCGCCTCCGTCGATACGGTGCGGTAACCCCGTATGGCTCTGACCGCCAGAGTTCTCTGCGGCCGCCTAAGGCGCGCCCTATTCTGCTCGGTCAGAGCCGCCGCCCACACCGGTGCACCATAGAGTGCCATAGACCGGACAACCCCCGTGTACAGCTGCCTCGTGGCGAACTTGAAGTAAACCCTTTACCAACCCGTCTGGCCAGCGTGCTATAGTAGGCCAAAACCTCCTTTTAAAGGAGAGGCCTATGTCTAGCAGTGGACTGTTAAAGGGTGTCCATGTAATGTGAAATACATATTAATGTATAATTATAATAATATAGATAACGTAATACGACTTATTATTATTAATATATTACCACAATTAAATGTTATATATTTCTACAGGTTACAGTGTTAACATCTGTATATGCACTGAAATTGCCATTTTCGCAAGAAGCACTTACATTTCAAGAAGATGCTGTAATATATCTGGACAGAATTGGACAGCGACAAAGAAGTAAGTAGAGTGATAAAAATATATTTGAATACATACAAATTATACTTCGTTATTAGTATAACAGTAAGATATAATTGTTACTAAAATTTAATAATAAGAAGATGGATAAACTAGACGAGGTCAAGTATTTTACCGTTTCTTGCTGTAAAGACCGAAAATATTTTAAGAAATTCTGTAGTAAAAGTTAAGAAAAAAGGTTTATCAAATTTTTATTTTTCTTTTTCTTTTCTTTACTTTGCTTTCATAATTCTGCTTTTTTAAGCTTAGTAATATTATATTTCTTACAGTAAAAACGCACGCCACAATTGAACCAGTTGAAGTCACTTTAGATTCGAACGGTCCTGTAATACCAGAATCATGCAAGGGCTCTACTTATTGTGAGGAAGTGATCAACTACCCTGAGGAAGCCGTTAGCAATCTCATCGCTACGGTAAGTTGTGTTCCTACTAATTTCAGTTTTCGAAATTTCTCGTCGATAACTGTTTTAGACTCGCAGCTTTTCAAAATTCAATGCCGGAAAAATAATTAAAAGTTTATAGTTAAAAGAGTTATAAGATAGCCATGTTAAAAATACATCTATTTTGAAGAAACAGTTTTTTTACCAATAAGAAGGTATAACCAATACTAGTACTATTATGTATTTTGTGGTATAACTATGTATGTTATGAAACAACGATAAAGATATAATCATCAAGGAAATTACAAATAAATATTATTGAATTATAAGTCTAAAAGTTGTCATGAAATGAAAAAAAAAATTTTTTTTTTCTTGACTTGTGTGTTGACGTTAAATTTAAACAATTTTAACCATTGATATATTTTTTTAATACATCAATGATTTTAACACTTCAAAATTGTTATCCATTAAACTAATTAACGTTAAAATATTGTAATATATTTATTCAATCTATTTTTCAATTATTTGCCAGCTGGGAGATGGCGTCAGCTTGCAGATTGATAAATTGGATCAACCGGATTTCACTCAGAGGATTTCCATTGATGGGAATGTTGAACTTTGCGAATCTCATGAAACGGTGAGTAATGGTTATATTCTATGAAAAGGTCTTAAAATCAGTTTTTTCTATACTTATCTCTAGTAGTAAGATAATTCTCACTTTTATAATATACAAATATTTGTTTCGGAGTCTGGGTGTTTTCTATGTATAATATGTATGTATTTACAAAAAAAAAAAGTATGTTTATGTATTTATATCAGTTGTCTAGTACCCTTAACACAAGCTCTGCTTAGCTTGGGACTAGATGATGTTGTTTGTCAGATGTCCAAAATATTTATTTATTTATTTTATTTTATCTTTGTCAATCCCTGTCAGTCGGTTTTATATAATTATTGCAGAAAAGCTTAGCTACATCTGTGTTTATGTATTGAAACTAATGGTCGCCCAGTAATCGTAATTCAAACAAAGTTCATTCAAAAATATTTTTAGCTTCTGCACTCCTCCTCCATATAAACTTAAGTAAGTAAAATAGACAATGGCATACCATTGTCTATTTTACTTTTATTATTGAATGAAAAATATTAGTGAATTAACTTTTTTTTCATATTTTAGTTGGTGTACCCAAGATCTGGCATCGGTTACGATAACAAACAACACTTACTGGTGAACGGGAAAAGTGAAACAGATAAAGTTCAAGGTTTTAGAGTGCAAAGTTGCCTGTAAGTATAAAATAAACCTGAGTGATATTTTATTAGTAGTTTAAACCTGCACCAGTTGTACGCAACGTCATACAGGTTACCCTCACCTTTTAACAAATTCAATGGGATATGAAAGACGCGTTAAATCGTCAATTTTTTGAGGCTCGATATTACCCTCCCACAGAAGACTAACCTATAATAAATATGACAGTATTCGTGTTGTCGTATTTCATTGGTTACTACGCAGAGTGAAGTCACTTTGGTAGGCTTAAAAAGTCTTATTTTACAAAATGCATTTATTTTAGTTCTTCACTATTTTCTTTTAACAGGGAAACCGAATGCCAGTGCAAAAACATTGTTGTTCGTTATCAAGACGGGTACAGGGGACGCTGTAAGCAGTTCTACATATATCGTACAGCAACAGCCTTTATAGTGAAAAACAGCACACATGCAGAACAGTACCAGACGCATGTAAAGTTACCAGGTTACTGTGCGTGTGTAGCCGAACTTTGTACCGAGTAAGTATTAAATATTTTTCAAGTATAATAATTACCTGTCAAATTAATTTAAAACGGATATTTGTGTAGTCTGCCAACGTTCTTTTTCACCATATTTAGAAGTGATGATAAAATATGACGGGTTTTTTAATCGACCAGTTTTTAGGGTTCCGTAGCCAAATGGCAAAAAACGGAACCCTTATAGATTCGTCATGTCTGTCTGTCTGTCTGTCTGTCCGTCCGTATGTCACAACCACTTTTTTCCGAAACCTATAAGAGCTATAATGTTGAAACTTGGTAAGTAGATGTAATCTGTGAACCGCATTAAGACTTTCACATAAAAATAGAAAATAAACAATACATTTTAGGGGTCCCCTAAAATGTATTTCTTTGGGGGGGATACTTGGAACTGAAACTCAAAAATTTTTTTTCATCAAACTCATACGTGTGGAGTATTTATGGATAGGTCTTTAAAAATGATATTGAGGTTTCTAGTATCATTTTTTCCAAACTGAATAGTTTGCGCAAGAGACACTTCCAAAGTGGAAAAATGTGTGCCCCCCCCCCCTGTAACTTCTAAAATAAGAGAGTGATAAAACTAAAAAAAATATATGTTGTACATTACTATGCAAACTACCAACGAAAATTAGTTTGTAAGAGATATAATATAAATATAATAAGTAGTTTTTTTGTAATACGTCATAAATCGTAAACCGCAATTTACCTTTCATTCCAACAATACACTATTTTAAAAACATCGATCAAAGTTACAACGAACTACAAGAACTTTTATATGATATTACTTGCTTATACGGAACCCTTCATGGGCGAGTCCGACGCACTTGGTAACTTTTTTACCAATGTTTTTTTTCCACTCTGTAATAAGAATTGGTGTGTTTATGTCTATTTTTTCTATTTGCAGAGATTGCGACAGTTAGCAATATTTGACAAGATCATTTCAATAACAAAGGAGTTTGTAAACTCAGGACTACGTTAGAACTGCGTTAGTATTACGTTTAGAATTAATGTAACTAAATTTCGAAATCACTAAAGAGAAATTTAAAATTGGATTCGATTTCAAGTACATAATTAGTAATTGCAGTACAATGTGATTTGTATATCAAGATCAAGATCAAGATTTGCATTTTAAAAAAAATTCTCATTTAATAAAAATGGTTGTGATAATTTATTAATAAGTCTATACCTATAGTTATTGTTTACAAATAAATTTATTGTTGTTATCTAAAAACCGAGTTTCAATCATTTACTAGGACCCCTAATTCCAGATTTCTTTGTTTTTGTTTTTTCTTATATATCGCAAATCGAGATTTCACATCAAGTCTCATGTTTAAATTGTCAAACCGGTGATAATGGGCAAATGGCAGTTTTCGATTAAGATATTATAGTAAAAGTTGACTTCAATTTTTTGTGCATGAAATTGATTTTGTAAATCAAGTTAGTTTGTGAACGCTTTAATTTGGCTTCAGTTCTTCAAAAAAAGATTCAATATTTAAAAACAATACAAAAAAGAGCACACTAGTTTGCAGTTATCCTATTCCGAGGAGAATCTATAAATCACAATTTTCCAGTAACACAATTGTAATAAATACAAGAACATATTTTTCCTGTCATTTTTTTTTCTGTCATTTGCCATTGTCAACGTGAAAATGAGACCTTTTTAACAATGTAATTTGCACTATACATTAAAAAAAAAAAAAAAAATCAAAGAACACATTTTAAAATATCGTCTTGGCAAACATGCGTTTCTGAAAGCCTAATGATGCAAAAGTATCTTGAGAAGCCGCCGTAGTATGGGTCAACATGTTGCATTGTCTCTATTCGCAATGTGTATGGACTCATGCTTTCCATCAAACGCAAGAGACTTAATATGGCAGGATCAAAAAAAGTGAAGAATGAATAACTCTGCACTTATTTATGTAATATTGCTATTCTAAAAAATATTCTAATACTAATTTTATTTTGTATAGAAATGTTAAGGGCCATCAAAATGTAATATTCTTTAAGAGGGGGTATAAAGATAAATTGCCGATCTCAGAATTGATTTTTACACTTGAAAATAAGCTACAAATGATCTGCTTTTTTAAATATGTACATTATATTATATTTGAAAGGGACTGGTCTGAGTGAAAACATAAAATTGTAATATTTTATCGATAGAAAATAATCACAAAGTTACGTCTAATTTTCTACTAAAATCTATTTATTAGTATAAATATGTATATTACTGAGTCAATATTTTAATACATTGTCTAAAAATATATTACCAAGAGACTCTATTATTGTTTTAAAAAAAAAAATGTACAATTTACGAGTAATTACAATAAAATTAATTCGGGGCTTACTACATTCTTATTCCGTGCAGAACGCGCCCTTTCTTCCTTTCTGACCCGAGGTAACGGGCATGGTTTATTTCATCATTTGTGGCTTATTTTCGAGTGTAAAAATCAAATAAAAGCCTGGTCAGCAATTTATCTTTATACACCCTCTTAATATTTAACACATAACTAAAATGTATTTAACACATTTTAGATTACTTTCTTGGAAAATTCAATGGCAGCAGTTCATCTAATCTATTCAATGGTAATGCGGTTGTCATAATCTTTTTTTTCTAGTATCTCTAAAACCCATTAAAAACAGTTTAACGATTTCGCCGAGCAAGTGTACAAGAGATAGAAAGACTTAATTCCGTATTCATTGTAATACTAGGGATTTGAACTCAAGCATATTATGATCTCCCACGTATTATCCTACCCGATATTATGTTTTGTGCTTCCATTCTAAAATTTAAATTCCTAAAATTCTTAAAAGTACATATTCTATATCTCTGTAAATACATAAATTTATTGCTTGGCTATCAACCTTAGTTCTCACTGATATGAAAAAAATGTACACAATGTTAATGTGAGAAGTATTTATTTTATCAACCATTTACATATTCCTTTATAACATACACTATACTGTTGTGCTAAACATTTATTCTTTGTACTTATAAAAACAGGAACAGCAGGAGGGTAGATCCACCTTAATCTTTTCAGAACCACCTTTACCATCGTGAACAAGAACCTCCCACACACTGTATTTTTGCATACAACTTGCTACCAAGTCTACAGGAGCTCTGAACTTCGTAAAACATGGAGTGTCAACACCCGCACTGAAAAAAAAGAACAATTTGTCAGTATGGCGAAGCCACAGCAAAATAGTAGTTTAGATCTTTACACGGTTACGTGATTAAATAATTGTTTTACTGAAGTTAACGTACGTGCCGTCAAACAATAGTAATATTATAAAATATTAAATAAGGAAGAAACATATTGTCAATTAAGCAATTAAGTAAATAGTACTTCCTAGCGCCCCACCTAAACCTGTACATATTACATTGTATATAAGCTTTAGTTTAAGTTAAATTAGACGGAGTCAATAGGGAGTCTTACAGTCATAATGTAGTCATTAATAAATATTACAATCAACGTGTCGTCTCATTGGCTCCCTGGGTAAACACGCAATAATTGGTGACCCCGACGTGATCTATTGGTTTCTAGTGCTGATATAATACCGGGACGACCGGAACCCTATATGGTGTTCAGCAGTGAATCTAGAGAACAATAGCATTACGAAATTATCACACCCCAAAAATGGCTCCAACAACAACTCCTTCAAGAGGCGACACGGGTGCCCACCCAGCGAAAACAAGTACTCCACCATCAAGGAACGTCTAATAAACTGCTACGAAGAGAGCGAACACCGACGATTCCACAGACTACTATCAGAAATGGATCTTGGGAAAAATGAAGGAAGCTGGATGTGGAAAAATAAACGACGACACTATTCGCCTGCTGTGGCTAAGGCAACTCCCCGCTTCACTAACAGCGATATTATCAGTCACAAACAATATGTCGTTAGACAACTAGAGCGAGTTAGCCGATAAAATATACGAAAACTTGACCTACAACAAGAAAAATACTCAAGAGACAGCCGTTGACATTAACCTAGTTACAAACATATCGTCACAACTTGAAGCCATGCGAATAGAAATAAATGCATTACGCAGCATACGCGAGAATCAACCTAGGCAACGCAGCAAATACCAAACACGACATACGCCACATTCACGGTCAAGGTCGCGCCACAGAAACTCACATAATGGATTATGTTATTTCCATAATCGTTTCAAGCAGGCTGCATATAAATGCAATAAGCCTTGTGCATGGAATATAATTAAAAATAACAGGCTATCGGAAAACTAAATTTAGCACAGAATACGACGGGCCTCTGTGCTATCCACCCAACAAACCGTCTAACTATAACTGACTCAAACAGTGGTTATAGATTTTTAGTCGACACGGGTGCTAACATTTCGGTCATAAATAGCACAAATAATGAGAGCCAAGCATGCGAATACCAATTATTCGCCGCGAACGGGACCCCCTATAAATACATACGGGGAACGCGCTTTAACGCTTAACCTAGGACTGCGCCGAAGCTTTAAATGGACATTTACCATTACCGACGTCAAGATGCCAATCCTGGTAGCTGATTTTTTGGATCATTACCAATTATTAGTGGATATACACGGAAAAAAAAACTGATCGATAAAAAAAAACAGGTCTGGAAACGCCTGCCAAAATAGTGAGAACAAAAATTGCATCAGTGCGATCTTTAAACGCTTCTCTACAGGAACCAATAAAGGGATTATAAGAGAAATATGAAGATATTACAAAGGCCTCCACAGGGACACCACACGCAGGACGCGACGGCTCCAGCCTGGTTACCCCTACGGCCTCATCAGCGGCTAGGCACAGCACACTGCACACACGGTCCACGTAAGAAGAGCAACTCTCTCCCGTCAACGCAGCAGCCAGCTACTACGCAGCAACCGCCCCGACTCACTGGGGACTTCACCGCAGCACCGCGCATCGCACGCCCGACTCACTGGGATCAGCGGACTTCAGCCCCGACTCACTGGGGACTTCACCGCAGCACTGCGCATCGCACGCCCGACTCACTGGGATCAGCGGACTACAGTTCCGACTCACTGGGACTAGCGGCATACAGTTCCGACTCACTGGAACTAGCAGCATACAGTTCCGACTCACTGGAACTGCTCACTCCTGGCACTGGCAAGCTCCGCAACAGAGCACAGACAGCCGACTTCCACATACCGCGCCATATAAAAGCGCCTACATAAAAACGGCAGAACAATAAATGCAAACAAATACGAATTCGCCAAGTCGGAGATTGATTTCCCCGGTTATCATACAACGAGCCAAGGGTTGACTCCTACTATGGAACAGATTACAAGGTATAAGGATATCTCTTCTCTTCAGAGGGGGAATATCTATGGCGAAGCCACAGCAAAATAGTAGTTTAGATCTTTACACGGTTACGTGATTAAATAATTGTTTTACTGAAGTTAACGTACGTGCCGTCAAATAATAGTAATATTATAAAATATTAAATAAGGAAGAAACATATTGTCAATTAAGCAATTAAGTAAATAGTACTTCCTAGCGCCCCACCTAAACCTGTACATATTACATTGTATATAAGCTTTAGTTTAAGTTAAATTAGACGGAGTCAATAGGGAGTCTTACAGTCATAATGTAGTCATTAATAAATATTACAATCAACGTGTCGTCTAATTGGCTCCCTGGGTAAACACGCAATAGTCAGCATATTTTACCGTACTTAAATCTACCAAACAATTATTTTTATTCTACCACAAACTATAATTAAGTAAATACGAGTATAATATCATGCCATAACTTATATTTCACTTGGAATACAATTCAAATGTACTCGATTCTGCAATATATTATATTTAGGTATGTACTTTCTTAGTACATAGGTATACTGGCATACAAATTGAGGTACTTACGTGTACGCACATCGTTCTAATCGGATCAGCTGACTGAAATTTTCATCAGGTGCTTGAATAACCGTTTGCCAATCAGCATCTGGGCGATTACGAACTTCGTATATAGGCTCGTACTGTAAAAAACAAATAAATAAATGTTCAGACCAAAAATTAAGTCGTTTAAAAGTTTTACCATATAGCCTATTAAGAATGATTTTCACCGAATGGCTCACATTGTAAATTTTCAGTATGTACAATATTTTCCAAAAATGATTTACTAAAAGTCGATCATCATCTTCCTAGCCTTATTCCCAAGTTTATTTGGGGTCGGCTACTAGTTCAACCGGTTTTACCTGAATTTCAGTTTTTCCACGGAGCGACTGGTATCGGACCTCCGCAACCCTAAGGGAGAACTGAAATTCGAAGATTGAACTAGTTGTCAGTATATTTGAGGGCACTGACTTCCCAATAACGATTGCTATAGATGTTCATGACAACCGGGACCGACGGCTTTACGTGCTCTCCGAGGCACGGGCGTGTATCACCGCCAAACTTCCAAACTCCGGGCAGCTATTAGGAATTTCCTAAGAAAATCCCAAAAACACTTTTTGGCCCGACCCGGGATTTGAACCCGAGGCCTCTTGATTAGCAGTCGCATACGCTAACCACTAGACCAACGAGGCAGGCACTGAAAGTCGATCAGTACAGCATAATTTTGTATTTGCAACCAGAGCACGTTTCTTAGTTTTCTAGTGTTATCATAGTGTACTGCCATATATCAAACGACACTAAAACAAAATTCAGAATGATTGATTAATTAGTTTGAATTTGACAGCCATTCAATTAAGACGTGTTTCGTGATTTTGGTATTTAAGAGAGATCCGAAGGACTTTTTGTAATTCGAGTTGTCACCTTTGATGATACCTGGATTTTTCATTACATAGCAAAAATTAAACAACAATCCAAACGGATTATCGGAGTTCATCTTTGAGATAGTGAAGTATTTTGGAGAGTTCGAAACCAACTTAATTACTTATAAAAACCAACTTGGGAAGCAAACTACGCGGTTTAATAGCATTGTCAAGAAAACTTGAAACATGCCACATACCAAGTAATTTGGCTAGCTTGGTTTAATAGATTATAAACTTTTTTCCAAGGAGAGGCCTGTATCTAGGGTTGAACTATTAATGAACTATAGATACCAATGATAATACTCGTATTGATGTTGGAATCGTTGGAAACATCTACGGTATACTTTATTTTAATTTTTTTCTGGTCAGTAACCAAAACAAGTTTAAGAACTATGAGTCCCCGATTGTTTTTGATGTGTGGTAAAAATATAAACCAGTGTAACAACTGTCATTGTGTGTTGCAAAATCTGTAGAGTCGGTTCCAACGTATAAAACATTTAAGGCATGAAATCGTAATCTATAAATTGATATAACGTAACGAAAAGTTATGTACAGATCTTTGATTATCAGGATAATAATCATGCCATTTCTTTTGTTTTGTTTCTCTTATATTCAGATCTCAAAGTTTTAAAAGATTACCAAATAAATTTTTCATTGCTTGTTTTTTACCCAAACTAATGAGGAAAAATAAAAATGTTAATTTATTTAGAAACTACCTGTAAGTAATTTATTTATCAAAAGTAAATTGTTAAAGACAAAGTATTTTATTGAAATAATTAACAATGATTGCCGCTATAATCATGCACGTTAAAAATTATTCACTATCACAGATCACTATAACTAACTCGCCAAACGAGGTAAGCAAACTTGTTACTAAGTGATCATGATAGATCAGGGTACTCTCTACTGTGCCGGTTCATCGTTCAACAACTTGTCAGGCAAATGTTATTAAGACCATGTGTGTCGTTTTTAGGTAAGTTATGGCGAGAAATTGATTTATGATTGGTTTTTGTTACGATGCGTAAATAATGTAAATACACACATCAAAAGTGTCTAGGGATCAACATATATTTTTGCAATAACTTTTCTCCTGATTGATATTAATTAAAAATTTCTTTAAGGATTCATCAAATAAAGTGTTTTCGTTTGTCACAGTAACGATAAACCAAGTCACCTTTGCATTAGTAAAGAAATTTGCCATTTTCCTAATAAAGGGATTTTTGACATTTGAACCACTAACATTAAAGTTCGAAAAAAAGACTGAAATAACAGTTTTCTTTAAAATTTTATTAGGTAACTTAAACAATTAATAATCCGTGTTTCTACCGCGAACACTAACAACACAAGAACATCGGTTTGGCATACTCAAAATGAGTTCATCCAAATCACGCTGTGGAATGGCCGCCCATGTTCGTTGCAACAACAAAAAAAGGTCTTCTTGCGACTGGATACCCTCCATATTCGGCAGAGCTCTTCTCTGTAGCATATCCCATGCATGCTCAATCGGGTTCAAGTCTGGCGACTGAGCAGGCCAGGGCAGGACATTGATGTTAGCTGCGGCGAGAGTCTGTCTTACAGCTCTTGCGGTGTGCGGTCGTGCATTATCATGCATTAACTGAAATAAGGGACCGATTTGCACTTGTAGAGGAACGATGACGTCTGATACAATCGTCTCAGCATAAATTTGAGCGTTGAGGTTGCCTCTGAGCCAAATCAACTCAGTTCTTCCGCCGATCCAAATACCCGCCCATACCATGATGGTTCCACCACTATAAGGATGGACTTCCTGGCAGGATTTTAATCGCTGTTGGCGTCCAGGGGTTCTCCAGTGTCGTATACGTCTTGTATCCGGTCTCATACCAAAACGAGACTCATCAGAAAAGCACACGAAACGCCATTGTTCTTCTGCCCAATTTCTGTGTTCAAGAGCCCATTGATATCGAATCCTACGATTGTGCATTGCTATAGGTGGTACCCGTAGCGGTCTTCGGGAATGAAGGTTCACTTCATGCAAGCGGTTTCTGGCTGTTTGGTCGCTAATTAAGTTCCCTGAAGAGTGATGAAGCCTCACGGCTAACATCATGGCGGTTATTGTTGGAGCTCTTCGAGTTAAGATTTGAATGTATCGGTCTTGTCTCCGTGTGGTGCAGCGATACCGTCCTCCATGGCGCTCAGCCACGGTACCAGTGCTTCGGTAACGTGTCCAAAGTCGACTGATAACACTCTGACTTGTATTCAGAGCTAAAGCCACAGTACGTCGCCGCTCCATAATAACGTTGGTTTTAATCAGTAGTAGGGAAACAGTAGCACTAATAATTTCTTCAATGCGTTGTATGTTTTTATAGGGAAAATATTGGCAGCTGATTTTCATCTTTTACTCGAATTTGATTGACAGTTCCTGATTCAAATTATGAAATGCACCAAAAAGGATCCATATAAATTTATAAAATCATAAATTTATTACAAAGCCACATCTCAATCTCAAGAAATCCGCATAAAAATGCTTGATCCCTAGACACTTTTGATGTGTGTAGCTTAGTTGAATTGAATTTCTAAAAATACCAAAGTAGTACCCTGCCTGATAGAAAGCATGAGTAGAATCCATAAGTAGTAACTACTCATTTGAATGCAGACAATGCCTCTTGAGATAATAGTAATAGTAATTATTACGGACATCTGTCACACTTGTGTATCATAGGGCTGCAGGTTTTTTATTTTAATTCAGCAGCGACGACAGGTTGTGCAAGGACTACTGCATTGTTGCGTTTAATATCAAAATATCATTTTTTTTGTGAAGGCTCTTTTAATTCATTATTATTTATTGTATATATGTAGTGTCATGTTGGTTAGTGGCGTGACATTCGACAGCCAGGTTCAGCAGTGGTCTGCTATAATAGTATCGATGATGATGACAGTGAATTCGTGAAAACCGTTGAAATTGATCACATTTTTTTAGTTGCTGTTAGTTGGTAAAACTGAAATAAATAAACAAATATAATTATGTTCTATAGTCCATACACCCGAAAAACTCAACTGACGCAATAGAATAGAAGCCTATTGCTATCCACTATGGTTCGCGTAAACAACAAGTTTTTATGATAGAAGAGCAGATGAGTTTCCAGAAATATCTCCAATAGGCGAGTATCACATAAATTGACTATTGAAAAAAATGTAAGCCCTCTTGTAAAAATTTACTCTTACAAAACTATGCTTTTAAACTTGTCAATGATATTTTCTTGTTTTCATCGTTAATTTCATCGCTTGTGAACCGATTTTTAAGATGATTTATGATTTGGGTTCGACATAATTTTAGGTGATTCCATTGCTATAATATCGGAATTTGATGTTGGGAACAAAAGGAAATCAAGGGCTGCCCTTAAATTTTTCCGGAAAGTACCATATCTCTACGCATGGTACTCATGAGCTCATGATGATGGAATATACAATATATACAATTCCTTAAAGTATAATTATTTTGTTGTCTAGATAGCCTTTGTAACCTACACGGAGTTTCATGAAGCCTGAAGCGGAAATTTTATATGTATAAAACATTGATATTGTAGTAGACGACATTCGAGAATTTCAATGGCTTCCGTGCGAGGCCGAGTCGGGTCACTAGTAAATGTATATATTATCACTTTAATGTTAATAAAACGATTAGCCAATGACCTGTAGTATCGATATCATAAGAACTCGTTTTTTTCAATTATTTAAATAAAGGAAAATATAGTAGTGACCTTGTCGCTAGGTTCCGCTTGTTCCGTATCTGAATTATTAAACATAATAATATGTTTGGTGAATCATTTGTTGTTAGAGGGAGACAGCAAATAATGATTGTGATCTGGTATTGAGCGATTTAAACTTGGAAATATTGTTATTTTAATTAACATTCTACTATTATTAAAATTCATATTTTCATGTCATCAATTTTTTATGAGAACTCTGTGCAGTCCAGTTACTATTTTGACCTGACTACGGTAAAGTAAATAGGAATAGTAATATTTTGGCAGTTAATTTGTTTGTACATATGTCCCACCGTAGCGTCTAAACCACTCAACATTTTTCATGATTGAGGTGTTAATGGAGTTGCAACAATGGCTGGGTGAATAAATTTTATCGACATTTTTAAACTGTTTCTTGTTTACTATTTTAAACATCTGGTTTTATGAAAGCATCGCATATAAAACTAATTAACACATGAATCCCAATTAATGACAGTTTTCGTATTAAATAAGTAATGACCATAAAAAATCTTATCAATCTTACAAAACTATTTTTATAAATTTTGTTGAAGATTCATGAAATACATGTTATATAAATGTATATTTATTTCTATTATTAAAATTTTACACCGTCCATTATAAATCATGTGAGGTCCGTCAGCGGTTGTAGTATACAACTGACATAATAATGTCATATATAACTCGTGCGAGCTAAGATGGCACCTGGCTCAAAACCTGACACCTTTCCCCCGCGTAACGCCCCTCTGTCGGCATGCGAGTAACGTTAGCATCACAATTACTGATATATTTTATTTTGGAATTTTCATTATACTATATCTCTATAGAAAGACAAAGTATGATATGTAAGAAAACACTAATTTGTGTTTTTAAGGTTACTATCATTGCGCCAGAATCGCTGTTGCAATTAATTAAATAGTAACTTGTTTATTTATTATATATTATTTTTATTCGATTTTAGTGGAGTTTCTCAATTTTTTTAAAGTTGATTGTAACAGAAAACCGAATCACTAATAAATATCACTTTTTTATTTTCATTTATCACTGAAAAAATACGTAATGCTAATAATTATGTTGAAATAGATCTGCGACAAAAAAATTAATAGTATTTTTTAAATTTTTCATACAGATTTTACCATCAAACAGAGGAAAAAAAATCTAACTGATAGGTGTTTATGTGTTTTGCCGTATTTATGTTCATGATTAAATATATGGGTCCCGAATATATAGTTAGTACTGAAATATTATGCTTTTTAATACTATTTTAAATCTTCATGATAAGCCTTTTAATTGTAGTTTCAAAATAACAAGTATTTTTTTTCTTTAAACTATAGCGTCTCACAGTCGTCATGATGGTTTTTTTTCGAGTCACCTTTCTAAAAACTATTGGGTTATTATACAGGTAGTAAAGTAGCATTTAAGAAAAGACTAAAGAAAAGAATAGAGAGAAAATACTTAGTGCAAAATAAATGTTGAAATTCAAAAAAACTAAATAAAATTTAAAAAATGTTTGCACTCTGTACTTTATACGTCTGTCATTCGAGTCAGGTGCCATCTTAGCTCGCACGAGTTATAGATAATAATATTAAATCTTTGCAATGATATGTTTATTTACATTGTATGAGGCATACTTCTTTGAATAGTTTTAAACAGATTTTTTTATTTTTAGCCTGCCTAATTACTACTCTGCTTGATGGAAACATGAGTAAGTTAGTAACTCATTGTGAATGCATACAATGCAGCGTGGTGACCCACACTACGTCTTCCTTTAGAAATACTTCTGCATCATTGGTTCTCTGCTGAAATCACTTTTCTAACGTGTGTGGTAGTAGTATTGTCAGGTCAGTTATTACTAGTATAAATGTTCGGGTTTATCGCAAATATTTGTGAAAAAAATTTCAAACATCAAGGCACTTTGCTTCAAGTTAGTAATTAAAAACATAAAATTAAATAAACAGTATCAGGTGAAATGAAACTTAACAAGAATTTATAATAAAAATATAAACACATTTGCTTACCATAACTATTGAATCACAGTTGTCTACTTCATCAGAGACTCCAATTCGAGAATCCGTCATGACGTAAGATGGTCGAAATATTGGCTCCTAAAAATTATGAAAATCATAGTTGTATTAACATAGATGTATTCGGTCACTACCTTCGCTTGTATTGCAATGCTTTTTAAAGGACTTAATAATGTTCTTTAATTTTCTATGATACTTATTTTATCAACCTTGCTAGGTAGTAAAAGTTTTTTTTTCGTAGGCATGAAATTAATTTAGGATGAAGTTTGGAAATACAGTATTTTTTTGGGGAATTTATTTAGTCGCAGTGAACAGATGATCTAATGTGTTTGCTTATTACACTACACTACATCTCCAATTCTTTCATATAACGTAGTGTTTATGTTTTAAAGTAATTGATAGAAATATCTATATGTTGTAATCAATTTGGAAAAGCTAGTAGGTGAATTTTTTAAACTTACTTTGAACTTTCCTTTAAACATCCTATTAAATAATTCCTGAGGGTAATTGGGAGGTTTAATCGTGCAGTAGTTTTGACCCGCGCACGGGTCAGTTTCGTTCGGAGACCCATATCTGTTCCCGAGATCTTGCACTGGTCCAGGAAAAACTATTTGTGTGTTCACATCATCTGAAATTTATGATATTTCTTTATTTTGCAACTGAACTCATATGCATTTAATAACTTCATATATGTTGACGAGTCGACTGAGTGACGGATTAAGAATACAAAGTGTCAAGACCCCTATTCATTCTATGGGTGTCGTAAGAGGCGACTAAAGGAACAAAATAAGCAGCTAACATCACTGCCAAGAGAAGGAAAACTTGAAACAAACCTTTTACCAACCCGTCTGGCCAGCGTGATATAGTAGGCCAAAACCTCCTTTCAAAGGAGAGGCCTATGTCCAGCAGTGGACTGTAAAATGTAAATATACATCAATTGGACTATCTAACTTGGCGCGTAAAAATATTTACCGTACAACTGGTGAACACCGACAAGTGAGAAAGCTATTTGTCGTAGGAAAAAACGTGATTTTAAATATAAGGATAACATAAATTTGGAAAGAATAAGAAGGATATAGGATAGAACTACACTGATTCCAGCACCATTTAACCGGCTCGTTCGCGGCAGTACCACCCTAGGCCAAACGAAAATGACGAAACTTTCGTGCTGTCGTGTTTTGATGATGAAAGAGATACCGAAGGCCTCACAGAAAATATATACAATGGAATCCAAAAGAAATTTCACATCAACAGCCTTGGATACGCCACTGTTGAACAAATGCCTTTTAAGGAAAGATTGTGTGCAGTGACACCGTTGTGTGTAGTAAGAGTCAAGTGTGAAAAATAGTTGTACATGTTATTTCATATAATAACAAGTATGTATATATGCATGTATTATGTTACAAAGTGTTAGAAAAATTAATATAGAGAAATAGTTTATTTAACCATTATATATATTTCGTTAAATCATAGAGGTGAAGATCATTTCTATTTACAAATATGATGATTCTATTGAGATTAGTGCCGCGATATAATGTACGCGAGTATGTTTATTATTCATCTAGGTTATGTAATATGGCAATAAAACTGATAAGTGGGGCTAGATAAGATGCATCACAGAGACTCGTCACTAAAGTATAAAAACTTATGTATGAGAGTGCGAGACTAAGGAATAAAAAAACGGTTACATTCACATTAGTATCTTGTCGTCGAGGTACTACATAGGCGATATATAGTGTATCCATTAAACAACAATAATAAAATTATCTGGATCAGTTTTTGATTTAATAGTACATTATTCACCGAGGGAGGAAAGGGACCGATTACTAGCGAGGGAGCAGTTTGTGGCCCGAAGGCGCAGCCTAGGGCCACAATACTCCCGAGGTAGGAATGGGACTTTCACCCGAGTGCTACACAGTGCTTTATATTACACCTGTGAGGAACATTTGAAGTATTTTTAAAATCAAATCAAAACATAAGACACGCTTTAGATTAGAATTTGACCAATATTTCGCGATTCTTTTGTTTTTCTTTATTCTTCACAAAAGGATGTCAGTGGCACGGAGATTCCACATTTAAATTATATGAAAACTCCTTGGACAGGCGCACGCCATAGATAGGATAACACATGAGAAATGAAAATTCATACAACTTTCTCTCCCGCTAAAACACGTTAGAAATGGATTTTCATACATTTTTTCCTCCCGTTTATTCAGGTCAAGGAAAAGACTAACGTTCTCTTTTCATTTTCAGGGAATATTGACTACTGTTCCGATCAGGTGTAGTATAAACATATTTACCTGCATTGGTTTTAATAATTTCAAGCTTTGTCTACTGATTTCAAAATACCAATATTATCCCGTACAATTTTTTAACACAAATACATTCTTTCTTTTAAAAAGATAACTGCGCACTAGCAATATTATCATTTATTATAGGGCACTTAATAGACATATGAAACGAACATAAAGACTCAGAACAACAACTTGTAGATCATACAAGTAAATAAAAATTGATAATCAAAATATAAATATAAATAAATACGTGTATGTATTGCTACGTAATGTATTTTTTTACAAAATAGTTTGTACATGCTTTGATACTAAACTATGAATCTTTATTAGCATGCATTATTAGCATCTTTTTTATGAAGATTGGTAACCATGTGAAAATGTTTATTTAAAAATTTGACATATTGTTTAAGGTTTGATTATAGAATTTATTAATATGTATTTAGTCAAATGGATTTAAATACATTTTGTCAACTGAAATGTTTTTAGATTCATTAACTACAGTAAATTACCTATCTGCAGATACAAAGCAATATAATTTATGTATATATGTAGTATTGTGTAAGATGTCCGAAATATTTATTTAATATATACTTAATACTCACTATCTTTAGTAACTGCCATTCTCGTTAGCCGCAGGCTGTATAAAATCTGTACCAAAAAATAGTAAAGGATATGATAATGTTGATAAGTTTATTTTAAGTAAACTATGATAATTCTATTAGTATGTATTAATATTATATCAGCTGTGAAGTGAGAACGAGTGGAAAAGAAAAGGAAAGTAAGTGATTAAATGGAGTAACTAAAACTGATTCTCAAAATTCAATCATCAGCAGGACTGTAGAATTGTTTAAAAAAGACAACTAATAAGTTAATAAGTTCTATTTGCCTGTAGAGTTTATGAATCCAGTAAAGTCATACTGGGCGTTTTTGTTATAAGCTTTGATAGAAGAAAATATGTGAAATCGATTATGGTTTGTAGGTATAGAAAAATGATTGGTTGATCATTAGAAACACCAAAAAAGTCAACATTCAGGTCGGTTTTCACCTAGGATCGACTCTTTTTACACATCTGGGCACTGGTGCATGCGTTTTGGAATGGAACCTGTGGAGAAGAACGGTTTCTTCTCCACAGGTTCTTTCAGCATAAATTGGAAAAGTAAATTTTTAAAGTGAATGAAATGACTGAATATATGCATACGTAATAGGTCCTTTAGTGGTAAGTCTTATACTGCTACTATAAATTTATAGAAAACTATCTGCGCACCGCGGTGTTATTTTCGGGGTAAAAAGTAGCCTAAATATGTGATTTAGACCAGGGTCGATAATGTTTGAAAACAAAACAAATTATAGTAGGATAAAACCCATTGGAAAAGAAGGAGAATATTATAAAACAAAAGGAAAAATAATTTACGGGCGATCTGAGGTCAGGAAGGGGAAGGGGGAGGTTTTAAGGGTAAAAAAACGGGTTTATCTCCAAAACTACAAGACCAATGGAAAAAAATGGCAAAGTTGTAGTTAATAAAAAGATCTACTTTTCCATTTACACTTTTTTCATTTAACCTCAAATTTTATGTGTAATTTACTTTTTGTCAATTTTTATTAAATTATCTGATGTCCTTGACATTTAAAAGTATTGTTATTGCTGTTTAGCAATCTCGGAAATGGTAAATAAAACGTTAAAAGCGAGCAAAATTATTGCGCTGCTTGAAGAAGGTTGCAGCCAATGCTTCGTGGCTCAGAGGCTAAATGTGAGTCGGTCGACAGTTCAAAGGACCTGGCAGCGCTATCAAGAGACCGGTTCCGTCAAGAGAAGGCCTGGTTCTGGCAGAAAAACATGTACCGAACCGCGGGATGATCGTTTTCTAGTTAGTCAAATCTTCTCATATGGACCTCAAGAACAGACTCGAAGAAGTAAGAAATGTGCAAATTAGTCTATGGACGGTCAGGAGGAGGCTTCTCGCTGCTAATATACACAGTCATCGCCCCGCACGCGGCCCTTAATTACTACGTGGACATCGAATTGCCAGGCTTAGTTTCGTTCGAAATTGTGTGTCATGGACTCATGAATACTGGGATATTGTTCTCTGGGGTATTGTTCTCCGATGAAGCCAGGATATCTCTGCATGGTGAAGACCGACGTCGGCGAGTGCTACGTAGATGAGGAGAACGCTTTGCAGAGGCATGTTTTGAAGAAATCACACCTTAAGGAGGGGGCTCTGTTATGTTTTGGGCAGGAATAAATTCTATGGATTGTACGGAGTTAGTCTTCATCGAAAACGGTACACTGACTGTACACCGATACATAACGGACACAGCCCGCTTTAACCGCTCTTGGCGAAAACTAAATTTTTATTTAAATTACAACGCCCGCGCCCACCGGTTCTGCGATGTGGAAGCGTATATACTAGAAGTCGGAATTCGTCGTTTGGACTTGCCAGCTAGACGTCCGGACCTCAATCCCATAGAGCATGTCTGAGACGTTCTGAAGCGACGAGTGAGATCAGTGCAACCGGCTCCGCAGACCATCAGAGAGCTAAAGAATGTGATTACCGCGGAGTGGGAACGTATTCCCCAAGAAACCATAAAATATATACTCGCTAGCATGCCCAGACGAATGCAAGCCGTGATTTCAGCAAGAGGGGGTCACACTCAATACTAAACTTTTATCTGCTTTCACTATAAACAAAGCAATAAAAACAAAGAAATTAACGCGTATCATTTTTATTTAGCGAGCAGGTACAATAATAGTGTTTTGAGTTTAAACATTATTTCTCAATAATTTAATCAAAATATGTTATGATAAAACTGATGAAAACTATTCCTGATGAAAACTAAAAAAAAAAAGAATAACGAGACATGTGTTGCAAAACTCTAGCGATTTTTACAACTCAGGATTGGCTGTTAGCATGTTCTTAGATGAAAAGACGTTAAAAGATCGTAACGAACTCCGACAAAACCTGAAAATAGCTAGACAAAACGGCAACCATGCTATAATAAAGAATAACAAACTATACATAAACGGCAAAGAGTACGCAAAAAACCCCCCACAAACCTCAAAAACATCCCAGTCTCAGATCCCAGATACGGAAAACAGTAACACCCAATCGAACTTAGATAGCAGCAACACTACGGCCAACAAAGAAAAAACACCAACACAGTCACAACCTGCAGCGTCGATCCCAATGAAAAGGAAACCCACTCATAATTATACATTTCGATACTGAACTCAATGTTGTATTTCAGAATATACAAAGTATAGGCAATAAGCTTCACCTAGTCGAACATTTCCTATTAGATTTAAATATAGATATATTATTACTGTCAGAACTATGGAAAAATGAGAACTACTGTGATATGATTTCACTTTCGGGTTATAGAATGGTCTCCACCTTCTGCCGTAAAACGCATGAAGGAGGAGGTGTTTGTGCAATTGTTAAAGATGGTTTGGAGTGCATCGAGAGGCAACATATAAATGACTGTAGTATGGAATTTATAATAGAATTTAGTGCTATAGAAATACCAAAACTAAATTGTATTTTCATTGGTTTGTATAGAGCGGATAGGCACATTAACACATTTTTTGAACAGCTAGAAAAAGTATTATACAAATTAAACACCAAACATAAAAATAAATATATAATAATAGGAGGCGACTTCAATGTAAATGTATTAAACAAAAATAAACAGACAGAGGATCTTATCAACTTAATGTTTTCAAACAATCTCAAACAGCTCATCAATGAACCAACACGAGTATCAAAGAGCTCCTCCACCTGCATTGATTTACTCTTTACTAACTACATGCCTCTTATTAGGGAAGCCAGTGTCCAAGACTACGGTCTCTCTGATCATAAGGGGATTACATTAAAAATAAATTCGAAAGACTTTAATCCCAACAGTAGCAAAACATGGTACAAACAAAAGAGATTATTCACAAATAGAAACATCACAAACTTTAACACTTCACTAAATAACATACAGTGGCATGAAATAATTAACACACACAATAACTTAAGCACCAATTACGATTTATTTATTAGTATATTGACAAAATTACTTAACACACATATACCGATACAAAAAATAAAAATAAACAACAAGCCAAAAAAGGGATGGCTTACCACAGGTCTAAAAAAATCATGTGCTCATAAAAGAAAATTAAGAACCTTTTTAAATATAACTGATAATGATATAATACATAAATTTTATAAAAAATATAGCCAAACTCTAAAACGTAGTGTGCAAATATCAAAAAAACTTGAATTTAGCAAAGAAATGGAAAAATCTGATAATAAAACAAAAACAATGTGGAATATCATAAACCAAAAAACAGGCAAACCAAAAAGAAAACTACCTCCACCAAATATTTCACTAAAAATTAACAATCACATAGAAAAATGTCCAATAACTATTTGTAATGCATTTAGCGAGTATTTTGCTACCGTCGGTACGGACACGAACGACACCAACAAAAGCAACACCCGAGGCCAACCCGTTGTTAACTCACAGACGTGCTCCATGTACTTGCGTCCTGTGAACCGGAAAGAGATAGTCAACATAATCCGCTCAATGAAAAATACCTAGATACAAATAAATAAGTAATATATAAAAAATAGTTAGTTTTAGCCTTATGTAAATTTAAAGCAGTGGTTCGATATACCCATTGCTTATATCAATGATGTTTTTATTAATTTTTGTTTAAATCTCCTTATAAAATTCCAACATTGTAACAATTGTGTAACGTCGTCATCTCATCAAATTTGCAATGCCTGTAAAAGGCTACTAAGTTGAGACAAACCGTATTATATATAAGATCACAAAATGTACCTACACTTAGTTAGCAATAAAGATTTTGAATTTGAATTTGAATTTGAATTCCTTCCTAATTAATTTATAAAATTCTGAGGATAAAATTACCTAAAATTGTCAAACAAACAAATAGTAACTATAAAATAGTCCTTTGCTTAACTGCCCGTTTTTTTTGCAAAAGAGTTTATAATACTATATTGAAACTCCACATTGGAAGATAAACGTAACATTTATGCTGATGCACTTTAAGTGATTCTTCATCCTTAAATGAAATAAATATAGTATTGAATCTGCTAATCCAATAAAAAATGATCATCATAAACATTAATGCAATTTTACTGCTGTGAGTTAGTTACTTATTGCATTATTGCACTAAGTAACTAACTCACTTATTTATTGCACTTAGAGCGAACACTTAAACGTAACGTCAACATCAAATTAATTCTTAGTCAATCTATTGTTGATTTTTTTAAGCATAGCTCATAGAATTAAACTATTTAAAGGCAATTAGATTTGTAAAGAGGAAAACAATGAACTACACTGTTATTTAATTCAAGATTACATAAATTAACCAATCACTTATGAAATGATTTCTAATATCTTTTTCACTTTTTCTTTTATGATATTTTTTTCGAATGGTTTTTTAATGTTTTTTTTAATCACGCATATGAATATTCCTAAGAAACGACTATCCAAACACAAAGGCATATATTGGCAATTGCTTATTGCTCCTTTTGTGTTATATTTTTATGTTTATTATCTCGGCGCTCAGTAATTTACGTATCAATTTTGAAAGAAAAATTAGGACAAAACTCTATTTTATTAATTTGTTAATCTTTATTAAAAATAACTTAACACTGTTATTAATTAATAAGTGGAATTCAATAGATTAAGTATCTAAATATTATTCGTCACTTATGAGACATGTTTAAAACGTCGACCTTATAGGCTCATAATCATTAATGATCTTGATAGTTGTATCTATTTTATGTACTTCTTCCTTCCCAAATAATAAGAAAACATGAATATTATACTTACAAAAACAAAGAACGTTTTTACGAACATTATCAGTACAATTGTTATTCACTGTTCACAGATCCGTCCACAACGTCTCACAGACTAGAACTGAGGCGCGCCTCTGTCTCGACCGCGAACGTTTCTTGCAAATTACTTATATAGAATGCAGCTTGTGGTCGAATAAAGTGTAATACTCACGTGCGACATTCCGCGGCGGACTTTTTGTTTGATACATTTTTTATTATATTCTTACAAAGTAAAATCATCCTAGCTAGGTCAGTCTATGGGTGATGTCAATTTTATAATACATTTGGTCACGGAGAGTATGTGTATCTGTCAGTTCCGCTTTATTTTGACAATAGTTACGAGTAGGTGAAGCTCTAAGAAATCCAAAATAGTTTATCTAAGAGACTGATGTGGCTAAGTACTTGAGTTTATGTCGTAACGAACCTAAAGGCGACTCGAACCAGTTTGGAAAAAGGTTCGGAGGAAGACATTCATCACTCATTGAAAAATTCATTTTGCTTAAAAAACATTAATCGTCTTCTTAATATATTTATTCTTTGCAAAAAAAAATATGTTTACAACTATATGTAAATACTAACAGTTTGATTCAACTGTACACCCAATACCGTAATTAGAAGACAAGATAAATAATTTAATTTAATTTTATTTTATTTAAGGTAATTTTATTTTAGACTAGAAAGGAACCATCTAAAGCATACGTAATTGTGTTCGTTGTGTTATTTCTATGGCATCTATGAACTTCAAATAATAAAGATTCCAGATAATAAAGGTAGTCAAACAGACTCATAAGGAAATTTCTACATCAAGTTAAATTAATATGATGAGGATTTTTCCAATAGGGAATAGTTGCGCATTATAAAGTACATGGTGGACTAAAAGTTCGTATAAGTTTGAATCGGTAACTTCACTAAATTAACTTAGAAACAGCTTTGTGAATCTAAGCAAATTTTAAATTTCTATATAAAACTTGATATCTTTTATTTATTGCATTTTTGAAACCCTATGAAAGTATTAACATTTACTTTCATATTTTCTTGCTCCGAGCCTTTTCGGTCCCTCGATTTAACTCTAGCCTGACTGAAGTAATTGTCTGAAAACTCCTTGTCTTCATTACAACTGGCATTAAGGGTTAAAGGATGAAAGGGGATGATCACGCTTTCTTCCAGTGTGCACTCATAATTTAGACTAACTAACATGCTTTAACTCACGGGATTGGTTCGCAAAATATTTCTATCCTAGCCGCTCTGAGTAGCTGTATTCGTACCTATATGGGATCATATACGAACACAAAAGTGTCGGTTAAATCGGATTCCCCTCTGTACGTCCAGTCCAGTCCAGACAGTTTTGTACACTGCAAGCCTTATAAAGATATTTCCACATGATTCTAACTGTTTAAAACTGGACGATTTACGTCACTTTGTATAAATATATCCTCACTACGTGAGCCCTATAAAATATACTCGTAGATAGTGCTATTATTAACTGGCTGTAATTTAGTGTTCACCCAAATCAATATTAGCTACAGGGTTTTTGTTCCTTCTAGCACAGAATACATAATAGTACCCGTACAGAAGACTCACTCCAAAAAGTAAATTAAAGTTATAGATACCCTCGGTGTCAAAAGATTAAGTTCAATTCAGATCGCACAGCGCCGAATCACTACGATTATATTTACCTACAGTTGCGTCTCTTTCTATCGTGTAGCTCTTAACTGTTCTGACGATGTCTGTTCGACCGGCATGTTTGCCCCGGCAGGCAGCCGGCCGACTATACCTAAACTGCGGAGTGACACCCCCCTGCTTCTAGCCTTAATTAATCCCAAAACTGTTCATAGCTGGTCGGTCATAATTTTAACCGGTTTTATTTTAATGTCAGTTTTGTGAGTCAGTAATGTGGGCCATAAATTGACTCGTTTGCGGTTCATGAGATGGATGGAAGCGTACCACAACACTTTAGAAACTGGCCAAGTGCGTATCAGGCCACGCAAATATGCTATAATGGTAAGTCGATTTAAAATCGTGTCTAATAGACAGTTATTATGTTAACTTATTATTTTTTTATTTCTGTGCGAAGTTTTCCAAGTGAGTGCACTTTACAAGTTAAGTTTTCCTTAAAAGTTCAATATATGGGCTATTATCATGGTTTTTTTCTGATTTTTCGAGCTAGCCGTTTAGCTTTTAGAGGAGAGGAGACGCCCTGTTTTTAGAAAAATACATACGCTTTCAAGTTAAATAACACATAAAGGGATACCTAAATCGAAAAATGGTTTTCAAACCTCATAATGTTTTTAAAAGACCTACCTAATGATACCCCACACGGTGGGGTATACGCGAGAAAAAAAAGACATTCCCACATAACGTATATATAGGAGGTAATAATAAAAATATTTTTCATAATTTTACTATAGCACTTTGACCACGTAATTACGAAACATATTCATGCAAAGTTATATCATTGTAGCACCAACCGTTAAGGCGGTAGGTCGAGGACGGACGGACGGACCAACGGACGGACATGGCGCATCTATAAGGGTTCCGAGTCATGAACTACGGAACCCTAAAAACTGATAATTGTGTACGTGTACTTTGTTGTGTAAACATAGTTTTTTTTTTGTAAATACGTACATTATACATAGAAAACACCCGAAGTCCGAAACAAATATTTGCAGATCGTACAATACTCTTGATCAGTAGCCGCATACGCTAATCACTAGACCAACAAGACAGTCATTCATAAGAAAAGAAATATATAAACAAAAAACATTTTGTCTGCATGTATAGCCTTAGAGGTTTAAATGGTCGTCACGTCGTTTTCTACTGCGCTAAGGTACTGCAGGTTCAAAACCCCACATGGGACAACATTTTGTGTGTATCAAAAATTGTTTTTTTGAGTCTGGGGATGTTTGTAACCGGTTCATGTGTGTTTATAAAACCCCTTGCTACACAATATTTATTTCAAATGCCTTTCTAAGGAGAGGTTTATGACCAGAAGTCGGCTGTTAAAACCGTTGATGTAAATGAATAATGCAGGCATTAATGCGTTTCAAAATTTACTGTTTTATTTTTCCTCTTAGTGAATGTATGACAGCAAGGTTTGTCCATATAATACTTGGGTGATTCTTTGCAAAGATGCTTTGGCTCCGAATACTGCCTTCCGGTCATACTAATTCCCTACCTTTAAAAACAATAACCAATTAAAGAGCATAAAATTATTCTAAGTAAAATATAAGTTTTAAATTTTTTTTTAAATAGTTTTAAGTCTATTAAAACATTTATGACAAGTACGCCAGATATAATAGTTTTCCTCAAATAGGGAGACAGGGGACGGTAAACTGTATTGTGTAATTTGTGTATAGACGATAAATTTTACTTTTTTTAACACTCACTCAATCAAAGATAAATATCCTTGAGTAGCCAATGCATGTGTGAACTGGATACACCGAATTGTATTATTATAGGAATCATGACTTTGTACAGTTGCTAATCGAAGGACTCCCCTAAAGAGGAGTCTCTAGAGATCAGAGTTGGTATTAATTAGACATTTACTTATCACGATAGCTATCGTGATAAGTAAATATATTTGATTTGCTAGTTCACAAATTTCAACCTAACTATTTTAATATTTTGTAAAGTTTATTCAAGTTAGGAAATAAATAATAAACAATATGTATATCAAAATCAAGTACGAATTTATTGTGGGAAACTCAATGCATTTTAATGCCGGGAATACACCAAATACACTTTAATCAAAGAAATTGGCAACACCATGTAGTGGTACTTATTTAAGAATTGCATTTAAAAGCTATATCATCATCAACAACCCATAACGGCCCACTGCTAGGGTCGGGTCTTACCTTATGAGAGGGTAGGGAAGCTAAAGCTTCACGACTGTTAAGTTATGATAACAACCTGGACCGACTGCTTAACGTGTCCCTCCGTAACATTCTAATTACTTTACCACAACATTATTCTAATTTCCTGAGCAATTCATATTTTCCACCAGGGATTCCCCAGAAAATTGTTATTTGCAACAATACGTGGACATGTTCGAATGAAGGCAGCAGAAGGTCAAGGCATGAAGATATGTTTAGCCAAATTAACCGTCATTATATTTGTTATTACCTACTTATACTCTGTGTCTAAGTATGTTATTAATATTTACATAAATATGTATTAGGAAAATTTAGGCAACTGCTGTAGGGGAAAGATAATAAATAATTAAATTTAGCTAGGAATATTTTTGAGAAGCCCCGCTTCGGAAGTACCTACATTATTATTTTTTGTTTTTATTCTAATGTTTGTTCATCTTCTTGTATCCAGTCAATATATTATATTCGTGCACTGTAAAAGTCCTAATAACGTTGATTATTTTAATTAATGAAATAATTGTGACGAGGCTTCAGCATACATTTGTATGTTCGTTGAGTTTTTTAGCTTGCTCATTCCAGGAACTCTTATATTTCTTAAGATCTTTGGCGATTTATCGTATTTAATACATTAAATAGTTACATTAAATAAAAACAAAGTATTTAAATGACATATATTAATAATATGTACATTCTGTGTAATAAAACCAAAAAATTACTATCCTGTTTTTGTTCTGTGAGAATTTGCTCCTCACCAAAATATTGTGATTTTAGTTACTAGACCTGGAATCACAATAATTTTCATTAAATTACACAGTTTTTTAAATGCAAGCTTAATTTGTCTTACAAAATAACTTATCTTCTATCAACATTGTAAAATTCTTATGTAAAAGGAAAATCTAATATCATGTACTTGTTATGAGCAATGGAAGACAGAGCATTGTGCAATGAAGAATTTCCTAAAACAAATTAAGTAACTATGGAGGAAAAGTATATTATTTCTGTAGAAGAACACTAAATCCTTCAAGCCTTCCTTAAATAGATTACACGGTTTTGTATCATTGATGAGACATCAACTTGTGAATCATACACAAAATGTTCCGTATAATGGTCGTATTAATTTTTTTTTTCGCATTTGTTTTATAGAAAGGAAGGAAGTAGCTAAAAGGCAGTAATTGTTAATATTTGAATAATGGTTTATAGATCACAGTCTATAACATTAAACTTTCGATTAATGCAAATTTAAATCAGGGTCATTTTACTACTTCAGTCTATTGCTGTCAACTGCTATACGAAGGCAGTACAGTACAATCGTACAGAAGGCGTCTTCCATAATGATGGTCACTTCAGTCGACATGTGTCAGAATGAATTAAAAGATCAATTTTTCATTTAACACCTGCCAAGGTGACTTTACTATGCCTGATGGAAAGCATGAGAAAATCCAAAAGTGGGGGTCGCCATACTCACTGCAGATGCAAGCAGTGTAGCGACCCACATTATGGCGACCTGGTGAGATGCTTTCTCACGCCTCGCTTAAAGGACCCGGGATCTTAGTAGGAAGGAAAACGATGAGCTGTCAGTGAGTTCCAGTTTTTAACTGCTCGGTACAAGAAGGAAGATCCGAACCGCTTCGTTCTGGAGTATATATCTTCCACTCTGAAGATGTGACTTCCCAGGCCAGTACGTGTTGTTCTGTAGAGGAAGGAATGAGTGGTGGGATGAGATGGGAAGGAATGGAGACTTTTTTGCGGTAAGCGCACAAACCTGTGTTTTTTTGGCATTGAGCTAAAACAGATTCTCATCACCCCATTGAGAGATAAGTGAGAATAAACCGATATTGTAACGTTGAATTATGTCGGACATAATTCCGTCAAGGCAACTGTCTACACCATACCTCATTTTAAGCCGTTAAATTGGCCGCGGCCTGTAACATTTATATGTTACAGGCCGCGGCCTATTCAATTTAGTACACATTAAGTATTAAATTGAATGGGTTTATACCAATTCAATTTAATACTTAATGTGTTAACGAGAGGGCCGGTGGTCAGTCGTGGTATCGACAGCAACATATGCTTTATTCTTTGTGCAAGGCACTCGTGGTAACCTCGTACTTGAAATAAAAATGTTCGTGGGAATTATCTCTTTATGTGTGAGTATCTTCCGTAACCAAATGGTAAAATACGAAACCCTTACAGATTAATCATGTCTATCCGTCCATATGTCTCATAAACTTTTTTCCGAAATTATAAGAACTATATGAAACTTTGGTAAGAAAATGTATTCTGTGAACTGCATTAATATTTTCACACAAAAACAGAAAAAGAACTATAAATTTTAGGGGTTCCCTATACTTGGAACTGAAACTCAATTTTTTTTTTTTCATCAAACCCATACGTTTTATCTATTGATAGGTCATCAAAAATGATATTGAGGTTTCTAATATCTTTTTTTTCTAAACTGAATAGTTTGTGCGAGAGGCACTTCCAAAGTGGTAAAATGTGTTCCCCCCCATAACTTCTAAAATAAAAGAATGATAAAACTAAAAAAAAATATGACGTACATTACCTTGCAAACTTCCACCGATAATTAGTTTGAACGAGATCTAGTAAGTAGTTTTTTTTAATACCTATACACTATTATAAAACATCGATCAAAGTTACAACGAACTACAAGAACTTTTATATGGTGTTACTTGTTGATACGGAACCCTTCATGGGCGAGTCCGACTCGTACTTGGCAGCTTTTTTTTTAAATTTATTGTCAAATTGTTTGACGAAGATACAAAACGGTATAGGTATATGTGTAAGGGTGAACAGCGTTAAATAAACATAATTTATTGTTTTGATATTTTTTACAGCTTTTTATTTATGTTCTGACTCTGACGAACGAAAATTTAGAAGCTTAAATAGAGAAACACTCAAGTAGAGTGTTTTTGTCCATTAAATGTTGCCTCAGATTGTTTTCCTGAGTTTGGATTATGGAAAACAATTTGCATATCACACAAAGTGTGTATGTTGGCCTTTCAAAATCACTGGACTTTGCCTGAAAGAACGCATAAGTAGAATGCATTCATTGTCAATGCATATTATGGCGGTCTTTTGTGATGCAACTACACCATTGGGCCTCCGGTCTCACACTACCAACCAAACACCACAGCACGAATGCTGTTAATTTTTTGATTAGCAGGTTTTAGATTTAATAGATTTAAAGTATTTATACATCCAATTACGAACTTTAGGTCGGAAACTATAATTTAATATCTTGAAAAAATGGATTCTGCAGTCATCCTTTAAAAATCATCATTCTTTTACTATTGTGTCCAAATTTCTGACTGATTCTTGTTAATTATATTACAGGTTGCAGTTTGCAGTTTACATTTATCGTATGCAAATGTTAAGAGTAAGTCTGTTTTTATGAGTACAGAACTAATATTCAAATGGTACTGGTGAGCCTCTTTTTTAGGGTTCCGAAGTTTATGACTCGGAACCCTTATAGATTCGTAATGTCCGTCTGTCCGTCCGTCCGTCCGTCTTCGACTTACCGTTCAAACGGTAATGTGTTAAAATTACGTCGACAAAGTGCTACAATAAAATTATGAAAAATATTTTTATTTGGGGTACCTCCCCTACACGTAAATTGGGGATGATTTTTTTTCTCGCAACTACCCTATCGTGTGGGGTATCATTAGATAGGTCTTTTAAAAACAACAAAGGGTTTCTAAGACGATTTTTTGATTTAGGTAGCAGTTTGCGAGAAATTTTACTTTAAAGGGCACTTTTTTGTAAAAAACAGGGCGTCCCCCCCCCCCCTGTAAAAGCTAAACGGCTGGTTCAAAAAATCTGAGAAAATTCGTGATGGTGGTCCATATAATGAACTTTAAAGGAAAACTATAACGGATTAGATTACTTTGTTAGTTCAGTAGTTATAGAGGCTTAACTTGTAAAATGCGCTTACTTGGAAAACGTCATACAAAGTAACTCATTAATACGTAAACATAACAATTATCTACTGGATACGATTTCAAATCCACGTGCCATTATCGATCACTGAGGAACCCTTTCCTGTGCGTGTCCTGACACGCACTTGGTCGATTTTTTTGTTATTAATTAAAAGTGTTCCTCTATGAAAAAAGTTTCCTATGCCTATATTTTTGACTTTAGAATACTCTGCTGAAAAGTGAAATTGATTTCTATACAAATAACAACAGGTCTATTTGTAACTTTAAATGAACAGTTTATCACCAAAATAAAAGTATATACGGTTGGAAGATTAAAAAAGTATTTCTATAACTTTTATTTGTCTGTCTGTTTGCTCCTGCTAGTATCAAGGACGGCTGGATGGATTTTGACCAAAATTTCAAAGACATGGATACTTTGTTTTAAATAATAATAAATATTGTCAACTTACACGCAACGCTGTGTAGTCCCAAACTAAGCAGAGCTTGTATTATGGGTACTAGACAGCTGATAATATAAATACATAAACATACTCTTTCTGTGAATACATACTTTACATAGAAAGCATCTTAACTCTAAAACAAATATTTGCGGATCACACAAACATTTGGTCCGATCTTGGAATCGAACCCGAGACAAACAACCGTAAGTAACACGTGGGGTGTACTTAGAGCTATGATATTTGTTTAGTTTAAATTTTTGGTTTAAACATGAAAGATTGATTGATCATCTTAGTTTCTTTATTTACAGAATTATGAAAACATTGTTGCTTCTGTTACGTTATTTAATTAAAGTTGCATATAAATAGTTATCATAACACATGGCTGTATACTTATATCTTTTTAAATTTCAGGTCACGACCCCGTTAATGAACCAGACCCGTGTGAGGGTCTCACATATTGCCAATATAAGCCAAAAGACTACCCTCAAGAGCGGTTCAATAAAATGTTTGAAGGAAAAATCCCAGTAAGTATCTAATGCCAATTCTACAGAGATCGATATTATTTTTTCAATTTTATCTATACTTCTATACTAATAATAGGGGTTACAGTATGAAATTACCATTTATTGGAATAGGTACTTCGAATTCACATAGAAGCTTCAATGACCTTCATGGATTGAGATTTTTGAGTGAACCTTTTTTTAAATCGTACCCTTGAAGTTCTTCTTTTAAAAATGTGCAACATTCGATTATCTACTTTCAGTTGTTGTACTGTGTGTGTGTACTTAAAAATTAGAGTGATTTTTGAATACGAAATATCAATGTTGCGTTTGGGGAGGAGACTGCTAATGAACGCACCGTGCGATTTTGGTTTAAACGCTTTCGTGATGGAAATTTTGATTTGAAGAACTAACTACATGGAATATATAATAAGTATATATAATGGTGAATTGAAAGGGATGGTTTAAGCCGATCCGAGCCAAACTACCCAGGAATTAGCGGCGTGCTTTAACGTTACCTTACCAACAATATTAACTCATTTGCGTCAAATCAATAAATTAAAAATATGAAAAATTAGTGGTTCCCCGTGGTTCGTTCTTCAAATCAAAATTTCCATCACGAAAGCGTTTAAACTAAAATCGTTAGCAGTCCCTTCTCCAAACGCAACATTGATATTGTGAGCTGTTTCTGCAGCGTTAGTTCCGCGACGTAACTAACGCTAATTTTGAAGTATCCGCCTTTCTTGTCTAAATGTAAATTAAAAAACAAGTGAAAGTCGATGATCATTTTTTTTAAAAGAAGAACCTCATAGGTATGATTTGAAACAAAAAAGAAAAAAGTTTCTCTCAAAAATCTCAAACCATGCAGGTTTTATGTCAATTCGAAGTACCTATTACAATAAAACGGTAATTTCATACTTTAACCCATATTAATATAAATTCGAAGATGTCTGTCTGTTACACTTTCATGTCTAGACCGCTGCAACGAATTCTATGAAATGGAGATACTTTGATTATTTATGAAGGACATAGCCTACTTTACCACTATAATTAACATATTCGCGGGCGGAGCCGAGAGCTAAACCTAGTTAATGATAATAAAAAAAATGGAGTTGAAAGATTTACAATTCTGTTACTGACTTAGTCGTTATTTTCGAATCTTCAATATAAATAGTACCTATAGCTGAAATTAGGAGACGAAATTTTAATATATAAATAAAGATTGAAGGTTTACTTTAGAAATTATGTAACTAAGGTTTCATTGTAGTTTTAATAAAAAAATACTGTATTATTTTGATTTCAGGAGCCCATGTTCCAGCCATCTCCGACACAGTTAGACGATCGAATGGGAGACCCGTCTATGCTCAATGATTGTGAAACGAACGTGACGGTAAATATTTTGATTTGCAAAACTATAATTAGAATCGTGATTATTGCTACTAATTGTTAATAATTAAGTCAATAAGACCAACCTGAAAATGTCAGCATTCGTGCTGTCGTATTTCGATAGTGAGTCTGAGACCCGGTGTGGCAGAGGCATCTCAAAAGGCCGTCATTGTGAGGTTCACCTTGCTGAATTGCCGCATTAACAATAAGGATAGTGACCCCTACTTCTGGATACTACTCTTGCAACTTTTGTAGGTGTAAATAAATATAAAACAAGAACTATTGAAATGGTTACTTCATCAACAGTCTTCAACAGTCCACTGCTGGACATAGGCCTCTCCTTAGAAAAGAGGTTTTGGCCTACTATACCACGCTGGCCAGACGGGTTGGTATAGGGTTGGTTTCAACTAGGGGTGCTGCTGGCTAGAAAACCTCCACGTGGTGCACCCTGGGCGCTGGCGATAGCACTGTTCCTCCTCATTTCCTCCGCGTTATCTGGAGGAGAGGATTATCGCCAGCGGCTAATATTCTAGCTGGAGAGGAAGCCATGACATCGGCTCTCGGGCAAGGCCCGGCCAGCGGGGTGGGCGTGTCTGCCGGTTGCCCTGCTGGCTCTTCGCTCCTCGGAGCATGGAGGAGGAAACCTCGTTAAAAAACCGAAGGTGGGACCCTTCATGGGTCGGAGTTTCTCCCGCTGATAGCGGTGGAGAAAGGATGGCGGGCTCGGCGTGTACTTACACTACCACCGAGCAGGCAGGGGGACGTAGTCCTCTTGCCACCGTCGGCATAGCGTAATCCCGAGAGAAGTGCTGTGGTCAAGTCTCGCGGCTTTGATCGGGGACGTGGGTTTTGGCTTAACCGCCCGGACCGCGAGGAAGAAAACCTCTCTAAAAAATTACCCCGAATCCCAAGTTCTGGTGCGTGGCCAGGGGATGCATGGCTGATGGGAAGTTCAGTCGTAAGCGCACCCCAAGCCGAGGTACCTGCGGACCCCTCGGCTGGGTTAAAAATTTTCGCTTGCCCGGGTATTGGGGGATCTCTGCCCGGGTCGACCTTTATTTCTCCCCCACTCGTGGGTTTAATTATGGCAGATGAACTAAAAATCATAAAAATACGATCGGACAATTCTAACGGAAAACAGGCAAGCACAACGGATACGGAAATGGAGAGAGGACGGGCGAAGAAGGGCATCCTCAAGGGGAGCTCTTCTTCGATAGTGGACCTAGTGTCCAAGGAGGCTGTGGTGGCACTCGGGCCGCCCACCTCGGTAGGGCTCCCAGTAGTCAAGCGGACTGCTGGGAGCCGAAGAGGAAGAGGAGGAAGATCCTCGGAGCGTATACGCTCCAAGTCGGCGGTGGCGGGCAGGAGCGATGCTGCGCGCCCGGAGCCGATGGAGACGGAGATGCGGGCGGGCGACAGCAAGAAGCGTCTGCACTCCGAGGATCTGGACAGCGAGGCAGAGACGCCGGTCCCGAAGCGCTTCGGCACCGACGGTTCGCAGGCCCCTGTCTCGCTACAGACGGACTCCGTATTTTCGGAATCGGAGTCCTATAGGAGGAGGCGACTGGACTATCAAGTCGCAGCGGAGGAGGAGATCGCCGATCTCCTGCTTAAGATTCGGGAGCCGGTGGAGGGGGAACCCCCCAAAGCCCCCGTGTCGGTGCAGGAGAGGGCGAGCGCGGCGGTGGCCATTATAAATAAAGTGGCCATCAAGTCGGTCAACCTAAAGGGCGTATTTGTTAAGGCCCTAAAGGACTCCTCCTCCGCCTTGTCGGAGGTTGTGGGGAAGCTGTGCGGGGATGTGGCGCGCCTCGACGAGGCCAACACCCGCCTGATTGCCCAGATGGCTGAGCTGAGCGCGCAGTTCGCCCAATTCCGGGCTCAGCGTGCTCAGCCGGAGGCCCCGGCCCCGCACGGGCCGTCTCAGTCACAGCCGTAGGCCCTAGTCCCGCCCAGGCCGTCTCGAGCAGAGGTACCGGCTTCGCCCGGGCCGTCAAGGGCAGAGATCCCGGCCCCGCCCGGGCCGTCTAGGGCAGAGGTTCCGACCCCGCCCAGCCCGTCTCGGGTAGTGGTACCGGCCCCGCCTGCGCCGTCTCGGCTAGAGGCCCCTGCTGGCGGCGAGTTCCCTGACGCCATGCTGCGTCAGGCACTCGACGCAATGACGCGGATGCTGGACGGGCGACTGGCCGGCCTGGAGGCGAGGCTTCCCCTCGCGCCGGTTGTCCGCCCCCCGCTCGCGTCGCAGAGGCCACCGGTTGCCACCCTGGTGGGAAGCCGCGTAAGCTACGCGGCGGCGATGGCGGCCCCGCCCCCCCCCCAAAACCAAAAGGGGCCGAAGAAGGGGGCCGCGAAACCGGCCCAGGCGCCGGCCAAGGCACCGGCCAAGGCGCCGGCCAAGGCTCCGGCCAAAGCGCCGGCCAAGAAGGGGCCTCAAACGGCGCCCACAAGTGGAGCGGACTTCCCCCCGCTTCCCACTCCGGCGCCTCCGACGGGGTCCTCGGGACCAGCCACCTCTAACGAGGATTGGCAGGTTGTGGGGTCCTCGAAGAGGCGGGGGCAGCGGCAGCGAAAGCGGGCGAGGAGGGCCGCCCAAGGCGCAGCCCAAGCCCCGCAGTCGCCGCCGGTGGCGGCAGCGGCCTCTAAAAAGAAGCCGCGGAAGCTGCAGCCGCCCAAGACCGCGGCTGTCGTGGTGACCGTGTCGCCGGAGGCGGCCAGTGGCGGGCTCACGTACGCGGCCCTATTTAAAGGGGCCCGTCCCGGGCTCGCCGCTGAGTTCGGGGCCGCGGGGATGAGACTGCGCCGCGCCCAGACGGGAGCTCGAGTATTCGAGTTCCCGGGGGCTGAGGGCGCCAAAACGGCAGATACTTTTGCCGAGAGGTTGCGGGAGGTGTTTGAAAAAAAAAAAAAAAAAAAAAAAAAAAAAAAAAAAAAAAAAAAAAAAAAAAGGTGTTTGCCGCCCAGGACGGTGTAAAGATCGCCAGGCCCACCAAGTGCGCTGAACTGCGCATTTCGGGTCTGGACGACTATCACGTCCTCAATCACCCTCACTGCCCGATGTGTGCGGCGGGTAAAAAGCCCGCCAATCACCAGAGGGGGCAGGGGGGCTGCAAGCCTCCCCCCGCTTCTCGGCAGACGCCGGAGGCTAGCCCGGCGACCCAGGCTGCCTCCGACGTCGATCAGGCGACGACGTCGTCGCCCATGGAGGGGGTTGTAGAGACGATCCAGTAATGGATCAAGTCTCCAACCTCCTGGTCCAGACGAACCTCAACCACTGTGCCGCGGCGCAGGATCTCCTCCTGCAAACGATGGCGCAGTGGTCGATAGGTGTTGCCGTAGTCGCGGAGCCCTATTTCGTCCCTCCCCGTCCAAATTGGATGGGTGACTGGGACGGCTCCGTGGCAGTCGTCAGCTCCACGGCGGCTCATTCCCCGCCCTTGTCGCTAAGAGACAAGGGTACTGGATATGTTGCCGTCGAATGGGGGGGATACACCATTTATGGTGTATATTTCTCCCCCAACCGGAGTCTGAGCGACTTCGAGGTCTTCCTCAACAACCTGGAGACCTCGATACGGCGATTGGGGTCTGGGCACGTCCTCGTGCTGGGGGACTTCAATGCAAAGTCCATTGCGTGGGGTTCCCCGGCGACGGACGCCAGGGGCGAAGCCGTCGAGGAGTGGGCGGCGTCGGTGGGCCTCTGTTTGCTGAACAGAGGCGCCACCAACACGTGCGTGCGACAGCAGGGGGGGTCGATAGTGGACCTTTCGTTCGCTACCCCTGCAGTCGCCGCACGAGTAAGGAACTGGAGTGTCCTGGATGAGGTCGAGACGCTCTCGGATCACCTTTATATCCGATTCGAGCTCTCCCGGTCCCAGGACGCCAGTAGGGGTCACGCGGCGCGGCGTCCCTCCCGTTTTCCGCGGTGGGCTGTCGCCAAGCAAGAATGGACGCAGGGCCATGTCGTGCGGTGTTCCACAGGGGTCTGTCTTAGGACCACTCCTGTGGAACATGGGATACGACTGGGCCCTACGAGGGCGTCTCCCCCCCGGGCTGGGTGTAATCTGTTACGCAGACGACACCCTGGTCACGGCCCGGGGGGCAAACTTTGAGGAGGCGGCGCGCCTGGCCACCACGGGAGTCTCCCGGGTGGTCGGGCGCATCGAGGCGCTGGGTCTGCGGGTGGCCCTGGACAAGACGGAGGCCCTATTATTTCATGGGCCCCGTCGCGGTCCGCCCGCCGGCGCCTCGATCGAGGTCAACTCGGTCCTCGTACCGGTCCGGGCCCAGATGAGGTACCTGGGTCTGGTCCTCGACGGTAGGTGGCTCTTCGACGAGCACTTCCGACAGCTTGGACCTAAATTGGTGGGCACTGCCTCCGCCCTAGGGCGACTTCTGCCCAACTTGGGCGGGGCCAGTGTCCCCACTAGGCAGCTGTACACGGGGGTTGTCCGGTCGATGGCACTTTACGGTGCACCGGTGTGGGCGGCGGCTCTGTCCGCCCAGAACAGGGCGCGCCTCTGGCGCCCCCAGCGGATACTGGCGGTCAGAGCCATACGTGGATACCGCACGGTGTCCACAGAGGCGGCGTGTGCCTTGGCCGGAACACCCCCGTGGGATTTGGAGGCGGAAGTGCTCGCCGAAGTTTATCGGCGAGTGGCTGACTTCCGGGCGGAGAGCGGATTTCGCCCTCCGCCCGAGGACGTGCGCGAGTGGCGCGAAGCCGCTCGCCGAGCCACCATGCTGAGATGGTCGCTCCGGCTGGAGACCCCACGCGCTGGCTTCGCCGCCGTGGAGGCTCTTCAGCCGGTCATCGAGGAGTGGGCAGGGCGGCAGCACGGGACCCTTTCCTTCCGGCTGACGCAGGTACTTTCCGGGCACGGTTGCTTCGGAAAGTACCTGCACTCGGTCGCTAGGAGGGAACCGAGTCCCGCCTGCCACCACTGCGACTGCAGTGAGGACACGGCCCAGCACACGCTGGCGGTCTGCCCCGCTTGGGCGGCGCAGCGCCGGGTCCTCACTGCAGTCATCGGAGGGGATCTCTCGCTGCCGGCCGTCATAAGATCGATGGCCGGCAGCGACAGTTGTTTTACCGCGGTCGCAACCTTCTGCGAGGACGTAATCTTGCAGAAGGAGGTGGCGGAGAAGGCCCGGGAGGATGCCATCCAATCGGACCCGATCCGCCGCCGGCGCCCCGGGCGGCGGAGACGCGCATACCTGCGTCTCATGCCGCCCTGAGAGTGGCCGCGGATGGGCGGGACGGGTTTCCCGTCCGTCCGCAGTAGAGGCCAACCGCGAGTGGGCGGCGTCCGCGTGTGACCGGACGTTGCCCAATTAGAGAGTAGAAAGCAGAGTAGGTGCCCGCAACAGTGCGGGCAGGCGCCGGTTGGAGTCCAGAAGGAAATCCCCTCCCTGGACTCCTTCCAATACAAAGGCGCAGAGAGGGTCACACCGTGTGGTTTTAGTCGGTTCGAGTCCGACACACCACCCCGCCGTAACCCCCGACGGGGTGACGGTCCGCGGGGATTTCCACTCGTTAAAAAAAAAAAAAAAAAAAAATAAAAAAAAAAAGGGTTGGTTTCAACTTTTCCTTCTCTTTGCATTGATGTTGTCTTGCGCAGTTTATCCCTTAGTCGCCTTTTACGACACCCGCGGAATGAATAGGGGTGGTGACACTGTATTCTTAATCCGTCACCACACGGATGTGGTTACTTGTAATACAATTACGTCACGCACATATTTTTAAAAACCTCAAAGCTTTATTGTAATAGTCAATTAAATTGTAACCTACGTTTTAACCTAAGTTTACTATTACACGTTAGGGTAAAGCGGTAGTTGAAAACTTTTAAAACCTTTTTTCTAAATAATAAAAAAATACTGTATTATTTTGATTACAGGAGCCAGCCATACAGTATTTTTAAATAATAGTAATATTTAACTAAATTTACACAACGCTATCTAGACCCAAACTTACTAGAGCTTGGACTATAAGTATTAGACAACTGATATAAATTTAAATTATATTTTATGAGGTTGGATAAAAGTCTGCTACAACACGTTAGGATTTTTAGGGTACTGAAGTTATGAGTCGGAACGCTTACAGATTCGTCATGTTAATCCGTCCGTCCGTCCGTCTTTGAAACACCGCCCAAACGGTAACTGCTAGTAAGATGAAACTTTGCATGAAAATGTGTTGGAATTATTACGACAAAGTACTATAATAAAATTATGAAAAAAAATTTTTTTTGGGGTACCTCCCGTACACGTGAAGTGGGGATGCCTTTTTTTTCTCGCGGCTACCTCATCAGATAGGTCTTGTGTGGGGTATCATTAGATAGGTCTTGTTAATAAATTATATAAAGGGTTTGTAAGACAGTTTTTTGATATAAGTATCAATAAATTTCACTTTATAGGAATTGATATATTATATATTATATATATTACTAGCTGATGCCCGCGGCTCCGCTCGCGCCCTAGGAGTCTAAAAAATAGATGCTGGCCCGATTCTCAGACCTACTGAATATGCATATAAAGTTTCATAAAGATCGGTCAGGCCGTTTCGGAGGAGTATGGGAACAAACATTGTAACACGATAATTTTATAAATAAAGATATACATATTATGTATTATATGTATTATTATTAATGTATTGTATCAATGTTCAAAAGGGCACTTTTTTTGTAAAAACAGGGCGCCCCCCCATTTCTCTAAAAGCTAAACGGCCGGTTTAAAAAATGTGGGAAATTCGTGATGGTGGTTCAAATAATGAATTTTAAAAGTAAAATATAACGGATTAGATGACTTTGTTAGTTCAGGTATTAAAGAGGCTTAACTTGTGAAATGCGCTAACTTGGAAAACGTCATACAAAATTAAAGGATTAATACGTAAACGTAAAAATTATCTATTGGATACGATTTTAAATCCACGTACTATTATGGGTGACTGAGAAATCCTGGCCTGGCATTACACGAACTTGGCTGATTTTTATGTATGACGATATAACGAATGCTATTAGACTACGCGAATCCAAATATTAGGTGATAATACAGAATACATAATTGGTGATACAGTTCTGAGAGACTAATATCGAATTTTTAGTTCTAACTACCTACAATAATTATTCCCAAAGAAAAAGTGTTCATTTGGCTAAGATGTTGGGAAATATTTTATTGAAAAATTGTCTGTCATTTCAGTTTAAACCTCTATACAAAGTGCGAAGCCAGAGCGGTGAGTGGCGTACCGTAGTTCAAGCACCTGAAACTAACTTTCTTCAAACGGTACGGCTTGAAACTTGCCAGTAAGTGATCGTTTTTCAAAATATATATTTATGTCTAACAAAGTGACTCTACTCTGCTTGGTGGAAAGCATGAGTAGAATACGAGAGTCAACATTCTCATTGATAGTGCAGACAAAGCAGCATTGTGATACATACTGTAGCAGTAACTATTTATTAATCTGTGCTATAGCGGACTAGTGAGATGTTTTTGGATCATTGGGCCCCCAGTTTCGCACTCAAAAACGATATACAATACCATGTATACCCCGGTTTTCGTTTAATTAAGAAATTTTGAGCTTATTATTTTATATTAACTGCCCGGTTGGCCTAATCCTAATGTCCGGCCTAGTCCTGATGAAGGAGTTGTCTCTTTTAAAGAAATGAAAACAAAAACAAAAAAATAACTTCTCCTAAGTTCTACGTATGTATTTATTAGAAATTCGAAGGTTTTTACCTCCTGTTTAATTGTTGGAAGTTCAAAAAAGTTTCTTTTGGTCACGTCAATTTTGGTCCTGTGTTCATAATATTGATATAATTAAAAAAAAACTCGTTTTAATACCCGTATAGATATGTGTTCTTAGAAATAAATTTTAGCCTGTTTGCTTGCCATTAGGCAAAGTAAAGTATCTTTTGCAGACTCATTAGTAAAAAAAATATATAATTACCCTAGCATAGGCTCCGCCTTAAAATAAAATCAGATGGCCATGTGACAGATGTGGAAAGAAGCTTTTATAATTATTACTATAAAAATATCTTACCAACCGATTTTGGTTTCCAGAGAGGCCGACACTCCATGTTTTACGTCGTTTAGGAACCCGCTGAATTTAAAAGCTACCTGCAGGCAACATTATAACACGTGGGAGTTGCTTGTCGATGACAACAAAGGAGGGACTGAAAAGATAAAAGCGGAGCTGCCCATATGCTGTTCATGTCATTATAATTAAATTTTAATATTGGATTGTGTGAATAAAATGATTGTATATAAATTTAATTTAATATGTAATGCTGTGTAGTGTTACTTTAGTTGTTTAATTTTGTAGCCTAGGTGGATTTATCTCACATGATTTCTGCATCACTCAAAGGTTGACTTTTAGAAAATGCCCTGGTCATTATGTCCATCGATGCAAAGGTTGCGATTTAAATAAATGCACGGCAAAAGATTAACATAAAATGGTTCAAGAGTTTTATTTGTAGATTAAAGAGGATACGGTTGCACCGTTGTAGCGTAGGTTACTGCAGTGCTTGAGGTTCCGGCTACGATTGCCGGGTCAGACTGGTTTTTAAGTAGATGAATAAATGGGGATGCTATAAAATAATTAATTCTCAAAGTGGTCAGTAAACAAAACAAGTCTGGGAACCCCTGGACTACATCAAGGCGTATGACAATAATTTATATTCTACATTCCTTATTTCCTTATGAATAGTTTTCCTCAAAAAATGCGATTGAATGTGGAGACTCAGTATTAGTTCTATGGAAAAATATCTTACATAGTTATCTAAGTTTCTACTAGGGAACTCGTTTAAATTGTAGTTACAAAGTTGGTTCAAGAATAAAAAATAAAAATAATTAAAATAAGACATTACGTCCAAATGTGAATATCATTATCTCTTTAAAACGTCACAAGTCAGAAACTTAGATAACCGTAGGTTTAAATGACCGTATACCAATATTGCAATAATGCTGCGGAATTATGACGGACATAAATCCGTCAAGGTAACTGTCTACACCAAGCCTTATTTTAAGCCGTTTAATTGGCTGCGGCCTGTAACACACATTCATTTCAATACTTAGTGTTTTAACAAGACGGCCGGTGGACAGTCGTGTTATTGAGAGCAACATACGCTTTATTCTTTGTGCAAGCCAATCGTGGTAACCTCGTACTTGAAATAAAAATGTTCGTGGGAATTATCTCTGTATGGGTGAGTGTTTTTTTTTAAATTTATTGTCAAATTGTTTTGCGAAGATAAAAAAAGGTATAGGTTAATGTGTCAGGGTGAAACACGTTAAATAAACATAATTAATTGTTTTGTTCATAGTTTGTAACGGCTTTTTATTTATGTTCTGACTCTATCGAACAAAGATATGGCTTGAATACAGAAGCACCATTATAAATATGAGTTACAAGGATAAAAGTTGTTGATCTGTAGATAGTTTTTAGGGTTCCACAGTCATATATAATTAAAAGCAGAAATAAAATAGATATTTGTTGTTTTTATTTCATTATTTTTGTACAAAGTTTTTCAAGTAAAAGTATTTCACAAGTAAGGCCTTTTTATAACTCCTGAACTTACAAATTTATTAGTAAGCTTTTGATATCAGTATTAGATAAATTATGACCTCAGTATCAGTTTATTGTTATTTTTATAACGTAGATATGGTTTTTCAATAATGAAATATGTGCAATAGAGTAGTTCTATGTTAATGTGATATAATGTTTTACTTTTAGTTTCGTTTAAAGCAGTTTATTTATATTTAGTCTTAAATATTAGGGTGATACAGTTTTCACAGGAATTCTTTCAAATCCTACGTCTTACCAGCACAAAGATTGGGCAAGGTTTTCTTATCAAGTTTAGTAAAATAAAATTATGGAAATTAAATATATAAATCTCATAAACTGTGTTACGTGATTCTGTAAAAGAGGGTTAATATATTAAATAAACTTTAAACTTATTATACGTTACTTTATTTTTATATATATTTTCTTTGAAAAAGGTATTCCATGTATTATTTAAGTTTCATTTTATTTATGTATATAACATCTGGTCTATTGTGTGCGATTGTTACGTCTGTTTGTACCGCTATCTCCCACATTAGTTTTGCAGTGTCATTTTCTCTTACTTGTGGCTGTGTTAAATTTTATAGCCACCAAAGCTTATATACTTCAAATTTGTGTTTTTTTGCTAAGGCCATCCAAAAATATTTTACAATATTGCTATGTCTTATCGCAAAGTAAGTACCGACTAGCATTTCACATCTTAAGACAATATGCTGCACAGTCTCGTCCTTTACTAGGCATAACCGGCACTTACCATCGACAGATTTCTTTTGGATATCTTTCTCTATCTGTGTCGTCACTGTTGCTTGATCCTGAATGGCGAATACTGTGGATCCTAATGTGGGTAAAATCGATTTAAACAATCATAGTTATATTTGTTGGAAAAACTTATTACTATATATATTATAGCTTGATAGCCCTCGGTGACATCTCTGAGAGATAATCGTGCGGTGAGCATAATATTCTCAACTTATATATAAATGAATTTAATAAATGAAATTATATAAATGAACACTGATAATGATGTATTTCTAATTGCACTTGACGTCAGTTAACGTTTTAATAAGTGGGAGAGTTTTGCCCGCGTGTATATAATAATGTTTATTTCATTGCCCATTACATAATGTTACAATGTAGGACATTTGAAAAACAGACATTGTGATATAATTATACATTTCAAGACTTACCATTAAAGGACCTATTACGTATGCGTCTATTCAGTCATCTCATTCACTCATTCATTGATTTAGTGTATGTGAGTGAAAGAAAAGGCATTATTATGTCATCTCTAGCGCACGTGCGGTCGTAAAATTGACAACTGTGAGTATCAGGAGTGATTGGACGTCTATATAGAAGGACATAGTACATAACCCGTTCATATTTGCATAGTCTCTTGTTAAAAATATATACTAAGCTGAGGAACATGAGCGAGAGACTTTATTAATACGTGTAAAAATATACTATGACCTTAGTAGATCCTTGCTCTGTTAATTTATAGTATTTTCTATTCATAATTTATAGACTATTTCTAATTTACTCCTTTTTTATCAACGTATCGTCAATTTTTGGATAAGGATTTCCATAGTCTCTAAATATAGAGACTATGGAATTCCTTATCCAAAAATTGATTACGATTCATAATCGGCACACGACGAACAACAACGACAAAACGTGTAACAGGAAAAAATACACAGTTATGAAAAAACATAATGAAATTAACATGACTTCCACACACACACAATTATAATGATAATTTGAAACATTTACTTCTAAGCCTTAGTATCACTTTGGTAGAGGAAGCTAGCACCAACGGATAAAGCTTAGCTACCTACCTATTCACTTTCTATTTCTTCTTTGCAACTTTTATTATATTTATGTGATGGTCAAAGGTTAAACAAAAAGTAATCGTTAAATTATAGTGAAAAAAAACTTTAATTGTAGTTAAAAATGCAAGGCTTGATCCTTACTTCATCATTATCATCAGCCCATAGCGGTACACTGCTGGACATAAAAAATTACTCCTTACTGTACTTATTTTTTTATCATGGAATGTCGCTTGTACCAATCTATACTAATATTATCAATTCGAAGTAACTCTATTAGTCTGTCTGTTAAGCTTTCAAGAGAAAACCACTACTTGCGTCCTTCGATATTACCGTGGTAACCAATAAACGCGCGGCGAGAACCGTGAATAAAATGTTATACATAATGATATGTATAAAAAATTAACATGTTTGTCGATTCAATTATCGCTAAAAAAGTAAAGACTTTATTTATCTCCTTTCCATCTTACTTCCTGGTAGCCAAGACACTATTAATAAACCAGTTTAATGTTTATAAAACCAGTATAATAATGATAGTCATTACGAAGAATTAAGTGTATTTATGTACAATGTAAAGGTTCTTTGATTTAATTTAAGAAATCAACAGTGCAGAGCATCATTTTTGGTGTCAATAACGTTTAAAATATTGTTGCAAATAAGAATTCACATACAATTTTTCTCGAGTTAAATACATATTAAAAATACATTAATATCGATATATAAAACAAATTGATACTTCCTTTGATATTACTCAAATTGTATGTAATTGGGTATTTAAGCGACTTCCATAGCCAATATAGGGAACAAAATTAATAAACTTAAATATCTTATAAAGGTTTCTTTTCATATTCTCTTACGTGTCGCTCTTGGCAGAATGGTTCTGGAGACACAGAGATGTTGTCAGTGGTGAACACGGACAAAGTCACGTTATCTCTGTTTTTTGGCGGACTGTCGTCTACAGACAAACACGCGGCTACCGATTGTGGATTTTACCTGGTCGATTCAGCGCATGAGTGTTCTGCTGCGGCATCTAGTTCCTGCACCATCAGTCACTCTGTGGGGCTGATATTCAGTCTAGAAACATAACAAAATTGCTGCAATATGCACGACAGTACTATGATTGATAGACGCTATGTAATGCCCTGCTTTTTAAGTAAAAAAATTACTACCTAAGAACATCAATTAAGGTTAAAAAAAACAAGAGTGGTTCTCATATTTGTTTTTCCACTTTATTTGTAGAAAACTAAACAGCTTACTATATCTGACTGTAAATATGGCGTGTATTTATTACCTTTCCCTAAGCTGCGACTTACTTTCAAAAACTGGTTATGAGAGCCGTTTTATATGCAGATCTTATTAATATTTTAAAGATATAACAGCATTTCACAACAGACTGACAGTATATTCGTGTTTCAAAATAACACAATGACATTTATTAAATGTTAAATTTGTCCATAGTACTATTACCATACGAACAATTATTGTCACCTAATATAAGGTTACGTACAAAGGTTGTTTGTCAGAGATCGTCATGAGTGTTATGACCAGCAATGGTCACGTTTTTAAATTGACTTACTTATTTTTCTCTTCGTTTATATGTATACGTTTATACGAGACAAATAAAGAAGTAAAATGTAAAGTCAGTGCGACTGCTGTGTTTGAGGTAACAGGTTCGATTCCTTTCCAGGTCGTGTAAAAATATTATAATATCTGTCCGTCCGTCCGTCCGTCCTCGACTTACCGTCCAAACGGTAGATGATAGAAAGATGAAACTTTGCATCAATATGTACTGTAATTACGTCGACAAAGTGCTACAATAAAATTATAAAAAATATTTTTTTTTAGGGTACCTCCCCTACACGTAAAGTGGGGTTTGTTTTTTTTTTTCGCGGCTACCCCATCATGTGGGGTATCATTATATAGGTCTTTTAAAAACATTAAGACGATTTTTGATTTAGGTATCTGTTTGCGAGAAATTCCACTTTAAAGACCACTGTTTTGTAAAAAACAGGGCGTCCCCCCCCCCCTCCTAAAAGCTAAACGGCCTCCTTGAAAAAATATGGAAAAATTCGTGATAGTGGTCCACATAATGAACTTTAAATAAAAACTATAACGAATTAGATGACTTTGTCTGTTCAGGAGTTATAGAGGCTTAACTTCTACAATGTGCTTACTTGGAAAACGTCATACAAAAATAACGCAATAATACGTAAACATAACAAATATCCATTGGATACAATTTCTAATCCACGTACCATTATGGGTGACTGAGGAACCCTTTCCTGTGCGTGGCCTGACACGCACTTGGCCGATTTTTTACACGCTTTATATTAGCTTCACCTGTATGTTTGTTTGTATGTTTGTTTGTATGTTTGTTTGTATGTTTGTAACCGACTCCTTTGGGCGCGATTTTGACCCACTTTCAACGGCCAGATTTCGTTCAAACTTTGTACATTTATCGAGGACCGATGACATTACACTAATTTGATAAAATTATATCAATTTGCTTAATAAGATTTTTGTTATTTTATATTAATTTCATCTATCCATGCGCGACTACAGCGCCAAGTGACAGGTGGCGATTATGATTGAACAATATTGTCACCGTTGTCAAGCAACAAGTAAATATAATGAAGAAAATTAATGAAATCTTCTGTTATTTTACTATATATGACAATTTTGGACGGTGGTAGTTAGTAAAATTATTGCCAATAACATTAAAATTGTTATTTTCCGTGGGAAATGAGTCTACTGGTGACTAAAACGGGGTTTCGTGCAATCACCCACGAAATCATTTCTCAACCGGAGACAGACGATGTCTAACAAATCAATTTAATTACAGCTAAACACAATTTATCATGTTGAGAGTGCTTTGTGCGACTGTGTTTATAATAAGAGAGGGAAATGAAAGCACATTGCAGCACTTATATACTTCATAAACAATATATTATATATCAATGTAAATAATGAAAACAGTTTTACGAAGATCAGCCAAGAACAACAATGGGGTAAGCCAACTGCCCGTCAAATTTCCAAGGAAGTATATTCTAAAAGAAAGTACTTCCATGAAATGTTTCCCACAGTAAAGAATCAGAAGTGTGAACCATTTCAGTTTAATGTCTCTGATTTGAAGGTAGATTGTGCTTTAAAATGTGTCCTAGAAGCTGCTAAAAGTAATGCTGATGCTTAGTTGTTAGTTTACCAAATTTTAGTCAAACAGGCTGATAAATTATTTTATTGCTAGCATTTATTAACACTTACACATTCTTTTTGCACGCGGTTTTGCACATTTATACTCACAACCACTATCCATGACTGAGAATACTAGTTCTTCAGATACTACTCAACAGTTACTACAGCGTTACAGAAGAAAACAACGCTTCATATGAGAAATTATACAGCTAAACAGTCAGAGGAAGCCAGAGCAGCTCGTTTGCAGCAAGTGCGTGATTCTATGGCCCAGATCTAAGCCTCAGAATCAGACCACGCCAGAGCAGTCCATTTGCAGCAAATGCGACATTCCATTGCTGAGATCCGAGCCTCTGAATTAGACCAAGTCAGAGCTGTTCGTTTGCAGCAAATGCGTGATTCTATGGCTGAGATCCGAGCCTCAGAATCAGACCAAGCCAGAGAAATCCGCTTGCAGCAGAAGGGGGTCGGGCGCAGCGGTTTTCGGACCCGAACCCGTGGTGCCCGTCCCATTCGGCCAGCTCCGTGGTTGGCTGCAAGAATTTACCCGCACACAAGTACAACACCACTGGCTATCTGTCCCAGGCTGCAGACAATCAAAGGAAGCCATGCCACTTCCTAATGATAAACTAACCAAACGCTTATTGCGTTTGGATAGGGACAGTCTGCGGCTGGTGGCAGGAACTATCACCGGACACTGCTCACTAAACAAACACTTCCACACCATAGGCATAACTGACAGTCCCCTATGCAGAGCATGCTTAGGGGCAGAGGAAACGGTGTCGCATATACTCATCGAGTGCACAGGTGTCACCGAAACACGGAAAAACACATTTGGATCTCCTAAATCTGTTGCAGAATGTCTGGACAGACTCGGAGACCTTATCCGCTTCTGGAGGGAGGTGGGCTGGCTGGAGTGATGGCCGCCCTCACGTACAATGGTCCACTTAAAGGACTAAGTGCGGAAACCACCCACATAACATAGAACATAGATCCGCTTGCAGCAAATGCGTCATTCTATGACTGAGATCCGAGCCTCAGAATCAGACTAAGCCAAAGCAGCAATATTGAAGTCGAACATTGACGCGTCAAAAGAATTAGTAAATGGTAACATGGGTTTTATTACAGAAATTATATGGCCTTCGCAGAGGTCAATTATATGCAGAAGACATTCCGTCAGTACCTATCGATTTCGGTCAAGATGGTGTTCACGTAATTAAACCAATATCGGTACGATTTCCAGCAAAATACAGCTATGAAACTGCCGAGAGACGAATGTTGCCATTGATTCTGAGTTGGTCATCGACCGTTCACAAGATGCAAGGCTGTACAGTTCATCATGCAGTCATTTATCTAGGTTCTCGACTGTTTGCAGCTGGACAAGCTTATGTAGCACTTAGTCGTGGAAGATCTTTGGACGGAATTAGAATTGAAGAACTTGATTGCTCAAAGCTAACAGGTCAAACTCCATGTAACAGAGCAGCATTAGATGAAATGATTCGATTACAAAGTAACACGTAGTAAGACTTGTCAATATCACTTGTTTGGCAATGAACATACCGTTATGTCTCACTGTGTACATTGACGACTGAAAATAATTACAGGTACTTATAGTTATCACGGAATTAATAGTAGATTAAAACAAACAATAGTTTAAAAGTAAAAAGACAAGCTATTATAAATAAACCAAACTAAAAAATAGAAAATAAATAATAGTTTTAAAAAACTAAAAAACACGCTTTTTATAGAAATCCAAACTAAAAAATAAAAAATAAATTGAAATAAAATTAAATTAAAAATAGTGTTCAAAATTTCAATAAATATAAATTAATACGTGTAAATAAAGAAAAATGTATTTTATTTAAAAAAAAGCGTGGGGTGCTTTTTAAGATAATATCAAAATGATAATCACTACCCATATCCTTCAATAAAATACTTATAACTATTGACACCATGCACCCCACGCTTTTTTTTAAATAAAATACATTTTTCTTTATTTACACGTATTAATTTATATTTATTGAAATTTTGAACACTATTTTTAATTTAATTTTATTTCAATTTATTTTTTATTTTTTAGTTTGGATTTCTATAAAAAGCGTGTTTTTTAGTTTTTTAAAACTATTATTTATTATTTACAGTTTTTTTCACATAACCTCAAATTATATGTGAAAAATTCAAAAAACCAAGTTTTTGGTTTTTAATTTTGATCTTTCACAAAAACGAAGTTTAGTGAAAACTTACCTTTTTATGTCACGAATACAGTGTAATTTATTTGATTTGAAATATTTATTTTTCAACCTGTTTTGACTTAATATCGAAAATTCATCCGCCAAAATATCTACTTTTTTCAAAAACTTGGGGTGTTTTCTGTTTCAAATCTCTACTTTCCGATGGTGTAATTCCTACTATTATAAATGCGAAAGTAACTCTGTCTGTCTGTCTGTTACGCTTTCACGCCTAAACCACTTAACCGATTTTGATGAAATTTGGGGACGAAAGTTTCTGTCGAAGTTCCTTATTGTCAAACATAAAATCATGTAATATTGTTTAATCTACCCTTCCCGTGTCGCGCGATATAAACGAATTCCACGCGGGCGAAGCCGCGGGCGGGAAGCTAGTATTATAATAATTTTATATATTTTTCGATTTCGAGCACGTAAAGCCGTCGGTCCGGGTTGTCATGAACATCTATGGCAATCGCTATTGGGAAGTCAGTTTTCTGAAATTTATAAATTTATAGTTCAACCTTCGAATTTCAGTTCTCCCTTAGGGTTACCAGAGGTCCGACGCCAGTCGCTACGTGGAAAATCTGATGTTTAGGTAAAACCGGTTGAACTAGTAGCCGACCCAAATAATATAAAAAATAAGGCTAGGAAGAAGACTTTCGATTAACATTACAATAAGTCAAAGGCTTAACATGCCGAACGTTGTGAATCGTGAGGCGCAGAATGTTTAAAATAAATAATAACGCGCTTTTAATCAATCTAAAAATATTCACAATTTGATGGTGTCTTGTTATGTTTTCGTGCCCCACGAGAATAGTTTCTTTTAACTTGACTCTCATGAAGCGAAAAGGAATGGTAATATTATTGGCAGTCTACGTGTACTCCGCAGTAACGTAAAATCTACTGGACCGATTTTCATTGAAAGGATGTTTAGTAGATTCGTATTAATGGCCCGAATGACTTATGCAATATAAACATCATAAGTTTTTACGTAGTCGGGTTATGTGTAGTTTTAAAACGTACAAAAATATACATGGCCGAAAATAACATTAATACGGCGTGATTATAATATAATCACGCCGTATTAATGTTATTTTAGCATCATAATTTAGCATCATATTATGATGCTAAATTTTGGATTTTGTATTTGCATTTTTTTATCATAAAAAAGTAAAAATAGTTGTTTTGCTTTATAAATTTAAGGAATTTAAAGTGCAGACGAAGTCTAGTTCATTTCCTGCTTGAAGCATCGAATAATAATATTAAAATAAATATTTGACTGTGCTTTATTCCACGGTAATGCTACACACTAACAAAACATTTAAAATAATGGAAGAAAGTAGAAAATACCAACTCGATAGATACTGTAATTAGGTGTGTTATTAAGTTGCTTAATTAAAATAACAATTTATTTTCATTGTAAAGATTGGGATTTTCAATATTATTTATAACTAGCTTTGGCACGCCGCTCCGGCTGCGTGTATATAGGTATTGAGGTAAAATATAGCCTATGTCCTTTTTTAAACTCTCTCTAAACTATCCGTGTACCAAATTTCATTTCATTCGGTTCAGTAGTTAGAAATCTGAGAAAAATATAGCGTGCAAGCCGGACAGACAGACAGACGGACATAGTTAATTTTGCATGAATAATATTAGTAAGTATAATAATCGACAGAGACATGAGTTTCTTATCATAATGAATGTTTTCTCAATAATTCTTATCTTTAAAGTTCAGAATTCAATTATTTACGTTGCCACAGATGATGTGTTTATGATCTGTGGGCGTTGTACATATGTATTTGGGTGACACTAATTGATAGTAAGAACACTAAATATTTGAACAAAATGTGGAGTTTTTTTAATTCGGACCACACATCCACTATTATAACTCCTTTACGCCAGGATCGATCGAAGGACGAACATATTGAGTTATTACATTCGGGAAAAATAAAGTTGTTAGAGTCGTTGACAATGCTCAAAGCACATCAAATTTTTTATAATGTTTTTTTTAATATAAGCATACCAAAGTGACTCTAATCTGCCTGTTGGAACCCATGAGTAGAATAGTATAGTTTAATAGTATATAGAATGAGTAGAATAGGTATAGAAGTAGGGTGCATGCTCATTGTGAGGGTAGGCAATGTAGCATGGTGGCCTGGTTAGGTAATTCTGCATCATGCTCGCGGCCTTCGGAGGCCGGGAGGTGATGCAGAATTAGGCCTCCGGTCTCAGACTCACCAATGAAATACGACAGCACGAAAGCTGTCAGTTTTACGTTAGCAGGTTTTAGATTTTTACGGACTTTTGGTCAGAATTGGATAAACTGTCGAATTAAATGCACACTACAGTCATCTTTACTGTTTTTTTACTATCGTGTCCAAATTTCTAACTGATTCTTGTTGATTATATTACAGATCGCAGTTTGCAGTTTACCTTTATCGTATGCAGATGTTAAAAAGAGTAAGTCTGTTTTTATGAGTACAGGACTAATATTCAAATGGCACTGGTGAGCCTCTTTCTCATGTGTCCTTCTATAAAAAACTTTACTATACCTATATGTACTTTCGACTTTAGAATACTCTGGTATAAAGTGAAATTGATTTCTATACAAATAACAACATGTCTATTTGTAACTTTAAATTAATAGTTTATCACCAAAATAAAAGTATATACGGTTGTAAGATTGACAAAGTATAGCTATAACTTTTATTTGTCTGTATGTTTGCTCCTGCTAGTATAAAGGACGGCTGGATGGATTTTGACCAAAATTTCACAGACATGGATACTTTGTTTTAAATTATAATAAATATTGTCAACTTACACGCAACGCTGTGTAGTCCCAAACTAAGCAGAGCTTGTATTATGGGTACTAGACAGCTGATAATATAAATACATAAACATACTCTTTTTGTAAATACTTACTTATTAAACATAGAAAGTATCTAAACTCCAAACAAATATTTGCGGATCACAAACATTTGGTTCGACATTGGAATCGAAACCAAATCCTCAAACAACCGTGGGTAGCACGTGGTGTGTACTCAGTGCTATGATATTATGTGTACTTAGTGCTATTTAATATTGTTTAGTTTAAATAGGTACATGAAGGACTACAAAAAAAATATCCGGTGTGAAGTATTTGATCATCTTAGTTTCTTTATTTATAGAATTATGAAGTCATTGTTGCTTATGTTACGTTCTATAATTAAAGTCGCATATAAATAGTTATCGTAACACATGGTTTTCCTCTAAGATTGATCATTCGATTATTAACAATCATTTATTCCCTGAATACGGGGACTATCCTCTATTTTAAGCTGTATCCTTAAAACTACTTCTTTTAAATTTCAGGTGATCAGTTTGTATATCCTGGTCCAGTAAAAGAACTAGACAATCGGTTCAAACCCGTTCATGAACCTGACCCGTGTGAGGGTCTCACATATTGCCCGTTTAAACCAAAAGACTACCCTCAAGAGCGGTACAATAAAATGTATGAAGGAAAAATCCCAGTAAGTATCTTCTTCTAATAATACAGAGATCCATATTTCATTTAAAACCATACTTTCATACTAATCTTAAAAATTCGAAAGTAACTCTGTCTGTTTGTTACATTGTTACATCTACGACCACTACACCGATTACAATGAAATTTAGCAAGGAGGTACTCTAATTCTTCGGGAAGGACATAGCCGTCGATTATATAATATCTAGATGGAGTGTTGCGCTGCATTCGCAACGAAAACAGGCCAGATTTGCAGCACTTGTGTGCGTGCCACGTACACGCACACTTTTGTGAATGTGAGGACAATGTAACAAACGATGCTAATATTTTCACAGGTAGTGTCCAAAATAATTAAACAATAATTCATTAGGAATGGCAGATGTGAGATGACCAGCCCCGACTGGCGGCGCCCGTATTACTGGCATGACCTATGCACGGGCCATCATCCAGTTTATCCATATTGTAGGGAGCCGAACGACCCGCTACACACGCCAGCATGACGTACTGACAACCGCCAGTCAACAAACAAACTTATGCCACTAGTGACTACAAAGTCCTCACATGTACTATTCAAAATTTTCGCAGTTATTCAATAATAAAGCCATATAATATATATCTATTTAATTATAGTTTATTTATGTATAATTATACAAGAATTGCTCGTTTAAAGATATGAGATAGATTACGGATAACCTAAATTAGGGGACTAGAGGATTAGGGGCTTAAAAGCCAAATATTATAAAGATTGAAGGTTTACTTTAAAAATTATGTGACCAAGGTATCATTGTAATTTAAAAAAAAATTGTAATATTATGATTTCAGGAGCCTATGTTTCAGCCATCTCCGATACAGTTAGACGATCGGCAAGGAGATCCGGACATGATCAACAATTGTGAAACGAATGTGACGGTAAATATTTGGGTTTTCTAAACTATTATTAATTGCAAAAACAAACATTATAATTATATGACTTTAATATTATCTACTGATAGTTATGTCGAACTTGAACCGACGAAAACCGTACGCCGTCAACTAACTACTAGTGGTCGAGAAACCAGTTGTACTCCAGAAAGGAAATCTGAGGAATCCCGATAACTTCGGGTTACACTTAACACATAGCACGCTCTGTTGCACCGACTTGTCACTAATGGCCACTGGGCACGTGGGCCGTTGTAAGACCTGTTATGGAGGAACGGCTTCCGCCCCAATTCCGGTCCCAGGCCCGAGAACGGACCGGGTACCGCAGGCGACTCGGGCATCGAAGATCGGGAATCGGGGAACTGAGAGTGACAGGTGACAGATAGCCATTTGTTGCAGGTTCCTAGGACTTCTTTACAAGGGTATACTTGGTTCCTCGGCTCATAATACCCGAGACGGCGTACGGTTTTAGTCAGTTCAACTACGACATAGCCACCAACTGGTGATAAATGTGAGGATTTCCGCATGAATAAAAAAGGATGATAGATGGCCTCACCAATCTCCCCCAGGCTTGCGTTTATTTAGTACGGAGATCGTTCTGTGACCTCCCCCGCTTGAGTCTCTCTCTGGATCCCTTTCCGCCATCTCCTTTGTAATCATAACTTGCACCATGGCCACGATCTTGTTGCTGAGCGAGAGAATTATTTTTCTGATGACCGCCACGATCACGCCTTTGCTTTGCCATCGTCGACACAGCGTTGTGATCTCTGAAGCATCCTTATATTCAAATAAATATTATGAACGGTTAGACGTGTCTCGCAGTTACTAGCAGTTCTCATTGCAGTTAACTCCATGTGAAAAACACGTCTAATATGAATAATTAAATGGTTACTTACGTGCAAGACGTCACGCATACATTTGAAAAACTGTATTATAATAGTCAATTACATCGGAAATCCCTAACGTGTACTAGTAAACTGGTAAAATGTTGGAAGAATAAATGTAATTCAAAATATACCTGCGTATTATTTCTGACGCAAGAAAACGTAATGTGAATACAAAATTAAATGAGACGTTACTGTAAATTATGATTTGATTATAATGACTTAACATTTCCAGATTGTTTAGGAAAATCCAGACAGAGTTATCTGGATTATTATTAACCCATAGGGTTCAACGGTAGTTGAAGTCTCTCCAAACCTTTTTATTAAATAATAATAATACTTCACTATAGTCACACAACGACATCTAGACCCATACTTAGCAAAGCTTGTACTATAAGTACTATACAACTGATATAAATACATATTACAATTTTTGAGATTGGTGTCCACTACATCACGTTACAATTTTTATGTATAGCGAATGCTATTAAACCACACGAAACTAAACATTAGGTGATACAATGCTGTAAAGAGACTCGTATCGAATTTTTAATTCTCCATCTACCTATAATAATAATTACCAAAGAAAAAAGTGTTCATGTGTCAAAGATGTTGAAAATGAATCTATCAAAATAATGCTTTACAAAGTTGTCAAAATAATTAATGTCTGTCATTTCAGTTTAGCCCTCTCTACAAAGTGCGAAGCCAGAGCGGTGAGTGGCGTACCGTAGTTCAAGCACCTGAAAATAACTTTCTTCAAACGGTACGGCTTGAAACTTGCCAGTAAGTGATCGTTTTTCAAAATATATATTTATGTCTATCAAAGTGACTCTACTCTGCTTGGTGGAAAGCATGTGTAGAATACGAGAGTCACCATCCTCATTGTAGTGCAGATAATGCAGCATAGTGATCCATACTAAAGCGGACTAGTGAGATGATTTTTCATCAAATAAATATTATTTTCTTTCTTTCTTTCTTTCTTTCATCATTGGGCCCCCAGTTTCGCTCTAAACAACGGTGGTTATACGAGTTAGCTAGGCGAATCTCGTCTTTAGATAAGTTGCTACATATCATCGCCTACGTGCTTAAATTCACGCGACCGAAACTTGACTTTGAACCTCGGTCTGTCAAAGGACTGACAGCTTTGGAGCACATGTTGTTGCGTGCTGTTCAAACCGTACACTTTGCTGATGATATTAAGCTTATCAAATCGCAAAAACTTCCCTCAAAATATAAGCTTCGAAACTTAGCCGTCTTCTTAGACGAAGTAGGTCTATTGAGGATTGGAATAAGGCTTTCTAAAGCTGATCTTCCCTTTGATGTGAAACACCCGATTCTTCTTTCCAAACATGACCATGTTGTTGATTTAATTATTTATACCACGTTGTCAATGGTCACACTGGTACTGGACTTCTTATGTTCATTTTACGACAGCGGCCCAATTCGCATAACGCTCTCATGACGTAGAGACCAACGCTCCCAGAAGGCCTATATCTGTTTGTTCGTGTGTCTTGTTACTAAAGCTGTCCAATAGAGTTAGTCTCCTGGTTTTTGTTTATTTGAGAAAGGACAATGCCCATTTTTCTATGGAGATCCGTACCAACTTGCGTCAAACCAAATTTGCCGTCAAGAGTTTAGTTTTTATCTAACCTTTTACCATCAAAAATATTTTGTCAATGTTTATCCGCATTTTAGAGAAATTGACTTATTTAAGTTGGAAAACGCCTGATGAAAACATTTTAGTAATTTTGAATCAGCGTGATTATTATAGATGCCGCAGGTAAATTGTAAGAGCCGTGATATTAGAGTATCACTATAATAGTAAAATTATAATTAGGTTAGCAGTGTTATTATAATTTCACTACGGTAGATTATAATCTAATGGTTTTGACAATATACCTGCGACATAGATAAAGCTAAATATCTATGTCGCAGGTATATTGGTAGATAAAGGTATATTAGGTATATTATATAGATAAACGCCGCATTGCTGAGTAGCGAATTGTATATTATAGATACTACACGAGCACGATAAGTTGGGCCCGGACTCCTTCGCCCCCTTTACATTGTGAGTTGTAATTGTGACTAACACAGGCATGGGTAGATAGTATTTTAAGTTATGCCTCGGCTTACCTTGAAGAATATGATCTTAAGACGGTTAAGTGGTTAAGTTAAGTGGTTATAATTGAGTCCTTTACTTATTTAGGCTTTTAATAAGTTGCTGCATGTTTTAGTTCGATTGCTTAAATTAAACTAAATCACTTACATACTAACAAGGTAACACAAATAAATAATTTGAAATGTCTGATTAAACATTTATTTTCTTACATAGCCAGTTAAATCAATTACTTTTAGGTTCATAATCAAATATATTAATTATATATATATATATAGTGTCAACCTATCGCCGTCCACTGCTGGACGAAGGTCTCCCCCAAGGAACGCCAACCGTCCCGGTCTTGGGCAGTCCGCATCCATCCGCCGCCAGCCACCTTCCTCAAATCATCGGTCCATCGTGCCGCAGGGCGTCCTACACTACGTTTGCCTAATCGCGGTCTCCACTCAAGCACCTTTCGGCTCCAGCTATATATTAATTATATATAATTAATTATAAATCATCGGTGATTTTTAAGTACTGTTTCCCGTATTGAGAGAGGTATTACTAGACGTTCGGGTCCAGTACAGTTCATGTATATACAGTGATTAGCAGTACTCGCTGCTCGTCTGTATATAGAAGAGGTAATTCTAGATGGCGGCTCATCAGTTGTTCGAACTTCTTCATTTTCGGTTGGCCTATGAAGATCATGTTGCTGCTGTCTGTTGACTATCCTAGTCGCCGCCCTCCAGCAAGCAGCACATGCTCTCTCAAGTCTAGAGACCTAAAATAATTAAAATTACATTAATTTCTAGGAATATACTAGAAATAAGATAGATTAAGCATTCACTGCATTTGTGTTGTAGGAGGAACACATACAAACACACACACACACATTCTATGCAACAAAATAACTATCTTCATAATATTGTATCAATAAATTCTTTCTATATAAATACTTCACCATTATTTTATTATTATCTATTTATTTATTAATATTATTATCACAATATTAATTAATTACTTTCTATCCTAGTATTTACAATTTCATCCTATATAAAATAGTTTACATATATTGAATATTAATTGTTCATATTTCATTTGCATTAGTGAGACCACACCTTATTTGATTTGACCTTTTGCTATAACGGCTGGTGCAAGTACATCGGTGATCTTGGTATCGTACTGCCCTCAGTCTCGCGAAACATAAATTGTTGCAATTAGACTTTTATAGTACTTTTTAGAACATTTTAACATTTTAATACAACTTTTATTTTCTGAAACCTTGTGAGTATAGACCATATACCATAGTGTCAATATTGTACTTACAAGATGAAGTGGTGTCGATTGCAAAATCACATCTCGTTGTAAAGAATCAGGCCTTATTTGGTAGGTTCTTCTTCCACGAGTGCGTAATAATGATACACCACAACTGAAACAAACACTTTGATGGCCCACTACTGGGCTGCCAATTGTTCCTTCTTGAATCAACAAGTAGCAACTGTGGCATATAAAATGATCCGGAGTAACCTAAAAAAGAAAAACTTGTTATACTGTATTTCATTATTCAATACACTGACATATGCATGTTATGTGTGTTTGTTGACAAAAGCCTTATAAACTATACATACAGTAAATAATTATAGTTCATAAATGTATGTGCAAATATATGCACTAAAACAATTTATGCACTTTAATAAGTAACTCTTTCATACTTCAAGCTCTCACTAAAAATATTTGACAGTTAGTTGAACTTATTGGCTACATTTTTGGCTAGAACTGGAATTTAGGCGAAGCCTCCACAGCTATGACATATAAAAGATGTTCAAAGCCATCAAAAAGATTGTACAGAGTGGTTTTGTCATACTAGAAGCATATACTGGAATACTAATGGCTCAACTACCAAATATAATATATGATGAATGCGTTTATGAATGCTTAATGAAAAAACTTACCAAAGTAGGTGTAACCCATGATGTCAATATTTCGCGTATCCTAGCGTGAACACTTCCCACCGAATGTATCAGTGCGTTCCTTGGTACCGCCAACGCACAGTTGATACACCGCCGACTACTACTCTCTACAGTCACACTGTCACTTCGCTCCATTTTTTACTAGATAAGCACCATGAACGCCGGCAACAGTCACTGTCATGACACGGCACTTCAAAGTCACTAACTCGATAATCAACAGGAAAGAGTCACTATCTCAACACTGTCAATATTTATTATAGACGTAGTGAATTAAATAAACGATAAAACTACCAGATCAACTCTAACGCAGCAAGAATAACATCGACCAAACGTCATCACAACAAAAAAGAAATTAACACTGACAGTTCTGTAATTAAGCGTTCCGAATCGCCATGAACGTGTTTTGAGTTTCGAAAATACACAATGTTTACTTTATGAAATGGTGAGATATAAAATAAAATGATGTAAAAGAATTACATATTTTACTTCCTACTTTAAAATCTTATTTACTTATACAACGGCTAAAACTAATAAGGCGAACAAAGATTTTTATGTTCATTGTTAAACCTCGGAAATAACAGACACGGAACGTGCAATATTTCGGAAATGAACTTTTGACATATGGATATGTATTGTTTTACGGAAGTAGGTAATTGCTAATTATTTAGCGCCATTAAATGAATTTTTTAAATGCCGATCTAAAAAACGGTTATAAGTCAGTACATAATACACATAAATAAAACATTAATTTTGGTGTTAATATATCTATGGCGCAATATGGTACGGGGTATGGGCATTGTCCTTTTGAGCTTATTACTTTAAATTGCCGCCACGATGCTTTCTACTTCACCAAGTGTCGTGGGTTCAAATCCAAACGAATATGTGTGATTCACAAATTGTTGTTCTGAGTCTGGGTGTTCTTTGTGTTCATTTCATGTATGTTTGTAAAGTCCCCCGCGACACAGGATTCCTATTCCTGATGCGGTAGTCTTTTTTAAAGAAATTAAAAAACAAAACAAAAATATATTTTCCAAGTTTCTACGTATGTATTTATTCAGAATTCGAAGGTTACTTCCTGCGAGGTGTGTGTTCTCAGAAATAAATTTTAGTCTGTATGTTAGCAGGTCTGATGATCCAGTAGCATCTCAATGGGCTACCACAGTGTGGGTCATTATGTTACATTGTCAGCATTTACAATGAGTATAGTGAACATAATCACTCTGCTCATACCTTCATTAGGCAGAGTAGAGTAACTTTTGCAAGCTCATTAGTAAAAAATATATAATTATTCCACCGTAAAATAAAATCTGCTGTGTGACAGATGTGGGAAGAAGACATTATAATTATTATTATAAAAAAAATACCAAACAATTTTTGTTTTCAGAGAGGCCGACACTCCATGCTTTACATCGTTTAGGAACCCGAAGAATTTAAGAGCTACCTGCAGGCAACATTATAACACGTGGGAGTTGCTAGTCGATGACAACAAAGGAGGGACTGAAAGTATACATGCGGAGCTGCCCGTATGCTGTTCATGTCATTATAAGTGAATTTCAATATTGGATTATGTTAATACAATATTTGTATATAAATTTAATTTTATAGGTAATCCTGTGTAGTGTTACTTCAGTTGTTAAATTTTGTAGCCTAGATTGGTTTAGCTCACATGATTTCTGCACCATCCAAAGGTTGACTTGTAGAAAATTGTAAAAAAAACAAAATAGGTTGGTCATTATGTCCGATGCACAAGTTGCGATGTAAATAAATCCACAGCAAAAGATTAACAGAAAATGGTTCGTGAGTTTTATTTGTAGACCAAAAAAGGATACCGTGGCACAGTGGTACGGTAGGCGACTGCCGTGCTTGAGGTTTCGGGTTCGACTACCGGTAATGTTTGGGCGATCCGCAAATATTAATTTCAGCGTTTAGATGATTTCTTATAATATTTATGTTTTTACAAAAAAGAGTAGGTATGTTATTGTATTTATATCAGTTGTCTAGTACTCATAATACAAGCCCTGCTTAGTTTGGGATTAAACGGCGTTGCGTGTAAGATGTTTGAAATTGATAAAAAACATATATAATATTCTTTTAATAGGATATCTAAACGTCATAACTATGGTAATGTTTCGAGTTTCTTTATTAATTTTTTTAGATAGGTGCTAAGAACTATCAGTCAGATTTGAGTTTTATGCTAGTGTATTTAAGTTTTATATTTGCCAAAGAAGGCACAGGTTAAAAAGAAGACGCAGTGACAAGTTAAGAAGCAGCTGAGTGGAACTTCTAGTTATTTTATAAGACAGTCAATATAATTATAATCTTGTATGTGTGATATTTATTGATGAATTTAGTTTATATTTTTGTACCCTAATGCATAAGCTGTATTTTATATTTTACACCTGTAATATTATTTTAAAAATGGTTATGTCTTTTATTTAAATTAACTTACTATATCTAAATTCAGTATCAGAGTATTAGAATCTATAATACAAAAAAATATATACTAAAGAAATCTCGGCAGTAAACCATGGGTCAATGTTTTTTATTAGCTACAAACTCACAAGGGTTGAAATGTTCACCTGGTTCAATTTTTTTTATGATCTGCAAGTATTTGTTTTATAAGCCTGCCAAAGTAACTCTACTCTGTCTGATGGAAAGTATGAGCAGAATACAAGAATACTGGTCAAGATAGTCACTGCGAATGCAATAATGCAGCGTGGTGACCCAGACTTATAGCGGCCTATGCCTGTGCGAGGGTAGTACCCCAGAATACATAATAGTACTCATACAGAAGACTCACTCCGAAAAGTAAATTAAAAAAATCGGGACCCTAGGCGTCAAAAGATTAAGTTCAATTCAGATCGCACAGCGCCGAATCAACTACAATTATATTTACCTACCGTTGCGTCTCTTTCTATCGTGTAACTCTTACCTGTTCTGACGATGTATAGTCGACCGGCATGCTCGTCCGGGCAGGTAGGCGGCCGACTATACCTAAACTGTGGAGTGACACCCCCCTGGTAGTATTGCCCCGGTTGAGGCGGCCCGTTCGTGCTGAAATCAGCGTGGATCTACTACCTATAAACGTATCTTTTAGAGTTTGGGTATTTCCTACGAATAATATGTAACTACAAAATAAAGTTAAACAACCTACTAATATTATAAACGCGAAAGTTTGTATGTATGTATGTGTGTATGTATGTTTCTTGCTCTTTCACGCAAAAAGTACTGAATGGATTTGGATGAAACTTTACAGTAATATAGCTTATATACCAGAATAACACATAGGCTACTTTTTACTGTAATAATAGAAATACAAAAAGCGAAAACTATACTCTGTCCATTCCTTTATTATCTTTTTGACAGTTTAACAAATTTAGAAATTTGTTAAACTGTCAAACACGTCACCGATTCGATTTGAAATCAAAATCAATCTATATAATATTCTTTAATTTAGTATTGTAAATAAATAAAATATGCACTATTGTGATATATAATTGGGCCAGAACTAAGAAGACTACTAAGAAAACTTCCTAACACAGTCACATGAAGGTCGGCTTAGTAAATATTACGTGATTTTTCAAATGGATTTTCTCATAACTCTGGATTTAAACGTTATTAATCACGCGTTTCAAAGTAAAATTTTACTAACACGTGCATAGTTATATTTTAAGTCAGTGGTCCAAAATTAAATTAATTAATGCACAGAGTTATTGTTCTTTATTCTAAGTTTGAACTTAAATTCCAACTTAATTTCGACTTAATTCCTTGCAAATAACCAATCTTGAAGTCATACCATTTTAATTTCCTTTTTATCTAATTAAGTTTACAGAAACAATACTGACATGAAGTCAAATTATTTTGATCATAATAATTTGATAGATTATTTTAATCGATAAATCGATTTATAGTATTTCAAGAACTGTTTTATATGTTGTCTTAGCTATGCACACTGCCCACTTCCCTACCCGTCTATAAAGTACGACATTACGTTACATTATTACGAAAAAAATACCGGTAATTTATAGGCGTGACCTGTCAAAAAGACAATAAATGAATGGACAAAGATTATAATAATACATAAATCGTAAATGTCAAAATGTATCATTGTATATCTCCTGTCAAAATTTCATAGGTTGCTATGCTTATCACACTTGCATAGCAACCATAATGATGTTGATTGTAAATGACTAATTTAAAAATTAACCAAGTACGTGTCAGGCCATGCATAGAATAAGGTTCCGTAGTCAGCCTTACTGGTAGGTAGATTTAACATCGTGTCAAATGCTTAATTGTTATCTTTACTTTTTTTTTCTTTATTTTGGTACGAAGTTTTCCTAATCATATATAAATATAACTTCTCTAGTTCCCAGAGCACAAACTGCTTTATTTGAGAGTAGATGACGCTGTGAGTCGAATATTAATGCTATTTTTCTGAAATTAATGATTTATTTTACAGTGTTAATTTATACAAGCATCACTATGACTATCACTCAGAGTTTAATTATTTTAATTTACATTGAATAGGACATTTATACATTATTCAATGAAACATCATTTAACTACGACTCTGAGATTATCTAAGAAATCTCAGAGTTATAGTTAGTTGATGCAGTCGCAGACATCGATTAAATTTCGGGAAATTGCAAAGCATAGCCTATGTGTTATTCTGGTATATAAGCTATATTACTGTAAAGTTTCATCCAAATCCATTCAGTACTTTTTGCGTGAAAGAGCAACAAACATACATACACACATACATACATACAAACTTTCGCGTTTATAATATTATTATAGTAGGATGTATAACTGTATAAATTAATTGATGGAAAAAATATTTTAAAATTGTTTAAGAATTAATGCTTAAATGTATTATCATAGTTTAGGTTTGTTAAATTCTTCTAATTACGGCTGTCTCAAAAAGCTGATTAGAGATTTTCTTTTCATATTCTATCAATCACTTAAATTATTGGAAAGTTTTCGAAACACTGCATAATTTTATTAACTAAAAAAAAACTGATTTTACAAGGAAACTAGGCATATAAACCTACAAGATCCTTCATAAAAAAAAAGAAAAAACATGTAATGTGCCAGTGAGCTTTTTTTAAATCTTACAACTAAGTTTAGACTTTTTAATTTCCAGTCGCATACGCCAACTGTTAGAGCAACGAGGTAGTTTCTAATAATATTTTATTTTATATTTGAGCCTGTCAAAGTGACTCTACTTTATCTGATGGAAAGCATGAGCAGTATCCAAGAGTGGTGGTCACAATGGAGCAAGGTGACCCTAGTGAAATGTTTCTGCCTCATCATTGGGTTTCTGGTCTTGCACTTACCAACGAAAAATAGTAATAATAATAATAATAATAATAAATTTTATTAATTCAGAAATGTAGGTTCACAATATTATCACATTGAAATCACAATTTACAAACATAAAGTATGGTACATTTAAATGTGAAACGTTAGCACCTGTACTAATGTATTAAAACATTGTGTCACAGGTGCCAGCGCCTTCCATAGTTGGAACGGTTCCCTAATACATGTGATAGCAAATACTATAAAAAATAAAAATTAGAACAAGCTCATTCTTTTAGAAATTAAAATAATATTAAAATCAATAAAATAAATTTACAATTTGAGTTATCCCTATAATTAAGATTTTGAGCATTAAATGTAGATTTTGTTTTGTGCTGCTAAGATGAATAAGAGTGTATGTGTATGTAAGTGTGTATTTGATGTGTATTTGTTTATGGTGGGTTTTGCAGTGTTATGTACAAGCACAATCAGTCATGATATCGTTTTCAATAATTTCTCGGTCTCCCAATAATCCAGAGTCAACAGCCAGCATTCCAAAGTTTTTTTGCATTTTTTAAGTGGCAGGGGATAAATGCAAAGTATCTTGCTAATACGATTATAAAGGCGACAGCTGTTCACGGAAAAACTCCTGATAGCAGCAGCAGTTCTGCGTGGCTCAATTGCACAGATACGGTCCGTTCTACGCCTATCACCCCACACATATGGAATACGCACATGCCTGCGCAGCGTTGTTTGGAGCACAAAAAGCTGTCTCACAGTCAAAACTGAACACTCTTCATATAATAGTTTTGTGGGATATCTACGAGGTTTGCCTGCAAGTACCTTCAGAACAGCTCTCTGTGCTCTTTCAACCTTAATCATATTATTAGAGCATGCTCCGCCCCATACCGAAATGCAATAGGATATTATGGATTGACACAGTGTATAATATACCAGTTTTAGAGTATGTTTATCAGCAGACATTCTAAGTTTTTTGACAATATATATCAGTTTTCGGATTCGAGAACTCAAGGCCTCTATGTGTTTATTCCAACGTAAGTAGGCATCCAAATGGATACCTAGATATTTAATACATGGTGCATCTGTTAGCTTAAGGCAACTACAGTCCTCATCAGTTTGGCCACAAGTGTGAGCTTTTATTGGAAGGCTCTGCTGTGCCAGAGAAGCAGAAGGTGGAAAAAATAGCATATATTTAGTCTTTTTGACATTTAAAGTCAGCAGATTAGCAGTCAGCCAAGCCATAACCGTCGATAACGCTTTTTCGGCGTGGCAATGGGAAAGAGTCCAACTCTCTCCATCCACAATCAATGCCGTGTCGTCTGCATAGGTGATAATTTTACAGTTTGGAATAGTTAATCGACAGAGGTCATTTATATAAATTAAGAAGAGAGTTGGACCCAACACACTGCCCTGTGGAACGCCAAAAGTAATGGCTTCTTCATCGCTAATATGGGTACCAACCTTCACACACTGCAATCGGCCAGTCAGATAGCTTCTGAATAGGTCAAGAACATTTCCACGTATGCCCAAAGCCTCCATCTTATGCAAAAGCATGGGCACAGATACAGTGTCAAACGCCTTTGACAAATCTAAAAAGATGGCCGTTGTCTTAAGCTTTCTCTCATGATTCGCTATTACTGTCTCCGTGAGATCCATTACAGCATCTTCTGTAGACCTCCCTCTAACAAAACCATATTGATTACTTGCAATTATATTAAAGCCGTTAAGATAGTTTATCAATATATTATTAATATACTTCTCAAAAATTTTAGACATTGTTGTCAGAACAGAGATAGGACGATAATTAATTATTTGATTTTTGTCACCACTCTTATAGACCGGATGTATAAGAGCCTTTTTAAAGATATTAGGAAAGGTACCCGTGGAAAGAGACAGGTTGAAAATATATTTTAATGGACCAATCAGATGTTGGCATAGAGATTTTATTATTGAAGTACTAATGCCGTCACAACCAACGGCGCAATTGTTTTTGAGACCATCAATTATTGTAATCAACTCAGCAGTGGAGACTTGAGGTAAGACCATTGAGTTTCCTAAGCTGTTAAAGCCTGAACCTAAATAAGATTTAAAAGATGTACTTGTCCATGTATCAGTCTGTATTTTGGCTGCCAGAGACTTCCCCACACCAACAAAGTACCTATTTACAAAGTCAACTGATTCTTTTGGATTTCTTTGTAGCTCCAAAAGTTCATTTGGTATTGAATTTGATGGAACACAGTCAGTAACGGTCTTTATGACTTCCCACGTGGCCTTTGTATTTCCTTTAGCCTTTTGGAATTGAGCTTGGTCGTAGGCGATTTTTAGCTTTTGCAATAAGTTATTGCAAAAGTTTCTATATCGTTTGTATGTAACTTGCATGATCATATTTGTTGGGTCAGCCCTCACCCTTTTATGTAGGCTATCCCGATGTCTTATACACTTCAAAAGTCCATCTGTTATCCACGGGCGAATTTTCTTTTTTCGGTGCGATATTTTGATCTGCTTAGTATGTTTTCGAATAACATCTGAGATAACCAATGTGAAAGATTCGGCAGCAGAGTTTGCATCCTTGATCTTGTATAAAAATGAGAAGTCATACCCTTTCAACTCTGTAATTACAGCAAGCTGATCGGTACGCCGTGTGAAAGAGTTGGATTTGTTTATAACATTAGTTGAGTCTAGGTTTAATAGAGTTGGTAGGTGATCTGTAATATGGGTATTCCATACCAAAGTCGCAGCAAGTTTTCGCGTCTTTAGCATCACGTGGTCCAAACAGGCGGCATCTCTTGTTGGTATTTGATGAGCGGGTAGGAGACCATGTGAGTAACAGATATTAAGATATTCTTCCGAGTCACAGTCTAGCCGATGAGATACTATGTCAATATTTATATCACCAATAATTGCAACAGTTTTATATGTGCGAAGTGAATGAAGTGTATCGTTGAGACTGGTAAAAAAGTTTTCAAGTTTTTTGAATGACGGAGAGCGATATATTGCGATTATTGCAACCTCTTCAGTTGTACATACAAGACAGTTGGCGTCCATGAAAGAAGGTTCATAAACCGTATGACTTAAGTTCGATCTAGCATAAATACAAACGCCCTCATTCTGATTTGAATATGAGGATCGATAAACTGTAAATCCTTCTAATTTCGGCATATTTCCAACCTTACTAAGCCAGCACTCCGACAGAATAACAAGATCACATGATATGTGCGTTGTGTCTAAAAGAACACGTAGTTCATCGAAATGTCTATTCAGACTACATATGTTCATGTGAAATATATTAAAAGATTTTATTCCCTTGTAAACATGCTCCAAACTCTGATCAGGACCACATAAAACAGACTTTGACACGCTTATAGCTTCTAGATCGGCGGTAATTTCTATTAAACTATCCATTAACCGAGTAATATAAAATGTTGACTAAATTATGGCACTGGTGTAAAGGATGCGTATGTACGTGTGCTTGCGCTTGTGCGTATATATTTAAGGATTTTAATGTATAGTCAGTTTTGTTGTTACTGCAATATGTTCGTCCAAATGAATTTATGCTCTTCCCAAAACAAATTAGATTAGACATGCAATAAATTCGAGTATGTAAAACTTGATAACTCAATAGGAAGTAAATACAGAAATAAATCATTAATAAAAAAATCAACAACATTAATAATAATACAAAAATTAAAAACGATAAAATAATAAATAAAATTAGTCATGCTTGGGTTTTTAGTTTAGTAAGATCCATTTCAGAAGTAACGCGTACAGCCGGAGAACCCTCCTTCTTACGTAGGTAAACACAATTGTTCGTTGTCCAGCAGTAGTTATAGTCGTTTGCCTTAGCATATTTCCGAGCAGCGAAGAATACTTGTCTTATTTTGAGGGTAAGATTCTCTGATATATATATTGGTTTAGGGGGAAGCTTGTTGTTTAGTACCGTAGTTGAAAGTCTATTTGGACTGTTTTTCCTGTTGTAGTCTTTAAAAGATTTAATAAAGCTCTCTTTTTTAATAACAGAAATAAAATCTACAATCAGCGGTTTTTCCTGAGATTTGTTTGTAATGGTGCGATAGACATCTCGAATCTCATTTTTTTCTATCGGTACTTCTAATGTTTTGCCAATATCTATGATAAGATTACATAAGTCATCCTTTGTTTCTTCCTTTGCAGAAGGAATATTTCTGCATTCTAGACTCGACGACCTATTCTTCTTTTCAAGAACCTCGACCCTCTCTTCAAGGTTTCGAATGTAGGCAAGGTTTTCCTTCCGTTCCTTTTCAAAAACGTCAAATTTTTTCTTAAGATCATCGTAGGTTTGAGATAAGAAGGAAATAGAAGACGATATGCTCGTGTTCTGTTTTTTTATTTCTTTTACGGTATCTAACAGTTCAGTGTACTTTTTTTCTTGTTGAGCTTCAAATGTGGAGAACATACGTCTCAGTTCATTCATAGTATCATCCACATGTTCATATTTCCTTTTAGATCTATGAGAAATGGTCGAACCCTCTTCCGCATTTTTTGCCATGTGCGCTTCAGTACCTACGATCGGAGATGATCTGGATGACGGCGGTGTACGTTTCACTGACATAATAAATACTACAATATTGAGAGGTAGATATAGGCAGTTTCCTCCAGCCAATGTTTGCAAAATTAATGTAAAACCACTTACTTGTCTTGCTCCTGTATAGACTATTTTGAGAAAATACTTGCCAAAAAATATCAATATATATATATTTTTTTCTATTCCTTTTTTTTTTTTTTTTTGTTTCTTTTTTTCTGTGGCAACTTTCCGCCGATGCAAGACAGGTGACAGCTGACAGATGCCACGCCCGAGATGACAGCCGACGACAGATTGACAGTTGACAGTCGACACTCAACAATTGACAGATGACAGATAGACAGGTGACAGGACACGGCTGTTGACGGCGAAGCTCACTAAATACCTCTATTTCAAAAGTTGCCGTCCTTCTCTCACTAGCACTCCGCGTACCTCTTGCAATTTTATGATCGCCTAGTACTTCACTCCGAATTTTTCAAATTTTATTTTTTATTTTAAGATTTATTTAAAAGTAAAAACAATACTGTGCACACGTCTAAACACTTTCGTGGTCCGGGGGGAAGGGGAAATAGCACGAATGCTACGAATGCTGTCATTTTATGTTAATCTTCCAAGCGAGTATAGTAGTTACAGCTCCGGACGAGACGGCCCATTCGTGATGAAATCGGCAAGACTCTACTACCTTATATTGTGTGTGCATATATAGAATAATGTATACAATTTTTAAGGATATTAGATACCTTTTACCTATTTATTTAAAACAAGATTTTTATATTTGTATTTAGTGTTTATATAATAAAAATAATAAATATTTCGGACATTTTACACTCAACGGTATCTAGTCCCCAAACTAAGCATGCTTGTATTATGGGTAACTAGAAAACTGATATAAATACATAAACATACTTTTTTTTTGTAAATACATACATGTCATACATAGAAAACTCCCAAACTCTGAAACAGATATTTGCGGATCACACAAACATTTGGTCAAACCCGGGAATCGAACCCGAGACCTCTTGATCAGCAGTCGCATACGCTAACCACTAGACCAACGAGGCAGTCCAAGTTTAGGATGATGATGGTTGAAATTTGATTAAGAGATGGTCTCTAAGTTTATTTCTATACACTATATTATACGAGCATTTTTGAGACGGGACAGTAAGGACAGGTACCTTTACCGTTATAGTTACAGGAAAACGCTTTAAGAAGACGATCCATAATTTTTTAGAATATTCTGAACTGCATTTACAGATTTTGGACAAAATGTACAGCCAGCAAGAAAATGGTCAGTTTACACAAATTGATTTTTAATGCCAATCGATCCTGTTTCTTAAAAGGATCAAAAGTCTCTACTGGACCGATTGAGGTTTGAGTACTAGAAATGTCAGATATAGCAAAAAACTTTTCCCATACATTTTTGTACGGAAATAAATCATTTTAATATGTATTTTAGACACAGATAAACATAACTTACATTAATCTTTTTACTAAATTACATCTTTCAGCTCCTGAATACTGTTGTATTTTTTTCAGTACCACATGTGACATCTACTGTGACCCGAACTGTCTGTTTAAACTGGTGTGGCGGAGCGCCATCTTGCTGGAAACAAAGTTTTCGCAGTTCTGACAGGAGCCATTCATCCAACTGGTTTTGGAGATTCTCTAAAATGACTTCGTTATACACGGCAGAATTAAGAGTACCTTCATAAAATTCTACCATTACCACTCGATGTCGCAGTGCATACTTATTCGCCTACCACACAGATGCAGATTCCGTGTTCCTATTATTTACAAAATACGCTTAATACAAAAGATGCATAAACAAGGATTTTAAATGATATCTATCCAAGAAAATTATCGGCTGCTACTAGCTCAGTACGAAAATGATTGAACTTATCTATTCGTTAAAACGGCGGTCATTTTAAGCAATTTATTTCGTAGATCATCTAAATGTAAGTTGTTTGGCTGTATCTAAAAAATGATTTGTTGCCGTACAAATGTATAGGAAAAGTTTTTTGCGGTTTCTGACATTTCTAGTACTCAAACCTCAGTCGGTCCGGTAGAGATTTTTGATCCTTATAAGAAACAGGATCGATTGTCATCGAAAAACAAATTTGTTTAAAATGACCATTTACTTGCTGGCTGTACATTTTTTCCAAAATCTGTAAATGCAGTTCAGAATATCTTAAAAAAATATGGATAGTCTCCTAAAAGCGTTTTCCTGTAACTGTAACGGTTAAGGTTACCCTTACTGTCCCGTCTCAAATATTCACCCCGTATACTACCACTAGCACACGTATATTACCCCTACTGCGATCCCGAGTCCTATAAATCAGGAGGCGTGAAAATCATCTCACTAGGCCGACACCTCTTGTTGGTCACCATGCTGCACCTGCATTATCTGCAATCTGAGTATGATATCTATACCATACTTATTCTTTGGCAGAGCAGAGTCACTATTACTAACTTCAACATTATATAATAATACTAGTTGACCCAGCGAACTTCGTACCGCCCAACTTTAAAATTCCAGAACTTGATCGCAGCGCCATCTACCGGGTCCAATTGCGAATCTAAACCATTCCCAGATCCCCTTGAACACACACAAAAAATTTCATCAAAATCGGTCCAGTCGTTTGAGAGAAGTTCAGTGACATACACACTCACACAAGAATTATATATATAAAGATATGTTCTCGATTCTCTATACTTGCAATACCTCTATGGTTAAGCAGGTTATTTTGCCAAATTTAAAAAAAAACTTTTATTTGGGGACCGTTTAAATAGTAAGATATTTTGTTAGATGAATCCTTAATGAATCCATTTTCTAGTATTTCTGGATAAATTTTAAAGCTCTTTATTGACTACATTGTTAAATAATGGCACAAAACATTGTCTGATGTTACAAAACTACAAAGTTTTGTAACATCAAAAAATTATTAAGATCATGTGTTGTGTAGACTTACTTTTTCTTTTTGTTTAACCTTATTCGTGATCTTCGTTCTTAGGGAAAAGGAAGTAACAAGAAGGAAATGCCTAATTAGGTATATTCTATTGAACTCTATGAAACGCTGTTGGGAAATTCCTTTGTGGCGCCTATTTATGGTTTGCTTTGTTCCGGATTCAAGTTCACTTAGATGCCTACAGAATGACTTTTGCACACCAAATACAGTTGTATTACATTTATTATTATTTTAGGTATTTATTTGTGTGATCATGGTTAAAAAAATTAACTTATAACCACTGTGATATTTTTAGCGTTTATATATGGTTATGTTGAAAGCGTGGTAAAATGATTAAACTAGTCGTGACAGATAATGTTTTTGAAATTATTTAATTACAATGAATTTCTCAGTTCAATATTTAGTTTCATTCAAGGGCCTCATTTCTATAAATGTTTTTATATTTTTGTATATGAACTTTAAATAAATGTAAGGAGAATAAGCAATCGTTGGAAAAATTTAAGGTCCCATACCTACAACTCAAGTTTGTGAACCTGTTTTAGAAATATAACTCATAATTATGTATTAACCGCATTTCCTGGGTTTGTTATACCACTTCAGACAAAAGGCTTAAAACACGGACGTCATGAAGGAATTGTCACACATATTGTTTATAATTGGACGTGAAATTCCCGTTGATGTTAAATACCTTTGGTGTGTTTTTCCCTAGCAGCAGCACTTTTCAACGACTGTTGGTTCGACTGTTGGTTCGACTGTGTAGGAGAAGTCTTGAAATCCTTAAAGGTGTATAAGAAACCTGAAAAGTGAACGTAGCTCTCGTCGAGGAACTTCAATTGTACTGCCTAAGAATATAAGAACCAATTACAGAAAAAAGAACAAGGCATTCAACTTCATAACGGCCTACCCTCACATAAAAATATTTTAACATAAAAAACCTGTTTATATCTAGATTGTCTCATACCATCTCATATAAAGCACGACTCGCTTTTCACTTAACATTTGATTTATTAATAGTACAAAATAAGCTACAATACTTAAAGTAAACAAACAAATATTATTTAGATCTAAATTGTTAAATATTTTAGTATTAAGACGTTCTTACAATAGAATAATAACGCATTTGAACGGATTATTGTTGATTTTAATTTTTTGTAACAATTTTCAAATAACATTAGTAAACAAGGTGTAATTAGTGTATTTTGCATAAATAAAGTTATTATTATTATTATTATTATAATAATATGAATGATATTAATTTCAAAATAATATCTATTATTACAAACCCAGGGGATAATAGCGCTTGTGCTTTTAACTTTACTTACAATGCAGTAGGTAATATTTTTATGTCTTTAAACAATATATATATTTACAATAATTCAGGAAAATAACTAACAAGAGAGTATAGCACTCTGGGAATTACGAGCATAGCGATTACTATAGGTATTAAGTATACACCATTTACCTAACAACATGTTACCCTAATTAGTTTATAGCCTAAGTTGCCCCAGGCAATTGGTGATTTATCGCCCATCCTTTGTCCCATTTATAAACAATGTGTTCATTTTTATTTAAATACTACATATAGCCACCCACGTATCTACTATTGAATTTATAATGGCAACTGATTGGTTTAATAACTATATACATATATTACAATTTTATGAAAAGAATTTAATTCAATAACAATTTCTTTAAGTAAAGTACATCCACGTTACAATAACAATAATATTTGCTGGTGGTACCCATAATAAGCTGCGCTTGTTTCTTGAGCTGCCATAAAATCAACAACATAAAATAGTGGAATTAAATGCGCGGATTCTTGATACATTTTCATAAATCATTATATTTTAGTTAAACTAGGCTACGAGTAAAAGAATAAAAGTAAAATTAAATATAAGAAAACCAAACAAAAAAAAAACTAAAATTAAAACTACAACACAACATCACTTTTACTTTTCGAAGCAAATTCGAATACATCTCCGAGTATCGTTTTATACACAAGTCGCCAATACGCTTTCGCCGGAATGTTTTTTATTTTTTTATTTTAGACGACAATTTTTTTATTTGGCGAAATATTTAACTTTGTTCTTTTTGATTTGTTTACAATGAAGAAAAAAAATTATATCAGCACTAATCATACCCAGATAATATCCCCCCAGTATCAATGTAATCCAGGTCTAGTAGAAAATGTGTTAGCTTAGCTTTAACGGCTACGCCACGCCAATGTATGAGCGGCGACTCGTGGCGTGTCTCGTACATTTTTATACTTTTTATATTACCGCTCGGCGTTTCGCTCTTAGCTACCGCTCACAGCGGTAAGGTCGTAAACGGGCCGTAACTGTATAGATGGTACAGTGCTTCAGACATCATTTAATTGATCAATTATTGTAAGTGCACGGGTGGCTTTACGATGCTAATCTATTTACGAATGTGGTTTTATTAGATGGTAGAGGTATCTTAAAGGTGCGTTGAGACTGATATTATTATACAAATATTGAAAAGTTTGTGATTAGTTTGTATGTGATAATACGGGCATGGAGAATGAATAATAGAATCACTTCCAGTACTTTTGCTTCAGCTTTTAAATCGTTGGTCTCCACCAGTGATTATAGAAACCTTACAGTTACTCCTAACTTTATGTTAGTTACTATGCTGTGGTTAGTATTAATATTTAATATCATGTTAGGGTAATAACATTTGATGACGATATTTTATTAATATACAGTGGTAGGTAGGAAAAATTTTATTTGTAATGGTGATCGCACACTTATCCGCGCCGAACGCGCCGAACGAACCAAAGTCAAGGAGGCCTCGCACACTTATCCGCAGCGGAAGAATCGTACGCGCCGAAAGCATCGACCGCGTCGAAGAAATCATTTTAAGAAATAGTACTCGTGCGTTGCTCTGTCATACGCAACTGATAGAATGCGGGCGCTTCGACCGAGTCGACCGCATCATCCACACCAAATTTTATGACGTCATCCAAATTCGTCTAGGATTCTGGGGTTCTTACAGATGCGGACGATACAACGCGGGCAAGTGTGCGAGGTTTCATGAGATTTCATATAAAGAATTCTAAAATTCGTTTCGTTCGGCTCGTTCGGCGCGTTCGCCTCTGATAAGTGTGCGATTACCTTAAACTAGCTAAGCCCAGCGGTGTAATGGTGATCGCACACTTATCCGCGCCGAACGCGCCGAACGAACCGAAGTCAAGGAGGCCTCGCACACTTATCCGCAGCGGAAGAATCGACCGCGCCGAAAGCATCGACCGCGTCGAAGAAATCATACTCGCAAGAAATAGTACTCGTGCGTTGCTCTGTCATACGCAACTGATAGAATGCGGGCGCATCAACCGAGGCGACCGCATCATCCACGCCGAATTTTATGACGTCATCCGAATTCGTCTAGGATTTCTGGGGTTCTTCTTGTGGACACCACTAAGTTTTTGGGTATAACTCTAGATTCTAAATTGCAGTGGGGCCCACACATTGATGGCTTGTCGAATAGACTCAGTTCTGCAGCATACACAGTTTATAAAATTCGCCAATTAACTGATGTAGACACCGCAAGACTGGTGTATTTTAGCTATTTTCATAGTGTAATGTCATACGGTATTTTGTTGTGGGGAAATGCTGCTGACATTCAAAGTATCTTTGTGTTGCAAAAGAGAGCTATTCGCGCAATTTATAATCTCAGTTATAGGCAGTCACTGAGGGATAAGTTTAAAGAAATTGGTATTATGACAGTCGCATCTCAATATGTATATGAAAATCTAGTGTATGTTAAGAAAAATATACATTCATTCACAAAGTTTAGCGACATTCATAATATAAACACTAGAAATAAAGATAAACTCGTGTTGCCAACGACTAGACTACAAAAAGTAAGCAAGTCTTTTCGATGTCAGGGTGTGAGATTCTACAATAAGATTCCAAGCAAATTTCATGAATTAAGTATTAACAAATTTAAGTCCTTGGTTAAACAGAAACTGTGTGATAAAGCTTACTACACAGTTACTGATTTTTTAAATGATAAATTTGCTTGGGACTGATGCTGCTCGCTCCCACAAGTGATGAACATTTCATTTTTGTTTTAATTTGTATTTCATTTATTCTAATTTGTTTAGTTTCTCGTTGAAATTGAATTGTATAGTATTTTTTTTTTTTTTTTGTTTTTTTTTTTTTGTGTAAGTTTGTAAATGTGAGTATAGTGTAGGCTTGTAATGTTAGTTTATATTTTAGTAATTTTCTGGTGGTTTTGAGTGTTTCCACGGCCTACTCAAGTGTCCTGCTGGCGGCAGTGTCGTGTTCCGGGTTGTGGATCCTGACTACATCGGTTAGGCTACACGATGGCTGGGGCCCGTGTGCCGTCTGTATGGACAGGTCGACTCAAAACTATGGTTCTTTCTTCAAAAGGCCAACCCAGACCCTATACTGCACTCACATAGTTCTCTTTAATATTGTACACGGACTTAAAAAAAAAAAAGAAAAAAAGACACCTCTGTGGTTTGTTTCGGCGTTTCTTCCCAGAGTGAGTCGTAGCAAATGCCGGCGCCTTCTAGCTATAAGTCCGACTTGTAAAAATGTCTGAAAAGATTTACTTACAGAAATAAATATCATTTATCATTTATCATCATTTATCATTTATCTTCCAGATGCGGACGATTCGACGCGGGCAAGTTTGCGAGATTTCATGAGATTTCATATAAAGAATTCTAAAATTCGTTTCGTTCGGCTCGTTCGACGCGTTCGCCTCTGATAAGTGTGCGATTACCTTTCCCCACTGTTGCTGTTATTTCTTACAACAATAAAGGTGGGTTAAATCGCGGGGCGAAGTTCCTCTAAAAAAGTATTTTAAGTTATTAATTATGTCATCAATTATCTGCCAGTGAAATTCTACCATGGGTCCAGGGATTAACCCATACAAAGAGACCGACTTGATTGATTGATTTTTAATGTACCTACATAATTACCGTATAAACTTAGGTATACATTTTGTGAAAAACTGTTGGTTTCAAACAAATAAAACTTAATCATTTTTATATTTTTTTCTCCTTCAGCCTTTGCCGTCCAAAGCAGAAGAAGTCCAAGTGTACTGGTTTTTTTTTACAAGTTAGTTTTTTGTAAAATAAATTTACAACAATAGGCGCATGTCATTTTGATATTGTCGTTATATATGACATGCAATCATGTGCATATAGAGCGATAATATCAAAAGATAGGTGAATAACAATCGGCGGTCTTATCGCTCACGGTGATCTGTTACAGACAACCTTTGCAAGGGTTTGAGGCATAGCATACAAAATCCATAAACAATCTAAATCTAACATATTTTTTTCTTAATTACATTGAAAGCGATTTTTAATTGAAGAGGGTGTATGAGGATGGAACATATTATTATTTAATAGGGAAAAAAAATTAAACATTCCGGCCAAAGCGTATTGGTACAGACACCAGCCTCTCACAAAGGAACGGTAGGGACTGAACGTGTATTGTTTCTATATATTGTTTCTATATACATAAAATAAATGTTATTATTATATATTATATTATTATCATCTAGTCCCAAACTAAGCAGATCTTGTATTATGGGTACTAGGCAACGGATATAAATACATAAACAAACCTTTTTTTTTTCTAAATACATACTTAATATACATAGAAAACACCCAGACTGCGAAACAAATGTTTGTGGATTACACAAATATTTAGTCCGACCCGCGAATCGAATCCGAGACCTCTTGATCCAACAAGGCAGTCAATAACAATAGATAATAGTAGTAAATTTATTTATTTATTTATTTATTTATTTCGGATCACCAACAAATGATACACACATCAAATATGAATATAAAGAAAACAAAATACATGCCCTGTGCTCATTCAGTTATAGGTAATCACAGCTAACAAAGGATAATTATTAGTACCATCTAAATTAAACTAAAAGAATATAATAAAATTGATAAAAAGAAAACAACTAGTTAAAAGAGCTATAAAAAAAAAAACCTAGAAACAGCAATTCAATCAGGATTCCTCGACAGGTCTAAGCTCGCCATAGTTTAACTCTGGCGAGCCCAGGCCTATCGAAGTACAGACTCAAAATGGTTTATGATTTTGTTCTTGAAATTAGGCAAGTTATCTCCAAAAATGTCCAAATCCAACAAACGAGAAAGTTCGTTGTAAGACTTTACCATTCTGGTCAACGGTGAGTTAAGCCCCAGATTAGTCTTATATCTACGTAAACTGAACAGTCTGTAGACACTTGAGCGTGGCAATCTACTTGGCGCTGAGATGTATATTTTTGAGATTAGCTCAGGACAATCTATTCTATTGTTGAGTACGTTATACAAGAATGAGAGATCAAGGAGTTTCCGTCTATCGTTCAGTGATATTAAATTGAAATGTTTCAAGCGAGCGCTGTATGAGTTCAGAGTTCTGCGAAATTCCGTGTTATACGTAAGATGGCTAAGAAACCTTCTTTGTGTTCGTTCGAGACGATTTCTGTGACATTCATAGTGTGGGGACCAGACTTGAGAGCAATATTCCAGAATACTACGTACCAAGGCATCGAAAAGGAGGATCTTAGTTTTTAGTAACCTAAATTGTTTGGTATTTCTAGAAATGAAGCCACACATTCTTGATGCATTAAGTATAATCTTATCCAGATGAGCATTAAATGTTAGTTTACTGTCAACCAATACCCCCAAGTCCCTTATACATTCGACTTCCCTAAGGGGTTGATTATATATTGAGTATGACCCTTGTACCTTTATTTTATTTCTAGTGAAGGAAATAAAATTACACTTGGCCACATTTAGATACATATTATTAAGCTCACACCATTTAACTAGGCGGTCAACATCGTCTTGAATTAAGTTGCAATCGTCGAGACCCCTAACATGACGTAATATTTTGAGATCGTCAGCGAATAAATATGCAGTTGTGTGATGGAAACATTCCGATATAGAGTTAATCAGAATTAAAAACATAAGAGGTCCCAGGTGTGATCCCTGTGGTACGCCTGAATGAGCAATAAACTCATAGGACTGAACGCCATTCACCACCACAAAGGACCTACGCTTGGTAAGGTAAGACTCAAACCAGCTCAGAAAAGATCCTCCAATTCCAAGCTCAGTAAGCCTCAATAATAACGTGGCATGATCCACCTTGTCAAAGGCCTTGCTGAAATCTGTATATACAGCATCTACCTGAACTCCTTGATCCAGATGGTGGGATACAGTGTCTATAAAAGTTACAAGATTGGTGGTGGTGGATCTCTTCGCAATAAAACCATGTTGTTGCTCAATAAGATGTGGCTTAACTAAACTGTTAAGGTAAGGGTATATTAGGGATTCAAAAATTTTAGGTAAGATAGACAAAATAGAAATTGGCCTGTAGTTCTTAACAATATTTTTTGGGCCATCCTTGTGGACAGGGACTACTTTAGCAGTTCTCCAGTAAGAAGGAAACTGCCCTGTACGGAGGGATTCATTGAAGATGATCGTTAGTGGGAAGGATAATTGATTAGCACAGTTAGTCAAAAAAATGGCTGGTAGGCCATCTGGGCCCGGCCCCTTATTTAAGTCTAATCCTTTTAATTTCTTATGGATATCAGATTCATGCAATACTAATGTGTTTAGATAGACTGAACCACCAATAGAAGCCGGACTTGTAGAAATATTAGTCGCCCGTAGGCCATTAGATCTACTGTAAATGGAAGAAAAATGCTTGGCGAATAGGTTACTAGCGCTAATCACATCAGTTGCTTTTTCATCGTCTAAATGCATGTCAGATGGTATACTACTCCTACAATTCCGTTTGTGTTTAATGAATGTCCAAAAATATCTCGAATCTCTAGCAATGCTTTTTTCGAGGCTTTCACAATATGATTTATAACATTGGTGCATTATGTTTTCAGATCTAGCCTTCAATAGATCCAGGAGTATTTCGTCCATAGGATTTTTGTATTTTTTGAATCGCATCCTTGTTCGTTGTTTTTCCTTAAGACACCTAACTAAACCTCTCGAATACCAAACCGGATATTTGTTATTCTTTGGCTTGGTCATTGGTACTAATTTAGCTATTATAGTGTGTAAAATCTTGTAAAACTGAGTTAAAATCTCATCAACGCCTTTACAGACCGAGAATGAGTTCATCCAATCAACTCCGTTTAACTCATTCTGAATTGCAACATAGTCAGCTTTTTAAAAATTAAGTCTAGGTAACTGACACGTATTAAGATTACTCTCGGCGCTAATGGTTAGTTCGGTTTCCAAGGGGGGATGATAGTTATCTATTGGTGTAAGTATGTCTCTAGATTCACTGACGGATATATTTGATTCAGATGAAAGAACCAGATCCAGAATTTTGAACTGATGGTTTTTTATGGAATTAAACTGTTTCAAATTATTTAAAGCAAGAAATTCAGACATGAGATGGTAAAACGGACAACTAGATCCCTTTAAATCAGTAAAATTGTCGCCATCATTTGATATCCAGGTTAGGTTAGAAAGATTAAAGTCACCCAACACTAGTGAGTGGTCATAATTCAAGAGATTAGCGCTCACTCTTTCCACAAACTGCTCAAATACCTCCAAACGTACTGGTGGCGGCATGTAAACTGCACCGATACAAACTTTGACAATATTATTACCTTTCCTAAGATTGATTACAATCCACAGATCTTCTACTTTACTGTTATTTTCAAATTCATGCAATCTAACTGTGCTAATTTCCTTTTTAACTGCAATCATTACGCCGCCACCTGTCTTTTTGGAAAGATAACCCGTCAGGTCACGATCTCGCCTATACACAATATATCTATCGTCAAATAATTCACTATCCGTTATGTTACTTTGAAGCCAAGTTTCGGTAACAATTATTATATCGTAATTATTAAGAGATACATTTTTATAAAAAGTATTGGTTTTTGTATTCAAACCTCTACAATTTTGATAATAACAATTAATTTGTGCGAATCTTATAAAGATAAGTTTTAAGAGCTTAATACAAAAATAAAATAAAATAAAAAGTGATTTTATACAATACTACTAACGGAAGCCAAATCCCTAACTAAAATTGCTGGTGATGATTCAGATTTTCTGACAAACACACGTCCACTCCTTACCCAAACAAATTTGTATTTAGCCTCTCTAGCCTTCAGTCTCGCTGCTTTGTGAAGTTCTTTGTTATGCGAAGAAAGGTGTTCCACCACATAGACAGCCTTTTTATCTCCACTCATGCCTAGGTGTGCTGTACTCAGCTTTTCCAATGGATGAGCCTTGTTGAACTTTATAACTGCGGCTAACAATCCGTCTCGAACCAACGGGCTACGCAGTTTGACAATTATAGACTTCGGCCGTGAAGACGATGGATTAGTTTTTGCAACTCTCGTACATATATGGATGTCACCATCATTAAGATCGAACTTGATCGAAATAATAATAGAAAAATGTATGTGTAATAATACAATGTTTTTCTTCATCATCATCAGCCTATTGCAGTCCACTGCTGGGCATAAACCGCTCTCATTGCAAATGTATTACTTGTGCTTTTGAAATTAGCAGTGTGTGATTCATAAAATTTGGCTTCGATTTCGATTTTGAAGGAGAGTCAATTGATAATGAGTTCAAATAATTCATACCTTCATATCAGTTGTGGAAAATCACGAGTCCCAGTCACACAGGCCCACACTTCAAATCTGAAGATTATTAATCAATAGTTAGGAGGAAAAACTTTTCTTAAATTTGATTGCTTATATTTATAATTACGAGTACAATAAAATCTTAACTGGCCATATACAATGTTAAAAATCTGTATATGTTTGTAGCCTTTGGTAAAATTTATTTGGAAAATGACTATTATCATCATTTTAGCCGAAAAACGATTGTGGCGTATGTCCACGTTTGTTCTATGTCCGTGTTTAGTTTGTCTTTATGATGTATAATTTAGAATTGTATGAGTATGCTTAGTGTTGTGGTGTCGGATTAAGAATACAGAGTGTTACCTCTTATGCCTCAGTTACCTCTTACAATTGTATTCACCTTAAACAAACTGGCTGGAGTGTAGGACGCCCTGCGTCACGATGGACCGACGATTTGAAGATTCGAAGGTGGCTGGCGGCCCTAGACCGGGATGGTTGGCGTTCCTTGGGGGAGACCTTCGTCCAGCAGTGGATGGCGATAGGTTGACACTAACTAACTAAACAAACTATAGAAAATCGTGGGACAAACCTTCTACTAGCCCGTTTGCAGGTCAAAACCTCCTTTTGAAGGAGAGGCTTATAACCAACAGTGGACTAATCTATTGATGTGGTGATGTGATGAGTATGTTTATTTTTAAATTGACATTGATTGACGGCTATAGATTTGTAGCTAACTGCGTAAGCGGTGAAATATAGGCTTTAAATGCGCCTCTGTCAACCCCTTCAAAAACGAAATAGAGAATGTACTCGTATGCAACATATTTAGATATTTAATCAAATGTATATTTCGTCGTATAATCATTTCATCTGAACCTAAATTAAAATAAATACCTAGTTACTTAACATGGTGATTTTTACGAAATTCAAATAACAACAACTGTTTGAGAATAAATATTGCGGTTTAATTTTAATTGTGGTTTGAAATTGATAAGTTCAGTATGAAACTGACTATATTTATTTATAGTATAATACTTTATTTTTTCACGCAGCTGCGATTCTCAACCGCGACGCTTGGAATTCAGTTTTAAGATAAGAAAAAAGAGGAGTTTCTAAATTGAACTGTATATAATTGTCTATTTTTAACGAAAGTAAACTGGAGGAGTTTGAAACATAATAAGTCAATTTCTCTCCTTAGGAAAGCGGTAGACAAAATGAAATAAAATTAATAATAATAAAGAACCCAATTACAGGATACCCATCAAAATTTCGCTCCTTAACATGTTTACAAACTATTTATAAAATTCTTACCGCCTGTATTACTGAAACAATTTATACTCATATATCAGAAAACAATATTCTTACCGAACAACAGAAAGGCTGTAGTAAAAATAGCCAGTGATGTAAGGAGCAACTCACAATAGATGTAATAGCTATTAACGAAGCATACCGTAAGAGACTAAATATACACACTATGTTCATAGACTACCTGCAAAGTATTTGACTCTGTCCCTCATAGTTCGCTACTAAATAAAATAAATAATAAATAAATATTTCGGACATCTTACACACAACATCATGTAGTCCCAAACTAAACAGAGCTTATTATTGGCACTGAACAACTGATATAAATACATAAACATCCTTTTTTTGTTAACACATACATATAATACATAGAAAACAACCAGACTCCGAGACAGATATTTGTGGATCACACAAATATATGGTCGGACCCGGGAATCGAACCCTAGACCTCTTGATCAGTAGCCACAAACGCTGACCACTAGACCAACAAGACAGTCATAAATATAAAATCAAAATATACTTCGATTATATAAAATCAAGCCGATTATCTTATCGTTCTTGCAATCTTCTGTGCAGAATTGGAAAACAACACTGAGATTTAAAAAAACATTTTACTACAATTACTATTGAACCGATCCGTATTATGCGAGGTATATACCAAAGAGACGCACTTAGCCCATTGTGGTTTTGTCTTGCACTTAATCCTCTTTCTAGTCTTCATAATAAAAGTAAATGGCTTGATCACACGTACTGAGCAAACGGGCGAGACAGTAAAATGTATCTCGGCCGAGACAGTGATGTAAGCGAGTAACTGTTCACACGTGTTATAAAATAAGCACAGTCAGTTCAGTTGTACTGAGACTTTAATTCGGACACGATAGATTGTAAAAGATTATTAGAAAATAATAAACAAAGTTACTCATTCCACTATTAGCAGAAGAATTAAGTTTTTGCTTCATCTTGTATTTCGGAGATTGAAAGTTGTACAGACACGGATGTAGTTTATATAGGTACTGTTTAAATGTTATAGTAGTTTCGACGTTCCATTTGTGCGACGTGATAACACTCATGTAGCTGAGTGGCAAGGCAGTGCCCGTTCAGTGCCTCGAGCACGAACAACTTGCGAAAAGTTATTCGTGTCGTTAACGACAAAAATTTGTATGAGATTTGTACAGCGCCTCTACCGTGCGTAAAAGGAATTAATTTTGGCAGCACGAACACTTTCGTTGACGTTCGTCCTACATTTCCGCGATACGTGACACTTTACGAACAAATTTGAGAGCACGAAACATAATTTAACTTACGCTATAGTCGTCACAAAATAAGAAGCCCGTTTTGACATTACTATGGACACTTTTAACGTGCACGTCTTGCTACATCGTTCTCACATAATGTACCATCTCAACATGAATGATGTAACCATGATTTTGTAAAAACATTTTGATTTAAAAGAGTGTCCATGGAGTTTCTTGCCCGTTCTTCTCCATAGAGATCTACGCTAGGGAATGGGCAACTACAGTACTTTCACAGTTTTTGTGTCTTGTGACTGGGACTGTAGCTACATTTTTGTTTCGACAATTCAAAAGTGCCTGTAACTGGCCTACTTGAAATAAATGCTTTGATTTTGATTTTGATTTTGATTTGTCATTTGACATGCCGGCATGTAAGAAATTGAAAAATCAAATTCATAATCCCATTTAATTACTATGTTACCCATACACTATCACAACGCATATCTTAAATAAGCATCAAATTTAACTTGATATTGAAAAATTGCACTCAAAAACACGAATTAATCGTATTAGTTACGCCACGATAACAAATGTCAAACCGGGCTTCTTATTTTGTGACGACTATAAGAGTGAGTACTTGTCATGACTCTGTTGAATGAAATATAATGAAGAGTCGACTTAGGGAGCACGCATGGAGTCGACGCGGAACTACAGCATTGAAAAGTGAAAGTTTATTAATTTGCTTCGAGTTCGTCAAATGTTTATTCACCTATAATAATTTGTAGGTGAGAAAAGATTCGGAACAATATTTTACTATAGTAATAGGCTATTCTATGAAATTTCCATAATGAAAAAATAATACTAGAGCTATTTAAAGAGATGTAGTAACAGTTAGTTAACATGAATATTTTATACTTAGCTTAATTTTAAAGGGTACTTAAACAGAGAATATGATTTGTTTTGAAAAATAATTTGTTTACATTTATTAAATCATTTAGTAAGCGGCAGACAGCATTTCTCACTGAATGTTAAAATAATAAGTAGTCAGTACTTCATTGTAACAAATGTAATTAAAATTAAAAAAAAAAAAAAAAATGGTAGACTTACTGATCATTATATTTATTTAACAAATTTTATTTACACACACTTTTCCATAATTCCTCTATTACTAAACGTTGTAAATGTCTTGTTTAAAACAAGTAAAATGGCAATCAAATAAGACATACCTGACATAATTCGTATTTCTAAAAAAGTTCTTAGTTTTATTAGTGTTTACATAAACAAACTTGAACTTGGCGATTTATGACGCCACTAGCTTTTGCCCGCGGCTCCGCCCGCGTGTATGTCGATTATCGAGGTAAAAAGTATACTATGTCCTTTCCCAAGTTCAGTTCTATCTTCACACCAAATTTCATCAAAATTGGTTCAGTTGTTTAGGCGTGAAAGCGTAACAGACAGACAGAGTTACTTTCGCATTTATAATATTAGTAGGGATGTTGAGTCGTGACGTATTTTCAGAAACCGAAAATAATTGATAACATATTATCAAGAATTATTTTATACGCCAAATATATTGCATTTCTTAATCTGCTTTAGCTTAGTTATGATTTTTTCTAAATTTATTTGACCATATCGACGGGTGCAAAGTAAATAAAGTTATCTACAAAAGTATGATTTTTAGGGTTTCGTAGCCAAATGGCAAAAAACGGAACCCTTATAGATTCGTCAAGTCTGTCTGTCTGTCTGTCTGTCTGTCCGTCCGTATGTCACAGCCAATTATTTCCGAAACTATAAGAGCTGCAGCTGTTGAAATTTGGTCAGTCGATGTATTCTGTGAACCGCATTAAGATTTTTATATTAAAATAGACAAAAAACAATACATTTTGGGGGTCCCCATACTTGGAACTGAAACTCAAAATTTTTTTTTTCATCAAACCTATACGTGTGGGGTATCTATGGATAGATCTTCAAAAATGATGTTGAGGTTTCTAATATCATTTTTTTCTAAACTGAATAGTTTGCGCGAGAGACACTTCCAAAGTGGAAAAATGTGTGTCCCCCCCCCTCTAACTTCTAAAGTAAGAGAGTGATAAAACTAAAAAAAATATATGTTGTACATTACCATGTAAACTACCAACAAAAATTTGTTTGAACGAGATCTAGTGAGTAGTTTTTTTTTATACGTCATAAATCGTAACACGCAATATACCTTTCATCCAATCAATACACTAGTATAAAAACATCGATGAAAGTTACAACGAACTACAAGAACTTTTATATGATGTTACTTGCTGGTACGGAACCCTTCATGGGCGAGTCCGACTCGCACTTGGACGCTTTTTTAGTTTTTGTACAATCGTTATAATAAAAATTTTTTTTACAGTATAACATTTATTTTTTTTGGAAATATCACATTATTTCAAGAAATTTTATGTTCTTTCAAATACTACGAAGTCAATACGACCAAGTAACGTTGGCCGCATTGACACGGGGCCGCGGGGCTTTCCCCGTGCATACACAAAAGGGCATCAGTCAGTTGACATTTGACATGCACTTTGTCGGCTTGATTAGATTTTTGTTATTATTTATGTTAAATAAGGTTTTGTGTCTGATATCTGTGATATTTCGAGGGTTTGTTGTAGTCTTCATTTGAATTAGTAAAATCAATAAAGAACGACGGCAACTGTTGAAGCAATTAAGTAGAACAGGAAAACAAGTTACTATCATGAAAACAGAAGATCTAATAAAACTCACAAAAGTAAGTGATAATCGTGAAACTGCTGGTGTGAATTGATTTTGTTTAGTAAATGTTCAAAGTTGTAAATGTGAAATTCTTAGATTTGTTGTTTGTAGAATAATAAATCTATAATAGAGGTCATATTTTAAAATACCGACGCATAAACGACCATATTCTGCCACCTGAATCATTTACAATTTACTTCTGTTAATTTTGTGGAAAATGAAGTACTTACCTATTTGTAAGGTGTTTTCTAAAGTTGTTATACTCTGTCCATTCCTTTATTATCTTTTTGACAGTTCAACAAATTTCGAAATTAGTGACGCCCTCACACGTCACCGATTCGATTTGAAATCAAAATCAATCGATATAATATTTTTTAAGTCAGTATTGTACATAAATAAAATACGTACTATTATGATATATATATTGGCCCAGAAAAAAAAAATCCTAACACAGTCACTTGAAGGTCGGTTTAGTAAGTACTAAGTGATTTTTCAAATGTATTTTTTAATTTATAATACAATGTAGATGCGAACAACTGCAAAATTTCGTTAAATAACAAGAAATTCCTGAAATAAACATCATATATAAATTAATCAGTGTTAAGATGTATTAATAAACTTTACAGAAAAATCTTAGATCTTTTCGCTCTCCTGTAAAGTAGCTATTTTGCAGATATCTCTTGTCTCGCCCGTTTGCTCGGTACGTGTGATCAAGCCATAATGCTGAACTTTGATTATAAACATGCTTAAATAGAGAGTTCGGCGTCTAAGGCCCTGCGCGCACGGGAAACTTTTGTCACTGTGACTGTTTTGTCACTTTCATTATGTCTGTAGAATTATATGGAGATGCGCGCACGTTGCGACGTGACAATCGGATGACAAAACAGTTTTGGGCCTGCGAACAAGCCTATGACAAAACTGTAGCGCGCCGCTAGATTTTGATAGAAGCGCGCGCACGGGTGACAAAACAGTTTCTGCCCGTGCCCTAAGCCAAAAGCGGAAAGCGGAAAGGACTAACTTTTTATTTATATTTTCAGACAACAGGGGATTCTGTTTGAAATAGCATTGTAATCAAAACAAAAGTGTCTCCTAGCGTTCAATCACCACATTATCATAAAGGGTCTAAGCAGTATGCCTTGAAGTTGTTCTAATAAAATATTCAAGGTTTTCTTCGAAATTACTAGAGCTTGATTTGTTTTAGAGAAAATGAAATATGATATAATTTGCTTAAGTTAACACTGGTTGAAAGATTACCAGATGTTATTTATTTTTGAGAATAACACAATGATCGAAGATTCAATGTTTCGGCCCAAAAAATTGAATTTTGTACTGCATCGATTTTTACCCTTGAAAATCGACTGTCGATTTTTTGTGTTGGTATAAAAAATATTTACAATAGTTACAATTAGCTGAATGTATTAATTTGATATGGTAATAAAAATAATTCTTATAATCGAATTCCTTGAACTAAAAAATCGATGATTTTACTGATAAGAGATCCCACAGATTGTTTAATAAATATTTTTGTTTTTCATAGAATGGATTTATATTTATATTGTAAATACAGAAAAGATATAGAATCGATCCTTTAGAAATCGTTTTTTTCAATAATCTATTCTTCATGTTCTGATTCGAATCGAATCAAAAATCCCTACAAAATAGTTTATATTATGAATCTCAAAACATTTTTAACACCCCAACTTTAAAGTGGAATAAATGTTATAATTAGTGGTTTGAGCGAAGGGAAAAGTGTACCAAACTATGTGGTGAATACTTTGAAAATATGCAGTAATTCATTAAAACTTTCTACACTCATTCGAAAACTTTTACGCCGTATGAATTCGCAAATAATGACTGTCTCCTCCAAATGCATATCGATAAATGAACCATGGATTTACAAAAATGTTTAGTGACTGTCATTCGCCGTGAGCGCACTCAGATTTAAGACGCGACGCGACATGACAAAAACTTTTTTGTCACAGCGACAAAAGTCACCCGTGAGCGCACTGCTTAAACGTCCAAAAAAATATTCGCTAACCATTGGGGGATAATCTCTTCGCAGCCGATCAGTGACGGCACTGTCATTGTACGATAAACACGTTTCGACTGGCAAATAAAAAACGACGATTTGCGTAATAAAAGTGTGCAGGAATTACAAAGAACGATTAAAAACAATTAAAAATAATTACCTTTCATCGCTAAGTAAACTTTAAATAACCATAATGTTAAGAAACAATTAAATTAATCAAATGAAATTTTATCAAAAGATCGAACGCCATTTTGACTGCATGTTTACAGGGTTGTTTTGTTTAGTTAATTGAAGTTAAATTTCCCATGTGTCTTAGTTAATTTAAGAAAATGTTGAGTTACGATCCAATTAGTATATGTTTATATAATATATTGTAAGCCATAAACGGCGGTAGTTAGTATTTTAAAACCATAACGGCCGTAACGGCGGTATTTGTCATTTTTTTGGCGCCATCGCTTCACTGCGCTAGGGTATAAAAAGGGCCGCTCGGTTGTATTGGCACGCATATCCAACGAATCCGTCGCGGAATGTGGACCATTATCTTTAGACAATTATTACTACTCTGTTAACAGACGTGGAAAGCTGTCTTTGACAAGTTAGTACTGACGGAATTGCGGTGGGTGCGTGGAAAGCTATCTAACAGCTAGTACAGCCCTAAGTGACCGCCCTTGCTGTATAACTGACTGTAATTTGTTTAGATTCGTTACTTAATTAACGGTTGTTTGTGGCTAATTGCATTTCTAAGTTTATTTTGTAATTAATAAAATAAATTGTTTAGAATTGTAATTCTTTCTTATTATTTTTCACTTCTGGACTCTAAGAATATATTTTTAAATCTAAGGTGGTGGATATGGTTGTTAAATATTTGGATTTAAGATATTACTATAAGATTAAATTTGATTTCACATCGCATCACATTGATGTCACATCTAAACGAAAAATGTTTAAAATCCAAATTAAAAGAGAATTTCATTAAAATTCAATATAAATTTAATTTTATTATTTCTATAATAAAATTAAATTTATATTGCATACTAACAAAATTAAAGGCCTCTGTGAGTTGGCTTCGCCCTCTGGCACGCCTTTCAAAGTACCGCAACCTTAGACACCCTACTATTGTACATGGGAATATTTTTAGCAAGTTGTTGTAAAATATTAAGACGCTAAATGTGAGTCGGTCGGCAGTTCAAAGTACCTGGCAGCGCTATCAAGAGACCGGTCCCGTCAAGAGAAGGCCTGGTTCTGGCAGAAAGACATGTACCGAACCACGGGATGATCGTTTTCTAGTTAGTCAAGCGTTGAGAAATCGCTCGAAGAACTAAGAAATGTGCAAATTAGCCTATGGACGGTCAGGACGAGGCTTCTCGCTGCTAATATACACAGTCATCGCCCGGCACGCGGCCCTAAATTACTCCGTGGACATCGAGTTGCCAGGCTTAGCTTCGCTCGAAATTGTGTATCATGGATTCATGAAGACTGGGATAGGGTATTGTTCTCCGATGAAGCCATGATATCTCTGCATGGTGAAGACCGACGTCGGCGAGTGCTACGTAGACGAGGAGAACGCTTTGCAGAGGCATGTTTTGAAGAAATCACACCTTATGGAGGGGGCTCTGTTATGTTTTGGGCAGGAATAAATTCTATGGATCGTACGGAGTTAGTCTTCATCGAAAACGGTACACTGACTGGACACCGATACATAACGGAAGTTCTAATTCCTTATGCACAACCCGCTTTAACCGCTCTTGGCGAAAACTCAATTTTTATGGACGACTACGCTCGCGCCCACCGGTGGCTCGATGTGGAAGCGTATATGCTAGAAGTCGAAATTCGTCGTTTGGACTGGCCAGCTAGAAGTCCGGACCTCAATCCCATAGAGCATGTCTGGGATGTTCTGAAGCGACGAGTGAGATCAGTGCAGCCGGCTCCGCAGACCATCAGAGAGCTAAAGAATGTGAATAAACAAATTATAACAGATACACTTATAAGATATACTCGCTAGCATGCCCAGACGAATGCAAGCCGTGATTTCAGCAAGAGGGGGTCACACTCAATACTAAACTTTTATCTGCTTTTAACGTATTCAATAAAAACAAAGAAATTAACGCGTTTCATTTTTATTTAGCGAGCAGGTACAATAATAGTGTTTTGAGCTTAAACATTATTTCTCAATAATTTAATCAAAATGTTATGATAAAACTGATGAAAACTATTCCTTCCTAATTAATTTATAAAATTCTGAGGATAACAATACCTAAAATTGTCAAACAAACAAATAGTAACTATCAAATAGTTCTTTGCTTAAGTGCTCGTTTTTTTTGCAAAAGAGTATAAATGCATATATAACTTTTTTGAAACGAACAACTTATTCACAACATCTCAATATGGGTTTAGGAAGATTAAATCGATAAACTTGGCACTGTATGATTTCTTGTATGAGGTTTTAATTAATATGGATAAACGACAACCAGCCATAGCTCTTTTCATGGATATTTCAAAAGCATTTGACCGTGTCAATCATGAAAAACTGCTCAACAAACTCAATACATATGGTGTCAGGGGTAATTTACATAAATTGCTTGTTCATCTCAGAGACAGAAAACAATTCACAGAGATAAGAAGGGTATCTTTAACTAGTAAAACTGAAGAGTTAAGTGATATGCCTACTGTGACGAAATATAAAATGACCTTATTTGCTGACGATAGTACCTACGATTCTATATACTGGTAATAATTTGACATATCTAAAAAATGACATTTATACATCTATGACTACAATAATACAATGGCTCGATGGCAATGACTTGTATAAATTTGGACAAAACATATTTAATGCTATACAAACAAAGAAATAGAGAGGCACTCAGTTTAGATGCAACTTTTCAGAACAAGAAAATCGAAGAAATTGATGTTACAAAATTTTTGGGTCTTTACATTGACAGTAGATTGAATTGGAAATTTCACTGCGAATATATCTATAAAAAACTGAATCAGTTCTCGTATGCATTATATAGGCTAAGAAAAGTCGCAAATCTGCCTACCCTGCTCACAGCCTATCATGGCTATGTTGCATCTACCCTTCGATATGGGATAATTTTCTGGGAGAACTCAACATTAAAAGATGATATATTTATTGCTCAGAAACGTTGTATCAGAAATATATGTCATTTGCAACCGACTGAGTCGTGCAGGCCTCATTTTAAAAAACTCAGAATTTTAACTTTGCCTTCCCATTTTATATACGAGGTAGCAATATTTGTCAAAACTAACCTTGTTTTGAGTTTCGGACCAGGGCTCGGAATTGCGACAAACTATCAATAGTAGGTAGCAGAACGAAGATTTTGCATAAGTGTTTTTTTGCTTGGGTCCTCGCATATACAATAAAATCCCATCAGCAGTAAGAAGCATAGTCAAAATAGACCATTACGCCACTTGTTACTTGAGAAATGTTATTACTCGGTCAAGGACTTTTTAGAGGAGAGATCTGATTGTTATGTTTAGCTGCTTTGTTATGTAATTTTAAGTGACTGATAAAGTGATAATGTATAATGTATTGTATAGTTTTTAATTTGATTTTGAGATTTCCATCTTATTTGATAGTAATATTTAATTAACTTGATTTTAATTTGTAAATATTGTATGCCCAAATGGCAGGACATAGCTGAACTCCATATTTTGTAATCATCTTATGTACCTATGATCCACAATAAAATAATTTAAATTTGAATTTGATAAAGGAGGAAGTCTAAAAGACATTCAAAATTTACATAATAAGCAAATAACCATACTCAAACTACTTTCATACCAATAACAGATATAGATAACAAACTCACACCTTTAAACTTCATCATCATCATAGGCCTCTCCCATTGCACACCACTCTGATTGATTTTGGGCTTTTCGCATCCAGCTCCTGTCAGCCATCCTGCGCAAGTCGTCACTCCAAAAAAATACAAAAAGCATATTATCAAAGACCCTACAATAACAGACGACAGATGTAGAAAATGTCATACCCAGTCAGAAACTTTATAACATACTAGTTGACCCAGCGAACTTCGTACCGCCCAACTTTAAAATTCCAGAACTTGATCGCAGCGCCACCTACTATATATAAAGATTTCTCAAGCGTGCCCCAATCTTGCACAAACTGACTGTACACATAGACACAATCAAATGGCAAATTTCATACACCAAAGACTATCTCTCAAATATAAACTTATACCTGGTGCACATACGCCATACTACCAATATAAAGCAGTTTTAGAAAATAATATCCATAAAATTTACAATGACCATGCAATACTGACCGACAGGACAAGACATTATAACAGCTCGGAAATAGTCTAACTATCTCCCAGTACCAACTATGGGTAAATAATGTTGCTCATGCGGGAAAAGCAATTTAATACAATTTTGAATAAAGGATACCTTTACTTAACTCAACAGCCGTAGGTACTTCACAATTGGTGACTAAAGTGACTTTACCATTCTCATCATCTGTGGTTCTTTTAAGTATGATATACGTTCAAACTAGGAAAATTAATTCTTCCTAAGTTCTATGACAGGCATTCCTTGAAAGTGGAGGCATATCATCAAAAGTCATAATAAAGTTATGTTTTTTACTGTATACGGGACTTATTATGCGGGATTACTTATTCGCGATAAAAGTCTACCCCTGACCACGAGCAGTATAACCCGTTCAAAACGTCGGAAAGTAAAAGGTATCGTAACCTTTTTAATTTTACCTCGAATAAGTCCCGTATACAGTTAAAAAACATGAGTATGTGTAAAAGATGCGAAAGTCTAAAAACACGCAGTATAGTTATATACCAAATGGCTATACAGTTTATTACAATATCACAAACTATGTTGCTGGATTATACAACAAATTCATGAAGTGTACAATAGTTACTTGGCCAACACATTCCGACTGAAGGCAGTCTAAACTAGTACTCACGGAAACTCCACGACATGTAACTTACAGACTGCAGAATAACCAATTTGACATGAAGATTACCCTCTTTTTCCAGAATGTCTTTATCGCGTCATGAAGTCTGATTGTCCACAGGAAGAATCTGGTTGTCTCAAATAATAATAACATTCTTTATTTACTTCTACAAATCACTTAATATAGTTTATAATTCGCCCATTCCAATGCAAAAGGAATTTTTGAAATCTGTTCATAAACGACGAAATTATCACTGAACATAATTAAAAAAAAAGAAGATTCCGACGAATTCAGAACCTCCTCCTTTTTTTTAAGTTGGTTAACAAGTGACTAAAGAATGTTATAATTAAATTTCTGAATACGAGCAACAGAAGAAGGAAGCTCGCCTCATATATTTTTCCCTGTCGGAGAATATATAAAGGTCCAGAATTATACGGATGTTTATTAGTCGTAATACAGCACCGACTTTATATTCGTTAAAAAACCAATTGATTTTATTTATTTTAGATAAAAGGTTTTTTATACAGATTAAGTAACATGGTGCCACTGAATATTACTGTTTATCTTGTGAGTAAGATTGTTTTTCACTTTATTCTTACGATTTGTTTACTGAGTTTGAATATCTGTAATAATCACTAAATTGTTTTAAAAAACCTATTGGTTTATTATTTTTGAGTTGTTTAACTATTTAGAATTTTTTAACATAAAATACTATTACCACTTAGGGTAAAATTCAGCAATAACTAAACAGATTTCGAAAGTCTTCATTTCTCATATAAAAATTATTCTAAAAGTAATAATACAAGTTCCTCTGATTATACAGTTTTAAAATATAATTATATCAGAAACTAAAAGAGTAGGTACCATCAAGTTGACAAATAGAGAATTTAAAACGTCAACTTGTTTTTTGCAATCTCAATTTAACTTTGTGCTAATATTACCACCGCTGTTTCTAATCTGCATAAAGCCATAAAAACTGATGTACCTACCGGTGATAATACTAAAAATAAAAATGTTTTCTTACATAAACCATGTAGAAGACGTTACCATATCAATAGGTAAATGTTGCCTGATACAAATTAAACTCCATTATCTAGCTTAATCATAAAAAATACTGTGTATAATTATATTCATTACATTGCATTTTCTAGTTTATGTCAGACACCTTTTTTTTTGCAATTATTAAACAAAAATTTTTTGAGCAATCTTCCATTTGTATACACAAAGAAGAAGATTGCTCAAAAAGTAACACAGGAGTTTTGAAACTGTCAATTCTACAGCTGAGAAAACAAGAAAACAGTAGAAATGCAAAATATTTTAATAAGTAATTGACAAAACAAAAACAGCCGTAATTAAAATAATAATGAAAACGATTTACTACTACATCATATCGATTTTTTTCAATAATGTATATACATATATTTCATTATATTATATTATATATATTACAAAATTTATAATAATGTATATATAGGTTTAAAATAATGTAGAATATTAAATAATTTTAGTAAAAGTGTTTTAATTCGTTAAATGTCTTTATTTTGTACGTCTATTTTACCAATAATTTACGCTAAATAAATATTGTCCTATGATGTGGTGTATATTATTAGAATTTGGTCAAGACCAAATTATTTTACCTGCTTATTTCGAAGGTTTAATACATAACTATGAGCCATTAGTTTTGCACTCAATAACTTATTTAATTAATTTCAGACGTTAATGCTTCTCGCCACAACCAGTTCGAAGCCATTTGGTGAGTCCAAACTTCTTAGCTTATCATTTCGTTAAAGAATATGATTTTTATGATATCTTTTATTCTTATTTAGCTTATGCCCGAGGCTTCACCTACGTGACAATATATTACTACGCCCATTCTGATATATTACTTAGATTATTTTTTTCTCCCCAGTAGGGGAGGAATTTTTCAAAATCTTCTCATAGTGCTTACCTATGCTTCTCAAGGAACACACATGCCAAATTTCAGTTACCTGCGCACCCAGTAGTTTGCCTCCTGTCGTTACTCTCAGACGGTAGAAGGGCTGCATTGTCTGTCAGTCTGAAGGTAACGGAACTTTAAACTAGTATTTTATTCAGCATTCGAGACACGAATGTCTCATCGTAACCTCCAAAAAAGTTACAAGTAGTAGTAGTAGTAAGTATATAAATACGAATTTTTCAAAATAAAAATTAAATAAACTGTAATAAATTCTTAATGCTAACATATAGCGGTAAATAAGGTACACCGTACACTGGTCAAACGGTAGCGTCTTAATTTATACTATACTAGTTGACCCAGCGAACTTCGTACCGCCCAACTTTAAAATTCCAGAACTTGATCGCAGCGCCACCTACCGGGTCCAATTGCGAATCTAAACCATTCCCAGATCCCCTTGAACACACACAAAAAATTTCATCAAAATCGGTCCAGTCGTTTGAGAGAAATTCAATGACATACACACTCACAGAAGAATTATATATATAAAGATAAAGATGTAAAAATATTTATATTCATAGCACAATGCAATTTTAATTCACCAACAATCTAATTTTTATCGCTAAATAAGCTCTAATTTTCTAATTCAACTCTTAATAGAAGTTTTTTTACAATTTTCCAGATTTAGATGACATAATAAAGGTTCCAGAGCAATGCAGAGGCAAGCTGTACTGTCCATACAAACCTGAAGGCTATGAACTATTTGAAGAGGAAATGGATATTTTACTCGGTCAGTTTCTGGAAGTTAATAACCAGGTTCGTCATCAAAACTATCAGCAATAATAAAACAATAAAAACAACAATTTTCTGTTTTATGACCTGACTGTACGATGAAATAAAAATACTTTTGACTTATTTAAAAAGGTCAAATAAAAGAATCAAAAGTAGTTTTAGCAATAAACCTAGACTTTCATTTTGAACGGTTGCGGAGGACTGTGGCCGGTCGCTCTATGGAAAAGCTGATATTAAGCTGAAACCGCTTGAGCCAGTAACCGAACCCAAATAATTTTGTGAATTTTTTCAGGTAAACAGTACGAGGTACACCAGATCAATAAGAAATGACAAAATACTCGAAAAAATATTTGGAGATGCACTAGTCAGCAATTCATCAACCGTACTATCACCCAAAAGTGACTGGCATAATTGTCCTTCTGAAACTAAGGTATTTTTATTTATTGATTGATATTTTTATTTTTATTACTGCCTCGTTGGTCTAGTGGTTAGCGTATGCGACTGCTAATCAAGAGGTCTCGGGTTCAAATCCCGGGTCGGGCCAAAAAGTGTTTTTGGGATTTTCTTAGGAAATTCCTAATAGCTGCCCGGAGTTTGGAAGTTTGGCGGTGATTCACGCCCGTGCCTCGGAGAGCACGTAAAGCCGTCGGTCCCGGTTGTCATGAACACCTATGGTAATCGTTATTGGGAAGTCAGTGCCCTCAAATATACTGACAACTAGTTCAATCTTCGAATTTCAGTTCTCCCTTAGGGTTGCGGAGGTCCGATGCCAGTTGCTCCGTGGAAAAACTGAAATTCAGGTAAAACCGGTTGAACTAGTAGCCGACCCCAAATAAACTTGGGAATAAGGCTAGGAGGATGATTGATATTTTTATTGACTGCATGGTTGGCCTAGTGGTTTAAGTGGTTATGTCGTGCAGTGTACTACAGGGGTCTGTCCTCGGACCACTCCTGTGGAACATGGGATACGCGAGGGCGTCTCTCCCTTGGGCTTGTCGTAATCTGCTACGCCGATGACACTCTTATCATAGCCCAGGGGGCGACCTTTCAACAGGCGACGTGCCTGGGCACCACAGGAGTCTCCCTGGTGGTCTGGCGCATTGAGGCGCTGTGCTATGGGGAAAGACGGAGGCCCTTCTGGGCCTGATCCTTGACGGCAGAAGGCTCTTCAACGAGCACTTCCGACAGCTTGCTCCGAAGCTGATCGACACTGTTTCCACCCTCGGGTGTCTTTTGCCCAACTTGGGCGAAGTCAGTGTCGCAACGAGGCAGATAAACACGGGGGTTGTCCGGTCTATGGCACTTTATGGTGCACTGGTGTGGGTGGCGGCTCTGACCGTCCAGAATTGGGCGCGTCTCTGGCGGCCCCAGAGGACGCTGGCGGTTGGAGCCATACGCGGGTACTGCACCGTGTCGACTGAGGCGGCGTGCGCCTTGACCGGAATACCCCGTAGGATTTGGAGGCGGAAGTGCTCGCCGAAGTTTATCAGAGAGTGGCTGACTAGCGGGCGGAGAGCGGTTTTCGACCTCCACCCGAAGACGTGCGCGAGTGGCGCGAAGCCGCTCGCCGAACCAAGATGGTTCGTTGCTAGATCCGGCTGAATACTCCACGTGCTGCCTTAGCCGCCGTGGAGGCGCTCCAGCCCGTCATTCTCGTGTGGGCAGGGCGGCAGTACGGGACCTTTTCTTTCCGACTGACGCAGGTTCTCTCCGGGCATAGTTCTTTCCTGCACTCGGTCGCTAGGAGGGAATTGTGTCCCACCTGTCAATCATTACACGCTGGCAGTCTGCCCCGCATGGGTGACGTAGCGCCGGTCCCTCACTGCAGTCATCGGAGGAGATCTGTCGCTACCGGCCATGGAGCGAATGACAGAAGGTAGCGAAAGCCGTTTTACCGCCACCTTCTGCGAAGACGTCATCTCGCACGAACCAGGCGGCGGAGGCACGCACATCTGCGCCTCATGCCGCCTTGAGTGTGGCCGCGGGTTAACGTGACGGGTTTTCCCCTCCATCTGCATAAGTTGGCCATCCTACTCCTGGATTCTACTCAATATATAAAAGAAAAAAAAACTACCATTATTATCTACATATTGCTGCCATCTAATAGGAAGGTCATTTATACATTTGCGATAGAACTCTTGTGATTTAGATTCTACAAACTGTGTGAAAGCATTTTGTACTGCCTCCTGGAAAGAAAACTTTTTATCGCGTAGAAAATTGTCCAAATCACAAAAAAACTGGTAGCCCGTTGGAGCAAGGTCTGGCGAATACGGAGGGTGGCGAATGGTTTCTAATTGCAGTGTCTATAGAGTTAAAACAGTTTCTCGTCGTGATTTATGAGATCTCGTGTTATCATGGAGCAATAATGGTGAAGATCGATTCATGAGTCAGGGCTGTTTCACTGCAAGTTTTACTATCATTTTTCGAAGTTCGGCACAGTAGACATGTACCGATATTGTTTAACCAGATCGAATAGCGCTGTAGTGAATAACACCATGCTGAGACCACCAAACAGTTACCATTACCTTTTTATTGGTAAGCTTTGCTTTAAGACACTATTTCGGCGTTAGAGCTGGGGTCAGACATTGCATTTTTCGCTTACGGTTATCGTAGAGAATCCACTTCTCATCACATGTCACAATTAGATCCAATACTCCTTCAAATGAAGGAATATTGTGTTGCCTTGTTAAATCTGTATCGATTTAACAAAGCAACACAAGTTTCAACACGCGTTTCTTTCTGCAGATCAGTCATGAGGTATCACCCATTTTTCATATTTTATATTAGGTCTTTACTCTATGAAATTGCCTTTCTTCAGTACTGGTCATTTCAAATAAAATAAAAGTTTGTAATGGCTCTGTATTCTAAATTCAAATTAATTTTGTTTTAAAACCATGACATTCTATTTACAAACTCAGTCTTTTGTTTTTTGATTAGCGTTGTATTTTCATTACATTTGAACATTTTTCGTTATAATGGATACTTTAAAAATTCGTGTAATTATGGAATATGAGTTCCGTCGTGGCACCAACGCGACACAAACGGCACGTAACATCAAAAACGTTTACGGAGAAAACTGTACAAACGAAGGCACAACCCGTTATTGGTGTTCCCGGTTCCGTTCTGGAAATTTTGACTTAAAAAATGAAGCTCGTGGTCGTCCGGAGACTTTGATTAATAATAATTAATTAAAGGCGATTGTGGAAGTTAACGAAACTCAATCTACAGCTGAGCTAGCAGCAGCTTTTTATGTAGGCATCAAAACAATATTGATCCATTTGCGACAAATTGGCAAGGTAAACAAACTTGATAGATGGGTGCCCCCCGAACTTAACGATCGCTAGCGCAACGTACGCGTCGAGACCTGCCTTGCGCTGCTCAATAGGCAAAGAAATGAAGGAATTTTAAAATGAATTGTTACGTGCGACGAAAAATGGATTCTGTTCGACATTCGAAAGCGCTCAGCAAGTTGGTTAGACCCTGGTTCAGCACCAAAGCAATGCCCTAAACCAAAAATGGTGATGGTGACTGTTTGGTGGTCTAGTGCGGATGTGATTCACCTCAGCCTTTTACAAAACGGCATGAGCATTAATGCAGATGTGTACTGTGAAGAACTTTAGAGAATGATGGAGAAGCTTGCACATCTGCAACCAGCTTTGGTCAATCGGTCGTCCCCACTGCTCCTTCACGACAACGCGCGAACCCATACTGCTCAACACACAGTCTCAAAGCTGCAAGAGCTGGGGTTGGAAGCTCTCCCTCATCCGCCATACTCACCAGACCTTGCACCTACCGACTATTATTTTTTCCAAAATTTAGACACCTTTTTAGTGGGTAAAAAATTAAATTCCCGAGAGGCAGTACAAAATGCCTTTGAAGAGTTGGTTGCCTCCCGTCCAGCTGATTTTTACAAGCAGGGCATCAATGAACAGACAATGCATTGGTAAAGATGCGTCGATTGCATGGGTGATTACTTCGAATAACAGAAATAAAAAAGTTTGTTAAAATAGGTACTTTCACTTATTGCATACAAAACTGCACGGTTGGCCTAGTGGTTAAGGCGGTCGCCACGCCGTATGCGTATATGTCCGTTTCATATATGTTTGTAAAGTCCCCCGCGACACAGGAATTTATATTCCTAATGCGGGAGTTCTTTTAAAAAAAAAAAAGGCAATTTCATAGGTAAAGACCTATTATTTAATTGATACGTTACCTCCGTCGGTGCTGACGCAAATGAGTGAATATTGTTGGTAAGGTAACGTTAAACCATGCCGTTAATACCTGGGTAGTTTGCCTCGGATCAAGGGGTCGTTTGGCTTCCACCATCTCTTTCAATTCATTGTTGTTCCCATGTGTGTATGTCTTCCACGTGATTCCTTCTTCAAATTAAAATTTCCAGCACGAAAGCATTTAAACCAAAATCGCACAATGCGTTCATTAGCAGTCCCCTCTTCAAACGCAGTTTCTGCAGCGTAAGTTCCGCTTCAGAACTCGTATTCATAAATCACTCGAATTTTCGAAGTATCCATCTTTCATAACTAAGCTGTATAAAACAAACAACTGAAAGTCGAGAATCGAATGTTGCACATTTTTTAAAAGAAGAACCTCATAGGTACGATTTGAAAAAAGTTTCACTCAAAAATTTTAAACCATGAAGGTTCTATATCCTGGAATCCCGGTATGAAAAATAGCCCGGGATTTGCAATCTCTATGAACAATCGAACAAGACGGTTGAACTTCCAGATTTGGATGTAGAGATCCACGTCTGAGTGAGAGTGAGGTAATAAATAATTGTTGGGTGGAGTGATGCAAGTAAATAGATATGACCAAAAATACCATTTGGATCATAAAATATTGTTTCTACAATCTTATTATAATTATTAACGTATTAATAAAAATATTAAAAAGCTAAATTCTATGATCCGCCATATTATTAAAAATGCGAAAAATTTCGTTCAGATTAACTGATTTTCTTCTTTTTTTCGTAACGTCGAAAGTGAAAAAATATATGAAAACGAACCAAAAATATACAATATAATAAATATATATGAAAAACGACACGTGTGCGCTTGCGCGCGAACCATGTACGCTAGTTTTAGTTTAAAAGAGGATTCCCCGTACCATAGATTGCAATGTAGCCCATATTGCAATCTATGGGACGGGATATACCCTCTGCATCCTGTGATGCAGATATATTGTAATGAAATAGACCTGAAGTGGGAAGGTACTCCTTATTATTATTATAGTAATAATAAATAATAAGTGCTCAAACTTTATATGATAAAAGAATTTTTAATTGTTAAAATTGTAAAAACCTAAAATCAACAACCCGTTGCCACGACGACCCGACCTGCGCGCGCCGCTCGCTTTTCCATCGGCAAACTTCGCGGGCGCTGTCGTATATCGTCGTGCCAGGAGTGAGCAACAGAAACATAAAATTATATATTCTAAAATACAATATAAATATAGCTATGCTACAGACCCATCGCTTCATGTGATCGCGCTTCAATTAATGCCATCTATACCTACACAGAGCAAAGAATTATTATAATACTAGCTGACCCGGCGAACCTTGTACCGCCTTAGAATATTAATTCTTATTATGTTATTGTGTTTAGTTATTAACTGATAGTGACAAATCGACAGCAGCGGGCCCCGTCCGGTACCGCCACAACATTTAACATTTTAAATCTGTAATACAAAAGTAATAATTTAAATTACATACTGTAAAGGGCTATCATCATCAACAGCCTTTAACAGTCCACAGCTGGACATAGGCCTCTCCTTAGAAAGGTTTTGGTTTACTATACCACGCTGGCCAGACGGGTTAGTATAGGGTTGGTTTCAAGTTTTCCTTCTCTTTGCATTGATGTTGTTTTGCGTAGTTTATCCCTTAGTCGCCTTTTACGGCATCCGAGGGATGAATAGGGGTGGTGATACTCTGTTTTCTAAATCCATCACCACACGGATAGTAAAAACTATATTAATCTATATTAAATGAACAATGTATTTATGGTACTCAATTGGATAAGAATTACTAGGCATGCCTTTTATATTCTGTCGTTTCTATATTTCCCGGCAATTTTGAATTTGGAACTGTTCTATATTCGAATGTGTTTAAATTTTGAATCTCATAACAGTTAAAAGTATTAGGATTAGTGGTATTGTTTAAACAGAGCATCGATTGGAATCTGTCAAGTTACGTACGAAAATATGTTTTATCCACAAATTGTTATTCTGTGTCTGGGTCTTGTTTGTGTCCATTTCTTGTATATTTGTAAAGTCCCTCGCGATACAGGAATGTATTTCTAATGCGGGAGTTGTGTTTAATAATAAAATATTCAAATAGTTTTAGTTCTTGCACAAAATACATTTACTTTATGATCACTTTTTTAATATCTATCTTTATTACAATGTTTTTATTATAAGCACAATATTATCTCTCAATTTTAGAGTGTGCAGTTCTACCTGGCAGGCTACCGTGATGAAGGTAAAGAAGAGGTAGCCTTAATATTACAAACAAAGGAAGTGCGACAAATATTCGACATAGTAACTTGCGCGTAAGTTTACTCATTTACGACAGATTACTCTTTAACCCTCAGTCGATTGATTGCTAAGATTAAGGTGACCCTAGTAGGTCACTAAGGTTTCCAAGAAAATTTATTGATCTAGAGATACAAATTTGATTTTTTTATTTCATACTCAAATGAAAAACTGAAACTTTGTATTGTGGCTCTTAGTCGTTAGCATAATATCTATTATATCGAATTCACAATGAAGAATAATCATTTAATGTGTTTCGTCTTAGCAATACTCGGTGCCAATATAAATAAATATCTTTAGAAATGGTCTGCTGCAGTTAATAGTTGGTAGTTTCACAAACCTACTATTCTTCTTGAGTCATAAGTTTAGCGTGCGCTTAGAAGGCAGATGGAAATTTGTTGTTGGACAAAAGCGTGGACTTCTTGTATTTATATTCGGTCTACACAACTGTAATTCGGAACCTCCTCACGAGCCCGCAATCCACTGATTTCCTAAATGTTTTCACCATTTATTAGATAATTATGTTTCTCAGTTGCCATTTGGGCTATTTTGTGATAACTCAAATATTTTCAAAAATATTTACATTTTGTAAAAAAAAGACACTCAACTATCCCCATTACTCTAGACATATTTTTAATAAAAATAATAAATATCAATATCAATATCGATTTTCAATATCCCAACAGATATAGGTGTCACAAAAAATTCTGAAACAGTTGAAACCCCCAAGACCCTACGAGGAGGGATTTACAAGTTCAGTTATATTTTCAAACCGAATTTTATCAAAATCGGTTCAGTGGTTTAGGCGTGAAAGCGTAACAGAGAGACAGACAGACAGAGTTACTTTCGCATTTATAATATTAAGTTGGGATATTATGGCTTAATTGAGTGGAGTAACTAAATATTGGTCATCCACAATTTTAACTTTTAATAAAAAAAAACTTTAATTACAGGAAAAAATATATCCCGGATGGTGATGAACAATGTTTTCAAGATCTCACTTTAAAGACATCGGGATTGAAATCCGAGTGTAAACAAATTTATGCTCAACGTAATGTGTATGTATTTAATGTAAAGAAAAGGAAAATCGACGTAAAATACTTAAGTTTTCCCGTTGCCTGTGCTTGTAACATATCTTACAAGTTCTACGAGCTATCTAGACAGTAGTTTACTAAAATATTGTACTGTTACTTGAAATTTAAATAAAATATTGTGTATAAAACTCAACAAGTTAAATCAATCAAGGATTTCGGAGTGTAAAAATCACCACTCTAAGATTTCACCAGTTGCTCTTTAAAGTGGAATTTCTCGCAAGCGGATACCTCAATAAAAAAAGCGGCCCAGTACGAGTCAGACTCGGCCATCAAGAGTTCCGTATCAGCGAGTAACATCATATAAAAGTTCTTGTAACTTTCATCGATGTTTTTATACTAGTGTATTGACTGGATGAAAGGTAAATTGCGTGTTACGATTTATGACGTATTAAAAGAAAACTACTCACTAGATCTTGTTCAAACCAATTTTCGTTGGTAGTTTTTGCCATAGTAAAAAATATAAGGGGTCCCCATACTTGAAACGGAAACTCAAAAAAATTTTTTTTCATCAAACCCATACGTGTGGGGTATCTATAGATAGGTGTTACCATTACCATTAATGTATAACATATTTTTTTTTAGTTTTATCACTCTCTTATTTTAGAAGTTAGAGGGGGGGGGGGACACACATTTTGCCACTTTAGAAGTGTCTCTTTCGCAAACTATTCAATTATGAAAAAAATGATGTTAGAAACCTCAATATCATTTTTGAACACCTATCTATAGATACCCCACACGTATGGGTTTGATGAAAAAAAATTTTTTTGAGTTTCCGTTTCAAGTATGGGGACCCCTAAAATGTATTGTTTGTTTTCTATTTTTATATGAAAATCGTAATGCGGTTTACAGATTACATTTATTGACCAAGTTTCAACAGTATAGCTCTTATGGTTTCGGAAAAAAGTGGCTGTGACATACGAACGGACAGACAGACAGACAGACAGACATGACAAATCTATAAGTGTTCCGTTTTTTGCCATTTGGCTACGGAACCCTTAAAATCGTCTTAAAAACCCTTTACTGTTTTTAAAAGACCTATCTAATAATATCCCACACGATGGGGTAGTAGGTGTGTAAAAAAAAACATCACCACTTATGTGTAGGGGAGGTATCCCAACTAAAAATATTTTTCATAATTTTATTGTAGGACTTTGTCGACGTAATTACCAAACATATTCATGCAAAGTTTCATCTTTCTAGCACTTACCGTTTCGACGGTAAGTCGGGGACGGACGGACATGACGAATGTACAAGGGTTCCGAGTCATAAACTTCGGAACTCTAAGTCATGTTGCTTTAGGAAAAAGGTGTCGTTTCAATAATGTTAGCCTACATCCTCACGAAATACTTCGGCGTTAATCTAATATAACACTTCTAAAACTGAAAAAAACTGAAAAAATAATAATATCGAAGGCTCACAGGGCTTAAAGGCTCGTGGCGCATGTAACACATTGCCAAGTAACTATCATATCCAGGTCAATCTATGATAGTTGGATCATATTTATACTGATCTGATTGGACGAAATGTGGATCTGTACTAATATTATAAATTAGAAAATAATTCTTTCTGTCTGTCTCTTGCGCTTTCACGGCTAAACCACTGCACCATTTTTTTTGAATCGACCACTCCAAAGAAACGTTCACAAAGAACACCCAAACTCAGAATAACAATTTGAGAATCACTCCAAATGTTATCCCATGTAGGTGTTGCAGCTACAACACTTGGCGTAGTAGAACGCGGCGTGGCAACTTGAATTTGAATTTTATTTCTGATAATGGGGATATTCATCTTTTTACCGCGATATTTGATATACTTGCGGGTAAAATCGCGGGAAAATGTTAGTTCTTAAGATATTGAGAGCTCCATAGAGAGTTTCATATCTCGAAATATCTTTGGTAATCGAAATGAATAGTTCAAGTCCTAAAAAATCTGACAGTCTTTCTACGAAAATTTAGGGCGGTAGGAAAACTTTTTTTTTTACCTACAGTTGTAGCAATGATTTGCGTTTGATTGTCATCACCCCCTGTTGATTGGCAAGGTGCTTGATTTTATATTTTTTTTCTTTATGAATTTATTTATTGAAAATCAACAGCGATACTTGTAATATAAAAACATACACAGATAGTATGGCCAATAACAGGTTGTCCTGGTTAACTAAAAACTGTGTATCCAGCACGTATTGGCCAAGAACTCGTCGCTCACCCTACGGGTGGTCGTAAGTTCTGGCGACTTGCCAAAACTGTGCAGGCTAACCACTGCCGGCCCTCACTACCACCGCTGAAATATTCAGATGGAACACTGGCCCACCAGCTACAGGAGAAAGCGCAACAGCTTGTTGATCTCTTTGCGGCGAACTCCCGAATCGATGACCGTGGCATGGATCCGCCTACTATTCCACCGTGTGACTCTACAATGCGGGATATTCGTATCCGGCAAAAGGATGTCCTTGTGGTGCTGCGGTCACTCGACGTCCGGAAAGCCAGTGGACCTGATGGTATTCCGGCGATAGTACTAAAGAACTGTGTGTACTACCGCTTATCGTATTCCTCAGGGATTGTCCTGGAGGTCTAGAGAGAGGCAAATGTTCAACCCATCCCTGAGAAAGGCGATCGCTCCAACCCGCCCAATTACTGACCTATAGCTGTCACCTCCATTCTATGCAAGGTGTTTGAGCGGATTATATCAACAACCAATTAGTCCGTTACCTAGAGGATCACTCATTGTTAAATGATCGGCAATATGGCTTCAGACCGAACCGATCCACAGGTGATCTTCTAGCGTGCATGACACACCTTTGGGGTGAGGCTATGGATAGGCATGGGGAGTCTCTGGCCATCAGTCTCGATATGGCCAAGGCCTTCGATAGGCTCTGGCACCGTTCGCTCCTCTCCAAGCTTCCGGCATTCGGCCTGCCTCCCAAACTCTGCAGCTGGATCTTTTGCGACGGCGCGGCCTCCAACTTTCAGCAGATAAATGCTGGTGTACCTCAGGGCTCCGTCTTGTCGCCTACATTGTTTCTTCTGCATATCAATGACATGTTAGCCCTCGGCAACATACATTGCTATGCAGACGACAGCACAGTTCATGGTCGATATTTGAAACCCTACTGCTAAGGCGGCTGATATTGAGGAAAAGCGAAGGGAGCTTGTCGCTGAGCTCGACCTGGTTCTGAGCCGTATTTCTCAATGGGGTAAAGAGAATTTGGTCGAGTTCAACGCCAAGAAAACACAGGTGTGCGCGCTCACTACAAAAAAGTCTCCATTCCTTCCTCTCCCCACTTTTCAGAATACTCAACTGCCACTACAGGACAAGCTCGGTATCCTGGGCTTGAATATTTGCCGGGATCTCAACCGACGGGAGTACATTGAGAGCGTCACCAAGACGGCCTCGCGGAAGCTAGGTGTGCTCAACAAGATGAGACGGTTCTTCACGCCGGAGCATCTGTGTCTTCTCTACAAGACCCAAGTTCGTTCCTGCATGGAGTATTGTTCTCACCTCTGCGATGGATCTACGCAGTACTTGCTTGACGCTCTCGACCGGTTGTAGCGGCGAGCAGACCGCATTATAAATAGTCCCAAAACCACCGAGTTCTTTGAGCCTCTGCAGTTACGGAGAGACATCGCCTCTATGGCGGTCCTCTATCGCCTTTACCATGGAGAGTGTTCTGAAGAGCTCTTCCAACTGATCCCTCCTTCTACCTTCCTTTACAGGACAACACGTGCTGGACTCAGAAGTCACCGCTTTAGAGTGTCTTATACGCACCAGAACAAAATGGTTCGGCTTTTCTTTCCTATGCCGAGCAGTCAAAGACTGGAACTCACTACCAGCTCACGTGTTTCCTTCCCACTATGATCCGGGGTCCTTTAAGCGGGGCGTGAAAAAACATCTCACTAAGCTGCCATAGTGTGGGCCGCCATACATTATTGTCTGCATTCGCAGCAAGTGTGGTAGCCCTCACTCTTGGATTCTGCTCACGCTTTCCATCAGGCAGGGTAGATTCACTTTGGATGGCTTCATATATAAAAAAAAATGTGAATGGAAACATGCGACATTACATAGATGTGTGACTGATTAGTCTAGATAAATTGAATAGACAGTGTGAATGATTAACTGTGTCAGTTATCATTTAAACTGTCTTCTCAAAGCTTTAGAAATTTTGAGATTTGAACAATTGATTGATTGGAGCATAAGATCTTCTTATGCTCCAATCAATAAATTGTTCAAATCTGTGGATCCACCTCATAGAACGAAATGTTATAAGTACGCGAAATACGTGTAAATACACAGTTAATTGCTTAGTTACATGACGGGGTACATGAAGCAGGGTATAAGTTGGGTGCGAAGTGATGAAGTGTTGAATATTATTTGTGAGACCAATTTGGCACAATCAATGTTTCTATGTACAACATCATCCAATGAATCATCATCATCAACAACAGCCTTTAACAGTCCACTGCTGGACATAGGCCTCTCCTTTGAAAGGAGGTTTTGGCCTACTATACCACGCTGGCCAGACGGGTTGGTATAGGGTTGGTTTCAAGTTTTCCTTCTCTTGGCAGTGATGTTCATGATTGATCAAAGAATCAACATACACTATCATAACACACGAACAAAGAATCAACATACCATGTTCTTTACAACTTTGACGGTAGGCTATGTCTGGTTTTCATAAATAATAAATTAGATAATAAGGAGAGCAAATAGGGCCACCATATTCAAGTGAATAATCTCCTTTCTAAGGAGAGGCCTATGTCCAGCAGTGGTCTGTTAAAGGCTCTTGATGATTTGAGTGATGCACGTAAGCAAAATAAAGAAATTTCAAAGACAAAGAAGAGTTTTTGTATGCTTTAGAGCAAACAGTATCAATATGCTCAGAAAGAAAGAGTGTACTATTAAATGTGATCCAGAGATGATCAAAGTGATCCAAAGTAGTAGAAGTACATCACCGACCCTTTTTATTTGGGTGCCGTTAAAGTTGTATGAATAGTGTAACGTTGTTTATTTTTTGCGACTGTAAGTGACACATTTTGGCATATATTAAAATTTACAGAAATTTTATCATTGACATAGTACTCATTAGGTCAGCTTGAAGTGCCTAACAATCGCAAAGGGACCTAATCTTTATTTTTATTTTTATCATTATCACATAATGTATTTATGTGTTTAGAGTTGCTGATGGTTTTAGTGATATAGCACCAGTATCGGAGACTTAAGGGGGGTAAAATACAGGGATTTTAATCGACAAATCACTATCCCAATTTTCTCTCGGCCCCTCCATACTAGAATGGCAGCCATTTTGTACTTCGTAGCTCAGGCGCCTGCACTGATGTAATCATTGCTATCGATGTAGACGTCTTAGGAAGACAAAAGAAGAGTCATTTGAAAGCTTACAATGCAGAAAAACAATTTATAATACATTTTATTCAATATATTTTTGACAAAATAACAAAAGTACTAATAAAATAAAAAATACATTTTTTTAGTTTTTTATTTTTCATGAAAACTTACCCTGTCAAGCAATTTTTTTAATTGTTTTCTCATAAAAAAGGATATTTTAATTCAAATAAATCTTACATCAAAGCCATAAATATGACCCTTAAAAATTTAAATAAATAACACAATATGTCGAACAATAGACTCCAGGGACCCCAGATTTCATGTATAACTCCATGTGTTGCAAGTCTTCAGACAGCTGTTCTTTTCTAAAAGAGACCAGTATACGGTTTGAGTGAGACCTACATTTGGTTCTACTCTGATTAGGACGCACTGACAGGTAGTCGTCCCTCGCCTGGCGTTGTGATTACATTCTTGTCTGCCGAAGTACTGGGCGTTGTTATTTTTAACCTCAGCTTCGTGTTATGGACTGGCCTCATTAACTTGAGATCGTTCGCATAAAGGTATGGTTTGCTATTTTTGAGGCAAGAGGTTACGTCCTTTATGAAAATATTTAAAAATATAGTTCCTTAGTGGAAACCTTGAGGAACCCCAGATAAATCAGCAAAAAGATCCGATTCATATCCACTGACTATTACTTTTGATGGATGTGCGGTCGCGTAAGTATGACGAGCACCATTTGTGAAAAGTACCAGCGAAACCAGGCTGCAATAACTTCTGTAATAAGATACTGTGAGTAACCTTATGGAAAGCTATCGAGAGGTATGTATTAATAACGTCAACGGGAGTGCGATCATCTAAATAACGGGATATGTCATCATCAAAATCCACAAGTTTGGTGCAGCTTGAGCGAGCAAATACAAATGCATGTTGAGAGTCTGCGAGAACCGTCGTAATATGCCATGATACGTATGGACATAAAGATTCTAGTAACTTGGCGAAAAGTAAATGGCCGACCATTGTATAATTGTACTCCAATACAAAAGATGGTACTCCAAATACGCTATATAAGAATTCGCCAGACTTTGCTCAAACAGACTACCATTTTTTCGTGATTTGGACAATTTTCTACGAAAAAAAAAGTTTTCTTCCCAATAGAGACAAACTATGTGAAAGCATTTTGTACTGAATCTAGATCACTAGAGTTCTATCGCAACGGCATAAATGACCTTCCAATTATACGGCAGCAATGTATTGATAATAACGGTAGATATTTTGATAAATGAAAAAAAAAATACAGTTTACATTTTTCAGTACAAATCGGCAATTCCATACTTTATATTAAGGGCGGCCAAACCGTCTTACTTATCATACAAACGCTCGTACGTGATTATGGCGTTATAACAGATCTTTCGTTGAAACTTTTGAACCAATAGGTATATTGTGCACTATATCTAGGTTTCTATCAAAATGTTCCCGCCACTGCGGGACGTCTGCGAAACGGACCGCTTGTCAAACTGACAGGGAGTTTGAGACTTGAACTAAAACTTATGAAGAAAAAACGGGGGGCGGGGGACGAGTCGAGCGGGGTCGGGCGGGATAAAACGGGGAAGTTGAATGACAAACGCCGAGCGACGTAGATTTCAAATAAACGCATAATAACGCACTTTTATAATATACTAATATTTTGTGAGTAGGTATGCATGTATGTGTGCATGTAAGTTTGCTGCTCTTTCACGCAAAAACTACTAAATGGATTTGGATAAAACTTTACAGTAATAACTGTTTAATATAGCTTATATATCAGAATAACAAATAGGTTACTTTTTACTGCAATAATATAAATACAAAAAGGAAAAACTAGGTGATTATAAAAATACATAAATCGTAAATGTAAAATGTATCATTTTATATCTCCTGTCAAAACTTCACAGGTTGCTATGCTTATCACACTTCCATGGCAACCCGTGAAGTTTTGACAGGAGATAAACAGTGAATAATTATCATTAATGGCTTACCGGCCGACAGTTAGCGGCCGGCCGCTCCCGAGGGAGTGGCGCAAGTTACCTAATGCCAACCAATCGCTCAGAACCTTTCTCTCTCTTTTCGCATTGCCTCTTTTTCTAAGAATGCACTTCATGAAACAACAAGCTTTTCAACTATACTCGCGTTGTCAAAAGACGAACCGGGAAGGGCCCCCTTAACCCCTAATATATTACGCTGTCTAGTACGCTGTTGCGTAGACAGCGTAGTCAATGTAGTCAATGCGAACTCATTGTCGTCTTAAAACATTTTTTTTTTCAACCCAAGTGTGCCTTACTCGTTTGATTAATGATTTTTATTTGTGAGTTACTGTACCAGACGGGATATTTATGAGTGCCTGGTCTAGAACACATTAGTACAAACTTATCAATACCTATTTGTACCTGCTTGTAAAAGGTGTCAACAGACTCATTAACGGATTACCATATTTGCTACCAATTCATTTCATTATATAAACTGTTTAATGCTATGAAATTGGTTGTACGGTAATTTCACTTGGGAGAACATAATTCTGTAAGCGGTGTGATTGATAAATCTAGAACTTAGAAATTAATTACAAGATGAGTTGGGTCAGGCTTCGATAGAGGATGCAAATATTTGTTTATCTTGAGGGGTAAGTTACAGAAGCGATTTACGGATTTAGAGTTAGGAAATAATCATTTGAAGAAAATGATGTAGTTCCATATACATGAATAAATTGTTGAAAGATTTTGTTTTTATCATTGACCTTAAGCCGGGTTGTAGCGATATGCGAGGGGACGGCGTTGGTGTGTGCCGGAAGCCGTCTAAGAGAGGGTTGTCGTACAGAGACGGTGCCCGCATCAGGAGCTGGCAGGCGCTGGGGTAGTCCAGAAGGAGATCTGACCCTGGACTTCTCCTTCTCCTAAACGGAGAAGCGCGGAGAGGGCACACTGTGTGGTTTTTAGTGGGTTCAAGTCCGACATACCACCCCGCCGTAACCCCCGGTGGGGTGACGGTCCATGAGCATTTTCCACACATAAAAAAAATTGTATCGATATGTACAAGTAGGTAAGTAATTTAATGAAAGTAGTCGTTTTTCCGTTGCTACCGGTTTGAAATCATAACGATTTTAATTCACTTAAAAAAAGGGGTATCGACTGAGACCGATGTACTACTAGATTTGACTCAGGTGGTTCCAAGTAATCCCGACAACAAAATCAAATGTCAAGGTATATTTGAAGACTTATCGAAGGTGGTGACGGTGTCTGTTTTCTTACTTATCTCAAAATTACAACACATAAAACCACTGTACATAAACATAAACCACTTTACATAAACCTGTAATTTGAGGTTCAATAATTCATTGATTATTATTACAGTGTATAGGAGTCCTAGGAAATGCACAACATTAGGACTTTGTACTGTATTTTACAGTATGTGGAAATTACCCCATTTGTTTAATTAATTTACTCGTACACAGTTACTGACTATTAGCGGGAATTAATTACAATCCCAGAGATTGATTAAAATAATGACGTATTTTACACTTCTGACTTCTGGTAACATACATAAACTGAGATAATTAAATGAGGATAATTATAAATTAACTTATGTTACTTACATAGGTATAAATATATGTATATATTATTTATCGTAAAATAATTCGTATGTATAAATTTTATAAAATTAGCATAGATTCCGAATAGTTATTTCTATATTTTGGTATCACAATCTGGATAGGTAAAGCTTGATCAGCAGTCCATTAAACAATAGGCAACTGACAAGAAACCAATAACAAAACTATTGTACATTTAAGAAGAAGAAGTAAAATAATACTAATATAATACTCGAGTTAATATGAGATCAATGTAGACAGCAATCAAAAGAACAGGAAGTGGACAGAACCTATTTTTACTTGTAGGAGTTTCTACCGGATGGTGCAACGTGATGGTGAACGTGGACATTGAAATAACTTAACTTTGATTCGTTCTCTGCGCCTGTTATAGGAGGGCTCCGGGAACATATGTTATTAAGATATTCGGACTCCGTCGACCACCTGCCCGCACTGCCGCGGGCACAGGGTAAACCAGTTGGGTAAGCTCTCGTACGTAGATGTCGCCTCGCCTTGGCCACTGAATGACGAATGGAGGGTAAAACCCGTCCAGTCTGGCACTTCAGCGGTGAATTGGGTCTGAGTGGAGGTCGTCCTCCCGGACCTTTTCTATCGCCTGCTGGTTGACGTAGTGGTTTGAGTGGTCACCACTGTGCTGTGCCAAGTGCTGTGCGTTCAAATCCCATATGGGACAATACTTTATGATATCCAGAAATTGTTGTTTTGAATGTGCATGTGGTTTGTATGTTTGTCAAGTCCCCCGCGTCACAGAATGTTTATTCGTGATACAGGATTATTTAAAAAAAATAAAATGGCAAAAATGAGGTCTTCGTAAAAAGTTACGAGCGCGGTTAAAAACCTGTCGTTACCGGCCATGGAGCGTATGACGGCCGGTAGTGACAGACCTTCTCCAATGTTTTCTTTTTTTTTTATATGAGCTGCCAAAATGACTCTGCCCTGCCTGATGGAAAGCATGAAAAGAATCCAGAAGTGGAAGCTACCATCCTCACTGCATCAACGTACAGTGCAGTATGGTGACACACACTATGGCGGCCTAGCAAGATGCTTTTTCACGCCCCGCTTGAAGGACCCGGGGTCATAGAATTGAGGAAACACTTGCGCTGGTAGAGAGTTCCAGGTTTTAACTGCTCGGCATAGAAAGGAAGAGCCGAACCGTTTAGTTTGAGAGCGTATGTCAACCACTCTAAAGCGGTGGCCTCCGAGACCAGCACGTGTTATCCTGTATAGGAAAGGGGAAGGGGGGACCAGTTGGAACAACTCTTCAGAACACTCTTCATGATGTAAGCGATAGAGGACTGCCATGGAGGCAACATTTCTTCACAGCTGCAGGGGCTCAAGGGACTCTGTGACTTCGTTACTGTCGGTAATGCGGACTGCTCGCCGCTGTAACCGATCGAGAGCGTTAAACATGATGAAATGAGACTCACACCGATGTACCATACAGCGATTTGAGCAGACAATCCAGACATGAATTAAACCTTATACCAACCTGGTTCTATTTATCTAAAGTAGGCCTCATTTCTAAGTGTAATGAATATTTTAAGAGATAAAATCATATTTCATACTTTTTACGATACTTTAAACTCGGAGTGAAATACCGTCTCGCTCTATTGACCACACCACTTTGTTTTAAGCTAATTTGGCCTCGCCCTCCAAATGGTCACGGAACTGGACATCGCTCGATATGCCGATAACAAGAATTTCGATATTGGCAAAGGCCGTTAGGGGAGTGCTCTCAAAATGAGGTGATACGACAAACGGCAATTTTTTAGCTGTGAACGCGTAAACCTATGTCTTTGTGGAGTTAAATTGGACCAAATTAAGTCGACCCCATTTTGAAACTTTTTCCAGGGAAGTCTCAATTTCAGACACAAGTCTATTTCGGCTCTCACTGACCTTTTCCCGAGAAATGTTTACACGGCCAGTATAAAGGGCATCACCCGTGCTATCATCTGCATAGCAATGAATGCATCTTATTTGACAGTGTAGGCAAAAGCCTTGAGGGACACCACCAACATTCACAGACAAGGATTCCGAGCATGCATCGTCGACTACGACTGTTATGCTCCTGTCTGTTAGAAAACTAGCGACCCATTTGCATAAAATCCCAAGGAAGCCCATAACTAGGTAACTTCGAAAGAAGTGCTTTGTGCCAGACTCGACTAAAGGCTTTCGCTATGTCCAAACTAACTACTAACGCCTCTCTCTTGCTCTCGATTGCCTGTGCCCAACGATGAGTCAGGTAAACCAGAAGATCACCTGACGAGCGGCCCTTGCGGAAACCGTACTGTTGGTCACTAAGCAGCTGGTGCTCCTCCAGGTACCGAAGGAGCTGGCAAGTGATAATGGACTCCATTATCTTCGAGAACAAGGGCTATGAGCCTATAGTTGGACGGATTTGAGCGGTCACCTTTTTTAGGGATCGGGTGCAGCAAAGCTGTCTTCCAACAGCACACCTCCTCAACACAATAGGAGGAATTCCATCGGGCCGACTCGACTTATTTGTATCGATGGAAAAAAGTGCTTTACGCACTGAGCTTTGATGGAACTGTATACTCGGCATGCAGCTCTCGTACCGCGGTATGGTCGGCGGCAAGTTTCCCTCGTCATCCAACGTTGAGTTGGACGCAAAGAGTTTACCCAGAAGATCGGCTTTCTCTTTTGCGTCATGGGCCAACGAATCATTTTCCTTGCGTAGAGGAGGAAAAGAAGGCGATATCTTACAAAAATGAACAAAAATACTGCTTACAAAGGACAATGCCCACTCTCCATACTGCCTTCGGCCTGGAAGTGGACAGTCAAAAATCGTACTACCTGTTTCTGCATTAGATAAATGAGTGTTTAACCAAAAATCTGTGATTGATTAGAGTTCTGCCACATTAATAATTTTTTTAAATTACTTTTTTAACCTCAAAAACAACAATTCAGATAAGCTTTTACTGATGTATTTTAGTTGTAGTACAGCGCTGTTTGGTTGTTTTGACTAAAAAAGAATGGATAGTAAGGGAATGATGGCTAAGAACAATAAATAAAACGCGGTTTTCAGTTGTCTTCTATATAATGAATGACAATAGATTAGTAAGTGTTTCAGATTACAATGCACAGTTGTAAGAAAAGGGTTAAGGGTTATTGACATTTTTTTTGACTTATTACAAAGGAAGTTGATTAACCTTTTATCTATTAGGGCCGCAGCACACTAGCTACTTTTAGCATTGAAGATCGGCGACTAGTCGCTTTTTAGAAGCTAATTACGGAGACCGAACGCTCCAAACCGCACACTTAAAAACGCCAAATGCGGAGATTGAGTCGCTTTTTAGAAACGCGACACAGCAGCTGAACGCTACTCTCCACACACATTCGGATGCCGGTAGCATCGATTTGGCGTCTGCCGAACTCTCTTATTTTTTAAAGCCACAGATTACAGAATACTGCAATATTATTGCAAATCACAAACATAAGTAATCAAAGTTACAAATCGGAAAATTATAGACAAGACTACAACCAACACGTTCCAGGCATCTGTGCAGTCGCTAAAACGCACGTTTTCGATATCGCGTTTGAATGCAGAAAGTCGCGAATGATGAAGCAAAGCCGCTAAAACGCGATGCAGCATCTATGCAGTCGCAAAATCGCCTATCGTCCTGTGTGTAGTGTGCTGTGGCCCTTACACGTTTATAGTTCAGGATATAGGACATTAGAACATCTTTTTAAACATATATTTTGAATAAGTTTCTTGAAACACCTTAAGTATGATCTATAAACTATATTTTAATACACAATAATCATCTAACAACTAATTGATACTCTATTGTGCTGTCCACGAGTTCCAAAATTAGGCCAAAAATGGGCATTGTTGTTTAGTAAAGTTGAGATAGATAACGAAATTAAACTAGTTTAACTCGTTAAATACAACACATTAGGATACTTTAATACTGAATGAACGAGATAATCAACGCTGAATATACTGCATCATGCTGAAAACGAAACTCCTTTACTCTATTCTCAGCAATTAGTTTTATTTCTCTTAATTAGCAATTCTCACATATTGGTGTTGTGTGCTCGCGGCATATCTTTTTTAAGCATAATTTACAAACCATTTTTGTTTTCCGATCCTTCTTTCATTCATAAACTGCACGCCGAGAAGCAGATATGGGTGGACGGGGCTTGGATGAGTTAACGTTGCCAGACGTATTTTTAACCGACTTCAAAAAAAAGGAGGAGGTTCTTAATTCGTCGGAATATTTTTTTATTTTTTTTATGTATGTTCGGCGATAATTTCGTCGTTTAAGAACCGATTTCAAAACTTCTTTTTGCATTGGAATGGGCGTAGCTTACAGGTGGTTTTATCGTCCCCATATCGGGATCTGATAATGGGATCCCTAGGAAATCGAGGGAACTACTCAAATATCAGGCACAATTTTCACGATTTGGGTACTCGCCGTACTTAAAATGTACAAGGAGCGGCCTTATTACCAAAAGCAATTTCTTCCAGCCTACCTTAGGATGGATCAAAATGTTATACTATTAGTGTACTTTAATTGAGTCCTCAATTAAGATGAATAAAATTCCTGTACCATTTTCTTGAATCTATTCAATGTTTGCGTTTGCCTGATGTTAAGAGGCAGTGCATTCTACAGCACACAGCTTCAAGATTGAATTAGTGGTCATAAAATTTTATGTGTGTGTGTATTTAAAAATGTATTTTATATGAATTTATTAGTACAGCCACGCTGATTTCAGCATAAATGCGGCAGGACTGCTTCAATTAGGGCAATACTACCATTATTTTTTTCTTTCGTGCGGAAATCCCCACGAAAGCCAGGAGTGCGGGGCTATGTCGGACTCGAACCGACTAAAACCGAACGCCGTCTTGGGTGCTATGAGTCGAAGAACCAGGTATACAGAAATTATACAGAAATATACAGAAATTATACAGAAATATACAGAAATTATACAGACATATACAGAAATTATACAGAAATATACAGAAATTATACAGAAATATACAGAAATTATACAGAAATATACAGAAATTATACAGAAATATACAGAAATTATACAGAAATATACAGAAATTATACAGAAATATACAGAAATTATACAGAAATATACAGAAATTATACAGAAATATACAGAAATTATACAGAAATATACAGAAATTATACAGAAATGAAGTACGTTAATTCATAGTGCTGTAACAAAGCCTCATTTTGTGTTTCGTTAAAATTAATGATAAAGTCGTATTAATTTGATATTCAATACTAATTACTTGCTGTCATAGATTGGACTTGTGTAATGAATAAATAACCTGTTATTCGATGTAATACACTCAAGACGTAAACATTGATATTGCATGTTAAGTGCAACGGGAAAATATAATTTTATTATGACGTATTTAAAGCCCAACTGTAGTTATAAACATTTTATTATCGTAGTCAGTAGGTAGTAACAATTTTGAACCACAGTTGTCTTCGAGTTCGTAGAAAACGGCGAACCACAGTCTAGGAGATCGACGGAGCACGGCGGAAATATGGAGCTGCCGTAAAGCTCAACGATACAATAGATACACTCTTCACCAAGGATCCAGGATAGTCACCCGATCCCTCCGTCCCACTTGGACCGACAAATCTGGTCCGACGTGTTAGAGGTAGACCAGTACCCTGAGTGCGCGGTGTAGCAAGTATGCTGCAGCGTCTGGTGCTCAATCTTGGTGGACCAAGGGAAGAAGTTCGCTGCCTCTACATAGGTGTCACGCGATCCACGGTCCCGTCTGGAGCGCCCGTCTGGACTGATTACGTGGCGAGTGCCTCCCGCTGTCAGGCCCTAGTTAGGAGCCTGCAGCTGTTGATGGCCATACGAATCGTGCTATATTACCTGCTTGACTGTCTCGTTGGTCTAGTGGTTAAATCAAATCATATCATTTATTCTGCCATTAGGTAACATGAACACTTTTGCAAGTAATACTTTTTTTTGAGCAGATGAGTTCGGCCTTTCCTAACTGGACTAGCCCTGAGAAGACAGGACGAAACAAACTCAGGGATCACAGTCTCTTTTAAAGTCCAGACAATATTCTTATGCGACGCGATGCGTTAGCGTATGCGACTGCTGATCAAGAGGTTTCGGGTTCGATTCCCGGGTCGGAACAAATGTTTGTGTGATCCGCAAATATTTGTTTCGGAGATGGGTATTTTCTATGTATAATATGTATGTATTTACAAAAAAAAAGTATGTTTATGTATTTATATCAGTTGTCTAGTTACCCATAATACAAGCTCTGCTTAGTTTGGAGACTAGATGGCGTTGTGTAAAATAGCTTTGCTAGTTCAGGAGTTATATAGGTTAACTTTAAACGAAAATTACGAATAGTAAGTAAACATAACAATTTTCTATTGGACACGCTTTCAATACATTGTCTAGATCATTTTAACTTTTATTCAATAACACCGTTTTACTGCAAAACTCCTATAGCCACCTTCCAGCTTCAGCGTCAAATCGGTTCCATGTCATTGTAATGGATTGTCACGCAATATACATACATGAGTTAATCTGAAATTCCAGCTCAATCCAAAACCAAAAAGTGGGTCAAATATCATTTACTATATTTGACCCAAACAAATAAATAAACAAACAAGGCAAACTAACTAAAATCGTTTACAAACACATAGTAAGTGCCTGAACAATTATGAATTGCCGGTTTCCTTGGAATCCCTGATGACATTGAAACCTACTGGAAGCTACACCGAAGCCAATGCGAGAACCGTTCATTAACGCCTAAAATATCGCTGAACACACATATAAAAATTGCCCAAGTGCATGTCAGGCCACGCATAGAATAGGGTTCCATAGTCACCCATAACTCATTTCCAATAGACAATTGTTATGTTGACTTATTATTTCTTTATTTTCATACGAAGTTTTCCGAGTGAATTCTACAATTTAGGCCCCCGTGCCTCCTAAAATAAAAAAGTCAAAACTGCTGTAGTTTTCCTTAAAAGTTTAATATATATGCTACTATCATGAATGTTTCAGAGTTTTTTAAACAGCCGTTTAACTTTTAGAGGGGGGTGATGCCCTGTTTTTAGAAAACAAACGCGAAAACATTTCAGTAGGCCTTTGGAGGCTGCTTTCCTTCTGGACCAACCTAGGCTGGCTGGAGTAAATGGGAAAAATTCTTCACGCACAATGGTCCAATAGCTAGGACTAAGTGCGGAATCCGCCCCGGAAAACTAAAACTTAAACAAAAAACTTGAATAACTCATAAACCTACCTACCTACCTACCTAACTCAGATACCTAAATCAAAAAATGGTTTTAGAAACCTCACAATGTTTTTACAAGATCTATCTAATGATACTCCACACGATGTGGTAGACGCAAGAAAAAAAATCCCCACTTTACACGTAGGGGAAGTACCTCAATTAAAAAAAAATTCATAAATTTAATGTAGCACTTCTTCCACGTTATTACAACATATAGTTTGGTCAGTAGGTTAAGGATGGACGGAATCGAAAAGGTTCCAAGTCATGAACTACGGATCCCTGCAAAGGTGGCGAAAAATTGAAAGACTCCTCCTTTTTTGAAGTCATTTAAAAATTATCTCATAACAACTTGTAAAGACCAATCTTACCAATGCGCCTATGACAACTGGACTTTTTGTTCTAATCAATCGGGAAATAACCTTTACCTTAGAAGAAATCTCAGCAAAGCTGCAACTGTTCTCTCCTATGAATATAAGACATCACGGGGAATTCCCATAAATTATAACAATAAATTCACTGCAAGTATTGCTAAAGGAAAAAATATATGAAAGGAAAAAAACATGTTTAAGGGTTGCCTTAAAACTATTTATGAGCTAGGGAGACTTACAAATAAAACAGTTGAAAGTTTTAGTCCTCAAATAATCATGAAATTTCACATAACACATGAAACCATTAAGTTATTAGATATCAATCAAAAACCTTTCGTTTCGTAATAGAATACTGTTTGGCAGTTATAATATTTTCATAAAGTATTTTTTAATCTTCGGGTCAAAACAAAAGAAGAAGTAAGCAACTACTAACACACACATACGTAATACTAGTGTTAAATATTTTTACGTTGTTGTCACAAGGTAAGAGAGCACGCTGATTTCAGCACGAACGGGCTGGCACGACAGGCGCGGTATTACCCTCTCACAGAAAACTAAATTGACAACATTTGTACTGCAGTTTTACGTTTATGGATGATAGACCGGAGGTCCTTAATGCAGAAGCATCTCAGTAAGCCGCCATAGTGTTGGTCAAAATTGTCTGTACTTACGATGAGGACTATGACCCTTACTCTTGAATTCTACTCATGCTCTCCATCAGGCAGAGTAGAGTCACTTTGCTAGGCTTACACATATAAATAAACAAAATGCTTAAGGCTAACAAAGACCAAAGGCTTTATAATAAGGCACTCGCATTTGGTGGCAACGCACCTGACTCGCTGGAGTTATAAGTATCCATGGACGACGGTAGTCCCTCTCAGATAAGCCGTTTCATCGATTGGTATTATTTTTTGCCATCACACACATAATTGTCTAGTCTCCAAGGAAGCAGAGCTAGTTCAGTAATAGTAGTAGTAGTTTAGTACAACTAAGAGTACAGTAAATACAACTGATGTAAATAAATATATAGCTTTGAAAATAGACATACAAATTAATTAGAAAAACATTCAAATTCCGAAACAAATATTTGCAGATTGTACAAATATTTGATCCGACCCTAGAATCGAACCTAAGACCTGATTATAATTATATTACAACATAATATTGCTTTCTCATTCAATAACAAACCCGCGTCTAAAATTATCCTTACTTTTTAAGTGCTCATGATTCTATTTGTCTAGAAGGTACTTAAGAGCGCCTTCACACTAGCGTTTGTCCAGCGTAGGCGTTCGATAAACGTATGCGCAGCGCAGACGCCGCGACGACGAGGCGCAGGCGTCGCGTTGTCGCGGCGTTGCGGAAGGTTAAATGAATACGCTGCGTTAGCGCCGCAGGTGCGCGACGCATGCGCCGCGTTACTGCGGAGTCATGTACATTCCTGTTCACATTAGACATCGCCCCGCCACCCGCACCCGCGCGCCTCTGTGCACCCCTTGATTTGTTCATTCGTAGTCAAGCGCCTGAACTAGTAGGTACAATTTGAAATGAGTTCAACAACAGAAAGTGGTTTTGACATCGAAATGTTTATTCATGCCATACTAGAAAAATATTTTGAATCATTTTTTATGTGTTTACAATAAAGTACAAAATAATCACTTTCACTTAACCGTGCACTCCTTAATGGGCTCTCCCACATCCTTTTATTTATTTTTTGCACGTTTTCGTAATAATTTTTTTTAACAGCAAAGTCAACAATAGAGTTTCCTCGTCAGAATCCATTTTGTTAATGATATTCCCGAAACGACAACACAATTGTGTGACGTCTGCGCCGCGTTAGCGCAGCGTTCAATTGACTCCAGAAGAAATGCCGCGACAACGCGTCATTCCGTCTGCGCTGCTCATACGTTTTTCGAACGCCTACGCTGGACAAACGCTAGTGTGAAGGCGCTCTTAGTTGCCCAATGTAAAGCTTAAAATCCATCAGTCGGCCTATATCGTTATCAGTTTTCTTTATGTCGGTAAGAGTAGGCACTAACTTTTTTTTCCTTGGTTTCACTCGATACAAAATTTTAAAGCAAAATATATTATGTCATTCAAGTAGTACTACAACTTGAACCGAAATAAATACTGGAAATTACGTCGTTTAACATGACGGCTTGTTGTGGTGCGTACTGCAGATGCGTCATATTTGAGGAAAACGGAGAAATGTCTTATTCTATAAATGCCCGTGTTTCGTCTTCCTTGAATCAGTGACATTTATGACACGAGCGACACAGAGTAAAGCAAAAAGCTCCAAGATTTGTAATCAAATATTCGTTTATTTATTATAAAGAATAATATATTAACAAGGACAGTTCAAGTAAACACGTTAATAATGAATCAATATTTAGTGGCAATATTATTGGTGAGTTTATTATTTTTTTGTTTTGTAACCTTAGTTTAATATTAGAAGTAGTTTTAAAACATTTTCCCAATTGAATTGTTTAACCCTTTTCATGCTGTAACATTAATTTTTTTGACTAAAAATGGTTTTTTATATAGCTTACTAGCTTTTACCCGCCCGCGTGTATGTCGGTTATCACGGCAAAAATAGCCTATACCTATCCTTTCTCGGGCTCTAGGCTAACTTTGTACTAAATTTTATTTAAATCGATTCAGGTATTTTACTATGAAAGCCGGACAGCCAGACAAAGAGTTACTTTCGTTTTTATAATTTTCAAATTCTTTATTTCTGACTCAACTGAATCCCTATTGTGTTAGTTACAGTGACTTAACCTAATGTTAGTATTAATATTAGTAACGATTAGTTACAACTAATAAGGATACGTTAGGATGTGTTTACATTTTTAAGCGCCGAATTTATAATAGAAGACAAAGTTCCACATAAATTACTGTGCAATTGTTACTGTTGTAAAGAGTAGTCAAATGATAGTAAACTAGTCAACTAAACTTTGTTCACGATTGGTGACTGAACCAGGCTACCAATATCAAGATGACTTGCAATAATATGAGTATCGTGCTCATATTATCTCAATTTATTAACTTTTATGAGTTTTTTCATAGATCTACAATGCCTGCCGATGACAAGTGTAGAATAGTCTGAATAATTCTTAGTGTCTTTATTATGCATGACGCATTATAATATTATTGTCTCCAGATTAGTATAATTAAATGAGACTGTAGTACACTTTTACTTAAATTTATTAATAAAAAGGATGGCAAGCGGTAAGAAGTACTTTCGAAAGTACAATATCGTAAATTCGTAATCACTTTATGTTACTACTTTTAACATAAAACTCATATCTTAACAGCATATTGAACTCTGTTAAATGTTCTACTTACATTTCTTTTGTCTTGGTACTTAAAATTATGTATAGGTCAATTGGGTGTCTCGGAGTCAGACTGATAAAAAAAATTCATATAACTTCTTTTTTGTACCTTGATTTCATTTCTTGATCTTTTCCATCACAAATATTTATATTAAACTAAAATCAATATTTACATAAAAATCTTAAACTAAAATCAATATTCTTAAACATTTCAGATCTTCTGCACAGAAGTTGTAACTGCAGATGATATCAGAACTTGTAAGTATCCTAAAATCTATTTTGTTTTAATTCAACATAAAAGTTGTAAATTTACTGTGTATAAATTGGAACTTTTACTTATTAAACAGATATATTAGCATTCCAAAAACGACAGATACTTTTACTCAACAACAACTCATAATGTCCCCCAGAAGTCCTCTCAGGAGAGGGTTAAGACCATACGTCCACACGCTAGCCGAGTGCAGTTTGGGGACTTTTCTTTTTATTCAAAAAATCTACTATCTTTCCCTTTCACCTTATTAGTTACCAATCTTAATGATTTTGATGAAAAATTTGAGTTTTTTTTTCAGTCACAATGCCAGAGGCCTGTAAAAGCCAGGGAATGGCATTCTGTTTTGATAACGAAAACTACCCTGTGGATATAGTTGAAGAGGTTTTGAAGGATATGACTAACTTCGTAAGTAGCTGAACTTGTAAAACTAGTCATCTTCCTAGCCTTATTCCCAAGTTTATTTGGGGTCGGCTACTAGTTCAACCGGTTTTACCTGAATTTCAATTTTTACACGGAGCGACTTGTAAAACTAATATTACAACCAAATTATACTTTATTGTAGTATACTTCAGTGAAGAACTTTTTGTATCACTCTGTATGTGTATCGCAAATTAATGGCCAGTATTTAGGTGTTATTGCGTACCGTTATGTGCGTTATTACGTGGCGACTGCCCCGTTCTTAAAACTCGCAGTGTAGAGCAATTTGGCCAATTAATATAGGCTTATAACACATAAGCCTATATTAATTGGCCAAAAAGCTCTACTCTACTCTCTCCTCAACAATTGATTGATCTGTTAATTCAAATCAGTCCATAATACATTATGGACTGATTGATTGATTTGTTATAAATAGTACATAAGCCTATTTTAATTCCCCACAAAGTATTATAAGGTATAAAAAAAAAATACTTATTACAAAAAATCTTTGATACCTTATCGTCTTTATGATATTAAATACGTCATGAACTATAGATTATATCGTCATTTTTTTATATTAACGACAAACATAGCCAAGTACTCTATATATTTTTAACTATCTGCCAGTAAAAGTCCCATTGAAATCAGTTCAGTCAGTCCAGTCATTTCAGAGTTTAGCCGGAACAAACAAACAGACAGACAGACATAACATTTATGTTTTTATGGAACTGTAAGATGTCCGAAAATTGTATTTATTTAGCCAAAGACTGTTAATTTAAAATTAAAAGCAGACGCTTCAAGTAAATTTATTTCTATAGATACAGATATATGAAAGATTAACCGTTTTTTTATGTAGAAAAGAGGTAAAAAAAAATAGAATCATCAAATATAAAAGCTTTTTTTTGTTACGATTCATTATTATCAATAAATTTACAACTTTCAGGTGGTTTCAAATGATGATCCAGCGCCCATACCAGCTTACACCGACCGACACGGAGACTCTTCCGACGAAGACGAATGTCGTAGCAACTCCAAAGTAAGTACCTATCTACGATAACGGTAGGTATTACAATAACAGTTTCGAGTAGCATTTTGAGCAGATGATTCCAAAATCAGCGGTGGCAGGTTTCCTGCAGAGGCTAGTGCCTAAATTAGGAAACCCGCGGGAGGAATTTGCATGCTCTACTGTGCGTTACTACTATACAGGCCCTCTACGGAGCTCCAATATGGGCCAAATGCCTATCGGCCTCCTCTCGCTGCCGAGTTAAGCCCAACCAAGCGCATATTACGCCATCTCGTCGGAGGCGGTAACAGTTCTGGCACTATTCCGCCTTTTGATATCTTGACTGAAGCGCGAGGGTCTGTGCGCCGCCAACGGGGAATCCGCTCTGTGACCAAATCGAAGTCCTAGTTGACCAAATCGAACGTGACCTGTCCCCGTCAGCAGTCATAGCTATCATGATGACGGGTGAGGAGGGTCTATTTCTGTTAAGCTGTACTACTGTAGAAAAAGACCGCAGAACGGGATCATTAGAGGTGGTGATCATTGGCGGCAATACCAGCCGTCAACAGAACCGCAAGCTGCCAGAGAATGGGAATCTTTAGCAGCAGATTAATTGCTATGATAGGACTGCATAGGATGATGGTCTGGGCGAACAGGGGAAACGTCAATGGCTTCCTCTCGGATCCATTGCCACCCTCTGAACAAAAAAGGGAAATTATTTGAAGTCATCAACAATTAGTAATTTGTTTACTCATATATATACTGTTACTGCTGTACCTGTACCTTATTATATTGGAGTATTATAATTTTTTTTTTGTTTACAGAACGATACCATTTACTACATCGTCGACGAGGCCGGCAACGATCGCGTGGTTGTGCAGCTGGAAGGGAAGTTTCAGCAGCGGTTTAGTGTCACGTGGTGCGAGTAAGTATCTTTGTTTCTAACTTACTTTAATGGAGAAATTTGAATAGTGTAAATAAGCGTTTTCACTCATTTTGATTGTGGCGGTGTGTTGCGTCTCTCCAGCATAAAGAGCGGATCTTCCAACCAGGCGAGGTCGTCTGAGTGTCTGTTGGGCCACGGTCCAACGGTTGATGTTAGGATGTTGTATATATGCTAATTGCGCGAGAAATTTTGTATCGAATCGCGATTCAGAATTAGTTAGTTGCTCTAAAGTGAAGGATGCGGTCAGTAAAGGTCCGGTTGTTGCCGGCCTTTGGGGAGGCCTATGTCAGGCAGTGAACGTCATTCAGCTGAGATGATAATGACGATGATATATTTGGAAGTATAAATTCAGCATAAATTAAATTTTGAATATGATACAGTGCAGTAAATATCCTTCTTGAATATTCAAAGCATGCTTATAATAAATTAATGCAAGTAGAAGCGTAACAGAAAGACAGATAGGCAGACACTAAGTCGTATTTTCAAATGTATTATATTCTTTTCCAAGGGCCTCTTCAATCTTGAAGTTTGGCCGACAGCTACCTGTACTCCTCTTTGTCATGGGCAAGGCTGAACAATTGTTCAACGAATGTGATACCGGATATTCCGCAGCCACAGTTTTTTCTTCACCCAGCACGTCTCTTTCAGTTATAATATTAATAATATGCATAATGCAAACTAAAGCTGTTCCTGGACAAGGTCCTAAGGAGACATAAGTGTATCGGTTCCGCATCCAGAATTTTCATAAGTAATTTTACTCACTAAATAATAAGCAAGCCAGCAATTGCTTAACATAGGCTGAGAGAGATTGTTTCGTTCAATTCTTCTCTTCTCACCAAATTAATGAATGTAACTAAAATTATAACACTTTCGTATTATATTTGTGTTACAGAGAAGACGGCCCCATTACATCCAGAACAACACACTTTTTAAAATCAATGGTGACGAAATACAAATTATCTTGTGAAAACAAATACATGAATTACGATTTCCTAGTGCTGAGCTCAGAACCTGATACGACCGGCAAGTGGAAACTGGAGAGAGTGAAGACCAAAACTGGTATTCCTGTATGCTGTGCATGCAGATATGAAAAATAATAGATTTGATCAAAGTATTCGTGTGGTGACATACTTTGAATAAGAATCCTCACCACCCCTACTTATTAAAGGAATGTCGTAAGAGACTACTAAGAGAGCAAACTACGCAGAAAAGTAAGAAATGGAAATCTTCAAACAAAACCCCAATCTAAAGAGTGACCTATCTCCAGCAGTGGATTGTTATTGGCCAATCATCACTATCATGATGATTATTTAATTAGATTACTTAGTTTTAATATTCAAGAAATATATTATTATTGTAAAAAACTTATAAAAACTCTGAATATTTGAAGAAAATGTTTTATTCCATCAATTAAAGCAAAGTTAGCATGATGTTTGCAACGAATTGCAGGTTTTAAAATCTTCATTGAGTGAAATTTGTATTGCTTATAAAAAAATATAAGATTACTTGTTTGTACATTTGAATATTGACATTTACTTAAAACCGCACTGTGTGCAAGGTGTGATTCTGATTTGTAAACAATAATACATTAGTAAAAAGTTTTATCAAAAGTGGTTCGAAAGTTCGAAAAAGTAACAAACATCAAATATCCAAACATTTGACTTGACACGGAGTTTAAATCTACCGACTATTATTACAGGTGACTACGAAACCCTATTATATGCATGGTCTGACATGCACTTTGCCATTTATTTTTATTTTCACCTATTTCAAAAGAACTATTCCACAGTACATTAATATCATTTTACTCCAACGGTTTATGTTGCGTACGTCAAGATAGCGCTCGAGCGCCCGGAATTTCGTCCACTTACTGGATAGTTACCGCAGTAACATTCCCAGATGCTACAAAATTTTAATATATATCTAGATAGATAGATAGATAGATAACTCTTTATTTGCACACAAAATTACAGGGTTACAAAAAAAAAAAAAGGAACACATTGATTAAATATAGAGTGTACAAAGGGCGGCCTTATTGCTAGAAGCAATTTCTTCCAGGCAACCTTAGGATGGATCAAATGTTGTAGAGAGACAGTAGTAGTTGAATATGCATTTTTGAACCTATTATTTGCTTATTATTATGTACTATACCATATTACATATACTACATATATTATATTATCTACAAACATTTACAATTTTTACTTACATATAAGATGTATACCTATTACAATAAATATACTTACATATACATACATACATACATAAATACATACTATAACAGTAAATATACATATATAGATACATACTTAAATGAATAAAAATAGAATAAGAGAAACAGTTTCGTTTCACCCTCAATCGTGTCGGACTCAATTAAGGTGAATAAAATTCCTGTACCATTTTCTTGAATCTATTTAATGTTTTCGCCTGCCTGATGTTAAGCGGCAGTGCATTCCATAATCGCACAGCTTCAACGGTGAAAGATTGGTCATAAAATTTGGTGGAATGCAGTGGCATCTCCAGTTGTAAACTTACGGATGACCGCAGACATTTTTCATGTGTGTCATTAAGGAACTTGAATCGTTCTTTGAGGTAGAAAGGGGTTTTAGGATTGAACAAAATGTTATAGAGGAAAATAAGGATATGAGTATTCCGGCGAGAGCGAATTGGAAGCCACTTGAGAAGTTGACGGAATTCAGAGACGTGATCGTATTTTCGTAAACCAAATACGAATCGTATACAGACATTTTGTAGTCGCTCAAGCTTATCGAGTTGGGCTTCAGTGAGATTCAGATAGCTGACATCGGCATAGTCGAGAATTGGGAGGAGAAGTGCTTGTGCAAGCGCAGCCCTAGTTGCAGTTGGAAGGAAGTTGCGTAGTCTTCGAAGAGATCCGGCTGAAGCAAATATCCTACGACTGACCTCTTGCATCTGTGAACCCCATGATAAGGTATTGTCTATGTAGATCCCCAAATTTTTTACAGTAGTGCTGATCTCAAGAGTTGTGCCACCGAACTGAATTTGAGGCAGCTGAGTCCAGTTAACTTTTGAGATGAGTCTGTGGCTGCCAATAACACATACCTGTGTCTTTATAGGATTAATCTTAAGTCCATAGTTATAACTCCATTCGCCGATGCGTTGAAGGTCAGCATTAATTATGTTGAATGCATCCGATAACAAGTTAATTGGAGCTTGTGTATATATTTGTAAATCATCTGCATAAAGGTGGTAGAAGGAACTTAGTTGCTTAGAGATTGAGTTTATAAAAACAGCGAAGAGTAAAGGAGATAGAACGCCACCCTGTGGTACACCAGCAGAAATGCTGCACCAAGAGGACATGGAGTCATCAATGCAAATTCGTTGCCGGCGACCAGACAGGTAACTATGAAACCAATCAATTGTCCTTGGAGATATGTTAAGAGACCGTAGTATGCCAAGCAGAATGTGAAAATCCACAGTATTGAAGGCATTACTAAAATCAAGTAAGGTGAGTACTGTGATCTTTCCACTATCCATGCCTAGTCTGATGCTGTCTGTTATATGTACCAGCGCAGAAGTAGTGCTATGGCCAGGACGAAATCCGGATTGGAAGGGATTCAGTAGAGAATTTTTGGAGAGGAAGTTAGACAGTTGAGAGTGGATGAGGCGTTCGAGTACTTTAGATAGAAAAGGTAAAATGGATATGGGTCGATAGTCAGTAAAAGAAGAGGGTTTAGCTTTTTTTGGAAGAGGGATTATTTGGGCATCTTTCCGTGCAGATGGAAAGACACCGTTTGTAACGGAGTGATTAAAGATGTTGCATAAGATATGTAGAATTTCGTCAAGGATAGGAATAATCATATTTCGGCTGATGCTGTCACTTCCCATTGCGTTGGATGAAATCGTCATAATGGTCTTCCTAACATCACAAGCGGACAATTGATCAAAGACGAGAGGTGGATAGTTGGGAGTTGGGGTAGTAGAAATATATCTAAGAGTATTAGCTTTAGTACTGTCACTAATGTCAGAAGAGGCAGAGAAATGTTTATTGAGTAAGTCAATTTTGAAATTTTTAGGAATAGGCTCTTGGCGAGACTTACCAACTCCCAATGTTCTTAGAAATTTCCAGACTTTTGCTGGATCTCCGTTTTCTACTGAAGAGTGGATATGTTGGCGTTGTGCGTTTCTACACATCTTATTGCAGAGATTTCTCAGGTACACATATTTTTCCAGGTTGGCATCAGTTGGTCGACGCTTGTATTTGCTTTTCGCTACACATTTCCTGGACATAATGCTGCGTATCTCGTCAGTAAGCCATGGAGCTGGTAAATGTTTAAGTTTTATCAATCGCAAGGGCGCGTGGACGTTATAAAGCTGTATCAAGTTATCTGTGAATATTTGGACTTTGTCATTAACACACTGCGAATTTAACAAATTATTCCAGTTGATGTTTCGCGCATCCTCCTTAAGTCTTGTAAGATTCATCGCGCTAAAATTACGCTGCACAAGAATTCTCGGCTTTGCCTTGGGTGGACGGACAGCATAAGAGAGAAATATCAGGTCATGATAAGAAAAAGCGTCAGCGGAATACTGGCCATGGTTGATGACATGATCAGTAGAAGAGACTAGGATAAGATCAAGAAGAGAGGGAGTGCAGTTAGGAAAGTGATGCGTGGCATCAAGTGTTAAGAGTGATAAGTTGTTACTGTCGACTATTCTGCGTAGTGAGGAAGAGCGATGGTCATTTTTCATCAAGCAAGTATTGAAATCGCCCATTATTAATGTGTGGCTATAAGAGGGAGATAAGTTTTCTAGTAATTGTTCAAAAGAGGAAAAGTAATTAGTACGTAAAGAGGGAGAATAGTAAACACCAAGTAAAATCTTCGAATGGTTAAACTCTAGTTCCAAAAAAAGGTGCTCACCGCCGTCCGGTGATGGGGGCTGTGACGACATATTTACAATGGTGTAGGGAATATGCTGACGCAGATATATGCCAACACCACCCCCACCACCAATCGCACGATCATTCCTTATCAGATTAAAACCAGGAAGAGTATATGGTGTAGAAGGTAGGCACGGTTTTAACCATGTCTCCGAAACTAAAATGGCGTGAATGTTTTTGCAATCGAAGGTCGCCAGCATATCAGGGAAATGAGCTGGAATACTCTGGGCATTGATATGGACTACATTAAAATTCCGCGGAGCATCCGAAAATTGGTACTGAAGATTCTCACGGAGTGAGGGTATACTAACATAACTAGAATCAAGACTGTTTATCGAGTAAAAACTGTCATCGTCATTATTGTCCAAGTCAGACATGAAGTTGACTTAACAATATATAAATAAGCTAATAGAACAATAATATTCAATAAATAATAATAATATATAAATAGCAATACTAATAAAAAAAAAAAAAAAAAACTTAAAATTTTTGATCCACCCGCCAGTAGTGTGTTTGATATTTAGGAATTACTAGAAGATATTAACTAAAAAAGTAATAATATAAAAAAAAACAAAAGAATACAAAACAAAAACCAAAAGAAGAAAAATTGAGTCACAATCTTCTGGGCGCACCTCCCGTTCAAAAGCCTTCGTTTCAAACTTACAACTAATGAATGCGGAACAATAGTGTTGCAGATAAATGTGCGGTCTGGAACGCAATTTGACTTTTGACACTTGACAGCTATTATAAATATACATAAACAGAGGTAAATCAACAAAATAATGTTTAGGGCCGGTTTAGTGAGGTAGAACAGAATTGTTTGATGATTACCATGTTCCATACCATAAGATGTTGGTGAGAAATATATATTTGGACTGTTTCTCACGTGAAATTCACCCAGACAGTGTAACAATACATTAAATGTATGTAAAAGAACACCACATCGCAAACATTCATTTTTTTGAACCGGCAGCACCTCTCTTCGGTTTTGCAGCTTGAGTTTTGGTCACAGTTGGCTTTTCTGCAACCACTGGCCTTATCTGGTCGAGATCTGCCACACAAGTAATACGATGGCGTGAACCGTCGGGACCCATAACATAAACTGTACCTTCTTTGGTCCAACACTTTGTGATCCCGAATTCCTCACGTGCTGCCATGAAAGCAGAGTGTCGTGATCGGGTCAGGAACTCGGAGAGTGTCACACCAGTGCCCCTAAGTTTGGTCTTAGATGCCCAGACACGGTCCCGCACTGCTACTGCCCTAAATTTTACAAGGATGGGTCGTGGTTTTTCAACCGTAGACTGTCGACCCATCCTGTGACAGCGGCTTATACCATCAGAAGTAAATGAGTCAATACCTAGCTTACTTGCTGCTACCTCTGCGACGACCTGGGATGTGTTCTCATTCTTCTCCTCTGCGACACCATGTATCAGGAGTATCTTGCGGCGGCTGCGGGTTTCCATGTTGTCCACCTCATTCGCAAGCACCTTCATCTGGCTTTGGAAGGACTTTAAGGTCTCTAAGATGAGAGTCTTAAATACAGCAAACTCCTCTGCGAGACCAGCCAAACTAGCAGCATTTGAGGCCTTCTTCAGGAGTTCTGCTTCAAAGTTTGCCATCCTCTTCACAAAACAATCCTGTAGTTCCTGTAGAGTGCTCATTGTGTTGTTGTGTTTAGTTTTTATGTTTCAAAATTGAATACTTAGTTTTTACTATGGATATAACACTGACTAGCAGGTATTTATTGTTGAGAATTTATTTTATTCATTAAATTTATATTAAAATATGTTTATTCTATTTTTATTTTAAAATATTTATAAGAGCTTTTAAACTTGATGTTGAGCTTTCAACTACCCACCTATCTAATATATATATTGTATTCTATAATGTAATTCTGCTGTATAAACTACATTACTGTAAAATTTCATATAAATCGGGTTAGTAGAATAATAAACTATAGCATAGCCCCACAAACTTTATCATTTATAACATTAGCAGGAAACGATTAGTATATGTAATGAAGAGAGTATTATTAATATATTCCTTTATTGTAGACCACGTTAGTTACAAGTCGAACTTAAAACTAAGGAATCACGTGGAGTCAGCATTCGGCACAGCTACTGGTGAATTATTTGCGATGCAATCGCAATGGCGAACAATCGAGAAAACCTGAAAGAAACTCGTACGCCCTTCTTGGAAACCAAATTGGGCGTCCGTCAGATAGAGGCCAACCTCGCAGAGGTGCTAGACGCAGGGAGAGGGCAGAGAGTATCGTCTCGAAAAGTTTACCGGCGGGTAAACGTCCATCAACACGATAGGCCTATAGGCCGTGACCGCATCGGCAGGCTTCCCGCATTTCCAGCGCTCAGGGAAGCGTCCAGACGCCAGGCTAGACCCAGAAGGTGATAGTAACCGCGGCGGCCACTCCATTATTAGTGAAAATAAAACTATCATGAAACCACCTATCATGAAACACCATAGAAAATGCGGAAGGAGGACAACAAGGAAGACTGACCCCAAGTAAATGGAATGAGGGCTCAAAGGAAGAAGAATAAGACGAGATAATAGCTAGTATAAAGAGGTAAAAGTAGGATTGTCAAAGTACATGAAATGCGATAACCTTAATCAAATTATTCTAAATTATTTTGCTCGCTTCCAACCCGATAAACCCGCTTATCGGCGCAGTAAAAAAAAAAAAATTGCAAGTATGATAATGTTGTAGACTGTTGACAAGTACGGACGTTTTATAATTACTTGATTGTGTAAAAATTCGTGAAAAACCATTTACTAAAAAAATATGGCGTGGAATTTGCTATTGCTTACGGTAAATAGTGCATTATTATTTCATTACGATCAAATCTTACGTATTTCTTTAAACATTCTTTGAGCCAGAGTAAAGTGCATGCAAAATCAAGTCATAAATTAATGTTATAAAATCTTAAATGAGGGTATCATCAATCAACCGGAGCTTTTAATAGCTTTAAGCTGGTCATTTACCTCTACGTAGAAAAGAGGTTTTCTCCTATCCTCCTACCCAGCAAACCAGACCGGTTGATATACGATTTGTGCCAATTTTTCCTTCTCTTTGCTGTACTGTTCTCCTGTGTAGTTTACTCTCTTATTCAGTCCTTACGACATATTCGAGATTTTTAGGATAGGTGACATTTCATCTTATTAATCCTACGACATGGATACTGTTGCATTGTGTTCTACATTACCAATACCCACATCGTAATCGGTTGGTAGATGGCGTGGTACTGCAAATGGAATTAAGGGTTATAGTTAAAAAGCATTTGTGTTGAGGATGCATGACATAATTGGTGTATAAATAAAATAAAAAGTGAAAGTATGATATTTAACATAATAGTTATGAGTGTCGTGTATTTAGCCACCACTAAAACTGCCCCAACTGGTAGTGGTTAATTTTTTTTATAACCTACACAATTAGAAGCAGTTTGGAACAAATGTAAAAATAAGCCTTATTCCCTTATTCCCCAGTGGCCACCACTAAAACTGATACCATCATTTTCGTTCTATATATTTTATTGTAATCTAAAAACTAAAAAAAAAGTTTCTAACGCATGCTTCTAAAAATCTGGGAATATAAAATATTATTGCTAGTGAAATTAGCAGCCAAATAAATACAAAAAAATCGGCCAAGTGCGTATCAGGCCACGCACAGGAAAGGAAAGGTTCCTCAGTCACCCATAATGGTACGTGGATTTAAAATATATCTCTAAATAATTCTAAATATATTTTTAACCTGAACAAAAACTGAAAAATCCAAGTAATGTAGTAAAGTAAAGAAATTGTTATAAACAAAGTATAAGTATTTTTTTTACTTTTATGGCGCGATCTTGTTAAGTATGTATGTAAGAAAGGCTCTACGAAGCGAAAAATTGTTAACACCATTATTAAAACATTTTGTTCACTTACAATTATGACAGTAGTTCGAGAAAATTTGGTTAGTTAACAATAAAATTATTTAACTTGTTGAAAAATTAACTTTAAGTAAAATTTTCAACGTAAATAAATTATGTAAAGTGTTCAGAACACATCATAATTTTCTCAAATTTAAAAATATATATTCAATACCTTAAATAAATTAATTAATGTGCCGTACTCGCTTCAAAATTAAATTAAAATTACAAATAATGGAGATAGAGTTCTGAGAGTTGGGAGCTTTTTATTGAAAATTTCGTCTCCTTTCAGAACCTTTTTCGAAATTTCTCAAATATTAATAGTTTATGAAATATTGGCAAAAAACTAAATGCCATTTTTTAGGGTTCCGTACCTAAATGGCAAAAAACGGAACCCTTATAGATTCGTCAAGTCTGTCTGTCTGTCTGTCCGTCCGTATGTCACAGCCAATTATTTTCATCTTTAATTGTTTATAATTTTTTTATGTGTTAATACACGCTTTGGGCACATTTTCTAGGCGTCATTCCGGATCTAATGAGCTTTTGGACATAATTTTAAGAGCAGTATCTCTATTATTACGTTTATTTGTTTATTATTACAGGTTTCAAGTAGCATATGCGTAGGCTTAAGTACCGCTTTTCCAAGGAAAGGTAAGAAAAATATTTAAAAATAGTTCACATATAAATTTAAGTCGCTTTAATTTATTTCATTATGTTTTACATGTTTAAGAAACTACGAATACTTTCAATTTTAAGGAAATATTTATAAAAAATAGTTAAATATAATTTATTATTAATTTAATGACAAAATTGTATTTTATTTTGATCATTTAACTTTTAACGTAGTGAACATTATAATATTAAATTAATTTCTAATCCATGCTATGTATCTCTCTCTGCTCTATGATAAACAGCCGAAAGTAACTCTGTCTGACTATATGTAATACTTTCACGGCTAAACCGCGGGACCAATTTCCATGAAATTCACGTTTAGTCCAGTCAATAAAAGCTTAACTTTGCCATTTTGGTTGAACACCTGCAACCAACGCCAAAATTTCCGTAAGTCTTTGTAAATTAATATACTAAAATTGCAGGGTGCTGCAATACCGGCAAAGGGTGCAAATACATTGCAAAAGGGTGCAAAAACAACTTTTTCGTCTATATCTCGCGATTGGCTGGAAAAATAAAAAAAGATCCTACTACAAAATTGTAGGAAATTAAATCCCCTACAAAAACTTGGAAACGTATTTTCGCGTATCTGTCATAGTTTTTGCACAAAATGCATATAAAGGTGCAAAATTGTAAAAATATTATTATTAATCTTTTGTTTTCATTTTGAAGCGATCCTACATGTTTCCTTGGGATTTAATTAATATTTTTGTTTACTTATTTTCTTATTATTTTTTTTAAAAGACAACTCCCGCATTAGGAATATGAATTCCTGTGTCGCGGGGGACTTTACAAACATACATGAAACGGAAACAAGGAACACCCAGACTCAGAACAACAATTTGTCAATCACACAAAGTGTTATCCCACGTGGGATTCGAACCCACGACACTTGGCGCAGTAGAGTACGGCGTGGCGACAGCTTAAACCACTAGGCCAACCGTTATTTATACCTTTTTTCATATACCTAATAATCTTGACAAAAAATTCATTTCAATTTTATTAAATGATATTTTTATTTTATATTTTTGTTATTCCATCGGATTCAGCGCAAATTTTCAAATTTGAGAGGATGGTCATCTAATGAACGGGAGGCATGTAATATGCCTGATAGAAATGTTATATACGATGGTGATACAAGAGGTGAAATGCCTAAACATAGTTTACTAGGATCTGCATAGGTGATGTTTTTAATCCAGAAGGCAATCTCTCATCATACATCTCATCGGTGATATCTGTTATAGATGCTAATTGCGCTGCAGATTTTTTTACATTTGATTGGAGTTCTTTTATATCAAACACTACTTGCTGGTGTGTAAACTGCTATGCCTCCTAAACAATGAAAAGTCTCCTGACTACCTGAGTTTCTTATACAAGGTGGGCCAAAAGAAGTCATCCGATGTTGTTTGGCTCTCAATTTTTTTCTAAATGAAAAACCTTGATTTTGTTTTTTGATTATGTTTATTTGAACCTTTAGAATTTTATTAGTGAAGTCGAGAAAATGATCGGCCAAATGGGCGCAGCCACAATGGATTGCTATACGGGCTCGTTTTATGGCATTTTTCATTACTTCGGGCGACATATTCTCGCACTCGTGTCGAATGTTGTCCTTGAGGGCTTCCAGGGTCTCGGACTTGTTCACATAAATACGGGACTTCAAAAAACCCCCAAAAAGTCTGGAACGGTTAAATCGGGCGATCTTGCGGGCCAGTGCAAATCCCCAAAACGAGAGATGAGGCGACCCGAGAACGCCGCCTTCAGAATATCGGTTGTGTCTCGCGCAGTGTGTGCCGTTGCTCCGTCTTGTTGAAATCACATGTCCTCCGGTCCTAATTCATTCAATTGTGGCAGAAAAAACTCGGTTAAAATGGCCATATAGCGCGCACCGTTCACTGTTGTCGTTTGATCAGCGGCGTCCTCGAAAAAAAATGGATCGATGACTGTTCCAGCTTGAACAGCGCACCATGCAGTCACTTTTCGCGATTATAATGGCTCCTCGTGCTACACTCGTGGATTTTCGGTGCCCCAGAAGCGATAGTTTTGCTTGTTCACGTACCCGCTGAGGTGGAAATGAGCCTCATCGCTCATTATTATTTTGGTCGAAAATTCGTCTACTTCGTCCTCGAGATTGAGAATCGCATGAGCGTAGGCTACATGCGTTTGGTGGTCGACAGGCAGCAGCTGACGCACGAACATGCGCAGGTCTTTGATCCAAATTCGCCTTAGGGACGACCGGCTGATGGCTAATTGCGAGGCACGGCGTCTGGTCGATGTTTCTGGCAACAGCACGACATCCTCAGCAACAGCTGCGATATTCTTGGCAGAATAGGCGCTCCGGGGCCGGCCACTCTTGGTAGCGTCTCTTGTGGTGCCTGGCCAAACTGGTGTTTGCGCAGTTAGTGCCGGACGACCGGGGTATCGGCGATGGAATTTGCGCTGCGCCAACACCACAGACGAATTGTTACGCAAAAGAATAGACACGATTATCCCGCGTTCCGCAGGGAGTGTATCGCTCCACGGCTTGTTCACTTGTATTCTACATCTGTCTAGTTTACAAATCTCAAAACAGATTTGACATTGGCCGCCATTTGCAAATATAAGAGCATCTTTCAATAGGGTGATTTCTTTTGGCCCACCTTGTATTACGGTCAGTATTATCAAAGACATATTGAAGGAAAGCATCAGTAATTATAGTCTTCTGAGGTTAAATTATTGATGAAGCTTCATGAAGCTAAATATTATGGTATGACGTGCAAACACAAAGTTTGCTTAGTAGATTGATAACTAACATCGATTCTGTTTTTCGATAAATGTATGTCTCAACAGCTAGTTGAAGAAACGAATGAAGGATTTAGGACGAAGTGCTGAAATAATAATAGGCATAATATCTATTTTTGGGATAACAGGACATTTATCTCACACGATATTTTCATCATATAATAATAATTTATGTATGAAGCAAGTTAATAGTGGAGATATTTCTGATACAACGTTATCAGGGAATTTGTCCGGTAGTAGATAACTTTTTGTTTCGTAACGAGTTTATTTAGTCCTGTAAAATTTCTGCACATACAGTGATAAATGTTTTCTTAGCCATTTCACTGAGGTCCTCACTTTTACTATACCAATCACTACAATCAGTATGCAATCCTGAGAGGATTGCATACTTTTCACAACAATTGTTGCATCTTACGTTTTCTTCATACAAATAGAACATAAAAATGAAGGATTCATTGTTTCCTTTAAATTGAAAACAGTGAATCAAGTTTATTTTGTTAAAAAATCACTTTTGGACAGACGCACAAAAACGAAATATCTCTGAAACGACAGTTTGGAGTATAGTGAAAGTAAGTGACAAACAGTTAGTTGAGCATTTTCTGCTGCAGTCTTACTCATTGCACTCAGCGAGATAGAAAAACAAGCGCATGTGTGTGTGTTCTCAATGGTACTATTTTCGTCGAGCGCAAGGTTCTCATTTTTGTCTGAATCTCTATCTCTTTCGTTCTTGTTAGGAAACGTATGGTCTTATTCGAGCACATGGGTATTTTTCTATCCTATCCTATAGATCTTGAATGGGACTATTTACGTCGAGCGCAAGGGTCTCTCTCTCTCTCAATATTTGTCTTATTCTACCTATTCACTCTTATATTGAAGACTCTTACTATAGAAAATTGGAATCAGTGGGAGCAAAAGAGTAGAATAGTAGTAGAAAGAATAATATAAAATATACCACGCTCTTTCTCCGCCAGTGATATATTATTATAAACGTCCCCCTGAAATTAAATTTATAATAGCTCAGGTAAATGGAGAGGTAATATATACTGCAAATATACGCAAAATATTTCAAATACAATTTTGCTCTGAATCCAATGCAATAAAAAAATAAACTAAAATTAAATTATCACTACATAGCATAAGCCAAAGTCGCTTCCACTCTTTGTCTGTCTGTATAAATGCTTCGATCTTTAAAACTACGCAACGGACTTTGACGCCGTTTCCTTTACTAGATAGAATGATTCAAGAGGAAGGTTTATATGTATAATACATGCATAAAAGTAGAGAAACATTGATAATTTTAGAGGTTTTTAATGTGATGTCGTAAATAAACCCATTTTTTTACGCTGACATTGCAAACGCTGGCTGTACCCTACGAGATAGATCAAAATAATGTACTGCAGTATTGTACACTTTAAGAAGTTCTACAATACTTTCTTTCTTTTTACTAGAAATAATGGATTATTTACGAAACGATTATAAGCAATACAGTATTAATCCTTATCCAATTAAGTACCTTAAATACTTTGTGCATCTAATATAGATTAAAATGACCCTTTACAGTATGTAATTTAAATTAATATTTTTAAAGATATTACAGATTTAAAATGTAGGAACAAAGCGATTGTGGCGGTACCGGCCGGGGCCCGTTAGGTGGCACTGCTGTCAATTTATCAGTATCAGTTAATAACTAAGCATAATATTTTAATGATTATTCTGAGGTGGTACGAAGTTTGCCGGGTCAGCTAGTCATATAATTTTTTTTTTTTTGCCAAGATTATTAGGTAATTGAAAAAATAAAAAAAGGTATAAATAAATAAAAAAAATGGCCGAAACATATCATTTGAATCAAAATGAAACATGTAGTATCACTTCAATATGAAAAAAAAAGATTAATAGTAACATTTTTTTCATTTTGCACCTTTAAATGCATTTTGTGCAAAAACCATGAGAGATACGCGAAAATACGTTAGCAAGTTTTTGTAGGGGATTTAATTTCCTACAATTTAGTAGTAGGATCTTTTTTTATTTTTCCAGCCAATCGCGAGATATAGACGAAAATGTTGTTTTTGCACCCTTTTGCAATGTATTTGCACCATTTGCCGGTATTGCAGCACCCTGCAATTTTAGTATATTAATCTACGAAGACTTACGGAAATTTTGGCGTTAGTTGCAGGTGTTCAACCAAAATGGCAAAGTTAAGCTTTTATTGACTGGACTAGTTGACCATTATAGACGCGGGCCGAGCCACGAGCAAAAGCTAGTTCTTAAATAGCATCCACCTGTAGGAAAAGTTTTATTTTAATGCAACTTAAATTAAATAACATTGAGATTTAGTGATTCATTAACTTTAGTAAAATGTTACTTTGGTGCATTATAAATATCATCTTTACAGCAGACTCGGAAATAATAATAACTGATGAATGCAAGGAGGAACATTTATGTGCAACTAAGCTCAAAGGTTACGAAAGCGTCGAAATGAAGATTAATAGCTCAGTACTAGATCTACCTGGAGAGGTGCGTAATTGAAATAAAAGCAACAGCATTACTATTTATGAAATGTTATTTGATATATTGTGCGATCCAACAATGACTTGTGCAGAGGGTCAAAGAACACGCATAAATTGAGATAAATATAATACCTATCAAAACATCAACATAATAATCAAAAGTAACTAATGCTAATAAATCTAAATCAGTAAAGGTTAACTTCGGGGCACATTGGAAAATATATAAACTATAAACTTTGAAAAATTAAAAACAAATCGTCGAGGATTGTTTTTAAACATTTCGTACCAATATTTCAAATAATATCGGGAATCAATTCTCTAAGACTTTTGCTTGTTTTTTATTCCAATCAAGTTTACCATATGATACTCCATATTTGAAATTGTTGTGTAAGACCACTTTTTACGCAAAATATTGTTTGTAATCACTCAGCAATCAATCAAGATACTGCTTTTGTAAGGTTAACTCGAAATCCACTTGTAATTAACATAATTTGGGTGTTTTTTAAACTGCTGAATCTGCTATCAATTTGATTTGATACTTCCTTGATATAAGGTTCTTTTGGCCTTTATAATTCGGAACTCTAAATTTAACAAGCATGTTGATCAAGTGGCTTGATATCTGCTAAACTAGCTCCAATCTTTATGTATATTATCTTTACATAAGAATAACACGAAGGCCACGAGCATATAAAGTAGTTTTTTAATTATTTTGTTTATTTAAAATGATAAGCATTACAAACTTACAATTCATTACCAAAATGTTTGTATGCCTTAAATTTATTAATATATTTATTAAATAATATATAACTTTTTATATAGTATTATATATACATTAAAATTTAATAATAAAATAGACTTATCAAAAAATATGTCTGTATCTGGAATATTTCTAAGAAAAACATTTAGATATCTAATTCCTCTAGCTGTAGGACTATTACGTGCTTGAGGAGTGCGCCAAGCTGATGGACAGGTGAACAGTTGATGCTGTCGTCGTCCTGCGCCACTCAAATAATTATTTGGTACATATAACTGAATGTACTCAAGTACCGATGGATTGTCAACCTTATTGCTTGGCAAAAAGTAATAGTGTAACACGTGCATAAACTCTCGCCTGGATTGTTATGTATCTAGACCCACCATCCCAGATACAATCATCGACGGATACATAAATAGGTAGTATCCGTTTATAAAGGATTCTGGTGAATTTCCGCTAAATTTTCTCTATTGCAAGCGTGTATAGTTGTTCCCTAGGATTCCAAATTATTGCTTCGTATTTCAATTTATTACGTACAGCTTTTATAAGTAAGTTTATCAGCAGTCTGGTTAACATAGTACAGGCTTGGCCTCGTTTGCGATCAGACAAATGCCTTGTGTGTGAGATGTGTTGTTGATATTATTATTATTTATTTTACTGACATCTTTAAACTACTCTTTCAGTAACACTTGGTTGATGGTTCGTACTCCAATACAACGACACTACAGCCACTTGAGAGAATAGATGGCGTTGTTATATAATGTATATGAAAACTGAGCAAAGCTCGGTCGTCAAGTTACAGTTCATTAAACTATGTAAATGTTGAATTTACAGGATTATTTTGACATAGATATGGAACTCAGCATACAAAGAAAACGAAGGTCATTCACCAATGGAAACTGCCTTCAAGAGGTTAAAGTAAGTAGTAGTCATAACAATAAGCAGTCGACTTAAAACCTATTACGACTGATTTAACACGTTTAATTTTTAAATTTTTTTGATATTTGATTGTACTTTTGGCTTAGTGGTTTGAGCAGACCCAACGCCGTGTCCTATTTCGCTGAGTGTTGTGGGTTCGAATCACACATGCGACAATATCTTGTGTGATCCACAAATTGTTGCTCTGCGTCTCAGTTCTAAGTCTGCCCTTTGTGTCCATTTCATGTATGTTTGTATCAAGACAGGATATATTCTTAGTGCGGAAGTAATCTTTAAAAAGTAATTTCAAGTCTTGACAATAACATTTTTTCATCTCTGCTATCAGGAATGGAAAGAAATAATAGGCAGAATTTTCATCTCAAATAAAAAAGCACTTCAATTTTTCTATCTGTAAATTATATACTTCAGTTTAGTCTTTTTTACAATAAATACTCGTTAGTATTTATATCAGAAAAACACAATATAACAAAGAAATAACCTGCTGAAAGAACTTGCTGCATCGCTGCATTGTCTGTATTCGCAATGAGTATGGTGACCACTAATATTAGATTCGCTCAGGTTTTCCATTAGGCAGAGTAAAGCCACAGTTTGACCACACTCATGTATAAAAAATTATTCTTTACAATAAAAAATATTGTTTCAGGAAGACCTACGTCACAATTATATCATTAATAATAAAAAGGCCGTAGATGAGCAAATTATTAATGCATGTCCATATTTAAATGAAATGATAAAAATTGTAAAATGTCGGTGAGTAAATTTTATACATCATCATCATCATCAGTTGTCTTGCGCAGTTTATCCCTTAGACGCCTTTTACGACACCCGCGGGATGAAAAGGAGTGGTGACATTCTGTATTCTTAATCCGTCACCACACGGAGTTTTTATACACATTTAGTATACAAATATCCCTTGCAATTGTGTTCAATAAATTGAAAAGTTTGATAGGACTAACGTAGGTACAATACAAACAAACTTCTTGTGCCAAGTTTATTCAAAATTAATTATTGACGGCCTTGACTAAATCGGTGGCACAGAGGTAGCGTACACGACTGCTGTAATTGATGACCAAATGTTTGTATGATCTGCAAATGTTTGTTTCGGAGTTTGGGTGTTTTCTATGTTTGTATTTACAAAATATAATTATGTAGGTATATATATGTCGGCATAGGGGTGTTTGTCAGGGCCGTTGCTTTCTTTGGAATATATTTTGTGTGGGCTGCGTGGTGTTTCTCGAGCAGAAAACGAAAGTAGTTAATTTAAATAATCTTTTATTAACACGTAGGTAACTTAAAGTGAGAACAACGAGCCGTAAGGTAGTTTCTAGATGTAATTCGCGTCGTGGTCGATTGGTGAATGCTCCCTCGGCCGACACGAACACTTATATAGACTCCACCGAAGCGATGACGTTTCACTGCTTGCGACTCGTTGTCAAATCAGCTCCCGTATAATTGAATATTCCGACATATATTACTATCGATTGTCAAGTACTCATAGTAAAAGCTCTGCTAATTTTAGGACTAGATGGCATTGTGTGTCATATGTCCGAAATAAATTACATTCAATATAATATGTCACTGTTTTGTATACTACTGCCGTCAGTGCCTTGCACAGAGAACGGTAGGGAGTAGCCACAGATCATAGAAATACGGGAGATATGCAATTGAGGCGTGACTCAAAGCGGCTTGATGCCATTTTCGGACATTAGTCGAATGTCAACTTGCGACGTCTTCACTGCTCCTAATTTTTGACAAAATGCCGCGTTGTTCACTGCTTGTTTGCAAAAATAACAGCTGTGTTGTGAATTAAAAGAAAGATGGCATCTCATTTCATATCTAAGTACTATAATATTGTAGTTTTTCATACTGAATTCATTAAAACATTTTAGAAACATGATGAAATACGAAGACAATCCTTTTCATTAGAAACTAAAACCATTGCTTGCTTAGTACAAATCGATCAATGAATCGGCTGGTTTAATAGCGCAATGGATAAGTGTTTATTGATACTCTCACACACACGATAGTTTCGGGAAGCGGCCGCTGCCGGCTTTTGTGTTAGAGATGTGATGTGATGTTTATGATTGTCGATATTTTATACGATCCTAATAAGTACGAATGATTATTAAAAATATGAATAAATTATAATATTATAATTATGTAAACGTAAAAAGAGTGTAGATAAAGTTTTGTTTTTAATTTATTGTGGTACTCATGCATCATTAATACCTAGATTTTATTTCAAAATTTTAGCTATCCGAAGGATCCAAAAATTAAAGAAATGTGGATAAATGCTACAGGAAGGGGTCCAAGCTGGTTCCCAACATAAATAGCACAATATGCTCGTCCCAATAAATTTTCATCAATACGATCAATCACCAATAAATTAACATTTAATAATACTAATAAAAGCCGTAATGGAAAAATATTCAACCGTAAGATTACACTACTTAACTAAAAACGCAAACCTAAACTGTCTAAGCGGCAAGTTTTAAATAAATATTTACATTTTACTGGTCAATAAAATCCATAACAATGAAATTCTTGCAGTTTTACCTGTGTTCTAGTCTAGATTGGAGAAAATGATTACCAGTTTTTTGGTAGTTAATTAGTAAATATTCCAATTAAGATAAAACATCGCTTGTATAGAGTATATTCGAGGGAAACTCCTGTTTAGTTTTCTTTTCACAGTCAATAAAATCTATAGGAGAAAGAGCAGATAATACAGCTAACTGAATTTCATTCGATATTTTTCTATGATTATCACTTCACATCACTAGTTGCAAAACTTGCACATGTGTGTTTATTCGGAATCCGTAGCTACAGATAGAAGCGCCGCCCTCTTTTCGCATGTGTTCTATTAGTTGGTTTTATTGGTGTCTCTGTAAGTTTTTTTGTGTGCGGGAGAAATACGAGCGTGTGTGCCGTGCTTACAATTTTTGGTTTTGTGTTAGTGAAGTAAGTGGGAAAAACGCGGAGACATCTGAACACGAATAAATTTGTGTACAAAGCTAATCTCCTGTATTTCTATGATCTGTGGGAGTAGCCATATCAACGGCGTTCTCTACTGTCAAAGTATAAGCCCAAATGGTATGTGTTTAGCTGTGTGTGAAATGGTAAAAGTTTTATTGTTATGTATGAGTTCGTAGTAAAAACCGTTTTTTTTTGTATGTTAGTCTAAAATGCGTTTTTTCATCCATATCCGTCAATAAAATACAATTTGCTATAATTTATCTACAAAATAAATTTCTTTCTGTTCCACAGCAAGGTGCCGTCACTCCTAAGTACTAACAAAAAAATCCAATGTTTCGACCAATTAATGCCACACAGTGTTGATGAAAAATCCTCCTGTGAAGAAATGAATTTCAGATATAGTACATCCTTTTATAATGAGGAAAAAACAAAAATGTATAACGCAGAATTCGAAATACCTATTGGTTGTGGTTGTGCGACATCGCAGAATTCAAAACCTTAATAGCACTCAGGTAAAAAAACTGGCAAAGTGCCAGTTGGTTCCACACCATTATTTTTACAATATTAGACACTATATTATATGATATTCTGCGAATACAGTTTTAATACAGCCTTAATAGTTTTATCATTTACCCCGAAGCCTGCAGCTATCTCTGAAGTGCTTTGTGATGTCATGTATCCGCTTCCACAATATTTAATACTTTATTTTCCACTTTGGTCTCCGACCGTCCACGGGGTTGTTTCTGAAGGTTAAAATTTCTAGAACGAAAACGTTGAAAGCAAAAACGCAACGTATTTTCTTTTGCGACACCAGCGCCGGTACATAGGTTGGAATGTCAACCTGCAGTTATTATCAAAAAAGCGCAAAAACAGGCAAAAAATCTTGTATTGGAGCCCTCTCAAATATATTTTTATTCTGTTATTTTGTATTTGTTATAATGGCCGCAACATAAATACATCATTTGTGAAAATTTCAACTGTAACTATCTCGGACAGATGGATGGACGGGCGAACAGTGGAGTTTTGGTAATAGGATTCCTTTCGTTTTTCTCTTTGGGTACGGATCACTAAAATAGCATCATATTGACTGACGGGATTACATAGCGGTTGAATCGGTTGCCTTGTCGCTTTCTATTTCGCTGTGTGTTGTGAATCCAAAACCTCATTTTGGAAAATAAATTATATGATCCACTAATTGTGTTCTTAGTTCGGAAATTCTGGACAAAGTAAAATTCGTAGTGCAGAAATTGTTTTAGTTTCCAGGCAGCATTGGTAGCACAAGATAGTGTTGTAAATCATATAGGCTAAGTAAGCGTTTTCGACTCGCCGCGCATGTATAGCCGGTTCCAAAAATAACGGGTCAGTCACATAAACCAATAACGGGTCAGTCACATAAACCCGAATATCTCCCGAACTACGTATGCCATCCTAATGAAACGAAGACTGTTCAATTGAGAATTTAATTATACAGATAAAAAATAAAATAAAACTTAGTTACACCCACAATATTAATCTTAAATTAAAAAAAAACTAAAGTAGTCATATTTTTCTTAAGATTACATTTTTTTTATGATTGTTTTTTTGCTGTTTTTCATCACTTTCTTCATTTAATACTTTGTATTGCCTCCACGTGATGAAGCCTCCAGTGATGAAAAACAGCAAAAAAACAATCATAAAAAAAATGTAATCTTAAGAAAAATATGACTACTTTAGTTTTTTTTTAATTTAAGATTAATATTGTGGGTGTAACTAAGTTTTATTTTATTTTTTATCTGTATAATTAAATTCTCAATTGAACAGTCTTCGTTTCATTAGGATGGCATACGTAGTTCGGGAGATATTCGGGTTTATGTGACTGACCCGTTATTTTTGGAACCGAGTGTATGTTAGCTATCACAGTAAAATGTAGCTAATGTCCTCCCTCAAGATTCAAACTACCCCTTGCCACATTTCATCAAAATCTTTTCTGAGGTTTAACCGAGACAGACAGACAGAGAGTTACACTCGATTTCATAAATATAAGTATGGAATATTTAATTTGTTTTGGTAAATAATAGTTTGATTGATAAGTTTTATACTGAAAAAAAGTGTTAGCATTTTAATTATATTCATTAAATAAAATTATAACCAAGTTTGTGTAGATCAAGGTGTATACTAAACAACTGTATAATTACATTTAATATCAGGCATAGTTTATTGTTTGTGATATTTTCTTTTATTTTTAATCTATGATTACTAATATTCAATGTGAGGTTATAAGAAATAATTTCTGGAACCTCCAAAGATTTAAAAAAATATTTAAAAAATGGAAAGCGACATTATTTGTAAGTGTCACAGGCTATATATTATTTATCCGACAAATGATTATCGCGATATACCTATACCTACGCGGACGGAAGTTAATTTTGTTAAGTCCAAAACTTACTTTTATATTACAGAACTTATTAAATCGTAAAATTCGCTAAGGAATAACTCAGTAGGGATATGTTATATTAAGTTAAACGTGACTGTAATGTGAAATAGTTAACTTTTTTTATGTTTATTTTTGTATTCGATAATATTTAATAAATGTGTTCATATAAGACGTAAAAATATTCATTTTTTTACTATGTAATACTTTTGTTGATGTGTTTCTTCACCAAAATTCACCTCGACTATTACACATATACATTACATTTATTGTGCTGATTGAATTAAAAACTTATTAACATATATAAAAAGCTACGCTGCCGCTGTCTCTTTATTTTCATAGACCTAATGCTTAATATTAATGTTTTTCTCTCTGATCCAATTGAAAGAAGTGATCGGGCAAAATGAGAATACTTATTCAAAAAATTAATTGAGTAACTTGTTCAAATTAAATAGGGGTAAAATAAAAATTCTTCGAATGTGTAATACAAAATAAATAAATTTATTTGCTTCTCTTTAACAGTACCCATTTTTGTAATGTATAAATATATAAAATTTACAAGCCTTATTGACGACCGCCATTAAAAAAGTTTGCTACTTAATTTGTTTTCTTTTTATATCTGCACATACAACAGACAGGGATGCCAGATTTAGTTTTCGCTCTCTCCACTTTATACTTGCCATCATACCAGGGTTCCATACTCAAAACCAAAAAGTCAAAATTTACATATCTGTTTTGACAATGCATACTGTAGTTTGACGCCACAGTTGCTGAAAAGTGTAGGGTTCTATTCTCTATTGGTCCTGCTTGGCTGTAAGAAAATATAACATTAATTAAATTTCTGTCATACTTTTCATTAGGTAGTGTCGAGTCATACTTTGACGTATAAAAAACTTTCGAGGTATAGTTTGGAAGTTATTAATTAAATTAATGCATTTCTCGCGATTTTATACTGTGGTGGTGTGCAATAACGTTGTATAAATAAATTAAATGTTAAATAAAAATAAAACTAACATCATATTACACTTTATTAAACTACAAACAAAATGAGGTTCAAAGGTGAGGTGAGGTGAGGTAAATATCACAAAAATTGACTTTTACATCAGAGCAACACCGTCAAATCATAAGTCCAAGTGGGCAATTTCATAATACTGTTACAACACAGAATATGTTTATGTATGAGTGAGTTTTTTTTTTCGTTTAAGTTCTTAAGTATGAGTTCATAGTTACAGACAACTGCTTTTTCATTTCAGACTAAGAAAATGAGAGACTATTTTATATCAGAAAATGACTCTACGGTCCGCGGGCCGGTGACGTGAGACGTATCATGACTACATAGGAAAAAATACTCGTATTTTAGTTTACAACATATATAAAACTTTAGGTTGCTCTGTTAAACATTAGAAATCTGTAAAACGAAGCTAAAACGGTAGTTATTTGATCACATTTTCTGTTGAAAAAAAAAAATAGAATATAATAATTTCTCTTGCACTATAAAGAAAATTAAACTTTATAATTCAATCAACAAGGTAGAAAATTATATATATACTTACTTGCACTGCATTACGCTGAATTGCTGCTTAAATCTGTCTGCCATCTGCACAACAACTCTGACATTGCCTTCCTCATCAACAATATAGTAAATAAGATCGTTCTGCAAGAGTGAAAAAAATTTTTTTATCTTATCAACGAAAATTAGCTCTATTCCTAGCTTTGACACTCGTTGGCTTGCGATCAGATATTTCAGGACTAAATACATATTTAATGTACCTAAATTTTCAAGTAAATCTTGTGTATATTTTTGTAAGGCCTACTTGAAATAAAAACTTTTTAATTTTTGTAACAGGCTATCATGATAGGCTTAGTAGTCAGTCAGGATTGCCTTGAAAAGCCACTGTGTACTTGGTAACAGTTTTTTTTTTAAACAAATTATTTACGTAATTACTATTAGATTAGGTGATGATAACTATAAATAATCGTTATTAAATGTACCATGATCATGCATGTTTTCACGGCTGCACAGGTTTGAATGAAATTTGGCATAGGAGTTCATTGATTTTTGCGAAAGGGATTTATTAATAACCTTCTGTTTACTACGAGAAATGGCATACACGCAGGTGAAGCAAAAACTAGTCATATAACGTTCGTCTTTTGTACTGTTTGTGTGATATTAAGGTTTTATGAAAATACATCCTTATCAATATTTCTACTTCGGTGGCTCAGTGGTAGTTTATGCGACTGATAAGATTGAGGTCTCGGGTTCTAATCCTGGGTCTCACCAAATGTTTGTATGATGATATGATCCGTTATTTGTTTCGGAGTGTGGGTGTTTTCTATCCCTGCTAACATTATAAATGCGAAAGTAACTCTGTCTGTATGTCTGTCTGTTACGCTTTCACGTCTAAACCACTGAACCGATTTTGATGAAATTTGGTATGAAGATAGAACTGAACTTGGGAAAGGACATAGGCTACTTTTTACCGTAATAACTGACAAAAGCTAGTGTAAAATATATACATTTTTACAGCAAAAAGTATTATATCAGTCAGTTAAGCTTTCATTGTACAAGCTCTGTTTAGTTTGAATCTAAATGGCATTGTGTGTTACATGTCTGAAATATTTATTAAATTTTATTTCTATATTAATTATGAACTGTATAAAAATATTTATTTTAAGGTAACCGACAGTAGAAATATTAACCCCTATTCTTTAATATACAAGTTAGTCTCAATGTATACTCACTTTGGATTTAGTCTTGCACTCATCATCATCTGATGTGTCTAAATCACGATTTGAATACCCTTCGAATACACGGTTATCATCCTTGTCTCCTAAAACCTGAAAAGGTAAATAAATGTTAAATAAATTATATTTAAAATGACGTTATTGTGAGTATGGCCATTTGTTTCGGCTAACGACTGGAACGACTGGCACTATTTACGGGACGTTCACTGACAGACAGCTGATTATACAGCGAGTAGGTTATGCTATTTATTTTAGATTGGCTTCTCCCCGTGGCGTTAACCCCGAGTACACAGCCTCAGGGAACATCGCGGCGCGAGCTCAGTTCTTTATCCTACTAATTATATGTCTGTATTTTTGTTGCTTTTTCACGCAAAAACTAATGAACGGATTTAGATGAAACTTTACATTAATGTAGCTTATATATCAGAATAACACATATACTACTTTTTACGGCAATAATCGAGATACATGCGGGCTGAGCCGCGAGCGCAAGCTAGTATATAATGATTTTAAGCACTTACAATGCCCTGCATATCTTTTAAAAGATTTTGAACAATATCGATTGGGTAACTAGTATTGTCGAAACAGAACTCCATACCATTGCAAGACTCTGGCATTTGATCTGAAAAATAAATAATTATTTTGTCAATCTCAACCTAACCAAATTAGCTAGATTTCAGAAACTGGTTTTATTACAATTTATATTATTTGAAAGTTTTTAATCAAATAGTTGAAATAGATTTCTTCACCATCACAGTATAGTTTATATTTTCGATGCTTTATAAATTGTATAACATTTAAAACTTACATGTTATTATTTCAGATGGATCAAAGTTTGTTGTTATGTGGCTTGCAGTTTTGACTGCAAAGATGAGAGCCTGAGAAACAAGAATGTTTAGTTTAAAAAAAAAATACTTTTTTCATACGAACCACTAAGTTAATCACGTGTACATACTGCCAATTCTAATTCTGATTTTATAGAGACTCCGAGGCAATTTGCACTTTTAAGTAGCGGCTGGGCAGTAAATACAAATAATGGATTTAAGTTAGTAGGAAAGAGGTGCAATCCCACCCGTAAATTCATCATTATTTCAATTAATTGAATGATTCAAATGGAATGTTTAAGATTTGTAAACTTTCGTTCTAAAGTGTTTATTACATTTCTACGACTAAGCTACTTCACCGTCTTTAATGAAATTTAGCATTGGAATACTTTGATTCTTGAGGAAGGACATAGGCTAACCTTTAGTTGACAAGACACAATTTAGACTAGATATACTAAAGTTATTTAATATTTTTAATTTACATAAATTACAATGTGCGTCTATAGTGTTATGCTACTTTATTTTATCACCATCAAATAATTGAACTTACCAATAACATTAAAATGGAGAAGTTATTCATTTTTCTCTACTTTAATATAATAATATTATGTTGAAAATTATTAACGCAACCGGCTGACTTCACGTTGAAAACATGAATGTAGTGATTCAATGAGGACGAAACAGTCTTATATGTATATAGAACAGCAGTAGTTTTCAACAGTAATTTTCCTCAAAAGTTAAATATTACGTCATTTTAATTACACGTATTTTCAATTTATCTGGTAACACAAACTCATAATGCTACTTTCATGAAACTTTCAGTAAAATTTCTGAAAAAAAATACAGGATTAGCTGCAAGCTCACTTTTACTCAAAAAAATTGAATTGTAGGACGTAGTGTAAACTGGGGTTGACTGAATACATAAAAAAATACATCATTTTTAATTGTGATTTGCTTGAGTTAATCGATTGCGATTTTTATAAAACATTGGTCAGGGAATATCGTAATGTAATTAGGAATACTAATATACTTTGGATCTTTCACTTTTATTTGGATATAAGGATCCAGAAAGCGGTAGCCAATGGTCAGAGGTTCTTGGGATCTCTGGTCATCATTGCGATTCCGCAGGGCTAAATTCTCGACCCATTTTTGTTATCGTTAAAATCAATAACCTCCCTAATTTAATAAAAGACAGTCACTTCACTTGTATTTAAATAAAAGTGATAACAATCAATTAACGAAGACGTTAGTGGGGGCCGCTCTAATGTCGTAAATAGCATTGCATAGCTATCATTTCATTTCATTTTATTTAAGCGTTCTCTGCGCCGCTTTTTACTGCGATGGGTGTAAATCTCACACGGGACAAATTTTTGATCTGATTTGTAAAGGCCCCCTTGACATACAATACTTATCCCTAATGCTGTTTTTTTTTAAATTACTATCATGATTCTTAAGATTAATGTTACTTTGTTCAAACAATAATAAATAAATATTACGGACATGCTGCGATAGTAAACATTAACACAACGTCATCTAACTTCAAAACAAGCAGAGCTTGTATTAAGAAAGTTACATTGACTGATAGAATACTCACATACTTTTTTTGTAAATATACACATATTACATAAAGAACACACCTAAGGCAACATCTGTAGATCGTGTATGTAGGATTTGATAATTCATTAAGTTGGAAACCCCATTTGGAAAATTTAGCCGCAAAGGTACTGTTAGATAGTCCTTTTCAGCACTTATAAAAAAAAACACAGCACTGAAATTTTACGACTATTTATTTACTGAAAGTTTTTACTCACACAGAATTTCTACTTAAACTTAAAACTTATACACGCGACTTGGATTATACGGCGCGGATAGCCCTAGCGAAGGGCAGAGTAGACCCGGAGTGTATCCTTAGCTTTCACTGATAGCCAGCCGGCAGGCAAGAACCAGGTCCGTAGCTGGGGAGCAGTTTAGCTAGAGAATAACCAACTGAACTAATTTAGTAAAGTCTTACGTATTTATAGCATAATTATTGCTGATTTATAATATCATATTTAGGTAAACCAGCAATAATTGCAAGTCAGCATTTTACTCTAACAATTAGTGATGTGACAGTGAAAATAGGGATGTAACATCTCCCCCCTTTAAAACGGAACATACGGAATAGAAGAAGTATGTGAGTATAATCCAAGTAACGATATAGAAATTAACATGATTAAGAAATAAGAAGAGAACATTTAATTAAGCAATAAGACTTATAAAATATAATATTAATACAGTGGAAATTAGATTATACATTTAAGTTTTACAATAACTCAAGGTTTCGCCTTGGTGAACTTATATTAGAATCAGTACTTTCTGTATCATAATTTGTATTGGCCATTTCAATACTAGACCTTGCACGAATATTTGTATGAGGTTTAGTCATACAAGTATTGACAATTTTAATACAACAGGATGTACTGTTTCTTCGATTATTACAACAGAGACATTTATACAATTTATAAGAAAAATATACAAATACAGAGACAGATAATAGGGTAGTAATTATACTAAAATAATAGCTATACTTAATATGGTAAGGTTGATTTTCTATTTTAGTTAATTCGTCTTCATTTTGATTTAATTTATATGAAGCATATTGCAACGAATCAAGATTTACGTGAGATAGTTTAATAGGAGCCAAATATGGTAATGTTTGATTTACAGTAGCTTTTGAACAACAATCATCTTCTATAATATTAAAATTTGGATTAGGAACATAGAATTTAGTTTCGAATTCTTGAGACGGAACAAACTGTAGTAGCTTATGATAAGCTTTACAATATTTAGGTAAGTCTAAGATACCTGTCCCAATAATATTATAGTCATTCATTTTACCATCACAAGTTATGGATATCTTAGATATATCTGATTGAACATATATCCATCTATTATTACTAAGTCTTTGCCATAAGTCTATTTCACCTAATATAATCTTATAATTACAAGATTCTGGGATTCCTTTCACATGTTCGGTTAAAATAGTCACTTCACAAATAGGATTTCCGACACTATATTGTATATTTCCTAGTTTACACAAATAGTAATTATTATTTATCACTTTGCACTCACTTAAGTCTTGTAACGCGGAATATGTTAATCTGTCTTGTGTCATTGCTAGATATTTTGCGGATGGATTTATTAATGCAAAAGTATTTGGATTTTGAATATCGTGTGGAGTTGGTAAAGCATATATGTGATATAAATTATAATCTACGAAAGTAACTAGAGGAATTCTAATGGCAAATATTAGTTTGTTTTCGTTGATAAATGAAGATATCTCTGCGACATCTATTATTGTATGAATATTCTCAAGAGATAAATGTAAAGGCAAACTAGAAAGGATATCATTACTTTTTGAATTCAGATCATTATACAACTGTATTGGACTTAGCACTGATGGATGAACTATATTCTGTTTCCCAAATAGAATAGCATCGATTAGATCTTCAAGGTTAAAATTAAGAATCATTAATGAACTTTCTAAGGCACTAAAAGTCATTGATAAATGTGATATTATTTCTAACTTATTGGCATTAGCTGAAACAGTGTCTAAAATTTTGCCTAAATTTTGTATATTGCTATTGAGAATATTTTCGTTTTCGTTAAGTTTGGCAATAGTATTATTAAAAGATGAAATGGTAGAAGTTATTAAGTGAATATTTTCTTTCATAATTGAAGCTAGGTGTCTTTGATCGTCTTGAACCGCATTAATAGCATCAGTAAAAGCCTTAGCGTCATCTTCGTCTAAAGAACCAAATAGTTGTTTTAAGATTGGACCACCTACACCAATCCAGGCAGACCTTTTAACTTTGTGAGTAGTATTAGAATTAGTTAAATGGGATAAAGAGATGTAATCATTTTGAACATTGATAAAAAGACTTTCTAAAGGACTTAGGATATTCCAGCAATCAGTTTTGACTTTAGTAGATTGATGTGTATTACAGATTAGTTTACATTTTTCTAGAATTCTTTGTAATGTTTCTATATGAGGCTGTATATAAGATAGATCAGAATATGTAACTATCTTCCAATGGTTATTATAATATTTCAATGTACCTATCGGATCGTAGAAAAGACCTGGACTATTAACTATCGGTGTAGTCATGTTTGATCCTGCGAGGAGTCCTGGCGCGACGGCCCTGGAAGGGAATTATCATGGGCTAGTTTAATTTCATCAAAATGATGTCTAACATGTTTACGATTAATTAAAAGGGTAACGTTATTATTATTATGTACTTTAATAATTCTATATGGGCCTTTCCAAATGCTAGAAAGGGCTTTACGTAATCTATGATGTTGCTTTAAATATACCATATCTCCGACATTATAAGTAATATTTCTAGTATTTTTATCATAATAATTTTTGGAATTCTCTTTACTACGGCGGATATTCTCTCTGGCTATGTTTCTAGTATTTATAAGCTTTTGTTTCAAAGTTTTTATATAATCAGGGTATGTGACTGTTGGTTCGATATCATAGATAGAACTTGGCAGGTTTGGTTTACAGCCAAATAGTAATTCATGTGGTGTAAAGTTAGTAGAAGTGTGAACAGATGAATTGTAAGATACAAGAGCAGTTGGGAGATATTTATGCCAATCATCTTGATTGTCATTCACGTAAGATTTCAAATATTCTTTCAATGTGGCGTGACTTCTTTCAAGTGCGCCATTAGTTTGGGGGTGATATGGAGTAGAAAAAAGATGTTTTATTTTGAAAAGAGAAGTAATTTGTTTGTATACTTCGGCAATAAAATGAACACCTTGGTCGGATAAAAGAGTTTTAGGAATACCGAAATGAGAAATAAATTTTATCAAACAGTCAGCTGTTTGTTCAGCTGTCGAATTAGTAATGGGGTAAGCCATGGAGTATTTTGTTAAATCATCCTGAAACGTTACGATGTATTTATATTTTTCCAGACCTGATTCTGGTAAAGGGCCAACAATATCAGTTGCTATTCTTTGGAGAGGTTCCTGGCATGTAGAAGTTATCTCCATCGGAGCTTTATTGCAAGCACGTAAAGCTTTATTTTGTTGGCACTGTGGACATTGTCTAACATATGATTCAATATCATTCTTCATACCTTTCCAGTAAAAATAATCTTTGAGTTTATTATACAAACGTGTGGAACCAATATGTCCACCAATAGGAGAGTCATGATTATCTTTTAAAATCGTAGGAATTTCATTAGGCTTAGGATAAATGAGTTTATTGTGGTAGATATTAATTTTGATATGTGTGTTATGAAAAATAAAAGATATGATTTCGTAAATTATAATAAATTCTAGTTTGTCAAAGGGATTGGAAAAGTCAGACATAGAAATTTCTTTTACATCAGGATGAAATATAATTAATTCATTTCGGAGGCAATTTAACACCTTAAATAATTCTCTATAAGTACAAGAATCATAGTGATGAATTTTAGTAAACATGTGGATGTATAATTTATTATTAATATTAGTGTACTTTAGTGAATATAGTTCTTTCTCGGAGTTTATAAAAGATTCTTTATCATCTAGGAGGTTAACAATTTCTTCACAGTAAGGATTAGATGAGTCTAGATCAATTGAAGTAGGATAAGCGATTGTAGAGCAGGATGTTTTTAACAGACTTTGGTTAAACTCACGGATTTCAGTACTAAATACCATTGGATTAGAACGAGATCGAAGAAAGTTGCCATATGTAATGTCGTTAGTAAGATCGATATCATTGACAGGACATATTATAGGAGGGCGAGATAGTGCATCAGCGTTAAGGTTAGTTTTGCCAGATTTATAAACAATTTCATAATCATATTCTTCTAACTTAAGTCTCCATCGAACTAATTTACTGCTAGGGTCTTTGCAATTAAATAACCAAACAAGAGGACGATGATCAGTCACAATTTTAAATTTGCGTCCATAAAGATAGGGTCGGAAGGTTTTCACACCAAATAAAATAGCTAAAAGTTCCTTTTCTGTAGTGCTATAATTGCCTTCGGCTCTATTGAGGGTTCGAGAGGCATATGCGATTGGAAGATCTTTGCCAATTTCTCCTTGTGAAAGTATTGCACCTAAAGCATAGTTAGAAGCGTCAGTAGTAAGAATAAATTCCTTAGAAAAATCAGGATATTGAAGAATAGGAGCACTAGTTAACATTGATTTAAGAGTATTAAAAGCATTTTCTTGATCTTGAGTCCAATTGAAAGAAGTATCTTTACGAAGTAGTGAAGTTAGGGGTTTAGTAATTTTTGAGAAATCTTTTATGAATTTTCGATAATATCCTATTAGCCCGAGAAATGATTTTATTTCCTTTGGATTTCTGGGTGTAGGGTACTTGGATACGGCCTTGACTTTATCAGGATTTGGAGAGACACCTTTATCAGTGATGATATGACCAAGATACGCAACTTCTCGTCGTAGGAATTCGCATTTATCTGGTTGTAATTTCAGATTGTGCTTTCTGAGAGCATCGAAGACTAATTTAAGTTTTTCTATGTGTGAAGAGAGGCAGTGAGAGTATATAATTACGTCATCAAGGTAAATGAAGCAGTGGAGACCTTGAAGACCAGCGAGAACTGTATTCATAAGTCTTTGAAATGTGGCTGGCGCATTTTTTAAACCAAAAGGCATCCTAGTGTACTCAAAATGACCATTAGGAACAGAAAAAGCTGTTTTAGGGGCATCTTCTGGATCCATGCGAATTTGATGGAAACCTGACACCAGGTCCAATGTAGTAAAATACTTGCTATGACCTAACTGATCCAGGATGTCAGTGATATTAGGAATAGGATAAGCGTCTCCGACAGTAACGTCGTTTAATTTCCTATAATCTACGACTATACGCCATTTCTTTTGACCAGAAGCGTCTTGTTTTTTAGGAACTACCCAAATGGGAGAAGACCAGGGGGAATTTGAAGGTTTGATTATATTTTGATCGAGCATCTTTTGTATCTGTTTATTAACTTCTTCTTTATGACATTCAGGATATCTATAAGTTTTGACGTGAATCGGTTGTGAGTTAGTAGTTTTAATTTTGTGTTCCAAGGTACTAGTAGAAGTAAGAGTGTCTCCTTCTAAATAAAACAGATCGGAATATGCAGAGCACAAATCAAATAAGGCTTTTGATTCTTCAGAATTAAGATGTGAAGTTCGTATTTGTTTCTTAACTTCATAGGATCTATTTGATATAGTATTTTGATTGAAGGAATTAGAAAGATTTAGAGTGTTAATATTATGCAGATAATCATCTAATAAGTCACAAGGGTTTAGTACTACGCAAAGAGATTTTATTTTGACATCTTCAGTATTAGTGTTAAGAACTGATACAGTGACATGATTGTTTTGTTTAAGTGTAACGAGACAACTAGATAAAAACACACCTTTTTGAATTTCAGACTTATCGATATATCCAGTAGTTACTTCGGGATTTAGAACATAGCATTCTACGATCATTTCAGAACGTGCAGGAATAGTATATTCTGGTTTGGAAAAATGAATTTGTAAAACATGATCGTTTATGTTTAAAGTCTTATTCCTATAATCTATTTTTGAATCATGAGAATTTAGATAATCGTTACCTATAATGCCATCAAATTCTACGTCGACACAATCTGGTATTAAATGAAATTTGCCGAAAATAACGTCATTATTTGGAAATATAAAATCTAATTGAAAGTGACCAAGACTTTTTAAGTATTCCGTATTTTTGTCGATTCCTTTAAACTGAACAATTTCTGAAACTAATTTTGGTTGAATTTGCATCGAGGATTGTTTTATTAGTGATACACCTGCACCGGAATCAACTAAAAGAACTAGTAATTTATCAGAGTATTTAGATTTAATATACACATGAGGCAAATGTATTTTATTGTTATAATTAATTTCAAATAAATTAGAATACGAATCAAAAACGTTATTTAAATTGTTATTATTTGATGGGCAATTGTTATTTTCATTGTATGACATGGTAGGTAACATAGATGTATTGTACTTAAGAGATTTAGTAGAAGTATTTGAAATAGTAGATTTGGTAGACTTATTAGACATAGGAGTAGAGTATTGATTGGATTTGGTAGATTTAATATTAGATTCAGTGGATTTATTAGATTTAGTAGACATTGTATTCGATTTAGAGGATTTTATAGATTTTGTATTAGACACAGTGGATTTCCTAGGCTTAGTATTAGATTCAGTGGATTTAGTAGACTTGGCATTAGATTCAGTGCATTTAGTATTCGATTCAGTGGATATAGTAGATTTAGTATTAGATTCATTGGATTTAGTATTAGATTCAGTGGATTTAGTATTAGATTCAGTGGATATAGTAGATTTAGTATTAGATTCAGAGGATTTAGTATTAAGAAATTGTCTCGAAAAGACATCAAAAGCGTCGGTTTGAGTTGAAGATTCCGTACGACGCGTAACCGGAACCTTATTTAGTTTAAATGTTCATCTGGATCAGAGTTCGGATTATCAAATTTATTATCAAAATCGCTTATTGGTGTGAGATTATGTACTTGTTTTTTAAAATGATTGGTAGAGTTATTACTTTGCCGCGAGTTGTTAAACTGACGTTTACGACATTGAGATATATCATGACCAATATTTTTACAATATCTACAGAAGGTATTATTTTGCGAGTTTGAAGATATAGAAGGTTGAGCCGTATTTGGGATTTCATTCTGAAAATTGTTAATGTGACGTTGGCGATTTAAAAAACATGTTTTTTCTGAATGACCTATCTTTCCACAAATTTTACACTTTGGTCTATGTTCAGACGATCTAGTAGATTGAATATAATTTTGTAATTTTTCTTCTTGAATAGCAAGATTAATAGCTTCCTGTAAGGAGGTAGGGTTACGACACCTTACTATATTTGATATGTGGCTAGGCAAGCCCAGTAAAAAGGTATGTAGCGCCAAGTCTTCCGTACTGGCGATTCTACCTCTTAATTCACCAGGGTCCCTAGTGGAATGTGTAATGTCCGTCTGTAAACGAGTGAGGTATGTTTCTATTCGTAAACTATATTGTGTGACAGACTCGTTTGACTTTTGTTTGCAACTTTGTAAATCTAGGAGTAAGTGATCCCTATGTTTGGTTTCACCAAATGTGGATTTTAAAAACTGTTTCAGCTCAGACCAGGTTTCAAAAATTTTAAGAGAGCAGGCGGACTCAGCCTTGCCTTCTAGTTGGGAAATAATGTATTTGAATAAAATGCTCTGTTGCGATGCAGTAGCTAGGTTTAAAGCATTTTCGCAATTCCTAATAAATGGTGATAATTTATTCCTATCGCCATCGAATGGCTTAATAAATTTTGTAAGGATAGAAAAATTTAACTCCTCTACGCCTACAGTCTGTAAACTTGAACACGACTGAACGCTTTTCTTTTCAAGTTTACTACTTTCGTTAACCATTTTAAAGAATGAATTTAATTAATTACGCGAAACGGAGAAGGAAATTAAGAGTATAATGGAAGTATATTATTAAGAATCCATACGCAAAATAATGCAAATGACAAAAAATAAATCAACATAAATCGAATAAACAACACTCACAGTATTATTAGTAGATACAGCGATGTCATGGAAACAGCGGCAGGTCGGTGACGTCGGTGTCGGGTGACGGTGCGGCGATGCGGCGGAAGTGATGGAATGCGCAGCGTTTGCAGTTGGTACGGGTCAACGCTCAAACCAAGTGTCGCGATGTATTTTTTTTGTAGAAAATTGGTTATTCGTGTAGCCAATAACTCGGTGCTGGGCAGAAAACCCTCACGCACGATGGAGCGATGCTGACACGTTGTATGCGATGACTAGGGTTGACGGCGGCCTCTTACAGCGTCAGGAAGACAGGCAGGGACAGCAGGTGGCCAACTTACTAGTTCAGGATCGCAAGTCTGGACCAATTTCTGTGTGGAGCTGGTCGTCGTCAGGAGTAGGCGACCCGAGGGACTTCAGAAATCCCTTTTCTTCTGACACCAAATGTTAGATAGTCCTTTTCAGCACTTATAAAAAAAAACACAGCACTGAAATTTTACGACTATTTATTTACTGAAAGTTTTTACTCACACAGAATTTCTACTTAAACTTAAAACTTATACACGCGACTTGGATTATACGGCGCGGATAGCCCTAGCGAAGGGCAGAGTAGACCCGGAGTGTGTCCTTAGCTTTCACTGATAGCCAGCCGGCAGGCAAGAACCAGGTCCGTAGCTGGGGAGCAGTTTAGCTAGAGAATAACCAACTGAACTAATTTAGTAAAGTCTTACGTATTTATAGCATAATTATTGCTGATTTATAATATCATATTTAGGTAAACCAGCAATAATTGCAAGTCAGCATTTTACTCTAACAATTAGTGATGTGACAGTGAAAATAGGGATGTAACAGTACGTAAGCTTATCTTCATGTTTAAAAAGGTAAGGAACTCTGCTGATACCAACACTCTAAATGCGGTATATTTTGCTATATGCGAAACAATACTTAGTTATGGCATTAGCGTATGGGGTTTTGCGCATAAGACACACTTTCTCCAACTGGAACGTGCACAGAGGGCTGTCCTAAAAGTTATGACGTTCAAACACTATGGAATGCAGGGCACTGACGGTGAGACAGCTCTTTGTGCTCTAAAAAATTCTTCGGAAGCATAAAACGATTCCATACGGATCCGATCCACGCCAAACGTCGATTGAGCCATAAACTTTTCTCAACCCTCAAATCTCATACTGCCTGTGCGCAAAGACATTTTCATATTTTGGGAAATCATCAAGAGGTAAAGTTTGTGAAGTTGCAAGTTTGTGACGTAGGGATATCTAGATTTACTAAAAAAACTTTTACCAATAGAAAGGGGCATTATTTGTATAATAGGCTATAAATTATGCCGAAAATAGCTTTTAGACTACACCTCATCGGAACAGTATTCAATATTCCCTGAAAATGAAAAGAGAACGTTAGTCTTTTCCTTGACCTGAATAAGCGGGAGGAAAAAATGTATGAAAATCCATTTTTAACGTGTTTTAGCGGGAGAGAAAGTTGTATGAATTTTCATTTCTCATGTGTTATCTTATCTATGGCGCGCGCCTGCCCGCCTGTTTTCATTTAATATATATAGAATCTCCGTGCCACTGACATCCTTTTGTGAAGAATAAAAAAAAACAAAAGAAGCGCGAAATATTGGTCAAATTCTAATCTAAAGTGTGTCTTACGTTTTGATTTTATTTTAAAATACTTTAAATGATCCTGACAGGTGTAGTATAAAGCACTGTAGAACTCGGGTGAAAGTCCCATTCCTACCTCGGGAGTATTGTGGCCCTAGGCTGCGCCTTCGGGCCACAAACTGCTCCCTCGCTAGTAATCGGTCCCTTTCCTCCCTCGGTGAACAATGTACTATACTCGATATCCGATGTACATGCGGGCGGCACCTTGTTCAAAAGTTAGTTAAGTATTCAACAAATCCATTCATTTTTCTACAGTACTATTTAGATGTTCTATGAAAGTGTTGCTTAAAAAACTTTAAATCCGCAGACTAACTACTCTTACGTAACATTTTCATAAATGATCATAAATTTCAATTTATCAGTTAGGTACTAGCTTTCGCCCGCAGCCGCGTTCCTACCGTGTGTATGTTGGTTATCGCGGTACAAAGTAGTTTATATGTCCTTTCTCAGCATCTGGACTATCTGTGTTACAAATTTCATTTAAGTCGGTTCAGTAGTTTCGGAGACAAGTCAAGACGGATACATTTTCATTTGTAATAGTAGTAACGGTTGACATGTTGACATGAACTACGTCACATATGTTCGCCACAGTAAACTATTTGACGTTATTATGTTATGTGACATACATGGGATCGACTTCCTACAATTCCTTAGGGCTCATACACATGAACGGCATGTTGTCGACGGCAGCCGTCGTCAGTTCACATAGTATAGGAGTTTACTTAATGGATTTCGAAGAAAAAACACTGTTATTGCTTTTACTTCGTCAGCCGACAAAAACGTAAAATAAAAACACGTTCATTAGGGATTATTGAAATCGCTGATAACTTCTTCACATGCCACCATCCATACTCTGTTTTTTTTGTTTTATTACTGTATTCTTTCAATTTATAATTCCAAATACAAGCATTTTTCTTGACCACAATTAGCAATTCAACATCAATTTCGTCGTTTCGGTATACAATAAAGTAATTTATTATTATTATCATTCGTCACTAGAAATCATTTTACATATTTCCGACGCCTGCGCACTCTTGAACTATATGCAATTGACTGACAAAATGGCGGACGCGGCACGCTGCAATTGCAATGTCGTTGACAACATGCCATTCGTGTGTATGAGCCCTTAGACTCAAAAACACACTGACGACCGCTTGATAAGGATGAACTTCGTGTGACGACTACAGCTGGAAATTCGTATCGGCAACGTGTCATATATAATATGAACATTTATACAATACGACCGATTACAAAACGATTACCGTGCAATTATCCTCTTGTGACCAACTGTTTTCAATGTCGTCACTTCACATCGCATGGACACATGACAACACTAGCTAATTAAGGAATATGGAATATGTTTTCTCACCGATGTTAATAAAAAAGAAAGAGCAGCAGAAAGAAAGAAAGTGGCAATATAAACTGCCTGTGGCGCAGTAGTAGTGTATGCGACTGCTGTGCTTCAGGTTTCGGGTTCATTTCAAATCCTGGGTCGGACCAAATGTTTGTATGATCAACAGATGTTTGTTTCGGACTTTGGGTGTGTTCTAAATGAATATTTACAAAAAAAAGTATGTGAGTATTCTACTACAGATATTTATTACGATTTTGGGTGTTTTCTATGTATAGTATGTATGTATTTACAAAATAAAGAATACATATAAGTATTCTATCAGACAGAATCTAGCTTTTATACTACAAGCTGTGCTTAGTTTGAAGTGAGATGTCGTTGTGTTTATGTTCATTTATTCAATACTACATCTGTTATGAGTATCATCAACAACCCATATAATTCCACTGCTGGGCTCTCTCAAGAGAGGGTTAAGGCCTTGAGTCCCCACGCTGGCAGAGTGCGGGTTGGGGACTGGCAATATACATTGTGGCTACTTACCGTGAATGTTTTTAAGAAGCCCGAAAGCCTCCTCTCTCGCTCTAAGGTCTCCTCTCAAGAGTGGAACGTTATGGGTTGTAGATTTAGAATCTCAGGACTTTCCCTAATAATACTAGACTTCATTACAAAAACATTGATTTCTATGAGTCATTGAATTGATAAAACAATTAAATGAATTGAAATTTTACTTAAGTTTGTCCCCTTTTATTAGTTTGATCATGGGTATGGAGACATTCCTTGCAGAACGCATATTAGGGTTTCACCTCGTAATGAGAGATAAACTCCAAATTTTAAAGTTCTTTCAGCACGAATGGGCTGGCTCAACCATGGCAATACTACCCTCACATAGAAGACCCTCCTAATAACGACAGCACTCTTACTGTCGTATTTCGTCGGAGACCTGTAGCCCAATCATTCTGCATTACTGTTTATGCATTACAGTGCTGCAGAAACATCCGACCAGGCCACCATGGTATGGGTCACCATGCTGCTTTGTTTACCCTCACTATGTGGTAGGTGACCCCTACTCCTGGATTCTACTCATGCCTTCCATCAGGCAGAGTCACTTTGCTAGGCTTAAATATTAAAAAAAAATACATATTCTATGTTAATTTCAATTTAGCATACGTTATTCATGAATACTTTATCAGTGCACGTTGTCCTATTCTCTGTAAAGAAGCGTCACTGCTATTATCTGCCGTCGTGTTTAATTAATTAGTGACTATAACTAAAATTTAACGTTATGACTACGTTGATGGTGTTTCACTATGTCTTATGAATTCACCCATCTCTTATGAATTCAATGAATCCATTAAAGAAAATGTACTGATTAATATAAGTGCCATTACGAGTACATTATTTTGATCTAGTGTAGTACATTATTTTGATCTATCTCGTAGGGTACAGCCAGCGTTTGCAATGTAAGCGTAAAAAAACACACATTAGAAACCTCTAAAGTTATTGTCTACTATATTATGCATGTATTATACATAAAAACCTTCCTCTTGAATCACTCTATCTATTAAAGAAAACGGCATTAAAATCCGTTGCGTAGTTTTAAAGATTTGAGCGTACATGGGGACAGAGAAAGAGACTTTGTTTTATACTATGTAGTGAAGTAATAAAATCTCTGCTAGTTGATGTAAGGGATTAGAAGGCAGGGCAAGCTCAATATATTTAAGGGTACTGACTTCCCAATAACGATTGCCAAAAATATGTTCAAGAGAACCGGGACCGACGGCTTAGCGAGGCTCATGTATCATGACGCACCGCCAGCTACCATAATTCGGAATATTATTAAGCACTTCTTGCGGCTAAAAACCTGAAAACAGTCTGACTCAGGAATAGAACTCGAGAACTTTTGATCGGAAGTCGCATACGCTAACTGCTGGACTAACGAGGCGATATGTGAGATAGCGCAAATATTGTTTAAATGTGTCGATTGTATAAAATAATAAAAATTCCGCCCTCGATTTATTCGAATGTTAAGTGTAGTACACATATTAAGAGCAAGTGAGTTTCAAACTTTTTTAACATATTTTAATATCTCTAATGGTTATTACTATAAAAAAGCGGCCAAGTGCGAGTCGGACTCGCCCATGAAGGGTTCCGTATCAGCGAGTAACATCATATAAAAGTTCTTGTAGTTCGTTGTAACTTTCATCGATGTTTTTAGGTAAATTGCGTGTTACGATTTATGACGTATTAAAAAAAAAACTACTCACTAGATCTCGATCAAACCAATTTTCGTTGGTAGTTTGCATGGTAATGTACAACATATATTTTTTTTAGTTTCATCACTCTCTTAGTTTAGAAGTTAGAGGGGGGGGGGGGACACATTTTTCCACTTTGGAAGTGTCTCTCGCGTAAACTGTTCAGTTTAGGAAAAAATGAATATAGAAACCTCAACATCATTTTTGAACGCCTATCCATAGATATCCCCCACACGTATAGGTTTGATGAAAAAAAAATTTTTGAGTTTCAGTTCCAAGTATGGGGACCCCCAAAAGGTATTGTTTTTTTTCTATTTTTATGTAAAAATCTTAATGCGGTTCACAGAATACATCGACTGACCAAATTTCAACAGTATAGCTCTTATAGTTTCGAAAATAATTGGCTGTGACATACGGACGGACAGACAGACAGACTTGACGAATCTATAAGGGTTCCGTTTTTTGCCATTTGGCTACGGAACCCTAATAAAACCATCTTTTCACTTAATAATTTTCGACCTTTCTTTCAATAATTGCATCATCATCATCATCAGCCTATCGCCTATCGCTCTGCAATTGCACGCCAATTATTTCGATCCTCGGCTACTTGCATCCAGCTCCTGCAATAATTTCATAGGTGGCAATAAATTATTAAATAATAAAATATTCATACAAATAACACGACACAAATATATGAAATGATTATTTTACATCTGCACATTAATTAACTCGCATAAAATAAAATAAATTAGAACATTATCTATAAGGAAAACAATTTAACTGCATCACAATACAGGAACGTCATTGTCATCATGACGTAGTGTAGGTCGTCATTCGGACCCGATCCGCCGCTGGCGAACCGGGCGGCGGAGACACGAACATCTGCGCCTCATGCCGGCTTGAGTGTGGCCAACCGCGAGGGGGCGGCGTCGGTGTGTGCCGGACACCGCCTAAGAGAGGGTAGTCGTACCGAGACGGTGCCCGCATCAGGAGCGGGCTGGCGTTGGAGAAGTTCAGAAGGAGATCCCACCCTGAATTTCTCCTCCTCCTAAACGGAAAAGCGCGGAGAGGGCACAATGTGTGGTTTTTAGTCGGTTCAAGTCCGACACACCACCCCGCCGTAACTCCCGGTGGGGTGACGGTCCATGATGATTTTCCACACATACGTAAAAAAAAAGTGTAGGTCGTCATGCTGCATTGTCTGCATTCGAAATAAATATGGTAACCACTACTCTTGGACTCTGTTTATGCTTCCCATCAGGCAGAGTAGAATCTAGCTATCACAAATATAGAAATACAAAAACTAGCTATCACTCCGCCCACGTGTATGTCGATTATCGCGGTAGTAGCCCATGTCCTTTCTCAGGCTCTTAACTATCTGTGTACCAAATTTCATTTAAATCAGTTCAGTAGTTTAGGCGTGAAAGGCGAACAGACAGACAGAGCTGCTTTTTCATTTATATAAATAATATTAGTAAGCAAAATATCCTCAACTGAGATGAAGTCGCTCAGTATGCCTACTATTAATTTTCTTTGATTTATTTCAAATTATAAAGATGAATAGATGACGTGCAATAAAATGTACCTAAAAACTTTCTATGTATAAAATGACATGATTCAGACATTTCAGGAATCCTATTATCTACTTCAGCCAGGGTATAGCTGTTTTAGGATTGCGCTTATGTAGGCAATCACGGATTTTGAATCCGCAATGAATCAGAAATCAGAACAAATCAAGCGAGTCGTCAAATACCTCACGGGTTTTTTATCCTTCCTAATATTATAAACGCGAAAGTATGTATGTACCTATGTTTGTTGCTCTTTCACGCAAAAACTACTGAACTGGATTTGGATTAAACTGTACAGTAATATAGCTAATATGTCAGAATAACACATAGGCTACTTTTTACTGCAGGAAAATAACTTCATATATTTGATAATGATTGTATGACTATTGTGATACTAACCCATAATAGACTTGTGTATATGCAATCACTCATTTCATATATTTTATTTCTAAAACATGATTTCTTGAAAGTGATAACTATCTTTACATGGTATAAAATCCAGTGACTTTCCGCTGCTTGTTCGTATCTTAATATACATATATAATTCTTGAGTGAGTGTGTATGTCACTGAACTTCTCTCAAACGACTGGACCGAAATGAAACAATGGACTTTGATGATTTTTTTTGTGTGTGTTCAAGGGGATCTGGGAATGGTTTAGATTCGCAATTGGACCCGGTAGGTGGCGCTGCGTTCTGGAATTTTAAAGTTGGGCGGTACGAAGTTCGCTGGGTCAACTAGTAGATATTTAAAGTACTTAACAAATTTTACTGTAGTTTTCATCAAAAAATATAGTGATTCAAACGGAAGATTTTTATGTGGAATATAATATCCCCCAGTTGGCAGTCCTCACTTCCGCACTCGGCCAGCGTCGGGACGGATAACTCTCTTGTGAGAGGAGCCCCGAACCCAACAGTGGGACATATACCTAAGGGTTGCTGATGAATTAATACAACAGTGTAATCAGATTTTAACGGGTTAAACAATCTACACCTAAAACCCAAGACATCGATATATTTTTAATTACAAAGAGGTACACAAATAAAACAATTTAACAATAATAAAACGATTAAAATAATCTATCATTATGATCAAAATAATTTGACTTCATTTAAGTATTGTTTCTGTAAATTTAATAAAATAAAAAGGAAATTAAAATAGTATGACTTCAAGATTGATTATTTGGAAGGAATTAAGTCGAAATTTGGAATTCGAGTTCAAATTTACAATAAAGAACAAAAACTCTTTGCATTTATAAATTTATTTTTGGACCACTGACTAATGTAACTATGCACGCGTTAGTAAAATATTACTTTGAAACGCGTGGTTACTTACGTTTAAATCCAGAGTTATGAGAAAATATATTTGAAAAATCACATAATACTTACTAAACCGACCTTCAAGTGACTGTGTTAGGAAGTTTTCTTTGTTCTGAGCCAAATAAATATACATAATAATGCACATTTTATTTATTTACAATACTAATTAAAGAATATTATATCAATTGATTTTGATTTCAAATCGAATCGATGACGTGTAAGGGCGTCACTAATTTCGAAACATTTTGAACTGTCAAAAAGATAATAAAGGAATAGACAGAGTATAGTAGTGTTAACACAGTTTATGAAAGATTGGCCCCATTAGCAATCAAATAATTTTATTCAAATAATATAGCCACATAAAACCAATTTATTCCAGTATGCCAATATTAAGGGAGGCACACTTAAAACTAAATTAATTTAATAGCATTAAATGAATCAAATATATCATACAAATGTCTTAAATATAATTTAGATTTGACTGCCTTGTTGGTCTAGTGGTTAGCGTATGCGGCTGCTGATCAAGAGGTCTCGGGTTCGATTCCCGGGTCGAACCAAATGTATCTGTAATCTGCAAATATTTGTTTCGGAGTTTGGGTGTTTAATATGTTTAATATGTATGTATTTACAAAAAAAAATAATGTTAATGTATTTATATCAGTTGTCTAGTACCCATAATACAAGCTCTGCTTAGTTTGGGACTAGATGGCGTTGTGTGTAAGATGTCCGAAATATTTATTTATATTTATCTATTTATCAACAATAGAAATAAAAAAATAAAAACGTCATAGTAAAAAAAATCAATACCTACTCTATAATTACACCCCTTTCTCACGATATGACATACATTCATTTAAATCATTTCTCATATCATTCATTCAAACATTTCTCTTTCAATCATAGTGTCAAGTGTTTCTTAAATTTAATTAGAGATTGTATTTGGTAATTTATTGTGAACCCTAACAGCGTTTACTTATGAGTTCATCTATACATTTAGAGCCGCCTATATCAAGGTAAATGTAATTTATGAATATCTCTAGAAACATCTTCATAATTTAGAAAACTAAAATACTTTGGGTGTTTCGCACAAATAGGCGTAACTCTTTAATGTACATGCACGGTAATGGCAAGATGTTAAATTTCTTAAATAGAGGCTTACATGTATCCATATAACTCGCCAAAAATGGCTCTTATATATTAGGAATCACATATTTCTTCTATCCTTTCTGATACGCTAGCAATTGAATGCACGTCCTGATTTATCATTTATGTTCAATAAAAAAACATGTACTACTACTTAGCTCATGTAATGATAATTTTAATTGACGACAAATACTAAAGTATAAGATTTTTCATTCGGTCAATTTAAATAAATATTAATATAAAATTTAACATAAAATAAAAGTTTATTAGATATCGCTATTTAAGTATTCATTAAGTGAGTAGGTATTTCATCGTCCCTATAAGTCTTTTCAGTTTTATTTTAAAATTTCAATAAGGCCAACATCTTCATAGTTGATTTCAACTTATTAAATATCTTAATACACTTATTTAATCATTCATAGAAAGTTCATGACTTTCCGATATTCATACCACTTATGTACTTGTATGTTTTATATATATTATTTATAATGTTAAATATAAACCACATCAATCCTAATATCTTTATCCCCATTCCTTACTATCCTTGAGAAAGATTTCAAGCACTGGTTCGTACATCAGCAGCCAACAAAGGAAACATCTCTCCTGTGATCAAGACTTCTACAAATCATTCACTCAATCATCTTACATGCTATTTGAAACACCACCAATGTGAGGAACTTCAGGCCTCTACGAGTCAGTTTTGAAAAAGACTGTACCGCGATACATACTGCAATCTCTCTACTAGTAGTTATAATTGAGGTTCCTACTTCATCGCAAATACACAAGAAGATCATTGATGGAGCAATCTTAATCATAGAAAATAGAACTACAAGGAACACGACCAATGGAAAATCAACCCCACCTAAATAATCGGTGGTGGCTGTTCTTCGGGAGGAGGTGTAACGTATCCCTAATCACTTCGCACGGCACTTCAAGATGTAAAATATGATGACGTGTGTCCCGCACTGGGTCCCGCAAGCCGCTGCTCCCATTCCGCTATCCGGATTTGTCGAAACTCATCTCGAATTGCCTCTACTTCTCGAAGTACTGGTAACTAGACCTGATCAACAGTATCCTTTCGTGACTGATAGTCTATCGAAAGAAATACTGCCTATAGATCCCAGGGTGCGCATCCGGCAAACAAGCTAGCTGCCTCGAAAGAGATCGTACGGTACCCTTATTACTCCGATGACCATTACCCGTTGCACCCGTCGCAAAATTGCGATATTTCGTGCTGTCAGAGTGTTTGCCCATACTGGTGCCCCGTAGAGTGCTATCGACCGTACGATTCCAAATACGATAACCTTAAGCAAATTATTCTAAATTATCCTGCCCACTTCCAACCCGAAAAACCCGCTTATCAGTACAGTAAAAAAAACAATTCTTGATTCGCTATAATATCAAATATAATATTTATGATAATGTTGAGTGGACTGTTGACAAGTACGTACGTACAAATGAATCAGTTTCCTATTTACTCGATTGTGTTAAAATTCGTGAAAAACCATTGCCTAAAAAAATATGGCGTGGAGTTTGCTATTGCTTACGGTAAATAGTGCATTATTATTTCATTACGATCAAATCTTACGTATTTCTTTAAACATTGTGGTCTTTGAGCCAGAGTGAAGTGCATGAAAAATAAAGTCATATATGATGTTATAAAATCTTAAATCAGGAATTATGTATGTAGTTTCAACATCATTAATCAACCGGAGCCTTTAATAGCTTTAAGCTAGTCATTTAACTCCACGTAGAAAAGAGGTTTTCTCCTATTGTACCTACCCAGCAGACCGGTTGATATACGATTTGTGCCAATTTTTCCTTCTCTTTGCTGTACTGTTCTCCTGTGTAGTTTACTCTCATAATCAGCCCTTACGACATATTCGAGATTTTTAGGATAGGTGACATTTTATCTTATTACTCCGACGACATGGATACTGTTGCATTGTATTCTACACTACCAATACCCACATCGTAATCGGTTGGTAGATGGCGTTATACTGCAGATGGAATTAAGGGTTATAGTTAAAAAGCATTTGTGTTGAGGATGCATGACATAATTGGTGTATAAATAAAATAAAAAGTGAAAGTATGATATTTAACATAATAGTTATGAGTGTCGTGTATTTAGCCACCACTAAAACTGCCCCAACTGGTATTGGTTAATTTTTTTTATTCAATCTACTCAATTAGAAGCGGTTTGGAACAAATGTGAAAAAAAGCTTTATTCCCAAGTGGTCACCACTAAACTGATACCATCATTTTCGATCTATATATTTTCTTGTAATCCAAAAACTAAAAAGTTTCTAATGCATGCTTCTAAAAATCTGGGAATTTAAAATGTTATTGTTAGTGAAATTAGCAGCCAAATAAATCGGCCAATCACAGGAAAGGGTTCTTCAGTCACCCAAAATGGTACGTGGATTTAAAATCGTTCCAATGGATAATTGTAATGTTTACGTATTAATGCGATAATTTTGTATGACGTTTTCCAAGTCAGCGCATTTTATAAATTAAGCCTCTAAAGCTTCCATAACTAACAAAGTCATATAATCCGCTAAAATTTTCCTTTCAAGTTCATTATATGGACCACGATCACGAATTTTTGCAGATTTTTCAGCCAGCCGTTTAGCTTTTAGAGAGGGGACGTACTGTTTTTATAAAAAAAGTGCCCTTTAAAGAGGAATTTCTCGTAAACGGATACATAATAAATCAAAAAGCAGTCCTAAAACCCTTTATTGATTTTAAAAGATCTATCTAATGATACCCCACACGATGGGGTAGCCGCAAGAAAAAATACAGCGTTATCGAGGCGGTGACGTAAGTGACAAAAATATAAATGGAACAGAGATTGGGTACTTATCATACTGAAGTAAGATGCTCTCTTAGTTTGAAGTTAGATGACGTTGTGTTAATGCTTACTATCGTCGCATGTCCATAATATTTATTTATTATTGTTTGAACAAAGTAAAATTAATCTTAAAAATCATGATAGAAATTTAAAAAAAGCCCTTTACATATCAGATTAAAAATATGTGGATAACAGAAAGTTTTGTCCCATGTGAGGTTTACACCCATCGCAGTAAAAAGCGGCACAGAGAACGCTTAAATAAAATGAAATGAAATGATAGCTATGCATTGCAATTTATTATGTTAGTAAATATTTTCCAGATATTATAACATCATCATCATCAGCCCATCGCAGTGCACTTTTGGACATAGGTCTCTCCCATTGCACACCACTTTTATCGATTTTGAGCTTCATACGAACAAAAATCTAACCATTTAAAAAAAAATATAGCCTATATCAGTACCACATCATGGATACTTAATGGCGGCACCACACTGCGTTATGCGCTATTCATTATGCGGGTTATTCACGCGCATACGGCAAAGTGTGGAGAGTATATTCGCCAATATTCGCTTTATTCGTACGCATAACCTCCTGGCCACAGCTAAGAGCGTTGCAATTGCGACGCGTCTTGCGGTGAGGTAAGCGGTGAGCAGCGAAAACAAATGTTAGACAACCTATGAAGTATGCCACAGGCAACGGCGACGAGCTCTGCGGTGCGACATGCGAGTGAAACAAATGTACTAGCCCATATCGAGGCGGCCACAGCTCAGAGCAGCGCGGGCGGCGGCGTCGGTGGACGCATTGAGACATCGCGCGACTGAAATCATTTTGTTTTTATCGCGCGTTGATTCAATATATATTGGATAATGGAACATGTCATTAATGAAATATTGAGAAGACCAGCAATATGGATGTCAAAACAATATCTTAAATATAGGCATGTTGTTGTTGTTATAAAAAAATGTGGAACGAAATAAAACAACAATTTCCTGGTTGTACCGACTTGTTTCAAGACAATATCGTGCCACTTTTGATAGGGGCATTTTAATGTTTCGGACCGTGCATGTTTCGTTGCATGCGAAACCGTTCTCTAAATACGTGCACCGCTGACGCCGCCGCGGTCGCCATAATCTAACTGTAGCATACCACCGCAAATCACGTCGCCCGTCGCATCTCCCGACACTAAGCGCAACGCAACTCCAAAAGCTGTGGCCAGGCCGTAATACATAAGCACGAATAGCGAATACGCGTATCCGTCGACTTGTCGGTTTTTTGACACACTTCAAAGGACATGAATAAAGCGAATATACGCATCCACTGCCCACAGTTCGGACGGGTAGTGAAGTGCCCTGTGCACTAACAACCACAGACTATAAAACAGTTTTTGAAATTATTTAAAATATTGTAAATATTGACTTATAGAATATTTACAATATAAGTACATATGTTAATACAAGCATCAAAAAAATTATCGCTTACTGATAGCGTTCCCAAAAGAAATACTACTTATTTATTTAACAAACTAGCAAGGTAATTGGGTATACAAATGAATCATGTAAGATAAAATTATTACAATCCATCCATCCATCAGACTATTCTTCATAGTTTAAACTATCTAAAACTGTCTAAACATAGTTTAGACAAGTCAGTTATTTCCTCGGTTGTATTGTTCATATGTATAAATATTTCTAATTTACTGATTTATCATTTATACATTTATTTATTTCACATATTATTAAAAGAAACAATTAACTATAATTAATATTTAAACAAAAAATCTCTAATTAAATCGATTGAAATTTCTTCGTAAATAAAATTGATTTGACTTCAAATCGGTTACGTGTGAGGACGTGACTAATTTCGAAATTTCTTGAACTGTCAAAAAGAAAATAAACAAATGGACAAAGTACAGTCGATGAACGACTTTCAAGTTTCGTTTTGTTGACCATAAAAATGACAATGACACATCTCTACGACACACATTTACAGCCTTATTTGGCATAATTCAGTGTACCAGTTCGAAGTGTGGATGGCATGTTTGTTGTTTGCGTTGCGCGCATAACAAATATTTGGGCGAATATGGCGAAACACTTAACTTATATGTCAAAATCTGACGGGCCATTTGGGCTGTAGGGCGTGCCAAAGAAATAAACTTATTTTTACCACTGAAAAAGTTTACGACATTAGAGAGAGATTACTCACGTCATCGTTGATTGATTGTTACCACTTTAATTTAAATACAAGTGAAGAGACTGTCTTTTATTAAATTAGGGGGGTTATTGATTTTAACGATACCAAAAAATTGTCAAGAATACTAACCGCCGCAATAAGGACCAGAGATCCCAAGAAGCTCTGACCATTGGCTACCGCTTTCTGGATCCTAATACCCAAAAAAGAGTAAAAGATCCAAAGTATGTTAATATTCCTAATTACATTACGATATTTCCTGACCAATGTTTTATAAGAATCGCAATACTAAATTTCATTAAAGACGGTGAAGTGGCTTAGTCGTAGAAATGTAATAAACACTTTAGAACGAAAGTTTACAAATCTTAAACATTTCGTTTGAATCATTCACTTCATTGAAACATTTATGAATTTACAAGCGGGATTGCACCTCATTCCTACTAACTTAAATCTATTATTAAATAATTTGTTGTGGCAGTATGTACACGTAATTAACTTAGTGGTAGGTATGATTATAGTACTTTCTTTTGTAAAACTAAACATTCTTGTTTCTCAGGCTCTCATCTTTGAAGTCAAAACTGCAAGCCACATAACAACAAACTTTGATCCTTCTGAAATAATAAAATGTAAGTTTTATATGTCATACAATTTATAAAGTATCGGAAATATAAACTAAACTGTGATGGTGAAGAAATCTATTTCAACTATTTGGTTAAAAACTTTCAAATAATATAAATTGTAATAAATCAGTTTCTGAAATCTAGCTAATTGGGTTTGGTTGAGATTGACAAAATAATGATTTATTTTTCAGATCAAATGCCAGAGTCTTGCAATGGTATGGAGTTCTGTTTCGACAATACTAGTTACCCAATCGATATTGTTCAAAATCTTTTAAAAGATATGCATGGCATTGTAAGTGCTTAAAATCATTTTATATATATACTAGCTTTGCCCGCTTAGCCTGCGTGTATCTCGATTATTGCAGTAAAAGTAGCCTATTTGTTATTCTGATATATAAGCTACATTAATGTAAAGTTTCATCTAAATCCGTTCATTACTTTTTGCGTCAAAAAGCAACAAACGTACATACATACATACAAACTTTCGCGTTTATAATAATTAGTAGGATAAAGAACTGAGCTCGAGCCGCGATGTTCCCCGAGGCTGTGTACTCGGGGTTAACGCCACGGGGCGAAGCCAATCTAAAATAAATAGCATAACCTACTCGCTGTATCATCAGCTGTCTGTCAGTGAACGTCCCGTAAATAGTGCCAGTCGTTCCAGTCATTAGCCGAAACAAATAGTCATACGCACAATAATGTAATTTTTATATAATTTATTTTTTCAGGTATTAGGAGACAAGGATGTTATAGGTGTATTCAAAGGGTATTCAAATCGTCACGGATTCTCACCAGATGAAGACGAGTGCAAGACTAAATCCACAGTGAGTATACAGTGAGACTAAGGCGATTAACACACGGCACCGTGCACCGCCGCGGTTGGTGGTGAAGCAGATCTCATGTCGTATTGAGGTATACTAAATCCGTTGATGCTTAACACACGTACACCGATCGACCGCGCGGTACAGCTGTGTTTTCACCGCCACCGCCCAACCGCGCTGACGTCCGCGCGGTTGGGCGGTGCCTCACGGGCCGCTGCTTAACCACGCGGCTCATTTATTTATTTATTGATTACACGCCATTAATAGACATATACAACACTGAAAAAAAGCAGTACAACACAATATATTTCTTATATGTAAACCAATAAAAGGCATGCATAATGAACACCAATGAAATTGTGTTCTAAGCGGTTTGAGCTGAATAATGTAGTACACAATATAACACTGTATTTGTAATTATCATCATCATCATCATCATCAGCCTTTAACAGTCCACTGCTGGACATAGGCCTCTCCTTAGTAAGGAGGTTTTGGCCTACTATACCAAGCTGGCCAGACTGGTTGGTATAGGGTTGGTTTCAAGTTTTCCTTCTCTTTGCATTGATGTTGTCTTGCGTAGTTTATCCCTTAGTCGCCTTTTACGACATTTTTGTAATTATACAGAGTAGAAATACAGTCCTTTATTTTCAATTAAGAATCATCGTTGGTGCAGGACCCGTCGATGGCCCGTCGTGGTCGTCGTCGGGGCAGCGATGGTGATGTTCCGCCTGTCAGGGAATCTGAGGTAGGGGCGGCTGTTCTACGGATTCGGTCCAAGAACACCGCCCCCGGGCCGGACGGGGTTCCAGCCCGAGTGATGGCCCGTGCCCTCGACTACATGTCGGACCACCTCAGGGGAGTGTTGGACGCTAGCCTGGCGTCCGGACGCTTCCCTGAGCGTTGGAAGTGCGGGAAGCTGGTATTGATCCAGAAGCATGGCCGGCCTGCCGATTCGGTCGCGGCCTACAGGCCCATCGTGTTGCTGGACGAGGCGGGCAAGTTGTTTGAGAGGGTTCTCTCTGCCCGCATCGTCCGGCACCTCAGCGAGGTGGGGCCCGACCTGTCGGACGCCCAATTCGGCTTCCGAGAAGGGCGTTCGACGGTCGACGCGATCCTGCGCCTGAGGGCCGTGACCGAAGAGGCGGTGAGAGGCGGCGGAGTGGTGTTGGCGGTATCATTGGACATCGCCAACGCCTTCAATAGTCTGCCATTCGGCTGCATCTGGGCCGCACTCCAGTACCACGGAGTGCCAGGGTACCTGAGGCGGCTGGTGGCAGACTATTTAGAGGAGCGTACCGTCGAGTATGAGGACCGAGATGGCGCCTTGAGACGCAGGGCCATGTCGTGCGGTGTTCCGCAGGGGTCTGTCCTAGGACCACTCCTGTGGAACATGGGATACGACTGGGCCCTACGAGGGCGTCTCCCCCCCGGGCTGGGTGTGATCTGTTACGCAGACGACACCCTGGTCACGGCCCGGGGGGCAAACTTTTAGGAGGCGGCGCGCCTGGCCACCACGGGAGTCTCCCGGATGGTCGGACGCATCGAGGCGCTGGGTCTGCGGGTGGCCCTGGACAAGACGGAGGCCCTATTATTTCATGGGCCCCGTCGCGGTCCGCCCGCCGGCGCCTCGATCGAGGTCAAATCGGTCCTCGTACCGGTCCGGGCCCAGATGAGGTACCTGAGTCTGGTCCTCGACGGTAGGTGGCTCTTCAACGAGCACTTCCGACAGCTTGGCCCTAAGTTGGTGGGCACTGCCTCCGCCCTAGGGCGACTTCTGCCCAATTTGGGCGGGGCCAGTGTCCCCACTAGGCGGCTGTACACGGGGGTTTTCAGGTCAATGGCACTTTACGGTGCACCGGTGTGGGCGGCGGCTCTGTCTGCCCAGAACAGGGCGCGCCTCTGGCGCCCCCAGCGGATACTGGCGGTCAGAGCCATACGCGGATACCGCACGGTGTCCACAGAGGCGGCGTCTGCCTTGGCCGGAACACCCCCGTGGGATTTGGAGGCGGAAGTGCTCGCCGAAGTTTATCGGCAAGTGGCTGACTTCCGGGCGGAGAGCGGATTTCGCCCTCCGCCCGAGGACGTGCGCGAGTGGCGCGAAGCCGCTCGCCGAGCCACCACGCTGAGATGGTCGCTCCGGCTGGAGACCCCACGCGCTGGCTTCGTCGCCGTGGAGGCTCTTCAGCCGGTCATCGAGGAGTGGGCAGGGCGGCAGCACGGGACCCTTTCCTTCCGGCTGACGCAGGTACTTTCCGGGCACGGTTGCTTCGGAAAGTACCTGCACTCGGTCGCTAGAAGGGGAACCGAGTCCCGCCTGCCACCACTGCGACTGCAGTGAGGACACGGCCCAGCACACGCTGGCGGTCTGTCCCGCTTGGGCGGCGCAGCGCCGGGTCCTCACTGCAGTCATCGGAGGGGATCTCTCGCTGCCGGCCGTCATAAGATCGATGGCCGGCAGCGACAGTTGTTTTACCGCGGTCGCAACCTTCTGCGAGGATGTAATCTTGCAGAAGGAGGTGGCGGAGAAGGCCCGGGAGGATTCCATCCAATCGGACCCGATCCGCCGCCGGCGCCCCGGGCGGCGGAGGCGCGCATACCTGCGTCTCATGCCGCCCTGAGAGTGGCCGCGGATGGGCGGGACGGGTTTCCCCGTCCGTCCGCAGTAGAGGCCAACCGCGAGGGGGCGGCGTCCGCGTGTGATCGGACGTTGCCCAATAGAGAGTCGAAACTGGAGTAGGTGCCCGCAACAGTGCGGGCAGGCGCCGGTTGGAGTCCAGAAGGAAATCCCCTCCCTGGACTCCTTGCAATACACAGGCGCAGAGAGGGTCACACCGTGTGGTTTTAGTCGGTTCGAGTCCGACACACCACCCCGCCGTAACCCCCGACGGGGTGACGGTCCGCGGGGATTTCCACACGTTAAAAAAAAAAAAAAAAAGGACGTGTTGCAATTTAAAAATGAAATTTGCAAACAAATAATGAAATAAAGGAGTGGAAAAAAAAGGATATTCGCGTATAGTTAAAAAATGTAAGTTTATGTTGTGTCGAAATTTTATAGAATAAAATTAATGCCCTATTTAGAGTTCTGCTTCCTAAAAATGGATGAACCCAATATCTTCTTTTTTTTTCTAAGAAATAAAATCGCATTAAGTCCGCTGATGCATGTATTTTCGCGTAAAGTAAATAAAATTAAAGCCAGATTGCTGCCACCACTTCAGTCTATGATCAAAATGGTCAAAACCACGTTAAATCCAACCGCGCGGTAAGGCGCGAGAACCGCCTTACCGCGTGGTGCACCGCTACAAAATCCGCTCAACCGCCACCGCCCACCGCGGCGGTGCGCGGTGCCGTATGTTAATCGCCTAAAAGTATAGAGATTAATATTTCTACTGTCGGTTACCAAAAAATAAATATTTTTCTACAGTTCCTTTTTCATATAGAAATAAATCATAAATATTTCAGACATGTAACACACAACGCCATCTAGATTCAAACTGAACAGAGCTTGCACTATGAAAGCTAAATTGACTGATATAATACTTACATATTTTTGTTCTAAAAATGTATATGTTTTACATAGAAAACACCCACACTCCGAAACATAACTGATCATGTCATCATACAAACATTTGGTGAGACCCAGCATTTGAATCCGAGACCTCAATCTTATCAGTCGCATAAACTACCACTGACTAGAAATATTGATTTATCAATATATCACACAAACTTAAGAATATTTTGCATATTTCTTAAAGTACAAAAGACGAACGTTATATGACTAGTTTTTGCTTCGCCTGCGTGTATGCCATTTCTCGTAGTAAACAGAAGGTTATTAAAAAAAGCGGCCAAGTGCGAGTCGGACTCGCCCATGAAGGGTTCCGTATCAGCAAGTTACATCATATACAAGTTCTTGTAGTTCGCTGTAACCTTCATCGATGTTTTTATACTAGTGTATTGATTGGATGAAAGGTAAATTGCGTGTTAAGATTTATGACGTATTAAAAAAAAAACTACTCGCTAGATCTCGTTCAAACCAATTTTCGTTGGTAGTTTGCATGGTAATGTACAACATATATTTTTTTTAGTTTTATCACTCTCTTATTTTAGAAGTTAGAGGGGGGACACACACACATTTTTCCACTTCGGAAGTGTCTCTCGCGCAAACTATTCAGTTTAGAAAAAAATGATATTAGAAACCTCAACATCATTTTTGAACATCTATCCATAGTGTGACACGTATAGGTTTGATGAAAAAAAAAATTGTGTTTCAGTTCCAAGTATGGGGACCCCCAAAATGTATTGTTTTTTTTCTATTTTTATGTAAAAATCTTATATATATATCGTATAGCTCTTATAGTTTCGGAAATAATTGGCTGTGACATAAGGACGGACAGACAGACAGACAGACTTGACGAATCTATAAGGGTTCCGTTTTTTGCCATTTGGCTACGGAACCCTAAAAACCCTTTCAATAATTTTCAATGAACTCCTATGCCAAATTTCATTCAAACCTGTGCAGCCGTGAAAACATGCATCATCATGGTACATTTAATAACGATTATATAAAGTTATCATCATCTAATCTAATGGTAATTACGTAGCTAATTTGTTTTTTTTTTAAACTGTGACCAGGTACACAGTGGCTTTTCAAGGCAATTCTGACTAACTACTAAGCCTATCATGGATTGCATGTTTCAAAAATCAAAAAGTTTTTTATGTCAAATAGGCCTTACAAAAATATACACAAGATTTACTTGAAAATTTAGGTACAATAAATATGTATTTAGTCCTGAAATATCTGATCGCAAGCCAACGAGTGTCAAAGCTAGGAATAGAGCTAATTTTCGTTGATAAGATGAAAATATTTTTTTCATTCTTGCAGAACGATCTTATTTACTATATTATTGATGAGGAAGGCAGGGTCAGAGTTGTTGTGCAGATGGAAGACAGATTTAAGCAGCGTTTCAGCGTTATGCAGTGCGAGTAAGTACATATAATTTCCTACCTTGTTTATTGTATTATAAAGTTAATTTTCTTTATAGAGCAAGAGAAATTATTATATTCTATTTTCAACAGAAAATGTGATGAAATAACTACCGTTTTAGCTTCCTTTTACAGATTTCCAATGTTTATCAGAGCAACCTAAAGTTTTATATATGTTGAACCCTAAAATACGAGTGTTTTTTCCTATGTAGTCATGAAAAAACTCACTTATACATAAACATATTCTGTGTTGTAACAGTGTAATGAAATTGCCCACTTGGACTTATGCTTTGACAGTGTTGCTCTGAAACAAAAGTCCCTTTTGTGATATTTACTTCTTTAATTATTTAATTTTATTTATTTATACAACGTCATTGTACACCACCACAGTATAAAAGTGCAGAACTACACAAATTTAATTAACAAATTCCATATCTCAAGACTTTTTATACTTATAAGTATGACTTGATGATTTGATATAATTATGACCTGATGGAAAATATGACAGAAATTTAAACAATGTTGTTTTTTCTTCAGCCAAGCAGGACCAATAAAGAAAGGGACCCTGCACTTTTCACCAGTTGTGGCATTAAACTACAGTATGCATTGTCAAAACAGATATGTAAATTTAGATTTTTTGGTTTTGAGTATGGAACCCTGGTATGATGGCAAGTATAAAATGGAGAGAGCGAGAACTAAATCTGGCATCCCTGTCTGTTGTATGTGTAGATATGGAAAGAAAACAAATTAAGCAAATTATGTAGCATACTTTTTTAATGGCGATCGTCAATAAGGCTTGTAAATTTTATATATTTATACATTACAAAAATGGGTATTGTTAAAAAGAAGCAAATAAATGTATTTATTTTGTATTATTCATGAAGGTTTTTAATTCAATCAGCATAACAAATGTAATGTAATAGTCCACCTGAATTTTGGTAAAGAAACATATCAACAAAGTATTACATAGTAAGAAAATGTATATTTTTACGTCTTATATGAACACATTTATTTAATATTATCGAATACAAAAATAAACATAAAAAAGTAAAAAAAAAAATTTATTTATATTAAGCCATCCAAAGTGACTCTACCCTGCCTGATGGAAAACATGAGCAGAATCCAAGAGTGGGGGCTACCACACTTGCTGCGAATGCAGACAATAATGTATAGCGGCCTACACTATGGCGGCTTAGTGAGATGATTACAGTAACGTTTAACTTATTTATATATATCTACTGAGTTATTCAATAGCGAATTTTACAAATTATAAAGTTCTGTAATATAAAATAAGTTTTAGACATAACCAAAATAACCCGCATCAAAAATGAAACAGCAAAAATGAAATAGCAAAAATCAGAAATCTTTTATTTGTTAGTTGAATAATTAAACACTAAGGGTCTGTTTCACAATGTCCAAGTAAAGTCCTTTGTACCTACCAGGTTCAAACAATTTTTGTTACTGTTCATACAGTTTTTGTAAAAAGTTTTTGCGGATACAGTATTGCTAGAGGTACACTCTATTGTCAGAATCTTTGGTTTAAATGACTAAAAATAGATGGAGGGTTATATACACTTTAACTTCTATCTTTCTGCTCAATAGAAGCAGATGTCGGAGTCAAGACTATATTACTACTACTACTAGTATTATTCTGCTCAATAGAAGTAGATGTCAAAGGTAAAACTATACTACAACTAGTATTATTCTGCTCAATAGGAGCAGTTGTCAAAGGTGAGAATACACTACCACAACTAATATTATTCTGCTCAATAGAAGCAGAAGTCACATCCAACATCTTGGCTGATTTAAAAATAAAATAGGATAGCGAACAAGCTATCTGTCGCCTAAAATATCCAGAAAGATAATAATTATCTTTTGTCGTAAAATAATTACTATTGATTACAGAATAAGTGTCAATAAATTCAAATTTGTCATTAAAATATGTCATTGTTTTTAATTTAATATTGTATTTAAATCTAATATTATTTTCCATCTGTGGCAAGCCCTTACAGTAAGGAAAGGCAAATAAAATAATATTTTTTTTACATTTAATTATGAAAGTTTTTCAAAGAAATATTTAAGTTTGTTTATGTTTGCATTTCCCCTTCTCCCAATAAGTATAATTAAGGTAGTGTAAAGTAGTATTTGTATTGTATCTTAATACTGCCTAGAAACTAAAACAATTTCTGCACTACGAATTTAATTTTTCCGGAATTTCCGAACTCAGAATACAATTAGGGGATCATACAATATCATCACTTCAGTCAATAGAATGGAATTAGTGATCCGTCCCCAAAGAGTAAAACGAAATTAATCCTATTACCAAGACTCCGCTGTCCGTCCGTCCATCCATCTGTCATCAGGCTATATGTCTCATAAATCGTGATAGTTAAACAGTTAAAATTTTCACAAATGATGTATTTATGTTGCTGTCGTTATAACAAACACAAAATGACAAAATAAAAATATATTTGAGAGGGCTCTCCAATATAAGATTTTTTGCGTAATTTGGAACTATTTTGATAATGCAAAATAGTTCAAAAACTGACATTCAGGTTGACATTCCAACATGTTGACGGCGCATGTGTCGCAAAAGAAAGCACGAAACGTTTTTGGTTTCAACGTTATCGTTCTGGAAATTTTAATCTTTAAAACCAACCCCGTGGATGGCCGGAGACGAAAGTGGAAAATGAAAAATTAAATATTGTGGAAGCGGATACATCACAAAGGACTTCAGAGATAGCTGCAGGCTTCGGGTTAAATGATAAAACTATAATAAAACTATATTCTCAGAATATTAATATAGTGTTTGTTGTAAAGATAATGGTGTGGAACCAACTGGCACTTTGCCGGTTTTTTTACCTGAGTGTTTTATAAAGTTTATGAAGTCTGCGATGTCACACAACTACAAGCGATAGGTATTTCGAATTCTATGTTATACATTTTTGTTTTTTTCTCATTAAGGACGGGTATACTATATCTTCTTGTTTTTGTTTCGCAGGAGGAAATCACGTCACTATTGTATTCCATTACTTTGTGAAAACATTGAACATTATTGTCAGTACTTAGGAGTGATGGCTGCTCGCTGTGGAACAATAAAGATGAATACTATTTTCTAGATGAACTATAGCAAATTTAATTTTATTGACGGATAATGACTGCCTCGTTGGTCTAGTGGTTAGCGTTTGCGGTGCTGATCAAAGAGGTCTCGGGTTCGATTCCCGGGTCGGACCAAATATTATTTGTGTGATTCACAAATATTTGTTTCGGAGTCTGGGTGCTTTCTATGTATAATTTTTTGTAAATACATACGTATTTACAAAAAAAAAAGTATGTTTATGTATTTATATCAGTTGTCTAGTACCCATCACACAAGCTCTGCTTAGCTTGGGACTAGATGATGTTGTGTGTCAGATGTCCAAAATATTTATTATTTATTTATTATTTTATTTATTTATTTTATTTGATTCTTTATTGTACACAAATTTTCTTACTTTATTTACAAAGGAGATTACATTTACAAAGGCGAGCTTAACCCAAACCTGAGTTTTCTTCCAGCGAACCTTGAGTGAATAGAGGGTAGATTAGATAACGGTAAAATCATGTGTACATTGGATAAACTTCAAAAATCAGAAAAGAAGATTAAGTAAATACCGAAAGTTAAGGTCATTCATTTTTGTGGCAATATCTATTTAATTTTCAAAATATACCTACTTACATACGTACTTATACATACATATATACATATATATATATACATCCACACATACATATATATACATATAACTACATATAAATACAATAAAATATGCAGAAAAATAACAAGTAAAGACTACATACTACATTCTAAGGGCCTAATTATTGGAGGGAGAGGTAATAATCCCTGGTATTCTTTTTGAACACAGTTAATGAAGGGCTTTTACGTATTGCAAGCGGCAAGGCATTCCATAGCCGCACAGCCGCAACAGTGAATGACTTATCATAGCGACTTGTCTTATGGGAAGGAGTTCGAAGGAGGAGAGAAGATGAGGAGCGACAGAGGTTATTCCTACGAACAAAGTATTCGAAGCGCTCACGGAGGTATATAGGAAAGTTAGGGTTGTATAGCGTGGAATATAGTAAAGAGAGAATGTGAACATCACGACGCCGACGAATAGGAAGCCAATTTAGTTTTTTCCGAAAATCTGAAACATGGTCGTACTTTTTCAAGCCAAATATGAAACGGATACACAGATTTTGCAACCGTTCAAGCTTATCCCAAAGTTCTTCGGTGGCGTCGAGAAAGGAAATATCAGCATAGTCAAGAAGGGGAAGGAGAAGGGATTGAGAAAGCAGTATCTTGGTCTGTAAAGGAAGAAAGCTTTGAAGACGTTTGAGGGAGTGGTAAGACCCAAACAGTTTTTTGGCTTACCTCTGTCACATGCGTGGTCCACGATAAGTTACAATCCATAAAGATTCCGAGATTTTTAACATCTGTTGAAAACGGTATAACAGTATTATTATATAATACTTGAGGTACCGCAGTGTGGTCAAGACTGTTACAGATGTACCTGCCACCAATAATGATGGCCTGAGATTTAGCAGGGTTGACAAGCAGCCCAAAGGATTTTGCCCAAGAACAGATGTTCAGTAGGTCAGTATTGATGGCAGTGACAGCCTCTGCAACTTCCTCAATTTTAAAGTGGCGGTATAGCTGCAGATCGTCTGCATAAAGATGATAACGAGAAGAAATAACATTAGTGATAGCTTTAATGAAAATGGAGAAGAGTAGAGGAGATAATACGCCACCTTGAGGCACGCCTGCAGTAAGGTCACACCAGTTGGAGAACGTCTCCTCCGAGCGGACTATTTGCGAGCGACCCCGAAGATAGGAGCTAAACCAAGCGATTGCAGATTTAGAAACATTTAGAGACGCCAGGATGCCTAAAAGTATGTCGAAATCAACCGAGTTAAAGGCGCTGCTGAAGTCCAATAGTACCAATATTGTTAATTGTTTATTTTCGACCGCTAATCGTATATCATCTGTTATTTTGACTAACGCGGTGACCGTGCTATGTCCAGAACTAAAACCGGATTGAAATGGACTCAACAGGCAATTAGAGGAGAGATAACAGCTCAATTGATTTCGGACGATACCCTCAAGCACTTTGGAAAGGATCGGGAGTATCGATATTGGACGAAAATGAGAAACTAAGGATGGGTTGGATATTTTGGCTATAGGGATAACCTGGGCCTTCTTCCAGGACGATGGAAACACACTGTTCATTAAAGAGTAGTTTACAATATGGGTGATAGCCGGAAGGAGTTCATTTAGAATAGGCCATAACATTTGAGTTTGAATACCATCGTCACCCATAGCCTTAGTGGAGATAGATAGGATATGTCTCTTAACATCACTATCTGCAACTAGGTTAAAAGAAAACGAGGTACATTGCGGCACAGGAAGACTAAACAGATAGGTAAGTGTAGATGATTTTTCCAAACTATCTACACAAGCCGGTGGAGTGGAGAAATGTGAATTCAAAACATCAAGGTCAATATCAGTAGTAGCGTCATTGGTAGCTTTACCAATACCGAGAGATCTAAAAAATCGCCATACCTGTGGTGAGTTGAAATTCTTTATGGATTCATAAATGTGGCGTCTTTTAGCATCTCTACACAGACGACTGCAGCGATTTCTGAGAACTTTGTAAATTGACCAATTTTCATCAGATGAATATTTTTTATATATTCTCATGGCTCTGTCCCGCTTGGAAATAAGTTGTTTGATCTCTTCGGAGAGCCAAGGTGCAGGAAGATTTTTAATTCTTACTCTTTTTTGCGGCGCATGCTTATCATATAGATCTATAAGTATTTTGTTGAATTTTTCAACTTTAGTGTCAATATCGCCACTATTGAAAACTGGAGACCAATCTAAATTTTTTGAATCATCCCTCAAATTCTGTTCTATAATATTTCTAAAACTGCGTAAAATACTGATTTTGGACTTAGGTTTAGGAGAGATGACTTTGTATGAGAGGAAAATTAGGTCATGGTATGAGAAAGGCGCGGCAAGCTGTCCGTGTGCAGCAACTTTATTTAAGTTGGAAACAAGGATTAGATCTAAGAGAGAGGGAGTAGAATGAGGAGCATGATGTGTTGCATTTAAAGGGAGAATATGCATATTGAGTGAGGAGACAATGGATAGGAGTTTTCGGCTACGTGCATCAGTCTTGAGTAGACACGTGTTGAAATCCCCAAGGATGATGGAATCGTTGTATAAGGGTGATAGATTCTCTAGTTTAGCTTCGAAGGAGGAAAAGTAATCGATATGACAAGACGGGCTATAATACACACCCACAAGAAGTTTAGTGTGGTGGAATATGAGTTCCAGGAAAAGGTGTTCTGCGAAGCCTGAGTAGTTACTGGGGGATTGGTCAATTATCCTAAAGGTGAAATCAGAGCGTAAATAAATGGCAACCCCACCATAGCCCTTGCCTATTCTGTCATTCCGTATGAGCCGGTAGCCTGACAATGCATATTGGGAAGAAGGGAGTGTGGGTTTAAGGAAGGTTTCAGAGATAAGGACTGCATGAATAAGATTTGGATCGAAGGAGGATAGAATGTCAGGATAATGAGCATGAATACTCTGTGCATTGATATGCACAACATTGAAAAAATTATGAAAAGAGCCGAAAGTGTTAAAAAGTTGTTTGTTCAAGTTGATAGGATCACCCTCACTATCACTACATGCACTGGCGTAATCCCCGTCAGAAGACTCAGGAGATAAGCAAGATGCGAAACTCTCATCGCAATAATCGGCCATAAATAAGGTACAATATAATATAAATTAAAAACTGAAATAAAATAATGACAATAATAATAAATATATAAGTTACCTATAACTAAATTTCTTTGATAGGAGAGAACGCCTGGATATGGCTACTCGTTACTGTTTTTCTCTATGTAAGGCACTGACACTACTGAGAGCAGAAGAATACAGAACAGTGACGTACATTGAATGTATTATTTATCGGACATCTTACACACAACGCCATCTAGTCCCAAAATAAGCAGAGCTTTTACTATGGATACTGGACAATCGATATTAACATATATACTTATTATATTTTGTAAATACAAACATAGAAAACACTCAAATTCCGAAACAAACATTTACAGATCATACAAACATTTGGTCATCAAGTACAGCAGTCGTGTACGCTACCTCTGCGCCACCGATTTAGTCAAGGCCGTCAATAATTAATTTTGAATAAACTTTGCACAAGAAGTTTGTTTGTATTGTACCTACTTTTGTCCTATCAAACTTTTCAATTTTATTAAATTTATTGAAAACAATTACAAGAGACATTTGTTTACTAAATGTGTATAAAATTTACTCACCCACATCGTATAACTGTTATCGTTTCCTTTAAATATGGACTATTAATGACTTCGTAATCCAAGGTATTTAAATTAGTGACATAATTGTGACGTTGGTTTTCCTGAAACAATATTTTTTATTGTATATAATTATTTTTTACACATGAGTGTGGTCTCACTGTGGCTTTACTTTGCCTGATGGAAAACATGAGCGAAACTAATATTAGTGGTCACCATACTCATTGCGAATACAGACAATGCAGCGATGCAGCAAGTTCTTTCAGCAGGTTATTTCTTTGTTATATCGTGCTTTTTTTAATATAAATACTTGCGAGTTTTTATTGTAAAATAAAAACTAAACTGAAGAATATAATTTAACGGTTGAAAAATTATAGTGCTTTTTTATTTGAGATGAAAATTCTGCCTAATATTTCTTTCCATTCCTGATAGTAAAGATGAAATGTTATAGTCAAGACTTGAAATTACTTTTATAAGATAATTCCAGCACTAAGAATATATCCTATCTTAATACAAACATACATGAAACGGACACAAAGGGCAGACTCAGAACAACAATTTGTGGATCACACAAGGTATTGTCGCATGTGTGTTTTGAACCCATAACACTCGGAGAAATAGGACACGGCGTTGGGTCTGCTCAAACCACTAAGCCAAAAGTACAACCAAATTTTAAAAAATAACAAAAAAATATACGTGTTAAATCAGTCGTAATAGGTTTTAAGTCGACTGCTAATGTTATGACTACTACTTACTTCTACCACTTGAATGCAGTTTCCATTGGTGAATGACCTTCGTTTTCTTTGTATGCTGGGTTCCATATCTATGTCTAAATAATCCTGTAAAGTCAACATTTGCATAGTTTAATTAACTGTAACTGGATGACCGAGCTTTGCTCAGTTTTCATATACATTATATAACAACGCCATCTATTCTCTCAAGTGGCTGTAGTGTCGTTGTATTGGAGTACGAACCACCAACCAAGTGTTACTGAAAGAGTAGTATAGGTATAGATTTTGTTTTAAACTTTCATGGTCAGTAACATTAAAACATGGTAGCAATCCCGCACATTTCTGTTTTAATATAGGTATAGATGTCTTATAGTAAAATAAATAATAATAATATCAACAACACGTCTCACACACAAGGCTTTTGTTTGATCCCAAACGAGGCCAAGCCTGTACTATGGTAACTAGACTGCTGATAAACTTACTTATATGATACTTGTTTAAGCTCGCGGCCTTCGTGTTATTCTGATGTAAAGATAATTTACACAAAGATTGGAGCTGGTTTAGCAGATAACCAGAGTGGTATTGGCGGTGTCCTTAGACATCGCCAACGCCTTCAATAGTCTGCCATTCAGCTGCGTCAGGGAAGCGCTCCGCTTTCACGGAGTGCCAGAGTACCTGAGGCGGCTTGTGGCAGACTATTTAGAGGATCGTACCGTCATGTACGAGGACCGAGATGGCGTCTTGAGACGCAGGGCCATGTCGTGCGGTGTTCCACAAGGTTCTGTCCTCGGACCACTCCTGTGGAACATGGGATACGACTGGGCCCTACGAGGGCGTCTAACCCCCGGCCTGGGTGTTATCTGCTACGCGGATGATACCTTAGTCACGGCTCGAGGGGCTAACTTTCAGGAGGCGGCGCGCCTGTCCACCACAGGAGTTTCTCTGGTGCTCGGGCGCATCGAGGCGCTGGGTAACGGGTGGCGCTGGATAAGATGGTGGCCCTGTTATTTCATGGGTCCCGTCGTGGGCCACCCGCCGGCACCTCGATCGAGGTCAACTCGGTCCTCGTACTGGTCCGAGCCCAGATGAGGTATCTGGGCCTGGTCCTCGACGGTAGGTGGCTCTTCGACGAGCACTTCCGACAGCTGGCTCATAAGCTGGTGGACACTGCCTCCGCCCTAGGGCGACTTTAGCCCAATCTGGGCGGGGCCAGTGTTCCCACTAGGCACCTGTACGCGGGGATTGCACTATACGGTGCACCGGTGTGGGCGGCAGCTCTGACCGCCCAGAATAGGGCGTGCCTCTGGCGCCCCCAGAGGGTATTGGCGGTCAGAGCCATACGCGGTTACCGCACCGTATCGACCAAGACGGCGTGCGCCTTGGCCGGAACACCCCCGTGGAAGTATATCGGTGAGTGGCTGACTTCCGTGCGGAGAGCGGATTTCGCCCTCCGCCCGAATACGTGCACGAGTGGCGTAAAGCTACCATGGTTAGATGGTCGCTCCGGCTGGAGACTCCACGCGTTGGCTTCGCCACCGTGGAGGCTCTCAAGCCGGTCATCGAGGAGTGGGCAGGGCGGCAGCACGGGACCCTATCCTTCCGACTGACGCAGGTGCTTTCCGGGCACGGTTGCTTCGGAAAGTACCTGCACTCGGTTGCCAGGAGGGAATCGAGTCCTGCCTGTCACCACTGCGACTGCAGCGAGGACTCGGACCAGCATACGCTGGCGGGCCGCGCAGCGCCGGGTCCTCACTGCAGTCATCCTAGAGGATCTCTCGCTACCGGTCGTAAAAAGAACGATGGCGGTAGCGACAGTTGTTTTACCGCGGTCGCAACTTACGGTCTGCGAGGACGTAATCTTGAAGAAGGAGGCGGCGGAGAAGGCCCGGGAAGACGACCTCCATCGGACCCGATCCGCCGCCGGCGAACCGGGCGGCGGAGGCGCGCTTGCCTGCGCCTCATGGCCCCTCCCTAAACACAGCCGCAGAGAGGTCTCACCGTGTGGTTTTAGTCGGTTCGAATCCGACACACCACCCCCTCGTAAACCCCAGGCGGGGTGGAGGTGACGGACCGCGGGGATTTCCACACGTTAAAAAAAATGGTTTAACAGATAACAAGCCACTTGATCAACATGCTTCTTAAATTAAGAGTTCCATATTATAAAGGCCAAAAGAACCTTTAATCAACGAAGTCATCCTCCTAGCCATTATTCGCAAGTTTATTTGGGGTCGGCTACTAGTTCAACCGGTTTTACCTGAATTTCAGTTTTTCCACGGAGTGACTGGCATCGGACCTCCGCAACCCTAAGGGAGAACTGAAATTCGAAGATTGAACTAGTTTTCAGTATATTTGAGGGCACTGACTTCCCAATAACGATTGCCATAGATGTTCATGACAACCGGGACCGACGGCTTTACGTGCTCTCCGAGGCACGGGCGTGAATCATCGCCAAACTTCCAAACTCCGGGCAGCTATTAGGAATTTCCTAAGAAAATCCCAAAAACACTTTTTGGCCCGACCCGGGATTTGAGCCCGAGACCTCTTGATTAGCAGTTGGCTACGCTAACCACTAGACCAACGAGGCAGTAACCTTTAATCAACGGAGTATGAAATCAAATTGATAGTAGATTCAGCGTTTAAAAAACAACCAAATATTCCTCAAAAAACAATCCTCGACGGTTGATTCTTAATTTTTCAAGGTTAAATAATTGTTCCTTATAATGTGCCCCGAAGCTAACCTCTACTGATTTAGATTTATTAGCATTAGGTACATTTGATTGTTATGTTGCTGCTTTGATAGTTATTAAAATATATTTATCTCAATAGATTATATTTATGCGTGTTCTTTGACCCTCTGCACAAGTCATTGTTGGATCGCACAATATATCAAATAACATTTCATAAATAGTAATGCTGTTGCTTTTATTTCAATTACGCACCTCTCCAGGTAGATCTAGTACTGAGCTATTAATCTTCATTTCGACGCTTTCATAACCTTTGAGCTTAGTTGCACATAAATGTTCCTCCTTGCATTCATCAGTTATTATTATTTCCGAGTCTGCTGTAAAGATGATATTTATGATGCACCAAAATTACATTTTACTATAATATTGTATTACTAAATCTCAATGTTATTTAATTTAAGTTTTAAAGTAATTTGAAAGAAAATAATGTTACGAATTCAGAAAGAGATGGTTGCCAGCTCTCAGTCAGCCGCAACATTAGGGTTGCCAGGTGTAAACAGGTATATTAGTCTTAATTATTTACACTCACCCGTTTTTTTTATAAATAATAATACAAAATAAATACATTTATATATTTATTTTATTTTTGACAGGTATCTCTCACCTTCAAACAAACATTGTGAACGTGAAAATCAAGAAGAAATGAATGTTCCATACACAATTCACGGACCTCTCCAACCCAGGCCTACAAACTTCTGCGAAAGTTTAAAAAAAATCCGTTTCAAAGAAGCTCTTGTTACATTTTTAGCTACATTCTGGGAAAACGATTGTTTTTCTTCAACATTACTTAATAAAACTGTTTTTATCACCGTTGGAAACCAGTGCTTTTCTTATCATCTAGAAAGAGACCATGTCCTAAAAACTGAAGACATTAATTTGAGTTGTCATCATGAGGAAGCTGACACACGCATAATGAATCACATAAACAAAGCACCTCCAGAGACAAATGTTTTACTAAAAGTTAATGACACCGATATCTTTATTATTTTATTGTGCAATATTCACAAAGTACCAGATATGGAAATTTGTATGGCTGGTACAAAATAAAAATAAGAACGAAGAAAGATGAAAGTTTTATAAATTGTACACAATACGCAACTAGCGGCGAAGTTTGGCCCAATTTTATGTTGTGCATTGCCATCATTCCATGCATTTACTAGCTGTGATTATTCAGCTGCGTTTTATATTAAAGATCAGAAAAGAAAGAAAGAAAATAATATAGAATAGAATAGAATAGAATAGAATAGAATAGAATAGAATAGAATAGAATAGAATAGAATAGAATAGAATAGAATAGAATAGAATAAAATAGAATAGAATAGAATAGAATAGAATAGAAACTCTTTATTTGCACACTTTGTTACAGAGTTACAATACGGCCTTATTGCCATAGGCAATTTCTTCCAGGAATATTTATTTTGATACATACACGATAAGACACAACATCTCATAAATCTAATAATTCTGATGATATCGACACCGTTAAAGACAATGAATGAGAAAAAATAAAGACATGTATAATTATAGGATTTGCATTTAGAATAAGTATGAATTGAAATAGTGCGAATTGATGTGTATTAAATATCCCAAATTAAATATGATAATATTAATAAGATTAATAATAAAAAAAAGCAGTGTTTAATCCAATAAAATAAGGATCATTACTATAATCAAGAACATGAAGAAATAAATAAAGAAATTCCGATTTTATTATAGTATTCTGAAATACTACCAGATGATAAGAAAAGCACTGTTCTCCAATGTGATAAAAACAGTTTTAATAAGTAATGTTCAAACAATCGTGTTCCCAGAATGTAGCTAAAAATTTAAACATTAATTCCTTCCAAATTTTCACGTTCGAAATGTTTGATGGAAGGTGACAGATACCTGTCAAAAATTAAATGTATTTATTTTGTATTTAGATTAAAAAAAAAACAGGTGAGTGTAAATAATTAACACTAATATACCTGTTTACACCTGGCAACCCTAACGTTGCGGCTGACTCAGAGCTGGCAACCATTTCTTTTTGAATTCGTAACATTATTTTCTTTCAAATGTCGTAAAATTCAATAAAAAAACATATAGCTGCAAATTACATCAGCGAATGAATTTTACTAAAATTAATTGCAGGTGATTGCGGCTAATTTTTGATAGGCAACCTATCCCTAATCCATTGTATACTTTATAAACATTCATTTAAAACTAGTTTTATCGAAAAAACAGATACCTGCAGAATCTTGCAGTGGGATCTTGTACTATTAAACATGTAAAACATAATGAGATCAATTATAGCGACATAAATTGATACGTGAACTATTTTCAAATATTTTTCTTACCTTTCCTTGGAAAAGCGGTACATAAGCATAAGCACATGCTAATTGAAACCTGTAATAAGAAACAAAATAATTTTATTAGCCAAGTTAGCGATAAAGGAAGGGGATATTAGGAACATTAAACCACATTACTCGGAGTTGATACATAAATTTAAAATAATTTGTTTCGATAAATGGAAAGAATATTTTGATGAACACTCTAAAATAAAAGGGGTCTGGTACAAGACTATTCAGTCCGAACCTCCTCATATACCATGGTTTGGTAATTTAGAAATAAGTAGATCATGTGTTACAATAGCTCATAGATTACGATCTGGACACATTCCATCAAAAAAATTTGAACATCTAATGCGTAGAGCTAACTCACCAAATTGTGATATGTGTAACATTGTGGACGATGTTCAACATTTGTTGATGGAATGTGTTAAGAATCGGTCTAAAAGATATGAAATAATGAAACAGATTAACTTGAATTTTTTGGATGTCGGTATAATTCAAAGTGTTTTGGCTGCGCCGACATCTGAAAAAGCTATTAAATTGTACAGTCTAGCGTATTGTAGATAAATGATGTTTACTAAGTTAAGGCCTTATGGGACTGACATACCCTATTAGGGTAAAAGTCCCTTAAAAAAAATAAAGAGAAAAAAAGAAAAAAAAAAAAAAAATTGTAGAACAATGTGCTATAAAAACTAATAAAACTCATTAAGATATGAAGTTAGATTTCATAAATCAGTTTTTGTTTATTAATTTAAACTAGTATTTATTAATTTAAATTAATTTAATTTAAATCTCAGTGATCGGAATTTAACTTAAATGAATTTATTCCTTTTGTATTTTATAGTAGGCCAAAACCTCCTTTCAAAGGAGAGGCCAATGTCCAGCAGTGGACTGTTAAAGGCTGTTGATGATGATGATGATGATTCCTTTTGAGCTTTAGCTTTTTAGTTTAGTACTCCTCCGTTCACATAATTTTTAGGGAAAGGGAAGAAAATTTTTGCTTCACGTATTAATTTACAGGTATGACAGCGGTAATATTTGTAATTATTGACTAAAAAAAACTTGAATTGGATAAATTGGAATATTTTATTTCATTAACGTTTCGTCACGTTTACATCTTACTTCAGTATGATAAGAACCCAATCTCTGTGTACCCAATTTTCTAATTTTGTCACTTGACCGCCTTGATAACATTATTATTTCCAGACATTGTCATACTTTTATACATACATAAAGCAGCTTTGTCTACGACGCGACTGTTCATTTTTTGCCTTAATTAAATGAGCCTGCTAAAGTGTCTCTTCTCTGTCGATCTCTTCTCTGTCATTGGAAGCGTACACAGTAATGTCTATACATTAAACTCACAGGAAAGGGTTCCTCAGTCACCCTTAATCGTACGTGGATTTTAAATCGTTCCATTGGATAATTGTAATGTTTACGTATTAATGCGTTAATTTTGTATCTCGTTTTCCAAGTAAGCACATTTTACAAATTAAGCCTCTTTAACTCCTGAACTAACAAATTCATCTAATCCGTTTAAATTTTTCTTTAAAGTTCATTATATGGACCACGATCACGAATTTTTCCAGATTTTTTGAGCCAGCCGTTTAGCTTTTAGAGGGGGGACGCCCTGTTTTTACAAAAAAGTGCCCTTTAAGTGGAATTTCTCGTAAACGGATAACCTAAATCTAAAAAAAGCTGTTCGCTAATTATTACTACTAATTACTATTAATCGAGCGAACAGTTTTTTAGGGTTCCGTAGCCAAATGGCAAAAAACGGAACCCTTATAGATTCGTCAAGTCTGTCTGTCTGTCTGTCTGTCCGTCCGTATGTCACAGTCAATTATTTCCGAAACTGTAAGAGCTATACTGTTGAAATTTGGTCAGTCGATGTATTCTGTGAACCGCATTAAGATTTTTACATAAAAATAGAAAAAAAACAATACATTTTGGGGGTCCCCATACTTGGAACTGAAACTCAAAATTTTTTTTTTCATCAAACCTATACGTGTGGGGTATCTATGGATAGGTCTTCAAAAATAATGTTGAGGTTTCTATATTCATTTTTTCCTAAACTGAACAGTTTACGCGAGAGACACTTCCAAAGTGGAAAAATGTGTCCCCCCCCCCCCCTCTAACTTCTAAACTAAGAGAGTGATGAAACTAAAAAAAATATATGTTGTACATTACCATGCAAACTACCAACGAAAATTGGTTTGAACGATATCTAGTGAGTAGTTTTTTTTTAATACGTCATAAATCGTAACACGCAATTTACCTTTCATCCAATCAATGTACTAGTATTAAAACATCGATGAAGGTTACAACGAACTACAAGAACTTTTATATGATGTTACTTGCTGATACGGAACCCTTCATGGGCGAGTCCGACTCGCACTTGGCCGCTTTTTTTAGATTTTATTAGAAAAGGGTTCAGGTGTGAGTAGTATATAGAAATCATGCCCAGCGGAAACCACTAAAATTGACCGCTCTCTAGTTGCAATTTGGGTTTCTTTTATTTATTTTTTCTTGGCGATTGGAATCCAACCGGAGAGATCGTTATGAACAAATGAAATCTTATTCCTAACGGCCTTCACTAAAACTGACACCACTTATGGTCGTCGGGATAACATGTTTCATCTAGTATCAAACGTCATGACTTACCAATAATATCTTATTCACAACGACAACCACTAAAACTACAACTGAAACATCAAAGAATAATGGCAGGTTTGTTTCTGACTATGGTACCGCCTGGCGTATCTCATGGTACTGATTGTTAGGGTTCCGAAGTTTATGACTAGGAACCCTTATAGATTCGTCATGTACGTCCGTCCGTCTCTCCTAGACTTACCGTACGGTAAGTCAGTAGCGGTAAGTGCTAAAAAGTTGAAACTAGACATGAATATGTGTTGAAATTACGTCGACAAAGTGCTACAATAAAATAAAATAATATAAAATAATAATAAAATTATGAAAAATATATATATTTGGGGTACCTCCCCTACACGTGGGGATGTATTTTTTTCTCGCATCTACCCCATCGTGTGGGGTATCATTAGATTGATCTTTTAAAATCAATAAAGGGTTTTAAGACGACTATTTGATTTAGGTATCCGTTGGCGAGAAATTCCACTTTAAAGGGCACTTTTTTGTAAAAACAAGGTGTCCCCCCCCCCCTCTAAAAGCTAAACGGCTGGCTCAAAAAACCTGGAAAAATTCGTGATCGTGGTCCATATCATGAACTTTAAAGGAAAACTATAACGGATTAAATGACTTTGTTAGTTCAGGAGTTATAGGAGGAACCCTTTCCTGTGCGTGGCCTGACACGAACTTGGCCAATTTTTTTGTATTTATTTGGCTGCTAATTTCACTAACAATAATATTTTAAATTCCCAGATTTTTAGAAGCATGCATTAGAAACTTTTCTTGTTTTTGGAATACAAGAAATCATATAGATCGAAAATGATGGTATCTGTTTTAGTGGTGGCCACTGGGGAATACGGCTTATTTTCACATTTGTTCTAAACCGCTTCTGATTGTGTAGGTTGAAAAAAAACTAACCACTACCAGTTGGGACAGTTTTAGTGATAGCTAAATACACGATACTCGTAACTATTATGTTAAATAACATATAGTACAGGATCCCTGGTTCATTTTTACTCTTGATTACTAACAAGCTAATTTTCCGTGAGTAGCTTCGTTCCGATGAGACGCCCAACTTTTACTGTGCGAAAATTCTCGATTGAGGTAGGTAACAGGGGTAGCAGGGATAAAGTATGTTGATTTGATGATCCTCAAAAAATTATTACTAACAGGGTTTTCTTCGGTTAAATCAGATGATGGTTATCTAAATTATCCAAAAAAAATATTGTCCTACACATTATATGGTTTGATCAAAGAGTACCCCTTCTTCCAACATGTATCGATAACGAGGTCACCAAAAATGATTACTAGCCAGCTGTTTTTTTTCCTTTTACTTAGTTGATATTTATATAATTTAACGACCTTATTGTCCTACAAATTGCGTGGTAGGTTATCCCGGTCCTACGCTCAGAACTGTTTAATACCACAAGATTTTTTTTCTCATTACTAACTGTGGGACAAGAATATTACATGATAGGTTAGTGTCTCTACCCAAATCAAACAATGTCCTACAAAAAAACAGGTATGTGTCACTAGTCCAACAAGAATTGTCATTCTTTCGTTTTCCCATTTGTAACGTAAGACACTGTGAAAACAAAATTTTTTTAAATATAAATATCTTTATTTTTAGTAAGATGGGTACATAATCGTCATCAGATTCATCTGATAAATCTTCGCTATTATCGCTGCTATGTTCATCCATTTCGTTGTCCTCATTAGTGATATTAGTCTCTGTATTAACATGAAAAAATTAAGTAAATTATATAATAACTAGCTGACCCGGCGAACTTCGTACCGCCTTAGAATATTAATTGTTATTGAAGTATTGTGTTTAGTTATTAACTGATAGTGACAAATCGACAGCAGCGCCAACTAACGGGCCCTGGCTGGTAACGCCACAATCACTTTGTACCTGCATTTTAAATCTGTAATATCTTCAAAAATATTAATTTAAATTACATACTGTAAAGCCCCATATTAATCTATATTATATACACAATGTATTTAAGGTACTTAATTGGATAAGGATTAATACTGTATTGCTTAAAATCGCTTCGTAAATAAGCCATTATTTCTCGTATAAAGAAAAAATAAAAAAATGGTTATTGTGAGTTATCCCTAAGAGATAGACATATACCGTGGCGGACTTTTTTGTAGACCTTTTTAAGGTGTACAATACTGTAGTATCAATGTTTTGATCTATCTCGTAGGGTACAGCCAGCGTTTGCAATGTAAGCGTAAAAAATGGGTTTATTTACGACATGTTTATTAAGCATGTATTATACATAAAAACCTTAATCTTTAATCACTCTATCTATTAAAAAAAGAACCGCATCAAAATACGTTGCCTAGTTTCAAAGTTTTAAGCATACATAGGGACAGAGAAAGCAAGTTTGTTTTATACTATGTAGTGATGATGAATCAATAGATAACAATAGTAATAATAGAGTACATTGTATGTCAGAAGATAATTCTTCAAAAGATGGACTTTGGGGACCATCAAACCAATAATATTGATATTTGCCATCAATTATTGTACATCCAAAATTTTCTGGCAATTTTTTCATGGGGCATCGTATGTATGCATTACACCAAACATTGCAGATGAAGATGGTTCTTTTAATATGTTGCAACAAGTCTTGATTTGTTGGTGGCAAACTGGAAGGATCATATCCTACGATTTTTTGTCTACAATTTTTTTCATTTTTAGGGTTCCGAAGTTCATGACTTCGAACCCTTATAGTTTCGTCATGTCCGTCCGTCCGTCCGTCCGTCCGTCCGTCCTCGACTTACCGTCCAAACGGTAAGTGCTAGAAAGATGAAACTTTGCATGAACATGTATTGTAATTACGTCGACAAAGTGCTACAATAAAATTATGAAAAATATTTTTATTTGGGGTACCTCCCCTACACGTAACGTGGGGATGTTTTTTTTTTCTTGCGGCTACCCCATCATGTGGGGTATCATTAGATAGGTCTTTTAAAAACAATAAAGGGTTTCTAAGACGATTTTTTGATTTAGGTATCCGTTTGTGAGAAATTTCACTTTAAAGGCCACTTTTTTGTAAAAACAGGGCGTCCCCCCCCCTCTAAAAGCTAAACGACTGGCTCAAAAATTCTGGGAAAATTCGTGATAGTGGTCCATATAATGAACTTTAAAGGAAAACTATAATGGATCAGATAACTTTGTTGGTTCAGGAGTTAAAGTGGCTTAACTTTTACAATGCTCTTACTTAGAAAATGTCATACAAAATTAACGCATTAATATGTAAACATAACAATTATCCATTGGATACGATTTACAATCCACGTACCATTATGGGTGACTGAGGAACCCTATCCTGTGCGTGGCCTGACACGCACTTGGCCGATTTTTTTTGATAAATACCCCTTTTTAAACAAGTGAAGTGACGACATTGCAACAAAATTATCATTCATACGTTCACGAAATTTCACACTCATTGTTCAAATTCAAATTCAAATTCAAAATTCTTTATTCACTTAGGATGCAATACATCTCTTGTGACAGGTCAAGATTCTACATGTACATTTATGCCATGTTCGCAAACAATAGGTAGAGCCGGAGAAAAGAACATGGCAATAAAAACTCGCGGCCACTCCTTTCAAATCGCCAATGTTTACATAGTTTTAATGTTTATAAACCTGATATGGGGGTAAGGTGCTGCCACTAATATACTATACACCATGTTAGAGGACTGATGCAAATTATAGTGATTAAAAATTAGAACATAAGCTAATTTAAAAAAAAACAACAGCCTCAGTGGGTACAACATAGTAGGAGCATCTACTTACAACAAAGGTAAAAACTATATGTGCTCAAATATTGGCCAAATTACTGGTAACGAAAGATTAAATATAAAATATTAATTATAAGATCAAAAGAAAGAGAAGAATGGCCTTTATTCGTCACGTAGAATCTTTACTTACAAAAGTAAAATCATGCTCTTAAACAGTGTGATAACAACATTCACATGAGTAGAATAAAATGATAAGGAGCAGGTAGTCAAATCCATTTTTCTTTATCATTTAAAAATTCGTCAACTGTATAATAACCTTTACGTATAAGATAAGTTTTGACTACATTTTTAAACTTTTCCACTGATAGACTCATAAACACTAGCTGGTAACCTATTAAAAAATCGCACGGAAAGACCCATAAATGAATTATGCGTTTTATGTAGCCTATGATATTGACCTACTAATTTATGCTTAAGTCTCGTGTTCACCGAGTGAACGTCACTATTCCTGTGATATAAATGCATATTTTGTTTTATAAACATAATGTTTGCAAATATATATTGTGACGCAACTGTCATAATGCCTATCTCTTTAAACTTTTCTCTAAGGGAAACTCGTGCACCTAGTTTGTAAATCGCACGCACTGCACGTTTTTGGAGAATGAAAATTGTTTGAATATCAGCTGCCTTGCCCCATAGCAGAATGCCATACGACATGACGCTGTGGAAATAACCGAAATATACTAGCCTTGCTGTTTCCACATCCGTATGCTGTCTGACTTTGCTGACAGCATACGCTGCAGAACTGAGTTTCCCTGCGAGACACGATATTTGGGCGCCCCACTGTAACTAATTTGTTAATTTGTTGTTTGTTTGTTTGTTTGTTAAATTGTTCATTACTAAACAATCATAATTGGGTTTGAAAGACTAATTAATCCAATATTAATCGTTACTATGTTAACATATTTCTAAACTGGACAAAGCAATTTACTTCATACATTACAAATTCTCCCATTAATTTGGGAAAGAAAAAAGTTGTTTTTATGGTAACACTGTATGTGTATTGCACTTATTATTTTTTAAATTAGATTTTAGCGTCATTTTGATATCTTTACTTGTGAAAAGTATTTCTGCTTGATTTACAATACTTTTATCACTTTGATCGCTTAATTTCACTACACATTTGGTCATTTTGTTTTCATCTCATCACTAAAATGACTTTTCCCTTGAATTAGAGCAAATCCTAATAGCGGTTTTAACGTTCTTGGTATGCAATTACACATTTAGTATATCATATATCAATGAGCAAAATACAGTAAATAAATTGTTTTTAATTTCCTTAATTTAAAATAGGTATTCTATTGGAGGACCGGGAAAACTTAGGACGCAATTTTTAGAACAATGTAATTGTTGAAATATAAAAATATTAACTAAGTAAAAAAAATTGTAATCATTTTTGGTGAGCTCGTTATCGATACATTTTGGAAGGAGAGGGACTCTTTCATCAAACCATTTAATTTGTAGGACAATTTTTTTTTCGATTAATTGAGATAATTATCATCATATTTAACCGAAGAAAACATTGTTAGTAATAATTTTTCGAGAATTATCAAATCAACATATTTTATCCCTGCTACCGCTGTTACCTACCACAATCGAGAATTATCGTACAGGAAAAGTTGGGCGTCTCATGGAAACGAAGCTATTCACGAAGATTTGGCTTGATAGTAATTATTTTTATATCTAGGATTTCTACCCTACTTTTGAGCATAGGACCGCGATAACCTACCACGCAATTTGTAGGACAATGAAATCTTTAAATTATATAAATATCAACTAAGTAAAAGGAAAAAAAACAGCTGACTAGTAATCATTTTTGGTGACCTCGTTATCGATACATGTTGGAAGAAGGGGTACTCTTTGATCAAACCATATAATTTGTAGGACAAATTTTTTTTTGAATAATTTAGATAACTATCATCAGATTTAACTGAAGAAAACCCTGTTAGTAATATTTTTTTTGAGAATCATCAAAGCAACATATTTTATCCCTGCTATCGCTGTTACCTACCACAACCAAGAATTTTAGCACCGGAAAAGTTGGGCGTCTCATCGGAACGAAGCTTCTCACGGAAAATTAGCTTAATCAATTTTAAAAATGAACCAGGGATCCTGTACTAATACTTTTACAAAATGCTTTTTTATTTTATTTATACACCAATTATGTCATGCATCCTCAACACAAATGCTTTTTAACTATAACCCTTAATTCCATCTGCAGTACCACGCCATCTACCAACCGATTACGATGTGGGTATTGGTAGTGTAGAATACAATGCAACAGTATCCACGTCGTAGGATTAATAAGATAAAATGTCACCTATCCTAATCATCTCGAATATGTCGTAAGGGCTGATTAAGAGAGTAAACTACACAGGAGAACAGTACAGCAAAGAGAAGGAAAAATAGGCACAAATCGTATATCAACCGGTCTGGTTTGCTGGGTAGGTACAATAGGAGAAAACCTCTTTTCTACGTAGAGGTAAATGACCAGCTTAAAGCTATTATAGGCTCCGGTTGATTAATGATGTTGAAACTACATGCATAGTTCCTGATTTAAGATTTTATAACATCATATATGACTTTATTTTTCATGCACTTCACTCTGGCTGAAAGACCTCCATATTTAAAGAAATACGTAAGATTTGATGGTAATGAAATAATAATGCACTATTTACCGTAAGCAATAGCAAACTCCACGCCATATTTTTCTAGGAAATGGTTTTTCCCGAAATTTTACACAATCAGGTAATTATGAAACTGATTTTAATTCTTACGTACGTACTTGTCAACAGTCCACTTAACACTATCATAAATATTTTAAATGATATTTTAACGCAATAAGAATTGCTTTTTTTTACTGTACTGATAAGCGGGCATTGATATATTATAGTATACTAGATGTGTAATTGCGTATCAAAAACGTTCAAACCACAATTAACTTTTGCTCTTATTCGAGGAAAACGTCAGTTTAATGTTTAATATGGCGCCAGCCGACGCTGACGTAGTGACAGATGAAAACAAAATGACATAACACGTAGTGAAAGAATGCGACTCAAAGTAATAAAACTATTGTAAATCAGGATGAAATACTTTTCACAAGAAACATTTTTTTTTTTCTGTTTTAAAATATGTTAACATAGTAAGAATAATTAATGTTAGATTACTTAGTTTTTCACATCCAATTTTGATTGGTCAGTAATTAGCAGTTTCGCATTTAACAATAGCCGTGATATTTCGTATAAATGATAATTTTTCGCAATTTCGTCACTTCATATTTGAGAATTTTATAATAATTAACTATCTGAACCCCACTAGTTGTAAGTCAAAGTAATCCTTATGATTATCTTCAGCTATCTGTCAGTGGAAGACCCATTGATGTCAGTCCAGCCGATCTAGAGATTAACCAACAGACAGAAAAAAAAAAATGTTACGTTTATCTGAATGAACAAAGGATGAACACCTTTTTTTTTTCAAACCGACCAAAACCGCACGCCACCTCGGGTACTATAAGCCGAGGAGCCAGGTATACCCTCGGAAGGAAGTCCCTGGAACCCCGACGTACCTCGGGCCATCTACGCCTTGCAGGTGACCCTCTCCTGTGTGAAACCCAAGTTCAGAGCTGTCTAAAAGGGGGCGCGGGTGCTTCGTGGCACTGGCGCCGCCACCCTGGCCTGCTTCTGCTAGGGTAACAGATGGCCTCACCTGTCACCCCCAGGCTTGCGCTTATGGAGGACGGAGATCGTTTAACGATCTCCGGCGCCTGAGTCGTCTGCGGTACCTGGCCCGTTCTCGGGCCTGACGGACCGGAAGAGTTCTAAGCCTCTCCCGGTCCCGCTCAGCCATCTCCTTCGCAAGCATGACTTGCTCTCAGAAGGAAGGATGAACACCTCTGACCACAAACAATACAGCTGTTCAATTTTTAGGGTTCCGAAGTTTATGACTCGGAACCCTTATAGATTAGTCATGTCCGTCTGTCCGTCCGTCCGTCCGTCCTCGACTTACCGTCCAAACGATAAGTGCTAGAATGATGAATCTTTGCATGAATATGTGTTGTAAGTACGTCGACAAAGTGTTACAAAAAAATTATGAAAAATATATTTGTTTGGGGTACCTCCCCTACACGTAAAGTGGGCATGATATTTTTTTCTCACGGCTACCCCATCGTGTGGGGTATCCTTAGATAGGTCTTTTAAAAACCATTAAGGGTTTCTCAGACGATTTTTTGATTTAGGTATCCATTTGCGAGATATTCCACTTTAAAGGTCACTTTTTTTGTAAAAACAAGGCGTCCCCCTCCCTCTAAAAGCTAAACGGCTGGTTCAAAAAATCTGGAAAATTTAGTGATGGTGGTCTATATAATGAACTTTGAAAGAAACGGATTAGATAATTTTGTTGGTTCAGGAGTTATAGAGGTATAACTTGTAAAATGCGCACACTTGGAAAACGTCATACAAAATTAACGCAATAATACGTAAACATAACAATTATCTATTGGATACGATTTTAAATCCATTATGGGTGACTGAGGAACCCTTTCTGTGCGTGGCCTGATACGCACTTGGCCGATTTTTATTAGGCTGCCAACCGAGGTTATCTTAGTGACAGCTGACAACAATAACTAGTACAATGGGTAAATGTGTAGTGAAGCAATGCGATTCAAAGCTTTAGAGAAGCTTCAAGGAAACGAAATAATAAAAGAATTTAACACACCCTGGGGACTATTTATTATCAATACAATCAATACAAGTTGATCATTCTATGATATTGATTTTAAATCTTTTTTTTCTCTGTTTTTTATGGGTAAATTTTCATAGGGTAGTCAACACCGGTCCGAAATGCTAATGTTTATGCTTTGTCTTTGTCTGATCATGGCCACGGTATAGTTTTGTGAAGCGTGTAAGTAAGACATAAGTATGAATTCTTTCAAATATCTAATGGTTTCAAAGCTACATAGTCATAGTTCACTAGTGGTTTCGTCTTTTGAGATGAGTGGCAATGAAGTTTGGGCCTCTATACTATACATTTAATGTAAGCGGGTTTATCGGGTTGGAAGTGGGCAGGATAATTTATAATAATTTGCATAAGGTTATCGTATTTCATGAACTTTGACAATCCTACTTTCACCTCTTTATACTAGCTATTACAGCTCGTTTCTCTTCTTATTCTTCTTTCATCTAGCGAGGCCTAGAATAATAATAATAATAATATAATATATAATAATAGCTTCTTTCAGGTCTTTTTCAACCGTCGTCCATCAGGTGGTGGTCCATCCCACGCGACCGTCTCGTTATTGGCACGTCTAAGGCAAGCTTCACCATATGATCGTCCGGGCGTCTTAGAATGAGACCGTACATCTCAAGCGTTTCTCTTTCACCATATCGACTATCGCAGCAACACCAAAACTCCCTCTAACTTTACGGACCTGGTCTAGTAGTGTGACACTGACTAACCAGCGTAAAATGCGCATTTCTGCAGCGTGCAGTTTATTAAAATGCTGCTTGTTGGTCGCCAAGCATTCTGTTTCCAATAAGACATTTTATGTATTATTATAACTTGTATTAGCCATTTAAGGTTAAATATAAGATATGTATAGGGCAGAGATATTATATAAAGTTTGTATAAGATATCTCATCTAGCATTAATGATCTAGATGATAGTCAGCAAGTTAATAAGAATTATAAATAAGCATCTTTTGACGTGTACTTATTACTTTGGAAAGACTTACTATGCTACTTTGTTTCAAATCATTATTGTTTTTCATGGCACAGAATATAAAGAATATTTGTCTGGTTTGTGGTTTTATGTACTGGAAATATTTGGAGTAGACTACAAATCATTTGGAACAAAATATCTTTCAAAAGTTTAACCCGACTTAGATGTTGTATGTCGATAAATATTCATGATACATTAGGTTTAAACAAAAATGCATAATATTCATAAGCAACAGTTCTATTTCATCTTCTAGCAAGCTCCAGGGCAAGGTCGGCGCCGCGCTGTCAATATGGGACAGCTGGGCCGAACTGCGAAGCCGGAAACTGGACTTTCCAGCATACTCCACAGTATAACAGGCCGATCTCTTGGGATTATGCAGAGCTTCGAGCGAAAGCCTCGATTGCAGTGCGGGGAGCTGCGGCATCTACAGCGACTCGAGGGCAGCGCTGGAGACAATGACAAACCCCGAGACCCTGCATCCCCTCGCGATCAAGGTGCACCGTAACCTTAGCGAGGCCTTGATCCAAGTCAGTACAAGGCCCACGCAACAAGCGTGCCGACCAGCTAGCATCGGGAAGCGGCACTTTCATGTCGGAGGAAGCCTGACGACGACCTCCGTCTGGTTTCATTCGTCAAGCGTCAGATTCGCAGCAAATCGCTCGGCGAATGGAACCGGAGATACCAGTCGGGCCAGACTGCCTCCGTCATGAAAGTGTTCTTCCCGAACGCGAGGGATGCTTATTGCTTGGTGCAGAAGATCTGACCCCAATGCGTTGTTACGCAGATGCTGACGGGACATGGGGGGTTCTCCCAATACTTGCATCGCTTCAAGTGTCGGGAGAGCCCATCATCTGCGACCCAGCTCAAGAAGAAACATCACTGCACATCATTTTTGAATGGCCCGTATTCGGGGCACTACTGTACGAAGCTGAGCAACGTCTTCAGCTCAAGAAGAAAGAGGCACACCTCCTAGTAAGTAATAAGGATACCAGAAGCATATTTTTAAAGTTTTCTGAAATAATATGCATGAAAATTATAGATAAAAATAAATAATAATAAAGAAAAATAAATTTATAAAAATGTATGGAAAGGACATAAGCCGAGAAAGACTCTTGTCATGCAAGAGGATGATAGTAGCATTAAAAAAAATACATGTATATTCTGGTATTTTATTAGGATCTTTTGACAGTATTTACATTTACATAAGCGACTCTGCATTTGCAGCAGGCTGGAATATCGAAGGGTTTTTGGACAATTTTTTGTTTCTTTACATCGTATACGTATAAGGTACGGGTAGCTGAAGTAGTAACGCAGGATGAACGCATGTCGTTTGATGCAATATTACCCAAGTTCTTGAAACATTGGACGGATTCGTCAGCCCTAATGTGATTATACCTGTTGCAAACAAGAAAATTATTTTTAATTAATACCTTACAATAATTATAGTTCTAACTTGTAAGATTACGAATATAAGAAGTTTTGTGAAAAAATTGTATTCATAAAGGTAATTTATATCTATGTGTTTAAAACTAATAATAAATGATTGAAAAATGATTAAAAAATAAAAATGATTGAATGATTTAAAAAAAAGCAGACTCGCCCATGAAGGGTTCCGTAGCAGCAAGTAACATCATATAAAAGTTCTGGTAGTTCGTTGTAACTTTGATTGATGTTTTAATAAAAGTGTATTGATTGAATGAAAGGGAAATTGCGGTTAACGATTTATGACGTATAATAAAACTACTAACTAGATCTCGTTCAAACCAATTTTCGGTGGAAGTTTGCATGGTAACACACACATTTTACCACTTTGGAAGTGTCTCTCGTGCAAACTATTTAGTTTAGAAAAAAATTATAATGGAAACCTCAAAATCATTTTAGAAGACCTATCCATAGATACACCTCACGTATGGTTTTGATGAAAAAAAAATTTTTTCAGTATCAGCTCTAAGTATGAGGACCCCAAAAATTCTTGTTTATGGGGGGCAGTTTTTTTTTAACCAACACATTAGTTTCAAATGTATCGAAATATCTTATTATTATTTTTCAAACAAATATTGCCAACATTTAGTTTAACATATATTGAAAAATTTAATTAATATTTTTCAAATTATACTCAACACATTTAGTTTCAAATATTTTGAAACATATATTAACAATTTTTCAAACTAATATTGCCAATACTACTAGCAGATGAAATGTTTCTGTTCAAATTCTGTACTTACGCGCAACCAACACTCTCGACATGTTGTTGGAAAAGCTTGGTCTGCACAATGATTTCGGTGTTTGTGTTGTTTTCATCACGGTAATACACATACCACGGCTCAGTCTGAAATAGAACATGACTTGTTACATTTTATGGTAGTTTCTACCTATAAAAATCATCGCATGTAACTATATTTTATATATTTAATTATATTTTTTTTGAATGGCTTTGAAATATTGTAAACTTTTAACTCGCACAAAGCCCTAAAATATGATTAAACTCAATAAAAATAATCACCTTGGTTACGTACGGGCAGTGATCCCAATCGGATTTAGGTGAGAGTTTTGGAGGCTCAAGACGTTTATCTGGTCCGTTTCTGTCGGCATAATCCTGAAACAAAAAAATATTATTCAGTATATCTCAGCAAATGACAGCTTTTAAAGTACATTAAATCATTCATGTTTCTGTTAGTGTTTGTATCTTCAAACTGTTAAAGAACTCTGCACTGTTATACAAACTTTAATATGTAGCATAATATGTAACATTTTATGAATCTACTATGTATATTTCAAAAAATCTGAGGACCATTTGAGAAAATATTTACAAGCGTCACAAAGGAGTGTTCATACATTTTAAAAATAAAGTTTAACAAACCATAACGAGAAAATCTGGCAAAAGGTTGTTGATTTTCTCTTCGAATAAATCATAACCTTCAGGTTTGATAGCACAAAACCGCTGTCCAATACACTCTTTAGGAATTTTGATAATCTCGTCCGTATCTGTAAACCATAATTTATAAAGAATATATATATAAATCATTACGAAATAAATTTTTGTTTTACTAATTTTAGAATGGTATTTAGCATTCTGATTTGCTAATAACTACTTTTTCAATACAATAATACAAAACAATAGTAAAATAATGAAAATCTTACCGCTAGTTGGAGCAGCGTAACTTGTCGTTAATAAGAGAGTTACCTTTAAAACAAAAATAAAATATATTGCCGAAGTTCAAACTACTTTCAATGTAGCTTTGAAAGATAATTACTTTTATGCTTTTATACTGTTGTTTGGTGATAAAGGCATATCAACTTATCACTTAACAAGAGTTACTCTGTGATTTTAAAATTAAACTAAAAATTATTGTAGATTTTTTTATATCGTAAATTAAACAATGTAGATCTTCTATTCGATCCTAATAGATAAACTCAAAACTTTTACACACTCACCGTTATTAAAACACTTTTTAAGACGGCCATTTTGATTCATTAAATTTTCACACAATCAAAAAACAAAGTATTTTAATTTATTGCGATAAATTAATTAAATATTTATCTAATGGATTGACTTCTGTTGTGCAGCTAGAGCCTTTGACGTTACAACACTGGTGGCAAGCATTGCGATACACGGCCTTAAAAGAACATTTTGTTTTCCTTATTATGACGCGGGAATCCCGTTTTGTTGAATTGGACCGATTATTATAAAGATGTGTACTCATCACATCGTGTTTTATTAAAACTTTACGAGTACTACGTCACAAGACCGTGCGAAAACATATTTTGAAAATTTTATGTTGCTTAATTTAAAGTAACAAAACACTACTTAGTACAGTAACCTGTTTCTACATATTTATTTTGCTTGACGCACATCATAAATCTATTTCTGATTTGACTTTATCTATTGTAGTATTTTGTAAAATGACTAGAACTAGATTATTGGGTTATAAAATTTTGCTTTAAATGTTGAAGATCGCAAAGCTCTGACCTCTAAATAGATGGACAGTCGTTCAAGTGTCCTGACAGACAGGATGGTATTGAATGGTGGTGAGCTATGATTTTTATTGCCAATGACTATGAGAGCGATGATTGTTAAACTATAGCCGAGCCGAGTATGTACATGTATCTTAGATTCTGATATGCCTTCTTTTACTAAATGCAGATCTACCAATAACTTATTTTTACCTTGCTTATGTGTGTACTTATACAAATAGGAGAGTATTATTCTAAATGACTAGAACTAGATTATTGGGTTGTATATAACAAGGACGGGTCGATGTTGAAATTAAATAAAACCAGCTATATGTGAGATATTAATGAAATTATTTTTTTATTTGATGCCACAATGTCCGAAATATTTATTTTCAAAAATCCAATATCTTACTACAAATGAAATTAAGCTAAAAAATTAATCCCACCGGACAATTTCTACACCGTTTCTACATGCTAATCAGTGAGAAAATGCTTCTTGATATGCATCACTTTTATTTCTAAATGTAGCATTCTTTCCTTACCTAGTCTGTTGAACTTCTAAATAACTTTAGATAAAATCTGACCGCTGGTATTATCATGAAGTAACTACCAATAAAAAAGTCTTGCGATATTGTAATGTCTAATGGCTTGATAACATGTTTCACAATTACGTTATATGCTATATACAACAATATTATACTATATATATACAATTTTAAAAGGAGATCGGTCTTTTGAAACTCGTTGTCTGACTGAATGGACTCCCTTTACCCAACCTATACGTTTCCACATTTTAAAGTTCTTGCATCTTGCATCCATTCTTTCGATCCTTCTCGATATTTAGCAATCTTGACAGCTTTTGTCTCTGTTCGAGTGTTATTAAATTACTTGGTATGGGATTTCGTCCGAAATTTTTTCAAGGACAACCTACACTATGCAATTTTATGAGAGCTCTGTAAAATACGTAACTTAAATATTCTTGTAATATTATTACCCATTATTAAACATAAAAATAATGTTATTTATATTATGTTATCTCTTCTCAGAAATGTAATGAAGTATACAAATTTTCGTATCAAGTTTACCTAACAGTTATATTTTATTTGTTTAGATTAAATATAAGTTACTATTTATTAAATTAATTACTCATACTAAAACAACATTACATATTTCTAATCTGTCATTAAAAAAAAACAATCACATATTGCGTTATTGTCATTGGTCACCATCACATGCTGCACAAGCTTGTCACCGACCAACTGAGGGAATAAAAATAATCACAGCAGTTAACGAAATTAGTGAGTTGCAAATATCTTCATCGTACCCTTTACTGAGGTATATATTGCAACTGTGGGTATCTAATATTAATGTCAAAGATATTAGTTATAGCAGTAGATTTAGAATCAGTTAAATATTGCAAGTCAAACAAAATTAATTCACTAAAGTATGAAGTAATTAAAGAGCTATAGTGATTGGAATTTTACGTAAACAGATGGGTTAAAGAGAAGATCTTGGGGCAGTGTATTATAATATCATCCTCCTAGCCTTATTCCCAAGTTTATTTGGGGTCGGCTACTAGTTCAACCGTTTTACCTGAATTTCAGTTTTTCCACGGAGCGACTGGCATCGGACCTCCGCAACCGTAAGGGACAACTGAAATTCGAAGATTGAACTATTTGTAAGTATATTTGAGGGCACTGACTTCCCAATAACGATTGCCATAGGTGTTCATGACAACCGGGACCGACGGATTTACGTGCTCTCCGAGGCACGGTCGTGAATCACCGCCAAACTTCCAAACTCCGGGCAGCTATTAGGAATTTCCTAAGAAAGTCCCAAAAACACTTTTTGGCCCGACCCGGGATCTTCTTCTTAGCGTTTCGATGACAAACGTAACGTGTCGGGAAAATTATATTTTTTCAGCCCAGAACGCGGCCACTTTGATGGCGTTATCGGTGGCAGCCGTTAGGTCTTCCTGCGTGCAGGTGTCTGGTCACGCAGGGCACGATGGAAGATGGGACATTGTTTCGATTGCACCACACAAACAGCTGAGATCATCACCGGCCGAAAATCCCCACCTAAACAGGTCCTCTTTGCTTCGGCCAACTTGGGTCCGAAGTCTATTTAAAGACCTCCAGATTGGCCACGGTAGGACCCGGGATTTGAACCATAGACCTCTTGATTAGCAATCGCATACGCTAACCACTAGACCAACGAGGCAGTGTATTATAATAATAATAATTTATTTCTTTTCATAAATGTATCCAGTACAATCTTCTTGCTAGCCTTATTCCCAATATTATTTGCGGTCGCCTAATAGTTCAACCGGTTTTACTATATCAGTTTTTCCACGGAGCGACTGGCATCAGACCTCCGCAACCCTTAGAAAGTACTGAAATTAAAATTGAGGTTGAACTAGTTGTTACTAAATTTTCGAGAGGGGCGTTCGACGGTCGATGCTTTTCTTCGCCCTAGGGCCGTGACCGAAGAGGCAGTCAGCTGCGGCGGAGTGGTGTTGGCGGTGTCCCTGGACCGCTGCATTAGGGAATACCAGAGTACCTGATGCGGCTGGTGGCAGACTATCGCAGGGGTCTGTCCTAGGACCACTCCTGTGGAACATGAGATACGACTGGGCCCTAAGAGGGCGTCTCCTCCCTGGGTTGGGCGTTATTTGCTATGCAGATGACACGTTGGTCACGGCCCGGAGGGCTAACTTTCAGGAGGCGACGCGCCTGGCCACCACAGGAGGTTTCCCTAGTGGTCGGACGCATCGAGGCGCTAGGGTTACGGGTGGCCCTGGATAAGACGGAGGCCCTGTTATTTCATGGACCTCGTCGTGGTCCACCCGCCGGCGCCTCGATCGAGGTCAACTCGGTCCTCGTACCGGTCTGAGCCCAGATGAGGTATCTGGGCCTAGTCCTCGACGGTAGGTGGCTCTTCGACGAGCACTTCCGACAGCTGCCTCCTAAGCTGGTGGACACTGCCTCCGTCCTAGGGCGACTATTCCCCAATTTGGGCGGGGCCATATCTAAGTATATATTTTTGTAAATACTTGAGCTGTTGCTTAACCTTAATAACTAAGTATTTAGACTAAGTAATTTTTAGTGGTATAAGTAGTATAAGGTTGCATAAAAATTCGTTCATAGATAACGGTTGCTAAGACTTTTAAATTTAAGAAAAAGCTTCAAAATATGGGGTTTTTTTTAATAAATAGTTATATTAAAATGCATGAGATTGATAAATACTGTATAAAACAAGTGATTTGTAACAATTATACTAATTGCATATTTGTTAAATAATCATAATTGTATAATTTTCCTAAAGGGTCAATTATTATACTCGTTGCCTACCGCTCACCTCAAATCAACCACAGCACGTTACGTCATTAACCGGTTACCTTAAATTTAACGACGTTACCTAGAGTTTGTGATAAATCGTGAAAGTTAGGGATTGATTCACAATATTCGGTTTAAATTTGTCTCGATTGCTTGAGGTCTATATTTTCGTCAAAATATATGGATGATGACTGTTGAAATCTTCCAAGGCGGTAGGTATTGCACGGTTTTTGCGTATCGCAATCGCAGATTGAGATTGATTAACACATTAACGATATATTTTTATTTAATATCGAACACTTTCGAATTGTTCTTTATTACATGGTTTTTTATTACATACATGACGCCAGTGACCTAATAAGGTCTAATGTATCTTTCTTAATCCCTTTTGAATCTTTTCCTATGTTTTTATATAATTTGCTCAATATAAACGTAAAATATTGCTGATTCTAATAAACATATATATACTAATTTATTTTTACAAAGTTTTTCAGGTCTACTGAATAGGTCCCCTAGAGCTCCTAGTCAACCGCAAAAAAAAAGAATTCTTAGAGATAAATTAAAAGTTGCATAAAATGAGGAATAATACCTATGTTTTAAAATATTTACACAATCATAACCAAAATCGATTAGAGTGGTATGCAATGTGAGAAGTCTATATCCAACAGGACTGGACTAGACTGCAGTAGGCATGATGATGATGAATCATCAAATGAGTGATAGGTATGAATTATAACCTTATTACTGGTTGTACGTTTTAAGAATAAACCCTAGATCGAAATTATTTTACAGAGATTTCAGGATCAAAAATAATCGTTAATGTTTTTGAACAAGATATTGTTTACAAATAAAGAATAAAAATAAAATGTTTTTAAACGTATGAGCCTCTACAAATGGACTATACTCTGCCCAATGGAAAGCATTGTTTGCTATACTCATTACGAATGCAATAAATGCAGTATGGTGACCCACACTATGGCGGCTTAATTGAGATTGTACTGCGTCATTGAGTCTCAGATCTCACACTCACCAATGGAACATGACAGCATGATTGGTGATTTTGATTGCATGATGAATTTCAGGTTGGTCTTCTGTGAGAGAGTGATATCGCTCCGGTCATCATCATCAACAGCCTTTAACAGTCCACTGCTGGAAATAGGCCTCTTCTTCGAAAGGAGGTTTTGGCCTACTATACCACGTAGGCCAGACGGGTTGGTAAAGGGTTTGTTTAAAATTTTCCTTCTCTTGGCAGTGATGTTAGCTGCTCATTTCGTTCCTTTAGTCGCCTCTTACGACACCCATGGAATGAATAGGGGTGGAGACACTTTATATTCTTAATTCGTCACCACACGGACAACGTCGCTCCGGTCGAGACTTGAAAATTTGACAGGTATTACATGACTTATAAATTAGAATCCTTTTATTCACAGGTGTTTTATGTCTAGAGCCTTCTTTACGTTTAATGTTATGAACATGAGAAGTTGCTTTAACGTAAGAAATCTCTCATAATACAAGTAGAAACAGTGTGATGAGTAGGTAAGGCCGAAAGTATATTGCAAACAAATTGAGATTTATAATAAGTGTCTAAGTACGGCGAAATTGTACATAACGAATTGCAAGACATTGTCATAATGTTCACATATATAATTATGATGAAACATACTACTTTAATTATGTATAATGATACTCATTTCATGTAAAGCTGTCACGTTATGTCATTAAAATGTAAAAATAGAAGGTGAACTAAAAATGCGTCTTAGGCCTTGTCCGCACTGGCGGTAAAAAAATCGTGTGGGAAAAAAATCTGTGACTTTAAGCAACTTGAACGCGATGCAGTGCGATTTATTTACGAGCGAATATTTTATACAGTCGTGCAACGTCAGTAAGTGGGTGAATCCAATGTTTATGACATCTTTTGATACGTCTGTTACGCCGTCATAATATTAGATAAATAAAAATTGTAGTTTGATTGTCCATTTTACACGTGCGTCTCAGCCGAAAGCTGAATTAAACTGACAAAAATAGTATGGAATTTTATTCGCAATGCGTAATAGGTGTAATTCCAATAGCGGAATTTAATACGCGAGAATAAAACCTCGCGGTGAAATATCGCTGTGCAGACAGGCCCTTAGTAAGGTATTTTTGCAACAATATTGAAAATGTTCCTACAACTATGAACTTTAGCTATTGCGAATTAGGGTATCTGTTTCCTCGTTGTGATCATATAAGACTTACCGCACTTGTTTCGCCCTGTTTCCTGTCAAAATTGTCAACATAACAATTGGACATGTTCTGTTTTACACATTCTTTTGCAGGTAATAAATGTATGCGACATTATAAGTTGTTAGTTACACAACTTGTGATATTTCAAATGGCTGACTCAAACTTAGTGTTTTGTAATTTTTGGGATTCATTGTTTCCTTTCTATGTTTATTTTAGGAAACACAGCTATTACAGAACAACGTCTAAGAGGTACCCGGAAAATAAACAAAGTCACTTGGTAAAGTAATCGGATGTCCACTGCTTGTTATGTGTAGTATTTAACCGGGGTACACACCAAGACTAAATACTTGAAGGCTTTTATGTCTTCATTATAATGACTGTTACAAAATATTACTTTTATTGTACTTTATATATAAATATGTTTGTACTTAGCAATATAAACATCGGTTTATTAGTAATCTGGATACCATATTACTGCATTACCACATGGGGAGGTACGGCTAAAACACACTTCATACGCCTGGAACGTGCCCAGAGAGCGGTACTCAAGATGTGCTGTTCTAGGCCGCGTCTGTTCCCTACCAAAAAACTATATGAATAATGTCAAGTCCCTACAGTTAGGCAACTGTTTGTTTAGGCTACAATACTCAGACAACATGCACTTACTCATTATACTCAAGTAAATATTCGTCGCAATAAACCAATTGTAGAAGAGACCGAGGATTTATTGCTGGTCCTGGAGTGACTTACTTAGGTTATACATATTAAATATACATCAACTCAAACATAATACTATTGGTTTTTTAATAATGTTAATTTCAAGTCTCATTTTAAATTTTATTTTATTTTATTTAATCATAGCGTTTGATATTATATAAACTGGTTTAGAGCAGGGACCCTGGTGACCTGTAACACAGGCAATTTTGTGCCTACTATGTGCACCAGTGATCCTTCACCGATGAGTACATCGGTGAAGGATCAGAAGGCAAGTAGTAACCTGCCTAAGTTATTTTTGTATTAGTTTCTTTATTTTGCTGTACTTTGGTTTTGGTGACAAATAAACGTTTTTATTAATAATGTATTTTTTTATTATTTGTTCGAATGAGATGATCGTGTGTTGTGTCATTGTTTATTACTAGCTGAGTTTTACCCACAGTTATATTTTTAATTCTCGAGTTACGCCGCGGGGCGAAGCTAGTCTAATAAATAATACCCTAAGTTATTCCTTATATCATCACCAGTGAAAGCCCTGTCAAAATTGGTCTAACCGTTTCAGAGATTACCCAGAACAAACTGACAGACAGACAATTTCTTTTTTTAATAATTTTTGTGTAAGTACCATATTTACATTCATTTGCATTTAGTAAAAAATGGTCCATAATGCTACCATAATATAGCAAAACAAGTATTGCTATTTAAAGTCAACATGATAGTGATTATTGGTAATGTTACAAGCATTCATATTCTGAACAATTTACACAATATTTACATTGTGAAAACTAAATCTTTTGCTTGAGTAATGCACTCTTATTTTAAGGGATACTGAGCAGCCACTTTAATTTAAAGGGTCACTTAGATAATGTTATTCTGGAGGATTCTGGATAGCCTAATAGTAATAATACTCCTCAAAAATATTAACTTCTACCTGAATTATATTTAACGTAGTATAATATTTTATAGTATCAACAATGGGGTAACATCTCACTGCCGAGCTCGGGTCTTCTCTCAGGTGAGAGTTAGCGTCATACCTCCCCACCCTGACTTAATAAAGATTAGGGACTGGCCAAACACCTGGTGGCCAAGTACCATACTGTTGAATGTTTCTCACAACTAAGCTTTACGACTGTTATTTTATGATAGCAACCGGGACCGACTGCTTAACGTGTCCTCCGAATCACGAAAACGCTCATAACATATCATACCACAAACGGTTACCCAGTTAGGTACTGTAACCCTCGGTATGTAAAATATAGATTTAATCTGATAAGGGCACTAATTAGTTTATCACTCATCACTGAAAATTTCAATAGGCTCATTAGAAAATATAATATTATAATATCTTCCTTTTTGTTAATTGAATGACATAAATATACTAAGACGATATCAATAAATTGGTTTATCCAATAAATTTTATCTTCATTAATTATGTGATTTAGTATGCAAGTCTAGAACAAAATTTTTTATCCATACTTAAGGCTTGTAAGTCAGGTTTAAAAAGTTTTTTTATACATAAACTTCAAGTATTCTAAAATCACATTGTTCCATAGGTGAAATGCTCCCACAAATATTAAAAAAATTATCACACATACTATCTTAGAATGTAAACTCGACAGAATGTCGTTTAAAGTTAAATATTTTTAGCAAACACATGTAGTGTATCTGATGAAACTTATGAAAAAAAAAATTAAAACTTAATTAAAGATTAACACTTAGACGGCATGTTTTAGCACAAAAAATGTTTGACCTAAGCATTACTTCATAGTGTATTTTTAGATTAAATAAAAAGAAGCAATAAATGCTTCGTCTAAAATTAATCAATAGCAATAAAATGGTGATCTTAAAATTTACATAATATTTGGCATTTGAACCACATTATAATTTCGTAACAATTACTGAACCATGTTTTCGTCTCAAGACTAGACCAGGCTTCAGCAATTAGACCGCGGAAGATATTAAAATAGACGATTCACGTTTCAACATAATTATTTTTACTGTGAGTACATTGTGTAAGTCTAAACAATTATTATTATATTTTAGCTTCCTTACGAGACACTGTTAAGAGCTCCTCCACTGAAAAAAATAATTCTATTTCCGCCTAACACACTGAACAGAATGTACAAAAAGGGATACCTGAGTCAATTTCTAAATTCATTTTTAGGGTTCCGTACTCCCTAACAAAAACGGACATCGAAGTTATCTTCTAAGAATATAAGATAACTGCAATCAAAGCAGACGGACCGACATCCAAGTTATCTTATAAGATATTGTGTGATACAGCTTGTCCATCTGACACTACCTTTCTTATCAGAAATGTGCAGACCAAGTTTAGTTTGTCCCTACTTGACTAACATTTTGTGGCCAACCCTCGGTACCCGATTCAGTGTCCCACTTTGCTGGGTTTTCATTAATTTCTGGAACATTGGGATCTGGAACATTCTGACTTCTGGAAAACATTGAAAACCGAAGTTCTTCCAACTCCAACTCCTATTTTACTGTTCTTGTTCAACTCAACAATGTTCTTCCAACTCCTATTTTACTGCTGCATTTTATTTTAAGGCTTTCTAGTGGCCTTCTATTTTTTTTCGTATCTATACAAATAAATAAATTAAAAGTATTTATTTGTAATTTCTTAATATTAGCTTCACACCAAAATAATGAAACTAAATTTTTTATCTATCTGTTTCGGGTAATCTCTGGAATCCGTTAAAATCGGTCCTGTATTTAGATCGGACTGACTTCAATCCCGCGTCCCGCGTCATTACTCGTGACGTTACAGGTTGTTATTGCAAGTGTACAATAACAACCGTAGGTAACACCGTAATTAGTAATTTAGATAATTGATGTTATCGGAATATCGAAATCCTGTATCCTCAGGAGTGACGAGGATAAAACTACCTAATTGTTACGTAATTTCACGAAAATTTTATATATTAGACCGTTAATAAGTGGTATTTCATTTTCATCACCGTAAAACCCATTGCTTTCATTAAAGACACTCTTGCGCATTCACACGGATGTAAGCTAGGATGCTGTTAGATAACTGATTCAATGTGGGGCGTTATGCAATATGGCACCTGAATCCGATTCCAATCGTAAAGTATGACTTTCAATATATTTTGTTTACAAAATAAACGAATAATTGAGTCACTTTGGAGTTCTATACATAAAATAAAAGCTTAAAATGTAAAAAAAATATGGTTATAATATCCGTTTTCACCAACTGTATTTAAACCGTGTCCTTACTAGGAGACCCCTAGCGTAAGTACTCATAAATTCAAAAAAATCTAAGACAAATCACAGTTTTCTCCTCGAAATGAGTAAAAAAGCGCCCAAGTGCGAGTCGGACTCTCCCATGAAGGGTTCCGTATCAGCAAGTAACATCATATAAAAGTTCTTGTAGTTCGTTGTAACTTTCATCGATGTTTTAATAATAGTGTTTTGATTGGATGAAAGGTAAATTGCGTGTTACGATTTAAGACGTATTAAAAAAAACTACTCACTAGATCTCGTTCAAACCAATTTTCGTTGGGAGTTTGCATGATAATGTACAACATATTTTTTTTTTAGTTTTATCACTCTCTTATTTTAGAAGTTAGAGGGGGGGGGGGGGACACATTTTTCCACTTTGGAAGTATCTCTCGCGCAAACTATTCAGTTTAGAAAAAAATGATAATAGAAACCTCAATATCATTTTCGAAGACCTATCCATACAACTAACAACCTAAACAAACAACACGTAGGTTTGATGAAAAAAAATTTTTTGAGTTTCAGTTCCAAGTATGGGGACCCCCAAAATGTATTGTTTTTTTTTTCTATTTTTAGAGTTACCTAAATTTCTCAATCTCTTAGACGCGAGATCAATATAATTAACATTAATTTAAAAAAGATCCAGATTTTAAGCAGACTTGTAATTTGCTTTATTTGTAAAATATAGTACTTAGTATATCCTAATTTGATGATTTAAAAGTTACGAGTATCCGTTAGAATTACGTATGAACCGCTTGAACATCATAGAAACTTAAAGTTGAAAATTGGAAGGTCAAGAACAATATTCGTCATCATGATCTCAGCCAAATGACATCCAGTGCTGGACATAGGCCTCCCCCAAGGCTACCCACAACTACCGATCATGCGCTGCTGGCATCTAGCTATTTCCTATAACATTCTCACATATCAGATTTGAATAAAAAAGCCTATGTTTTGCTTGGAATTACATATTAAGTAATGAGTAATATTATAAAATAGGTATAAAATAGAGAATTAACTTTCTGCTAATTGTTTAATTTTCAAATATTAACTTGTAAACAATAATGAAGGGTTTATATTTTTATTAAATTTCTGTACTGTATTCCTATAGAAGTAAAAATATTTTTTATATTAATAGATTGGAAGTACTATAGCGACTGGCATCTGACCTCCGCAACCCTGAGGACGAACTGATTTCGAGGCTAGAACTGCTTGTCAGTATGTTTGAGAGAACTGACATCCCAATAACGCTTGCCACATATGTTCATGACAAACGAGACTGATGTCGTAGCACCGAAGTACTGAGGCGAAACAACGCCAACCACCATACCTCGGCCTATGCATTTCCGATACTTCTTTAAAACCTATAGAATAGAGTGTACTATTTTCTCTTAAAACGGCAAAGAGCTTGTAAGTCCGAGTTGCAAGCGATATAGGCGGAACATTAATTAAATATACAATATTATTGAAAGGGAATTGAACTTGCGATCTTTGGCGTAGCAGTCAGTTATGCCAATGGTCACTTATTGTCATCATCTCAGCGAAAACATCACTACCATGAGTACTATTACTATTTTAATCATGTTTATAGCAAAGCATTCATATGTTATAAAATACATAAACAAAGAAAGTGAGCGGCACAGCTAAAATTTGCCGGATTTTCCTCATAAATGTTTGTAGGTACGCGTATGTGTTAACCACCAACCAAGCCTGGCTCTGGCAACATACCAAATTATGTGCACCGCTAACCGTGTTATTTAGTTTCAAAACAGAAACATGTAATCCGTGAATCAATAACTTTGTAACCCTTAGAGAGGACCTTTATACACTCTTCCTACAAAAAAGAATTATTGTCGATTTACCACGACTGGGTGACTACATATGTATACAATTAATATAGTAATAACAAAAATCTTATCCTTACTTCATCTTTTATTTTTAACAATTATTTAACACCTTTAATTAATATGTTAACTTGAGAAACTGTTCCTAAACTTTTTATTTTCATCAACTTTTATGTTTTGTTTAAGAAATAAAACATAAAAGTTTACATTACGGTCACTATTTAATTTTATCTTTTTATTGGAAATCAATTTTATAGTATACCATACGAAAACGAAAAGAAGTGTATATTTTGCTTAGAAGGAAATAGACATTATTTTGTTTAAACTGTCCCAAATTAAATAAGGCAATAACAATTAAACTGCTTTTATTAGAATTATTACGACATGCTTGGAATTAGAAAAAAGTTTTTTTATGACTATATCACAGTAATAAAAATAAGAGGCTTTTGTACGTCTCACATATAAGCATAAATTATCATCTATTCTGGCTAAAACTCTGCTCCGCTTTAAATAGCAGACATACTTAAGTAAGGTTAATGAACGTCGTATTTTGATGCAAAAGGCAAACCTTGCCCTCAAAAGAGCCCCTAATTTTAATACAACATAATAAAACTATATTTAGGTATATTTTTAAACAGGTATTAAAATATAAACTAAAACCACACTGTGTACCCTTGAAGTTTAGGAGTCCAAGGAACTAATCTCCTTCTATGCCCCCTCCCAGCACCAATAAACTCTCAAATCGGGCGACATCCGGCACACGCGGATGCCGCGGCTGGCCACTACAGAGGATGGACGGGAAAACCCGTCCCGTCCATCCGCGGCCACACTCAGGGCCGCGACCGGTTCGCCGGTGGCGGATCGGGTCCGGCTGCACTGGACTGAAGATGTAACTTTCGATTACTAACCCATTTAGGCCAATAATTGCGATCAAGCAGAAGATATCTTAAATAAGATAATAAAATATTGTATAATAAATATGATTTCGTTATAAGCTAGTTGTATGCAACATGATCTCCATAAATCCCTTCACTGCATGTTGTAACCAACTGTCTGTTACCAGTCATGATTAGCACAACAAGAACATAAATATTATAAATTAAAGTGCATCAATCATATTACCTTCTGCTGTCGCAAGAGGTCAAAAAACTATGAATTACACATTGAACACACACGCTGAACACTAAATTACACATTAGTCTCAGGAACTTAAAAGTTGTTACTATGTTTAGTTTGTTCCATAGCATTAGCTCATGAGTATTTAAAAATATTTTAGATGAGGGGTTCCATTAGAACCGGAAAATAAAGAAGCCAAAATGTGTAACAATTAGTATCAAGTTCCTTATTAACCTTGTAATGAGGATATGTATACAATTATACATACACCAAAATGAATTCTACCATCGCATTTGGATCAAATTCTTGGATGCAAATAGCACAGGACGGGTTTTAGTGGAGAGCTTTGACTGAGACCTAGTTCCAGCAGTGAATGTCGTTCTGCTGAGATGATGATTATACTATATATGTATATATATATATATATATATATTGTAAAAAAATAGTTATTGATGTTGTGTATATGTTATATATATTTAGCTTTCGCCCACGGCTCCGCCTTCGTGTATCTCGATTTTGCAGTAAAAAGTTGTCTTAGTGTTATTCTGATGTATAAGATATACTAGCTGACCCGGCGAACTTCGTACCGCCTAACAGTCAAGAATGTCGTGTTACTTTTTAAGTGAACTAATTTAGGCTTTGATGAACGTAAAACAATGATACAAAATAATATATTTATATAGATAGAAACAAAAAAGTATTTTATAATGATGAATGATGATGAAAACATACATACAGAATGAGAATAAAAATAAATAATAATTAATTACTTCAAACTCATGTCAGAAAAAAATGATTGAAAACTATGTTGTGCAGATTTGGGAAAAAAAACTCGGATTAATTCAATAATAGGATTTTCATTCAAGCACTTTGTGGTAAACAACATTCTTTGTTTTTTGGTCAGGCGCTCGCGTCAGTTTGCCGACACGTGAGCATGCCACGTACAATTGACCAAGAGAAAAACATGCATTTTCTAGATTGAGGCCACAAATAGTCAAGGATTGGCCCTGTGATTTGTTGATCGTCATGGCGAAGGCAAGACGAATCGGGAATTGAATTCGTTTAAACTCAAAGAGCATATCCGTTGGGATCATCGGAATCCTTGGAATAAGAACTTCCTCATCTTTAAATTTTCCTTTAAGTATCGACGCGTGAATCACATTGCTCATCAGTTTTCTTATCACCAAACGCGTTCCATTACACAGTTTTGGTTGGTTTAAATTTCTAAGCATGATGACTACCGAGCCAACTTTAAGTTTTAAATTGTGCAATGGTAAACCAGGCACATCCAAGGAGTTTAAAAATTCATTTGGATAATTAGTGGTTTCTTCTTCGTTTGTTACACAGTCGATAGATTTGAATGAATACAGAGTACCTACGATTTGATTTTGAATTATAAAATTGAGGTCACCTACATCTTTATTTTTAGCGGCCAAAATTGCTCGCTCACTTAACCATTTAGTACTTTTGTGGTTAGCAATGATATCCGGGAATACTTTGTTGATAAGCTCGTCTTTTGATGATACGAAATTGCAAAAATTTCGAGGAAATGAAATCAAACCGCTCGATTTGTCAACAGGAACCAGGCCATTACCGATATTCAGCAATTGCTTCGAGAACTCATCAGCAGATAGATCGTTCAACAATGCAACTCTCATATTTACAGACAGTTGAAGTTTCTTTACATATCGCCACAGATTTGATACTTTGAGGCAAGCGTTTATTTCGTCGGCAGCAGTAGATCTTGGAATGACTGGTAGTGTTTGTCGGAAATCGCCAGATAATAAAATCATTGCACCACCAAAATATCTCGAGTCATTGCGCAGATCTTTTGATGTTCGGTCTAGTGCTTCCAATGCGCGTTTGTGCGCCATTGTGCATTCGTCCCATATGATGATTTTTGATGCTACTAAAACGTACGTATTCTCTATTAAATGCGTCATTCATTCCGCGATCTGGCGCTGGCATTCCTAACCTAACTAACAAACTGCCGCACATGAGGTAACACATATCTTCGATCAAGAGCAAAGTCTGGTTATGGATCTCCTCATTCACCTCAAGATCGGAATTTCTTGAGCTGACGCGAATTCGATGTAAAATATCTTCTGACATGTTATCTTTGTATTTGTTCCACAGGTCACGTGGGTTCGATGGGAAGCATGTTGAAATGATGATAGCAAATAATGTGCGTATCTTACTTGGAGACGCAGAAATAATTGCTTCAGCGATTGTCGTGTACCAATGAGTATCGTTTTCAAGCAAATTTAGCTCTTGACATGCTGCACGAAATGTGGGGCACACAATACCATATGGTAGTGATTCAAATGATGTTGGCCCTCGAACATGTACCAGCAACAACCGCAAATAGAAACATTCATCATTCTTCGGATGAACTGTGTAAATACGACCAAGAGCATCAGTAGAACGCATATCTGGATGACCAGGAACTGCATCGCCTTGCTTCCGACGTTGAAATTTCTTCGATGTAGCGTTCCAAGTGTAATAACGTGGCATTTCTGAGTAAAGCAAAGTTCGTGCGAACGGATCGCTTTGACAAATCGCAAAGAAACTGGTCAGTGCTGTCGCTGGAGGTGTTTCGGCACGTTGAGCAGCATTCGACGCTGTGAAATATACTCTCTGACCGTTCTCTAGATGCACCCCCAAATGTAAAACAGTGGGATGACTTTCGTGAATAGGGAATGAAAATATACGCCAAATTGCTTCATTGCAGTTCACATATCTACCAACTTGATAGCGCATGATTTCATCGTTTGTATTGAATGTTTGGATACCAAAAACCGCCATGTCGCTCCCTTTCGTGACATATTTGCAAATGTATTTAATTGACTTCACCGAATTGCAATACTCAACATTACAATGTGCTTTGAATGTTTTGGAAAGAAGTGGCGAATATGGAACAATCCAACTGTTGTCAACTACGAAATCGTTTCCTTTCACTTTAGTTGTGATAGTTCTACCATTATCATCGGGCGATCGACGCCGATACAATGGATAACCATCGTTGCCTGTAATGGTCTCTGCCGGCAATTTTCGTGGATACCGTTTGGAACACTTGCCGTCGACCATGCACGGTGATTGTCAGTTGATAGTGCCACACGGTCCATGAATCATATTCGTGACTAAAACATCATGTAGGTCTGTATCGGTTTCAGGAGCAGGAATCTCCGCACATATGATGTCATCTATTTGATCTGGCCGAATTCTTTCGACTAACCAAATCAGAATGTGAGCATGCGGTAGGCCTCGTAATGCTTAACAATGTAATTCATTAGTGACCGAATTTTTTGCCTGAAAACACGTACGGTGATGTCGTGTCGATCACTTGATGTTTGTCCGGGAAGCAGCAATTGAATATTTTCTATCCATTTCGGATTACATGTAAATGTAATGAATAGATCTGGCCGACCATAATGACGAACATATGTCATTGCATCTTGCGCATATTCATTCAAATGACGCGGGCTACCTATGTATGTCGCCGGTAAAATAGTCAATCGACCAACATTTTCTGAATCTCCTTCTGTGTTAATTGCATCGCGTAAATGGATTATACTCTTCCGAACGCAATTTAGCTTGATTCAACCGAATGAAAGTCAGGCGCTCTGTTTCGATTTTAACGTACATGTCAACGCAATATTGTTGAAGCAGTCGACGAAATCGCAACAAATACTTGTCAGAATTTTCACGAATCATCAAACGATATGCGTAATAATTAATCGAACTAACCTTCTTGGTAGTTTCCTCACCTGAAACAAATGCAGTAAAAATTGTATTTTAGAACCCGTAATGGTTAACGACTCTTACAGCTACTCTCTACTAAATTAGAAATTACAACTTTTTTTGAGTACTAAAAGCAAACAGAATAAAATGTATATCAAGTTAAAATTAAAACAACAATATTGATCTTACCATTCAATGGATTAATCATTTTGATATTAAAGTGATATCCATCGTCTCCTTGCCAAAACATCAGCGGGTATTGTAACGCATCATATGTACGGTGTGTTTCATATATTCTTTGTAGTTGCCCAGTATTGCGTCGTGTGAGTACAATATCACGTGTTTCCAAGTTTTCACCAACAATTAGGATTGCCAATTCATCGATTGTTGGAGCATTAAATGTGCGTTCATGTGTTCCAGCTGGTCTTTTATCTGCTCTGATCACAACTTTATAGTCATCACTTGGCAAGCGCTCTGAAGCAGTCTTGAACAGCCTGACCAATGCATGATGTTCATGAAGCATTTGCTGCAGATCTTGGAGAATTGCTCTTTTCGTAGCTGTGTTGATCCGTTGACGCCGGTTAAGTTGTTCTTCCATATTGCCCATGAAGTATATTTGCAAGAATTTATGCTGTGCATCTTCTATAGGTCTTCTAATGATCCAATGCGATGGCAAATCTGGCCTTGAATTTGTAAAGTCAAAACCATAGTTATAGTTAGATTTACAAACACTTTTTTTTTTCAAATAATAACATGCCATTTTTATTTTAGAGAAGACAAATACAGAAATCTAACAAACTACATTCCAGATTTTTTTTTACAATGATAGAAAATAAAAATTTTAACGTAAATTACCTTAAATGTCGGATTATATCCGTGTTCTTCGATAATTTCCGCCCCAAATGAAGTCATTTGGAAACAGACATTGTATTTTTGAGTGTTCGCTAGAAAATGTCGTGATTCTAGTGTTTCGCCATAAAGCAGGGAGCACAATGGCTCTGGTGGCGGGACCAATAATGGCAATTTCACTTTACCAATAAGGCAGCACAAACCAGGCGTTTCACCAGCAAACTTCAATGCTCCACAATGCTGGCAAACAACGTCCATTGGACCAATGCAAACTAAACATACAGCATACATACATGGTGCAATCATACAGAAACGCTGCTCGATTCAAATCAATACTTGAACCATTTCTTCTTGCACTTCGAAGATTATTCCTCTGTTCATCTGTACGATGTCTCTCTTTGCTCTTGTGTTTGAGAAGCACGAATTAAGGCCCTTCTTTGCTCCATACTAACGCGGCGCTGTTCTCATGCAATTTCTCGTTCTCCATCAGATAATTGACTCGCGATATTCCGTTGCCTAATTGCATTACGGCTTCGCTGGGAAACATTAGATCTTCTAGGACGCGGCATTGTTATTAAAATGTGCACTCGCATAAAACCACCAAATATAATAACAGTGCCTGAACTTTCGAGACATAGACAATAGCTCAAAGAGTATAATATAACCACTACGTATGAATAGCTTATCAAGAAAAATCATAGAAAACCTTTTTTTTTTTTTTTTTTTTTAATTTTTTTTTTTTTTTAATTTTTTTTTTTTTTTTGTGGCTTAAAGGTCTCAGCAACCAGGCCATAAGCTCCAAAAAAAATAGTTGTTACACTGTTTGACAGGATTGGACAACAAATGTTTGACATGTAATAAACAAATGAGCATCTATTGAAATTATTAATTATTCATTACACATATCGAGTTTTCATTGTTTTTAAGATGTATTCTGCTATTCGGGACGGAAACAAATCCAACAAATCAAAAACCATGGCAATCGGTCCAGCCGTTCTCGAGTTATAAGTGTTGTAACAAACACGACTTTCTTTTATATATATAGATTACTGTCAATTTTCATCCAAATCCGTTCAGTAGTTTTTGCGTGAAGAGCAACAAACATAATATATATACATACATACTCACAAACTTTCGCGTTTATATTATTAGTAAGGATTGTGTATTCACATATCTATTTAGCATCACTATATCTTCAATTCTTCAATACACTTTATCTATACTTCTTTACTCTTTTTTTTTCTGTCGAAATTTCCATCCAAAGATTGCCTGGAAGAGATTATTTTTAGGATTAATGCAGTCCATTGTACATATCTTTAGAAACTTTCAGCTGTAAAGACTGTATTTAGTGTTCAATAAAGTATATTCCATTAAGCCCATTTTATTTCGAGTAATCACCGCATCACATCAGCGCTGCGTCTGCAGGAAAGTTTGCTAATTCTGAGGAACGCCGCTAGCTCCCTCCCAGCTAATGGTCCGATAGTGTACCGATCTGCTCGTATTACATCCATAAAATTTATTAGCCGCGAATTGTATTCTCAATAATGTTTACATTTAAGTATTTTTACAACTCACTACTTTCATTACTTTTGAAAAAGATCCTTCTTTTTAATAGGTATTTAAACCATTGCAATTTTACAATCGATTAGAGTGGTGTGCAAGGTGAGAGGCATATTTCCAGTAGTGGAGTACGATAGGCTGACGGTGAGGATGATGATTGTATATTTTGTATTTTTATAGTATTGTCCTTGCAGAAATGGCGTGATTCAGAGGAAATCAGTGAATCTCACTGTACCCTCATAATACGAAGTCCTGGATTAATGAACATGTCTAAATTATCACTTTTACAAGCGCTACACGTTTTTACGGTCATCAAGTTTGACCTACTGTGAAAAAGTTGAGTATGATTATGTTATTTAATTTGGTGACCTTAGTAGTTTTTGTTGTAATTTTATTCGTATATTATTCTTCTATTTACCTTTTTCTCATTTTATATTTGTACCACTTACACCAGTATATTACGCCCTTTTTCTCAGAATAAAGACATTTAAAAAAAACTACCAAATGTGTAAAACTATTAATTTAAAAGCCTCTTAACTATTCATAATTATTCTTATTATGGTATATATTACCAATTTTGATTATAGGAACATGTTTAATATATACTTTCATAATTTATTTGTAAATATTTGAAATTATGACACTAATAGTTTGCACATTTAAAATATTACAGTGAAACCTTTGCTGATTTCATAAGAAACCTTATTACTTCCCTTTTCCTTGATTTCAATATGAAAGTGAAATCTATAACAATAAAAACTTTAATGAGTGGTATTGATATAGTTTTACTCATGCGTGTGCAGTGTTTTACACCAATGCGAATAGCGCTTCAGCGCTTCAGCGCTTCACCCCTCCCTTGTAATATTACAAATATAGGTAAAACCAAATGTCTCTAATAAACAAACTTAACATAGTAAGAGCTATTGATTACTCTATTTTTTTTTTTTTTTTTTTTTTTTTTTTTTATCAATCAATCAATTCTTTATTGTGAAACATAGGTATAAATAATGATGTTTACATAAGTGTCAAGGATCCGCTATGTTCTGCCATTTAGGCCTACAATAATTTAAAATTTTATTCAATCATGCAATAAATAATAATATTTTAGAATCTAAGACAATATACTATAACATTTGAATTAAAGAAAAATATACAATGCATCGTCAATAATGTCAATTTCTATCAAAATTTTAAACTTAATTTACATGCAATTTACAAAATATGAAAAATAAGATACAATAAGATATAGTAATGTCAATCAATTAGTTTAATTTTTATTAATCAGCTATCATTTACCATTCAAGAAGTCTCTTATATCATAATAACACTTGTCTATGAGAAATTCGCGTAGTCGTTTTTTAAACAATATTAATTCAAGATTTCCTATGGTAACAGATACTTTATTATATATAACAGGTGCCATACAGAATATACTTTTGTGCATTAACGCTGTATTTGATTTAAGTATTCTGATTCTATTTCTGTTGTGAGACCTTCTATTGCGAATAACAGTTTCAGCCAAAGTTTCGAATAGATCCGGATTTGTCTTTACGAAAACTGCTGTTTCAAAAATGTATAATGATGGTAATGTCATAATTTTATACTTTTTAAAATATGGCACACAACTATCTGTGGATTTTAACTTGAACATGGCTCTTATGCATTGCTTTTGAGACTAAAAGACCATATCTTTATTTGTTGAGTTTCCCCAGAGTATGATGCCATACCTGAGATAGGACGCAGTCATCCCATGATATGCTATAAGAATGCTTTCATCATTAAGAAGAGGCGCAAGTTTAAAGAGAGCGTAGGCTGTATTGCTAATTTTTTTGCATAACTCTTCAGTATGTGATTTCCAATTAAGTTTGCTATCAATATTTAGTCCTAGAAATTTCGTAGTGTCGGTTTCATTTATTTTTATGTTATTATATGTGATATTCATATTTGTAACTATGTTATGTCTTTGCGAAAATTGTATCAAATTTGTTTTAATTAAGTTAATTTTTAAATTATTATTATCCATCCATTTTATAATGTCATACAAGGTATTATTAATGTCCATTTCGTAACAAGCGCGATTTTTACATTCTACAACGACTGTGCTGTCATCCGCAAATAAAGTGACAGGGTGAATAGTGGCCTTTGGCAAATCATTGTTTCAATTTGGCAATCAATATTGAAATATGAATTAATAATACACTTATTAATGTTATCGAAAATACTTTTTGAGTGCTTTTTTTTATTTGAGAGGTTCCTGATAAAGAATTTTGTTTTTATTTTTGTAATGAGAAAATTATTTTACGTAGGTAAAATAATTTTCTCATTACAAAAATAAGCAAATTATAAATATATACAGCAAATTATATGCGATTTTCATTCAAAGTTTTATCCGTAATTTTTATAACATGTTCTACACATATCAGTATTCTCAACTTTACTATGAAGGAAAAAGTCCACACAAACTGGGCAGTTTATCATCAACAAATTATTTATTAAAGTAATTTTAAAAAAACAGTTTTAATAACTATACATGTCCTAAATGTATTTTAAAAAATAATAATGCATTTTTATAACTGGGTTGTTCGCTTATATAAAGTTTAATTAATTTCAATAAATATTTTTTTAAATGTTACTTTTTCAAACTCCTTTTGCTGTTTACCTCTGATTATATTTTTTTAATTATGTGTATAAATTTTAATTTAAGTAATTAGGAACTTCTAAAATTATGAACAGGTTTTATAAAGCTAATCTACTTATCAGAAAACATCCTGTTCGAACACTAAATTGATAATACAAGATATTATGCGATAATTCACAATCAACAAGAGGGGATTGTAAGTTTAAATAAAAAGAAAACACGTCGCCGTGGCCAGTGAGAGTAAGCAGTCTTAGCGAACGCGCGCGAAAGTTGCATTCGAATTTCAAATTTAGCGCCAATACAAACGTCACTTTATACCGAGCCCAGTTTTTTTTTCCTAAAGTGGAATACTTTAATGTTAATGTATATGCTACATAATTTGTAACCTTATAAAAATAAGTGTTTGGTAACCTGTAAGGGTGAGAGTGCAAGTGCTAAGTGACTTTCGCCGCCTGTTTCTGTAGGATGATGAACATGCGGAATATTAAGGTGAGTTAAAATATACTTGTTACTATTCTAGTAAGTAGTTTAATATATAAGGATATAAAATAGAAAGATATAACACTATAAAATATAATTTAAGTCTATTTAATTATGTAATTAATTAATGTCAATACTTGGTATTTTGCCATGCATAATGTTTTCCCTACATTTTGGAATATACCGTATCTATCTATAGTATATAAGTACCTACATCATATTTGCTACACGATATTTAGTCACTTATTATGGTAACAAAACTAGTAATATTAGAAAACAAAACACATTTATATCATCAGAAAGTTTCACATAAGGTACAATGGCGTACACTAAAAAGGTGAGACTTATTATGACGCTTTCAAGAAAAATTAATGCTGGTTGGCTGGCTTTGAAAAGTAAAATGCTGGTTTGATAAATGAAATAACTAAATAGCTTTACATTATTTTCAAGCCATCATCAGCCTGTCGCGGTATTCTCCAATTATCAGCACGCTACTTAGTTTGATCTTTGGATTTCTGTTTTTTTTAGTTTCAAATATTAAAACAGAAATGAATAATATTAAATTGTATACGCATCAAAATATTTACGCCCCCTTTAAATAGAAAATACATTTGTTTGTCCCGGCTATTCTTTCTTATGGCTACACCAATTTCTACAGATTTTGAAATATTGCTGATATTACAAAGGAATATTAATTCAGGGTACAAAGTAATTATAATATTACTTAGGAATATAATTATTTTTATTAAGTTAATTAATGATGGCCGATGTTACGCGAGAATGTGAAATTTCATACATAATAATTATCCGTTGCAATAGGGTATTTCTATATACCTATATGCTATACGAAGGTTGTATTGCAGGAACTCCTGCATATAACTTCTAAATGACTATTAAAATTCCGATGGTATAAGATATCTACTTAATGTTGAAAGGCTAAACATATCCAGGGTAATGGTTTACGTAAAGCGCCTTTTTTAAATATAAAGTCAGTGGACTGCATTTTGAAAAAAATATGCTGTTTAAATTGTATTTAATTATATATTATATATATATATATAATTTATTATAATATATAATTTATATATATATAAATTGTATATATATATATATATATATATATATATATATATATTAAATTGTAAATATGTGTAAATTGTAAAGTTAGTATATACTAACTTAAAATATATATGATCAAAACAAATGGCATGCAATTAGAGATATATAGGCCTTATCCAGAAGTCGCCTTCGATGAACTGATGATGATGATAAAGTAAACACTCATGTTTAATAAGTAACGTTCTGATCATAAGTCTTGAGAACATACATTTGAATTGCATGAAGTTTGAGACAGGTTGCACTTAAAATTGGCTTCAGCTATTTGTATAGTTCTATAGCGGTGATGTGCCGTATGACGCCCGTAACCTGTCCTATCTTGGAAATTGACGAATTCTGAAATTTTTAGTTTCACTATATTATAAATACTAGTCAATTAAATACATACAAACCTCTTTATTAATATCCACATTAAAATCAATCGTTTGAAAGATCTCCGCATAAAATGAATGAAAAATGACTTTATTTTATACTATGTAATTAGTACACTGACAGCAGCAACCATTGATAAATTCAATAGAAAAAATATTTTACATTAATATTTTAAGCAAAAACTATTAATATTATCAAAACAAGAAAACCATTGCGGAATAGGATATTTGGTTGAGTGGTTCCTAATACGTATTCCTTTTTAAATCTATTTTTGCTTAACAACCGATTCATAAATACACTGACAGCAGCAACCATTGATAAATTCAATTGAAAAAATATTTTACATTAATATTTTAAGCAAAAACTATTAATATTATCAAAACAAGAAAACCATTGCGGAATAGGATATTTGGTTGAGTGGTTCCTAATACGTATTCCTTTTTAAATCTATTTTTGCTTAACAACCGATTCATAAATACACTGACAGCAGCAACCATTGATAAATTCAATAGAAAAAATATTTTACATTAATATTTTAAGCAAAAACTATTAATATTATCAAAACAAGAAAACCATTGCGGAATAGGATATTTGGTTGAGTAGTTCCTAATACGTATTCCTTTTTAAATCTATTTTTGCTTAACAACCGATTCATAATTAACACCGGAATGCAGTTGAAAGTACAGTCTTAGTACATACTCTCTTTTTTCAAGTAATAGTGGTAAGACTGAGTAAATATCTGGTACATATTTAGATTTATTAGGTAACCCTCTAATTCATGATGTTCTTGTATAGAAATGGTGATCTGCATTCGAAGAAAATTATATTTATACTACACCTTATCGGAACAGTAGTCATTATTCCCTGGAAATGAAAAGAGAACGCTAGTCTTTTCGTGGACCTGAATAAGCGGGAGGAAAAAATGTATGAAAATCCATTTCTAACGTGTTTTAGCGGGAGAGAAAGTTGTATGAATTTTCATTTCTCATGAGTTATCTTATCTATGGCGCGCGCCTGCCCAAGGAGTTTTCATATAATTTAAATATGGAATCTCCGTGCCACTGACATCCTTTGGTGAAGAATAAAAAAAAACAAAAGAAGTGCGAAATAATGGTCAAATTCTAAGCTAAATTGTGTCTTGCATGGTGTCTTACGTTTTGATTTTATATAAAGCACTGTGTAGCACTCGGGTGAAAGTCCCATTCCTACCTCGGGAGTATTGTGGCCCTAGGCTGCGCCTTCGGGCCACAAACTACTCCCTCGCTAGTAATCGGTCCCTTTCCTCCCTCGGTGAACAATGTACTATAGTTTTATTGTACTTGCACAAGTAAAGTGATAATTGTGTTCATCTATATCATAAGAAAGGAAATTGCTTAAAAATGCAAAGATCAAATTATGCTCTAGAATAATGAAATAGAAAACTTTTGTTGGTAATATATGTATGTAATATAACTAGAAAAGGATCTTTGTGTTAGCTCTATCATTTCAACGGTAAATAGATGTAGATACAGCAATTTAAAATTTAAAGGATGCACATACAATCGAAGGATACCTACTGTTTTGGTGATTTGTGATCTGTATATCGAATTCAGCTTGCTCTTATACTTACGGACATCCGATGCCGCGCTCCATGGAAAAACTTATATACGAGTAAAATCAGTGTAACTAGTGTAGTCAACCCTAAAGAATCTTGGAAATAATAAAGGCTAGAAGATATATCTATATATATAAATGACCTGTATGTTGTCCCAACGTTTTTAATAAACTGTTTCAATAAGCGTACAAGTCTTGCCATAATTTAGTGAGACAACTGTGACTACAATCAGAAATGTAAAACCGTTGCATATGAGAAGTACACACACAATAAAAGACTCATAAAATACTTATGAAACTATTATCTTATTTGGTGTCAAGACTGTAAGTTCAAACCTCAGGTCGTGTTCTCAAACAGCCCTTCATTCTTCTATGTGATGTATAGGTAGATTACAGCTATTTTACATGAAAGATAACAATCTCAGATGGGAATCTTAATGTGCATTTGAGTGAATGAAACAATAAAAACAAAACACGCCATGCTTAATAAATTTTAGCATAAGAGATCAAAATGGGTAAATTATGAAATAATATTTTAAATTAGCTTATATTATTTCATATTTTGGCGCATATTTGAAGAATTCACTAAAATAATAATATCAAATAAAATATTAATAGAAGACATAATGTTGACTCATTATGTCTTCTTTGGCATGACTTTTGAACATTTCTTGTTCATCATCATCATCATCAGGGTATCATCCTCCGAGCCTTTTTCCAAAATAGGTTGGAGTCAGTCAGTCTTCTACAATAAGACTAAACTTTAGTGTTTTACGCAAATGAAATATCTTCAGACTGCCACTAACCAAGGAACAAGCGATATTAAAATTCTGTAGATAGACTCTTGAAAGAAAATAAGATAATCATGCTGAACATAAATTAATATGTTATTGGTTATGGTTTAGATAGATAGATACAATCAACAATAATTGCCTATGAAGTTATAACATACAAACATAGCTCTATTTCCGAGTATAATTGGATGTTTTTGAGTGGATATATTTGAAAAGGACTCAAGTTTCTTCAGATTCATATGTCTATGAGCGACAATTGCCCAATTTTCATCAGGTGCTTCCGGCGCGGTGCCACGGTAACACCCGTCTGTTTGGGTAGCTGTTATGCTGCTACATACCTTATATATAATTGTAAATGTAATAGTGACATTTAATTCAAAGTTAACATCATAAGAATTATAAAATGTTTTCTCTTATATTATTCCGTCACGTCATAAATTCAGTTAGGTAAGTATTTACAGTAGCCAGTAATAGGAATTAAATGGCAACTATTTTTATCTGTAGCCTACTTGGGCTTATGTAATAATATATGTAGGTAGTGAATATATATTCATATTAATTTTTTGCAAGATTTGTCACAACTTGTTATATTTTATCTCGTAGTTATTATTATTAGAGCTAAATGGAATTTTATAATATTAACGGCACTAACAGTTTTTTTTTACCAAAGACATATTTTTATGTCATTCTTAACCCCTACCAACTCTACACATTCAGCTTGACGAACTGTAACACATTATAAGAACTAACCTCTTATTTAAATGACTACGAGGACCATTCCATTAAGCTTATAAGCTGCACCTTTGTTATAGAACTATTTGAAATTCATTCATTTGTTATCTTTTTAATTTAAAGTAATTTGACAGTTACGGCAAACGAAACTTTATTTCTTGTCCTTACATACAATATATATCAGTAGTCAACCTACTAAGTAAAAGGCAGTCAAGTCATTTTAGATGATGTGTTTTGTTAGCTGTGATTACCTATAACTGAATGAGCACAGGGCATGTATTTTGTTTTCTTTATTCTTTTTTTTGTGTGTATCATTTGTTGGTGATCTGAAATAAATAAATGTGTAATAATGAGCAAGTACAACTGTTCATTTAATTAATATACCCAATCCGATTTCGTATGGTATTTCCCTAAAAGATCACTGAGTATACTTACCTATATTCTGTCCAAAAATTGGAAAAATTATTAAAGTAAAATAATTTATTCTTCTCAATTTCAAAACTAGTGATGGATATTTTTAGTTTGTTTGTTTTTACATTTTGCCGCGTTTTGAGTCAAACTTTATATACTTAATCTTCAATAGACTACGTTTCCTAGTCTTTATTGCAAAAACATTTTATCTCACAAACACAATTGGCCGTAATTGTTCAGCTCGCTCATTTTACTTTTTATCTAGTTTCATTATGTAATAGGGTGAATGACATCTTTAGAAGAGTTGAAGAAAAACTAAGTAATTAGTATGGTTGAGTTAGAGGCCAGTTACTTTTGTTAAAAAATTTATAACGCATAAAACACACTTTTATAAAACTAAAATTATTTCATTTGCAAAGAAAAAATTGTAGTTTAAAATATATATTAAAAAAAAAAAAAAAATTTGTATCGCATTATTAATCAACGTTCTATCTAGCTGTACTTCCTGTAAATTACGACTTGTCAATTATACAGAATAAACTAATATCATTATGTAATAAAAAGTCTCTATCTTCATTTAATGATGTAAACTCTTATTAAAATATATAAAAATTCGCATAGAAGTACTATGATTAGTGCAACATCATCAAATCTCAGATTCTATAACTTACTTAGTGAAGGTGAAAGGTGTGACCTGCGCCTCCAAAGCTTATCTATAAATAACTCGAATCTATTCAAACATTCATCTGAACTGTCTATACAGCTCTTAGCTGTAAATATTTTATGTTTATATTTTACAGATATACCTGAAAAAAACTTACATATTCCTTAGGTTTTTGGTTACTACTGCTTAGTTCAATCATTTTTAAATTATAAAAGACGCTTGATTAAAACATATGGATACATCTCATCGAAGAATGTAATTAAGTATACATGTATTCATTATTTAATTACCAATTTAATTGTTATTTTTTGCTGTACCAATTATTTTTTGTGATCTCATAATATTTGCCTATATTATGTACCTTTAGTAATTTACTGTTTTGGCTGCTTAGTATGCTCCATATCTGTTAATAGTAATAGTAATTTACTCAAATCTATACAAGTGTAATAAAATGGGATTGATTGAAAAGATTCATTCCTATCATTTTATCCATAAATGGTAACCTACAAAATCCAAAGCGTATTACATAATTAAGGTTTATTCTGAATTGTCCGATTTTAACAGCAAAAATCGAACGACACGCAAATAAAACTGCAAAAAAGTATAGCTCGCGAAGTTCTCGCGAGCCTGGCCTTTAAAATGTGTAGTCATGTCTTAAACGTCATGCACATAATTCCGGTCACACCGGACAATGACATGTAACGTAACAGCAACGAACGAAAGCGATGTCGTTTTGCTTTCTGAATACCGCTGTCCGTTGTCAGCTAAATTATAAACATCATCATATTAAGTTGAGTTTTGCTTATTGATAGAAAGTGTCGGCAATATTTTATGATGCCAAATTTGATAATATTTTAAAGTTACTTGTTATATTTATTTGAAGGTTTCTTTATGTATAATGAAACTTAGTTACTTATGATGAATAGTGATATACACATTTTCCGACTACAAGTTGTCTTTGATTCGATAACAGTAGGTACTTTATCCTTTAATCCATATTTTTATGTCCACGTCTGTGACTTGTACGATGTAAATATATTCACAAAAAACGTAGGATTTGATTTAAAGAGAAGTGTTAAAAATATACTAATTGTCATATATATCATATACGTACATTTAGATTTTCACTAAAGTTCCACACCGTAAAAGCAATTTTTAGGACATTGTGTTATGTCAGTTATTTAAAGTAAAATTGATTAGGTCAATCAGTCAGTCAGTAGCTTAAGAATATGTTTAGAATCTGTTTAAGTAATTAAGTATGTTTTATACAAAACGACGGTTCTTGACCTATAGCCGCACACTTTATGTTAAATCTGTAAATCTAAGAAACAGAAATAGAGTGTTTGTAATGAGTACTTATTCAGCACATCTGGAATATAAAGAGTCTACCAATAGGGATGACCTGGTTTTGACAGCTCATAGCGGCTATATTTGATGATGGATCTTTGACGTCTCTTGACATTTGTGTTCAGTAAGGTTTGCCATTTTATCATGTCACGTTTCACTTTAAACCAACGCTTGGAAATTGTCCAAAATTATTAAGCAAATTCGCTGTGCTTGTGAGACAAAGAAATGTCCGTAGTGAAGAGAATATCGCAGCCGTTCAGGCCAGTGTTGATGCGAATTCAAATCGATCAGTTCAACGCCGTTTACAAGAGTTGGGGAATGACCACCTGGCGTATTTTGCGGTTGGATTTGGGCCTACACTCATACAAAATTGTTTTAACACAAGAATTGAAGCCACCCGACCATTGAATGTCGTGAATTTGCCGATTATGCACTGGAAATGATGGAAGCCGAAAACGATTTTCATCGCAACATCATCTTCTCAGATGAGGCCCATTTCTGGCTCAATGGATTTGTTAATAAACAAAACTGTCGCTATTGGAGTGAGTCAAATCCACGTGTATTTCATGAATTACCATTGCATCCGCAAAAAATAACAGTTTGGTGCAGTTTATGGTACGGTGGAATCACTGGTCCGTACTTCTTTGAAAGTGACGAAGGAAACCCTGTTACTGAATGAATAGTGAACGCTATGTTAACCGAGTGAACAGGGAATTATTGCGTGGAAAGTTTGGTGAGTCGTTAATTTCGAGAAATGGACCGATCAGTTGGCCACTAAGATCGTGTGATTTAACACCTTTAGACTATTCTCTTTGGGGCTACGTCACATCTAAAGTGTACAGCAATAATCCAGCTACAATTCGTGCACCGCGTTATCGAAAATAGACGTGAGCCGTCTGCAAAAAGAGCCGCGGCGATCATTTGGCCAATATATTATTTAAAACATAAATGGCATAAAATTATCTATCAAATAAATCAACCGGATGCATTTTCATTACAAATTGTGTTTTATTCAATTTTTAAACCAGGACGTTAATTTTGGTAGACACCATATTATGTGTACTAACATCATATTAATAAAAGTTCATATTAACTTTCTCGAATAGACATCCGGTCAATCTTAAATACTATGGAAGTCGTTCTACTTGGTTTGTTTATGTAATAGTTTAAATCTAGGTCAAATTAACATTGATGAAGATGGTAATCTTTAATCTTGATTTTCAAGCTCACTTCTCAGAGACAGAAATAGCGTACGTAATATTACGGAAGAAGGAAGATGTTCGGTAACTTATTTAGAGCAATCCTCATAAAAAAACAAGTTACCAGGCGATGAGCAATGTCCAAGAGATATGTACGTGAGGATAATAACGAAACTTGTTGACAGCACACGTTGTTTATGCAACAGTTATTGTGTTTTGAACAGTTCACAGATATTTTCTATGTAACTGTGGCTAATGACCTACATAATAATGGGAACATTTGGAGACACTACTATTGTCTTATGCCAGACTAAGTTAAGGCTAATTGAATATTTAAAAGATCATTTTTGCATGAGTTACTTCAGAGTGACAGTACGCTTTCATAATGAACTAATCTTGTAACATCTACTTAGAATTGATTCCTATTGCCATCCATTTGATTAAACCCGTAATCATTTGCCTCGAATCAAACAAACGATAATTATAGGTCGTTTGAGTTCACAATTGATTACCATAATATAAACACAGACGTACTCAAATAGAGGATGCTTATACCACAGTATGTATACGTTGGTACTGTAATTTTACTTTCACTCAGCATTCCTAGTGTAACGCAGACGCCATAGTGCGGGTCAGCATGCTGTTTGGTCTGCATTTACAATGAGGATGATGACCCCTACTCTTGGATTCTACTCATTGCTTTCTATCAGGCAGTCACTTAAGTAGGCCTAATTATAAAAAATAAACTGTCTGAAACCAACCATTGATGTACCAACTATTGATTCTTAATTATGGCTTCTGAAGGGTTAGGGACGTGTGTGAATTGGGGACTGTCAAAACACTTTGTGGCTACGTAATCTTGTTGATGTTTTATAGACACCCGCAGGCATCCAACCGCATCCAACTAAGCTTCACGACTATTATCGATAGCAACCGGGACCGACTGCATAACGTTAACATATCATACCGCAAACGGTCACCGTTCATGATACTGACGGCGTTATCGTTGCTTACCCTCGGTGATTGTTTCCAATCACCTAAGTCCACATGAAAATCGTGAAAACAGTTTAAAAAGTGAATAAGTATGACATGTACGTTAAAAAGTTGCAGAAATAAAGCAATAGGAATAAGTAACTTTTTATCTAATGTGGTTATATTTAATCATTTAGTTTCGGCTCTCCTCGTTTTAAGGCTATTTGTTAAAACTTATTTTAAAAGCATTCTACATAGGTATGCTATAAAATATGTTTGTGAGGAATAATTGCATATCGTGTATCGACAAATTGTACATTTCTCGTGTATAAATTGTATTGTAGTAGTAGTGTAATAAGGTCACAGTTAATAAATTTTCTAAGTAACTGTGAACTGATTTCACAGTTACTTGGAAAATTTACGCTTAATTTCGAGTGAAGTTTTCATAAATAGCACTGATGCTATTTATGAAAACTTCACTCGAAATTGGTAAGCGTGACCCGTTTGCCATTTATGTGGCATCTGTTATGAATAAGGTGTGAATCATAAGCAATAGAACGTTACATAATACCTGCTGTAAGTGACTTCAGTTTAATAGGTATATTAAATTGGGGTCGTCTCTCTAGCGGAAACTTTTAACCTATACTTATCTTACACATTTATCAGTGTTATATGAGAGTTGAGCTATTTTTGAAAATTATTAACCAACTGCAGTGCGCTTGCTAATGAATTGTATTGAATTTATTCTTTATTCAATTAATAGTAACAAGCCTAAAATGTCACCAAAGATTATCTTTAAAAACTGGATGGTAAAATGAGGAGTCCAATGTAAAAGAAAAAATTGATAAGAAACTTTTTTGTAACGTTAGGTGATCGATACTGCTCATATCGATGGGCTGATTACAATATTCGTATTGATAGAATATTCTGTACCAATTGACAATCACAATCTTGTTTAAATATCAAAAAGTAAACGTTTTACGTAAGACTTACAACATATTCACCGCCCAATGTTTTAAGTAAAAAACTGCTATAAAGGAAACTGCTTAAACGATGCTATTATGCCGCTCTACTGACCACAAATTACTATATACGCTATGTCTTTAACCAGCTACTTTGGTGTCAGTTGATTGCAATGTTGCTGTTTTAAAATATGCTAAGTGTATAAATACAAACGATAATTAGTTACTCAACATTTTCATGGTAACAAAATGTTACTTACTCGTAAAATGAGTCTCAAATATTATTATAAATTATTAATATTACCTACTAAAATTATTTTCTAATAAAAATATATACAATTAAGAAGTTATCGCAGGCAAGAGTAACGTATTTTCTTTCGAAGGCTATAGCCCATGATTCAATAAAGGCACTCCGAGACACGGTAATAAATTGGTGATGATGAATTTATCACTTCGGGAATTTTTTTTTAGTTAATACTATTAGTTATTAATAACTGATAAATGATTAATAACTGATAAATCATAAAGTTTAAGAGCCTTTCGTTAAGAGATGTCGTGTCTTCAGTCACCTACGTCATCACTGTGTCTCGGAGTGCCATAAACCTTATTTTAATGTATGATGCCCCAACCTATCTGTGCCTCATTTTAATCACTTCAGTAGTTATCTTTCAGTAGTTGTTGTATTAATACGTTAATTTTGTATGAAGTTTTCCAAGTAAGCATATTTTATATTTAACTCCTAAACTGAAAAAGTCATCGAAGCCATTATAGTTTTCCTTTAAAGTTCAATATACTGACGTTTAGCCGTTTTTTCAATAAATGCGCTTTAAATTTGAATAACTTGCAAACAAATCCCTAAATCTAAAAACGATCTTAGCAACTTCACAATGTTTTTAAAAGGCCTATCTAATGATACCCCACATGAAGGGGTAACTGCGAGAAGAAAACAATCATCCCCACCTTACGTGTAGGAGAGATACCCCAAATAAAAATATTTTTCGTGATTTTATTCTATCACTTGTTCGACGTAATTAAAACACATATTTATGTTTGTTTATTTAAGTTTCATATTTCTAGCATTAACGGTTTGTTCGGTAGGTCGAGGACGGACGGACGGACATGAAGAATCTATAAGGTTCCCGAGTCATGAACTACGGAACCCTAAAAAATAAAGAATTAGATTAAGATATAAATTCAAATACCAATCTGTGAAAATTTCGAAATCAGAATAGAAGCAGTTAAATTGATTGATTGGAGTCTGAAGATACAGTCTAAGATAAGGTATTGAGTAATTACAGATGCTGGTCGAAATCTTGACACACAGTTGTGTATAATTATGTTAATGTTCATGTTACTTTCATTGAGTTCATTAGTGAATGTAATAGCATTGACTAAATAGAGCTACACCATCTGATAATTAAGTTTATAGTTATAATGCTTTCCACATATGTTGTGAAATAGTTTATAGATACGAGGAGAATCATTTCACAATCGATTTGTGCATGAAAGTTTCGAGTTTAATTTACAAGATATGATGTCCTATTTGTGAATTTAGAGATCTGATAGAATAGTACATTGTTCACCGAGGGAGGAAAGGAACCGATTACTAGCGAGGGAGCAGTTTGTGGCCCGAAGGCGCAGCCTAGGGCCACAATACTCCCGAGGTAGGAATGGGACTTTCACCCGAGTGTTACACAGTGCTTTATACTACACCTGTGAGGAACATTTAAAGTATTTATAAAATAAAATCAAAACGTAAGACATCATGTAAAACACAATTTAGCTTAGAATTCGACATAATTTTTATAAATATTTCGCGCTTCTTTTGTTTTTTTTTATTCTTCACAAAAGGATGTCAGTGGCACGGAGATTCCATATTTAAATTATATGAAAACTCCTTGGGCAGGCGCGCGCCATAGATAAGACAACACATGAGAAATGAAAATTCATACAACTTTCTCTCCCGCTAACACACGTTAGAAATGGATTTTCATACATTTTTTCCTCCCGCTTATTTAGGTCAAGGAAAAGACTAACTTTCTCTTTTCATTTTCAGGGAATATTGACTACTGTTCCGATCAGGTGTAGTATAAATTCATTTAACATTTAACCCTTACATAATAATAAACGTTTATTATGGTCTTAGATTAATTGGAGTCAACAATGGTATATTTTCATTCACGCTCTTATTATAAAGGTAGCTTTCTTAGTTATGTCCCACAAACCTACAAAGTAAGGTTTCCAACTGTTAAACACTATCACAAGAAATTACACACAATAAAAGTAATTATATTGTTGTCATGACGCCACGTAAATAAAGATGGGCAAACTTGATATCTCATAATTCTTTAATTGGCTAACTACAGGAATTTTTCGAACAATTATTTTACAATTAATTAAAACAGAAATTAACGCATATTTTTTAATGAAAAGGGCAGATATGAAACTCGTGTAATTTACTTTATTCTTACTTATTTTGCCACTTGTTTTTGGCCACTACTCGTTTTTTTTTTCAAGCTCCTAACTATATCTGTACCAAAATATTTTTTAATCGGTTAAGTCATAAAAGTGTAATAGATAGACAGACAGAGTAACTTTCGATTTCATATTCATCATACATATTCCATTTGCGAGTACCTGTAAATCAATAAACGTTAACTATTTAATCCCATTTTCAATAGAGTCATCAATCCAATTTAAAACATCAACGCAGTTTTCTCTTCAATGGAAGTAACATTAGTAGAACCTATTTTGTGTATTAACAGGCTGTTCTAAACAATAAAATATTTAATCCAAATAACATATCTACCTTTCTTACATACACAGGGTAAACGTCGAAATAATAATGGTTTTCCTTGACAATAAATTGTCTATAAATACTCGACCGTAATGAGTAAAAACCGTTCCAATTAATAGTTTCCAAGTGATGATACATGAGGATATTAAAAGAGTTTATATGTGTATAATATGTGTTAGAAACTTAAAGAATTTTACGTCATGTGACGTAAAATTTGACGATAGACGATTAAAATTTGTTATGTAAAGTTTTTTTTTTAATATTTATGCCTACTAGACTCCACTCTGCCTCTTGGAAAGCATGAGCTGAATCCAGAAGTAGGGTCACCATCTTTATTCCGAATGCAGACAATGCAGCATGGTGACCTACACTATGGCGGCTTAGTAAGATGCTACTTCATCATTGAGCTTGCACCCATTAAAACGGAGTAGTTTTATTGTCAACGAACTAAAATAAGCATAATAACTGGTAACAGTCTGCATCAAAAATATTGCAGTCATATTGATATTAACATACAAAACATCAGAAGGATATTAATACAAAAATAGAATGAAATGATCCAACAAGAAATCATTGTAAATCTGTATCTATAAAACCTACTTTTAAACATTGATCAATAGTTCAACTGTCCATTGGCAACAAGAAAGTTATAGCCAAGGCATTTCCTTGACCAAACTACTTTTTAGATTTAATATGTTCTCCGTTTCTCTTCAAAGTACCATTAACTTTTTCAATGATTACGTAATAAATAATTATAAGCAATAATTTGCTTTGCTGTATTAAACAGTAAAACAATATTTTTTTTGAGAATGAATTTATTTTTTCAAAAACATTTTCGAAAGCTGTTTATAGTACAGTACAAAATCAATGTACATTTAAGGTAAATTTTTGTAACTCAGACCGGCCCCGAGTTTGCCATGGAACTCAAAACAGTAGGTTCCCAAATTTCAATTTATAACATTGGCAGTCTTTAAAAAATATTGATGGTGCAAAAAAATTACGAAACTAAAATTCGGCATGTGTCCACAATTCGCAGCAAGATTGACTACAAAGTCAAATATTTAACTTCTTAAATCCTAAGGTGACACTAAAGTACCTGTGCTTGTCGTATACCATTCACATCGTTAAAATTTAAGTAAACGTGAAAGTAAATTCTTTTCTATAATGAAAGATTTTGGAATTTTTTGTCATACCTTGACTTACCAGTTTAACGGCATTCATATTTTGTCAGGTTGATGAAGCCACTAAATCAGCATTTAATTGTTAATATACAAAAAACAATAATCATAAAATATAGTTATCAAAAAATATTAAAACATTTTTATTTTTAATAACTTAAGTGCAAGAGCAATTATGTTATATTAATCAATTTTACATATTATAAATATTTTATGTGAATAAATAGCAGCGTAGAGAGACTGGCCTGGTCTACGAGTCGGAATCGCCACTGATATTAACTACTGTGTTTAAAAAAAATATTTAAACAAATTTATACTCCACGAGATAAATTAAAAAAAAATCATTTAAACGAGTAAATTTAACAATTAATTTTTAAGACTACCGTTATGGTACACTTCACACTCACTTTGTGTACTTATAACTTAAATAGACTTAGGATGTTAGCCTTGTAATTTAGTAAGTAATTAATTAATTATTGATTAATAATTTCACTGGATGCGAGAAGCCGAGTGGCGTGCAATTGGAGAGATCTATGTCCAGCAGTGGACTGCGATAAGCTGATGATGAAGTAATTATAATTAATTAATGTTTTTAATATCATGAGTTTCAATTAAATTTTAAATCAATAAAATATCAACTATGTACTAACTTCGCTTAATAGCTTCGTGGCCACAACAAGCGGAACCATGCACAGTGACGTCAGAGCACCGCGGACGCATAAAAAACTTTCGCTTTTCACTGCCAAGGCTCGGGCCGCGGCTGCGCGATTGTCGCGTCGTCGTCGTCATTACATGTCATTACGTTTGAAGCAATATTTCTATTGTTTTGTATTACTGAATTATAGTAAATATTGTAATACTGTAATCTAATTTAAATCAAAGTAACGTTATTATTTCTCAATTGATATAATCATATTGTGTGACAATTTTGTGTCATTAAAAAAAACATATTTGTTCACGCATCTTTGATAAGTTGTTTGTTAGGTTATAAATTTTGTATTGTTTTGCAATAGGTAGGTATCTTTGATACCTAAAATATATAATGAGCGCGCTGAATAGACATAGTAGGTATTACGTAATGTCTTCATTCAGGAAAAAATGTTTCAGTGCCGATGCAATGGAAATACGTTCAAAAAAGATGATAATTTGTATTGCAATATCGATTGCTTTAAATATTATAGTAAGACTTGATCTAAGTATATTTTCTAGAGTAAAAATTATACAGGCTGTCGTATTGTAAACAATTATCTGTTTAAAATAGGCAATATTAAAGTTAAGATCCAATTTTCAAATGATTTTCTTTTAGGACGAGTTTTGTGATATAACAAACAATAGTTAAATATAACAGACATAAAATAACCATAGAAAGTTAAATATGTTCAGTACCCAAGTTAACCGATGCGGAATAAAAATTTAACATCATTCCAAGGATTGTTCGTACTAATTAATCAAAACATTCCAAAGCAGCAAATTAGAACAATGATTTTCGATCGCCATTTTCCAAACGATTTCAATATTGATTTTATATTTTATTTGCAGTTATGGATATGCGTGTCGTGTCTGGTGTCATCTTTCGCAGCTCCTGCTCCTTCACAACATCCTCAGCTATACCTTGACATTATAGACATGGCAGCAATCAGCAGAATGTCACCACAACAACTGGAGGTTTTGGCTGAAGGACTGGCAGCTGAGGAAATTATGAGGTTAGTAAATTTGATGAAGTCGTTTTGTAATAAAGAAATGGTAAAAATGACAAATAAAAAACGTTGCTTATTCTATAATAATCTCTACATCTACCTCAAATTTTCCATCTTAAATTGTAAATAAATGGTTGCTAAAACTCTTGTCACCACCCCTATTCATCTCGCGGGTGTCGTAAAAGGCGACTAAGGGACAAACTACGCAAGACAACATGATGCAGAGAGAAGGAAAACTTGAAACCAACCCCATACAAACCCGTCTGGCCAGCGTGGTATAGTAGGCCAAAACCTTCTTCTGAGGAGAGGCCTATGTCCAGCAGTGGACTGTTGAAGGCTGTTGATGATGATGATGAAAACTCTTGCGAAAATTTATTAGATCTTCGTGCAATAATTTATTTACAATTCATTGTACACATTTTCAAGTAAATCTATACATTTTAAACTTTTATTACTTAAACCTACTCAAGTAACTATTCAAGTTCAAAACTATGGTATCATTAAGTCATACGTGTCCAGTATATATATTTAGGACTGTTAATAGAAAAACCAAATTTCTGGCAATTCCTACTTTGCAGAAATGTTTGTTTAGAATAATTTATAATAATAATAAACTGCAACGTCTGCTATTATATGTCTCGTGTCATAGTTATTAAAATCTTTGTTCTGTATTCATAACATTAATTTTGTTTAGAACGTATGTGAATTTGGAAAATTACCACTATGGTCTTATCGCAGAAATTAAATAAATGTCTTAAACCTCTTAAACCTGAACCGGTACAGCATAAGATTTATTTTTACTATTTTTTTTAATGTACAGGACAAAACGGTCATCTGCCCAAGCGCTAACATCAGTAGTGTCGAAAGCTTCATCAGGCCTCCAAAGCAAAGTCGGTTTCCTTGGCCAGGCTTCAGCCTTCATTGGCTCCGCCTCCGGCGGTAGTAAGTCAAGTGGACACGGCGATGAACACCAAGGATACTCCTACGAGCCTGTAAGATTTTTAATTATCTTCATTTATATGTTAGCAGCTAATTTTAATATACTCGCAGTAAACATCATCAATTTAGTAAAAAGTAATTGTTTTCTGTTGGATCTATTTAATCAAAAACATTCTAGATGGACTAATTTAGATTTAATGTATATGTTTAATAATATGACTTGATTGAGAGTGCTCTTAGCTGATTTTACAAATTTCTCTCTTACTTAACATACAATATAACTTTTACTATCAATAAATTTTATTCCACAGCATGAAGAAAAATACGACTATTTAGGTCTGAAGAAATCTATTCTGTACACTTTGTTCCAAGCTGTAAAAGCCATCACAGGAGGAGTAACAATTCTTAAAGGCCAGCTGATCAAAGGAGGTGGTGCTCTAGCAGCTACTTTAGGCAAAGTCATCTCAAGCAAGGGAGACGCAGTTAGCAACCTCGGAAAGAAGATCGTCAGTTCTGCAGCCCTCAGTCATAAGAAACCTCATTGTAAGTAAAATTTCACCTAAAACATGGTCTGTTATTTTTTTATTACATTAAATTTAAAATTTGTCACACCCCAATTTCGAACTAAATATACAAATATATAAATGCTTATGTTTCGTTCATTACAGTTTAAAAAATGCAAACTCAGATAAAACTAACCCTCTTAAAAAAATACCAACTACTTATAAAAACAAAGATACCCACTGAGATTATTTTAACTATTTAATCCTCCTTCCCTTTACCAAGCATTCAAAAATATTTCCTATCTCTTTAGGGAATTCCTTTTATATGAACAATACAACTTTCGCCTCTGAAAAACTCGTTCGTGGACGAGATCCAAAAGCCCTTAACCTGCAAGACATAAAATCTAGTCTAGCAACTGACAGATTAGGTGAGTTCGATAATACTCCAGTAACAGACAAACAAATCACTGTAAATACTAGTGTGGATATATCTTTGATTAGAGACAAACAACTATTGAATGAATTTCTTTTGGTTACCCCTACGCCTTCGGATGAAAACATAATTTTAGATATTGAAAGAAGATTTGGTGTAGTAGAAGAGCAGGAGTCAACTGAGACTTCTACTGAGGTCTTATTGACAACACCAATAATAGGCAATGATAGCGAAGATAACAGTAATGCTAGTGTAACGGATCAACCAATTTTACTTTTAAGAGATTCAACAAACGATGAAATTATATCAACAACTGTTATGCCATCTACTTTTAATAGCGATGATGTCGATGATGAGTCTAAAGTTACTGAAAAACCAGACATCGAATTCATATCAAGTGATACGCAGAATGGGATGGATGAAAGTAATTTAATATCTACACTAATGACGTCATCTACACTGGATGACTACACCGAGGTTCCTACAACTGAAGTAATTACAACGAAACAGCCTGAAGATTTCTCAAATACAGAACCACCGAAGAACCGTGTCGTACGACAAAATATCTCAAATACAAAAAAAGTGTCGCGAAGCAACATGTTTCTGGATATGATTTGTGCTTTTACCCTCCCGATATTTAAAGCGCGTCCGTGTTCAGTTATTGTATACTAAATATCATTATTAGCATTCAAGTTGTTATGCATTGAATTCATTTCTTCATTTAGTTCTAACTAATGTTCCTAAATATAGTATTAAAATAATTTGTTTTAATATATTTTTGCTTTAGTTTCCTAAAAAACTTAAAATTGGGACAACATTAAAAATTCTAGCCATGGTAAAAAAAAATTGTATATTATTTTAATAAACAAACCGAAAATAGGTAGATATAAATAGTGACATACAAAATAAAGACACACACTGTTAAGATACTAGGGTACTATTATTTTCAGTGAGTATCGTATCATATCGGAAGTGCAGTCTAAACACTACAGTAATTCAGTAAGTTTAGTAAGCCGTCTTCTAGTTGTTCTATCCTAAAAAGTTTACAAGTTGTCTAGTATAGCAGAATGCAACAAGCTTTTCATATACAAAATTAAATAAGTTTAATTTGTAATAATTAATTTAGTGATTATTAAAAGTTTACATTATAAAAAATTATAGAAAATATTATTTCATTCTAACCACATTTATAAGCAAGTCATAAACCGCAACTATAAAATTTAAATATTAATCAATAAAGAATATACTTTACCAAATAATAACTATTGCTCCAAAGTTCATTGTGGTTGATATTCAATTTACGTATTATTTTATCTTTCTTTACCTGCTACATAACACAAATCAATATTTATTACACAGTATTTGCTCTGAGTTCTTGGCTACAATTCATCAATTTACTTGGAACAGAAACTACGTAATCAAGTCGTCATTTAGTGAACTATCCTGTTAATTAAATAATTGTTACGTACTAACTTATTTACTGTAACTAATGTGACGGCTCATAACAATTTCACTAATTGTAGTCTACTTGCAATGTCCTTAGAAAATAGAAACACGTGACGAATGACGGTTCAACTATTTTAAACTTTCAAATATGAAAGCATCTCTCACGTTGTGTTTAGACTAAGTTAATATTAAATGAATAAGGTTTATAATGAAACTCGAAGCACATATTACTTCCCTAAATAGCTTAGGTGAGAAAGTGAATATTTTTTTTACTAGCTTTCGCAAGCGGCTGTGCCCGCGTCTATGTAGGTTATAGCGGTAAAAAGTAGGCTATGTCCTTTCTCTACCTGGCTTTAGACTATCTGGGTACAAAATTTCATTAAAATCGGTGCAGTGGTTTTTGAATTTATCGCGAACAGACAGACAGATGCGGGGAGGACTTTATTTTATAATATGTAGTGATTATTGACGATGTATTGGTAACAGACACATTTTAAAAATGTGTATCTTTCGTGGATTCCTCACTACTTTTGTCGTCAGTAGACTTATAATGTAGTGAAGTCCAGTCGCAAAGATGTCAGGCAACCTTAAATTAGTATTACATCATTGTAAACAAAATTATTCTAATGGTTTACTCCTTAAATTTTAAGGATAATTAATTAACAAATTCTCAGTTCAATGACTTTATGTTTGCACTTTGCAGTCTGAACGAGAGCTACTGAAGAACTCTATGATTCGTTTTTACTGTGCCTTTACTTCGGATATTGTGTGTTCTCGTATGCTTTTATTACATTATCTGGTTGTAATAGCTTTGTAATTATTATCTTAATAAAATGTATACTTGTTTATAGTTTCTCATTTATACTCGTTTTGACCCTCAGATACTTTTAATAATAATCACATGTAATCTCCGATCGGACAGTGCAAGTCTTACCGTACAAATTTGTACGAATGTAAAATTTCATGTATAAAAGTACAATAGTCCATGCTTAATATATAATATGTACCTAGAATAAAGCTCATAATATGTCATTCTCAGCAATAAATCATTGATTCAAGAGAGAGTTTTATAGGTGTAATACATGCTTTATATGTAATCGAAGAATTTGAAATATTTCTATACCGAAACCAGGCTAGGCCACTAGTATTTAAATAAAAGTCTTTCTTGTCGCCTTAAGATTGAGAATCATTTATTTCATGTAGGTATGAACATTTCTACCAAAAAACAAAATTAACATGATAAATATCAGGGATTAAAGTATAAAATTGCCGATTTGTACTGAAAAATGGAAATTAGTATTTTTTAAATGTAACAAATTTATCTAATCAATATATCATATATACCATTATTATCTATAAATTGCTGCCATCAAATAGGAAAGTTATTTATGCCTTTGCGATAGAACTCTAGTGATCTAGATTCTACCAACTGTGTGAAAGCATTTTGTACTGCCTCCTGGGAAGAAAACTATTTATCACATAGAAATTGTCCAAATCACGAAAAAAATGGAAGTTCGCTGGAGCAAGGTGACGAATGACAAAATTTCCATCCCGAAAACGTTTAAACCAAAATCTTTTTTCTGCAGCATTAGTTCCGCGTCGGAACTCGTATTCAAAAAAACAGTCGAATTTTCGAAGTATCCATCTTTCTTGTCTAAGCTGAATAAAAAAACAACTGAAAGTCGATAATCGAATGTTGCACTTTTTTATTGGAAGAACCTCATATGTACGATTTGAAAAAAGTTTTTCTCTAAATTTCTCAAACCATGAAGGTTCTATATCAATTCGAAGTACCTATTATAATAAAACGGTAATTTCATACTTTAATCCCTATTATGATATGTATTCTGCCTCTGTTTATCTGCTAATGGAAAAAAAACATTATCAAAATTATGTATATTTGCAGTATTATCCTTTCCTAAAATCTAAATCTATTTTTTCAGATGACTACGAAAATTAATACAAGTATCTATTCTGGATTAACTTCTGAAAATCGATACATACATATACTTACATGATAACTAACTGATTACATATATACAATTTCGCGTAATATTGTTAAACACAACCTGATAAACATTTATATCAATTGAGTGTTAATTTAAATAAAATGTGTTCTAGAATACAGTTCACAGGACGTCATCTATCACTGTTCTGTACACTTAATACGCCCACTTTTATTATACCTACATAAAAAAAAACTTATAGCCCATTGATAACTGGGAGTCATATATTCCCTTCTATCATTAACTATCATCATATCATAACACTCAATCCAAACTACACTTTCCAGCATCATCAGTCTATGGACCACCACCCACCACACACTTGGAATACGGTCCTCCTACAGCATACGGACCTCCAACTGCCCCGGCTCACTTCACATCTCCCTCTGTGTCAACTGGATACTCATCACATAAGTTCCCCGCTCAATTAGATGGTGAGTTACTTTTTAAAATTATTCCACGTATTTCTTCTACAAGATCTTCTTTCTCACATTATGACTTCGAATAATAAATTCATAGTTATAGTACTGTAATAGTCGTAGATTACCCACTGTTGTATAAATCACTCATAATATATGATTTATACAACAGTGGGTAATTAATCAAAAAATAAATGGCAATTATTTTTTTATTTCTTAAAATTAAAATGTGTTTATGTAAAAATTATTGGATGTGTATCAAGAGGCAATTGTATTACGACACTTTTAAAAATATATGTTTAGTGTTATGTGTGGGTATAACATAACATTAAAGATATATTTTCGAACATCACATATAATTTAAAAAAGCTTATGTCGTAGTATCATGCGATCAAAGACCTACTTAAATCTCGACGATAAAGAACTTGTTTACAAAAATAAAGTATGTTACAAATGTAACGTTGTATTACATTATATAACTGAATCATGTTTCGACTAATAAAGGCGTTATGCAACATTATGTACTTATTAACAAAAAGTAAATCATTATTATTGGAAGTGAGTAAGGAAGTAGAGCTATTTAATGATGAGACTATTAAAACGGGGATGAAAGGAGTTATACAAAAGTAACTTCCTTTAATATAACTACTGACATTAATTAATCATAATTAACTTTGCGAAGTAATATATTTTCATATCACACTATAAAACCGGCAACTAGACCAGGACCAGGTAACCGTACCACGATGAATAGATAGAATACAATTGTCATCGGATATTTGATTACTAATTAACGACTTAGTACTCAATACCAAAATATAAGTTTGAACAAAGCATACGAAAAGTATCCAATTAAGCATGAATCCCAAGAATCTATCGGTGAAAGTCGACAAGTATCATAAAAGTAAAAATTATCAGTTAGCCGCTTGAGTGATGTTGCTGAGCTAAGCAAAATTCCGTTGAGTGAAGCGGGGGGCGTGGCGATTATGCGATGTTGACAAACACGCAAAATACCCTTGAGTGATGTTGGTTTCGGGCGTCCCCGGCTCGCCGCCGCACCGCGCTCGTATTTCATTTTTTTGGCGGGTAAATAGTGGCAACCAACGCTTCAAGTGGTATTATTCTTGTAGCTTATTAATGAGGCTATGACGTAGGACTAACAGTTTGTTGAAATTTAGTACCTAATTTTATTGAGAGGACGGCAAACATTCACTATCGTTGAAAAAGTCAATATGTGCACTTTGAGCTCAATTATTAAAAAAAGTAAATGATAGCATGCATATTTTAATACTTTTATCGATGGAATGGACCTATCTCCACGTAATAAAATAAAAAAAACACACTCCATAGTACAAAAATATAAAATTACAGGCATAAGACTAACACGAAACATTTTCAAACGGTGAACATTTTTTTTTTCCGCATATCTAGCATTTTTTTATAAATATACGCTTTCACGTAAATAAAAAATATTATCATTATATTATAGCTACACTCATATACTACGATATTATGTTAAGATTTCCTTGGTAGGTTTGTAAAATACAGAAAAATATGGAATTGAATCAAGCCGCCCAAAATTCTCTAAACGGTCGCAACGCGGACCAAAAACTTTTATAAATAAAAAAAATACTCACTCTGAGGTTCAAACTCAATCACAAAACACAAATATATAACTTATTTAGATGTTATAATCACTTATTTGGTTGAAATAAACTAAAACACAACAAATACACGACTTTTCAAAATTCGACACCTTCGCGCAGGTACACGTTACGGGTGACTGACGGCCCACAATAAATTTCCGGTTAATATTTCTATTTAAAATATACAATAAATATTTCTAACATAGATGAACTAATGACGCAATGCGTAGAAAAGAGACAGTCATGTGAATTTGTATAGTTTAGACAAGAATAGACGATTTATGACGCGGTCCCATTCGCGGTCCCTTTAGGAACCACACGCAACTTAGTTCGAAATTTGGCCGGGTCCACAAAGTCCATTATTCGATGACTTTTTGGTCCCTATGTATTAAAAAAAATTGGCATATTTTGGATGGATTAATTACCTATAAGTTATTTAAAAAAAAAAAAAATAAGTTTGTCGAACTATTTTAAGAAGACAAACTAGATAAGTTCAAAAGGAAGTGAACTCACCGGACGCCATAAGTGCAATCTACAGCTTTGGTTTAAGTTGGCTTTTATATAAAATCATGCCACAGGTATTTATTACATAAAAAGATAACTCTATATGAAAGGTGTAGTTAAGAATATTGCAAAGTCATTTAAAAAATGGAACACATCAAAAAGTACCTAACAAACAATCACTATTGCCATATTAATGGAGCCTCTCCAATAGAAAAAACTGCGCTATGTGAATACATACGTACGGTTACATAATCCGGGGTCACTAGTTCGCGACACCGGAATTGAGTCGGATAGAATGTCGGTGTCTTCCTACTTGCACAATATTACTATCGCTTTGAAACTCTCATCATTTTAAATGTGATCCCAGATGTCTAGTGCTCCATTGTTAAAATATATAAATTTTAACTAATTATCGTTTAATCTTTACAAAAATACACTTTTATTTTTAATACGACTGCCTCGCTGGTCTAGCGTTTCGCGTATTTGATCACCGATCTCTTGATCGTAGTCCTTGATCCCGAGACCTCTTGGTCTCAGGTTTGATTTTCGAGACGCGCATAATAGTTTGCAGTAAGGCAGTTTGCCGGTTTTTCACGTCCTTGCCCTTTTTGCATCTTTGACAATTGTTATTGGGAAGTCAGTGCCCTCAACTCAGTTCGCGCTCAGAGTTGTGGGGGTCCGAAGCCAATCGCTCCGTCAAAAAATTGATATTCAAGTAAAACCGGTTGAACTAGTAGCCGACCCTAAATTATCTTGTGAATTATGAAAACTAGGAATATACTCCTACGATTTTATTTTTACTCTTCGGTTTATATTTCAACTACTGCATATTTAGCTGCATTTAAAACTAAAATTAAAAGTGCAGTATAAATTCTAAGTAGGTAAACATTTCATATTAATAATAAAAAGTTGCAGTTCATTGAATATCATCAATGATGCGACAAAACCAAGTAACATGTTGTCACTTAAAAACTGTATCACTTTTCGTTTAATATCCACGTATAAATCTTTCCTCTTGTCCGTCTCATCAATTCTTTAAGTACCGAACTGAACATCAAATGTAGACTTCATCTTACCATTCATACGAGTATAACAGTTTACAACCATATAATATTACTAAACATAAAACATTGAATGCTCTATTTGCATTCAAACGAAACTCGTAGCATAAAATCGAAATAACATGTCAGGGTTCTTATACTTAACAATACACGAATATTGATATAACGTAATAAACTGAAGAGATTTCGTCACCTAATACAAAAATATTGTTAAATAAATACAACAATATAGAAAGACCCATTATATTCAAATCATATTTATGATCACGTAAAGCATGTCATTAAACGAATGTTACGTGTCATGACTTCTTGAGACATACACCTGAAATAACTAGACTATAAATAACTGTCTTCACAAACATACCTACTATTTTCGATAAATAGTAATTTAAGTGCAGAGTGGCTATTAAACAAGATTGAGTTTTGCCTGCAATATTGTGATAATAGCTATGGTTTACGTACATGTGATACTAGAAGTGTTGTGCTAAAATTAAGTTAAAATATGTTTAGTCCAGTCAAATTTATATTTTCGCTACATGATATTATAGTCAATAGCCATATCCAAAATAATAATTATTTATTTATTTCAATTGATAAGTAGTACAAACTTATTGTGCATTACTAAAACGTTTGCCTAACTTAAAGTTATGTTACATATTGGGATAGATAAGTAACAAAGACAATTTTTAAGCCTTAAATACATTCTCATATTTTTACCCCTAATGTCATTGATTAAAATTGAATATAATTTAATATGATTAAAATAGCACTGGGCTTATCAAAGGATATGTGTATCTGGACGAATTTGAAGAAAAATATTTTATTGCTCGAACTCTAGTGCTATTACGTGCCGCCTTTGATTATAAACATGTATAGATAGAGAGTTCGAGCGTCTAAACGTCCAAAAAAATAGTATTTAATTGTAAGAGACTAAGCTCGTCGCGGCCGATCAGTGGCGTTACTGTCATTGTACGGTAAACACGTATCGAGTGGCGTATAAAAATGACGTTTTGCATGATAAAAGTGTGCAGGAATTACTTAGGACGATTGAAATCAACTAAAAAAAATACCTATCATCGATAAGTAAACTTTAAATAACTATATTGTAAAGAAACAATTAAATTAACTCAGTGAAATTTTATCAAAATTCGACCACCATTTTGACGGAATGTTTACAGGGTAGCCTGGTAATTGAATTTAAATTTCCCATGTGTGTGTTAGCCAATTAACAAAATGTTCAATCATGATCGAAAAAAGTATATTTCGAGAATTCAAGCCAATTCAATTTAACTATAGTGCTGGTTAATACATATCATATATGTATGTATAATATATTTTTGTGGTGGTATATATTGTTTATTTTATTTAAAATCTGATAGGCGTGTCGATTTCGCCGCTCCTTGGATGCTGATAATGGAAGTAGTATGTACGACGTTAAGCTGAAGAGATTGTTTGTTAGTTTAAACGCGCTAATCTCCGGAATTTCTGAACCGATTCTTAAAATTCTTTCACTAATCGGAAGCTACACCTTCTCTGAGTTCTTAACGAGAACGATATAAAAACAAGATTGACGAGAAATTGCGGGGAGCATCTAGTTAAAAATATAGTAATTAAATTAAATATAACTATGTTGTATAATAACTTAATTAAAGGCCTCTGTGAGTTGGCTTTCCTTCGTGCGCCTTTCAAAGTACCGGAACCTCAGACTACTTTCTAAGGCACAGGGTATATTTTAACCAAATTGTTGTTAATTATTAAGAATAAACAAGCTTTAATAGCAACTCCCTTTATATTTTACCAAGTAACTCAAAAGCTAAAACTCTAATACATATTGACAGACTTTAAATTTAATACAAATTACTTATAAATCTCAAAATCAATACACAATTATTTTCCCTCCTTTTATGGAAAACATTCAAGGGCTGGTATCACTCAGAACGCTACCACGTCATGCGCGCGCCCGTAGGCTACGTTTGCATGTGTGTGTAACAAGCAAACAAGCCCTGCAAATCTGGCCTGTTGTTTTTATTGCGAATGCAGCGCAACACTCCATCTAGACATGTATATAATCAAAGCGTGCCGCCAAGCTGATGGACAGGTGAACGGTTGACGCTGACGTCGTTCTGCGCCACAAAAAAAAAATTGATACATAAGACTGACTGCACTCAAGTACCAATGGGTTGTCTACCTCATTGTTCAGCACCAACTAATAATAAAATACGTGTATACACTCCCTCTTGAATTGCAACTTATGGAGACCAAACATTCCAGATACAAACATCGACTGTTACATAAATGTGTAGTATCCGTAGGCACTTTTATAAAAGAATAGGGCGAAATTACGCTGAATTTTTTCAATCATGAGTGTACCCACTCACTAGTTGTTAACTAGGATTGCATTGTATTCCAAATTTACAGTTTGAATATTATCAAAGTTGTAAAGTATGTAAATTATGAATCCTAGGGATATATAAATTAAAAATGAAGACTGGATATCGTTTATTTCAAATGCAAATAATATCATCCAATGCTAATATCGGTTCAAAGCACCTCACTGATAGTTCAAAATTATGTGCGTTGCAGAATTTGATAAACAGTGGTGATAATTTGAAGAAAATGACATAAGAAAACTACTTAGCATATGGCACTCATAAAATTATAACGTTTTTGAAAATATGAGTAGGCCAATTTTTATCTCAATTAGTAAGCACCGGGATAAGTATTTCACTATTGACGTCAATAATAACCGGTCTAAACAATAACCTACGAATATATTATGTAACACAAAAAAAAATAGTTCCAACATTATATCTTGTGTAACGTTAATGTAACAAGTAGGTAGTCAAACATTTCATACTTCATCGAAAATTGGGATGTCTTACTTGTTGAGTAATAGTAAATATCAAACTTCGAATTACACGTTACATAAAATAGCGATACGGATTATTGCTTCCTGTTTAATAGTAACGTTTAATATTCGTTCATTCGAAATAAATTAATCTGTAAAACATTTAATTTTATACTCGTACATAAGATACAACATATAACATATTTATTTTTTATTATTTCTTCATTTCTTCTTCTAGATAAACACTATTTATCTTTGTTAAATGTAGCTTAAATATGTAAGCGTATGTAAAATTCAAAAGTATTATTCCCCATACTCATTGCGAATGCAGACAATATAGTATGGTGAGACACACTATAACAGTAAATAAATTACGATGCTTCTACATCATTAGGCACAGTCTCATGCTAAAAAAAAACAATGCTTTTCAAAAGATTTGTTCTTATAAAAATTCATAAAGTATTTCTTTATACAATAACACTAAACAATGAATGGTCTGACTCCTAAAATTTCGGACTTAAAGTTTTGTCATACCTCCCAATACGAGTACAATATACATATATACAATATACACTGAATAGTACATAAATCAAAAATTCCATAAAATTGGGACTTAGTTAAAAAAAACAATCGATACAATGTAACCACTTTGTTACACGACAACAATTTACATAATAGTTACGAGTATGGATCTTTGTCTCCAAAGATGGAAATATTCATGTGCGACTATGCATTTACTTCTACCATCAGAACTAACGGTATATATTACACAACAGGACAAGACAAACATTGTACGAGTACATAGGATTTGTATATTTGCTAATCATAGAAGCTTCTAAACTGAGTTGGTACGTATGAAAGTGAATCTATGCAAGAAGCACGTATAATGTCCTTGTATAAATAGCAGTTCATTACGTAAATTACGACATTATGATAAGTTTAGGAAAATTACTATGTCTAAAAATTAAAATCAGAACATTTTATTTACTGGCCATTTTTATTTACGACTTATTAATATATTGATACATGTACCTACCTGTTTCTATGGCGGAGTGACTGCAATATTACGCCCAATTATAGTGATAGTAAAAGTTATGAACATGTAGGTGCAGTTTTTTTCATCTATTCTTTAATAATAATAATGTGTGAGTAATCGATTCAAATCTTAATTTTGAACAAGTCAGAAGTTTTGAAGAAGTAAATGCATAACGGCAATATAAAATTCACGTAAAATAGAACTTAAATAAATACCAAAGCGTCGTTTTCCTTTTTACAATCTTCATTTTATGTTTTCAGAAATGATAGCTGTATCATCTGTTGTTGATGCAATTAATGAGGAGCCGATACCTTTACCATCAGAGGAGCTAATATATCGTTATTTTGACTTAGTCAATGAATTATGATGGTAAGAATTTGCGTCTTCTCGCCACATGGCTTTTTTTCCGTAGTCTGTTACGCTTCGTATTTCTCTCAAAGTTTCAATATTAGTGTTAAACTGGCTTTGGGTTTCTCTTTTTTTTTCACATTTTGTAGTTTTTTTTATCTTTCTCCTTTTTTTGAAAGTCATACACACGACAGACACAGAGATTTCGTTCATATATTAAGTTATCCTATTGCCTGTTAATTTTTTTATCGTTAGCTATGTAATATAGCGAAATTTCTCTCTTTGGTAATGTTCTCTTGCACAGTTTCCTCTATTTACACATTGCTTAGACAGAACAGTTTCCTATTTGCATAGTGTTCTGTTTTGTGAAATTCTTTGTTATTCATAAAAATGTTGATACGAGTATAATTCAGATATCTGTGATTTTTATATGTTTACGGTGTATTACGGTATTATCCATGTACATATAAGGAAATACATATGCACATGTGTATTTAAGGACAGAGTGATAAATAAATCATTAATCGCTTTGAGTAGTAGGTATAACATTTGTGACAACAATTATGTGCTCGTCAAGTATTTGAAACTCATTACCAAATTTTTTACTTGGTTTGCGTTTATGATCAGTACAGTCTTCAATTCATTTACATAATACTTTCCCTTGTAACGGAAATAGTCGTTTGATGTGTTGTAACATCTTTGAACTACTGACGGAGAAGTTGGTATATCATTTTTTAAACGCCCAATAATTTTCTGTCAAGAACGGATGTCTCTGAATTACAATATGACTCAACGAATTGTATTACATTATTGCATCAGTTATCATATTCCGGCTTCATTTGGTTTGTCTAAAGTAAGGAATGTCTAAAAATATTTTATACAGGATTTTCTAGACACCTTTTACCAACAAAAAGTGAAAACCAAATTTTTAAAGGTACTGTGGCGACTTCCACATACAACACTCACGCAACGTTCCTCCACAGTTACTAAAATGAAGAACCTATTTTTAAAGAAACTTCGATTCTCAGGAAAAAATATTCTTAAAGTGAAATTTACATCTACAATGTTTTTTGTCTCTACTTTTGATTCGTTTCATTTGACTTTACAAATTTTAATATCAATTCCATTTTATATTTTAGATATTTAAATGCTTATATAATTTTTATAAATAAAAAATTTAAAGCACTAAATACATACAACACAGTATAATATTTTTCAATCTTACAATGCTTTAAATGCAATCCAGTGATAAAATGCCCCTGATATAATTATAATGCCTGTGGTATTTTATCACCAAAATTAAAATTAAATAGATACTAAGAGTTTTAAGATGTAAATTTACAAAATCTTTAACACACTTAGAACGTCTTTCACTATCCGTAACCGATGACCTGAATAAATGTATTTTATTAAAGACTAGTTTGATTTGTAAAGAAATATCTATCATCTTTTTTTTTTCAATGAAGTATATTTACAATGATCAAGGAAGTATAAGTAATAATTTTATGTTTCTTAACATTTAAGGAAGGCATGCCAAGATTACGGTTACCGAAGCTAAAATTTAGTAAGCCGCGCCTTTGTACCTTCTCAAGTGAAAGTAGGTATATTACGTCACAATTCCAGCTAGTCCAGTTGTGAATGTTGTGTTGTCATATGCGATACATTACTTTGGACCAATTAGTATATCTGATTATAGCTACCTATGTTGTTGCCATACAGGAAAAAGATCACCAGCTATTACATCAATAATGCATGTGCGAAATAATTATAATATGGTGTCAATCTGCTAACTGTAATGGGCTAAGTACGTATGTAGGTGTAGTAGTACGTATGTAAGTAGCACTGTTTAATCCGTCAAAAGTCCGTTGAATTATAATTATTGTAGTTGTTTACTTTTGATTAAAGATTTTCTGCAACATCTAAAATTGGCTAGTAATAAAAAAAAATGGACTTCTTTGATCTATAACTATCTAAATACTTTATCTTATTAGAGTATTATATATTATCATTTAAATACAAAATGTGTGTAAAAATTCAAATAATACACACATTCTGAAAAATCTTTAAGAAAATTTAATTCTTATTTGCTGGTAGAAATTTTGAAATTTTTATATAAAGATACAAAAAAAGAACCTGTTGTAAAAGAAAAAAGGATTCGACAACCTTTGGTGATAATGAAAGTTTTCATATAATTCAATATATCATGTCTGAGGCCCTTCTAATGTACATCTTCTGTGCAATGTTTTTGTAATTTCATAAATTATGAGAGACAGTGTAGTTACAATTTAAAATAATATATATTTTCTCTTAAAATATGTTAAATAAAATAGTAGAATTACTGACATCATTAACACCGACGATTTACAAAACACCTTTCAAACTGCATTAATTTGAACGTCTAAAAAAGTTAACCTGTACTCAACGCGTCTTATGCAACGGCCGTAATGAACACAAAGTTAGAATTGTTTATTACTCTAATAATCTTTATGTAACAATATAGTGAGGTAGATTTTAGTTTGAAATGCTTGAAGAAAATGAATAAAATTAAGATTATTTTATGAATTAAACTGTTTTTGTTGAATGTGCGAATGCATGAAAACACGTTGAATTGAAAAAAAAACTGTTTAGCTTTACGGCTAGCTATCATAAATTTACAACCCTTACGAATAAGAGTAGTGATCACAAACTTAGATGTGACAAGAGTTCGATCCCTGAACTAAAGGTAAAATCAAAATAACTTATGTCTTCAATACTGAAATATCTGGTTTCGCTTCAATGAATTACTACTAATAGTATGTACAAACGTTTGTACTGAATGTATGTTACAAACTAATTGATAGTATATTTACTAAGTTTAATTGGTAGTATATTTACTAAGTTTAGTCCTTTTTTAATAACTAACCTATGTACATTTTATATACTACTGTTTGTGTTCCCTAATTGAATAAATAAATAAATAAATAAATAAACATACATTCAGTACATTCAGTACGTTTACCGTGGTAACGTTTGAAGATGTGCAGTAGAATATATATTTATTAAACTGTAAATTTATCTGAATTCTAAATATATATATGTATTACTGTCAGAATCCCGCGGTGTTTCTCGCTGTTATTGTTGTTAATCGCGAGTAACACCTTTGACTGCCTCGTTGGTCTAGTGGTTAGCGTATGCGACTGCTGATCAAGAGGTCTCGGGTTCGATTCCCGGGTCGGACCAAATATTATTTGTGTGATTCACAAATGTTTGTTTCGGAGTCTGGGTGTTTTCTATGTATAATATGTATGTATTTACAAAAAAAAAAAGTAAGTTTATGTATTTATATCAGTTGTCTAGTACCCATAACACAAGCTCTGCTTATCTTGGGACTAGATGATGTTGTGTGTCAGATGTCCAAAAAAAAAAAAAAAAAAATATTTAAACACCGTGTAGCGCAGCTAGACTTAACGAAGCTACTCCTTAGGTCATTAGCTTTCTGCCAGTGAAAGTCCCGTCTTAAGCAGTCGGTTAATTTGATTTTACAAACAGTTACTCCAATATTTGTACTTACTGTTTGTATAGATGTATAGATTAGATAATATATTTTAATTTTAATTAGTAGTTTTGTGTACATTTGTATTTATATACAATATATATATACTTTTTTTTGCAAATGTGTTCATAATAACAAGGTTTACTTGTTATTATCAAACACATTTACAATAAAAAGTAGAACTACATTTATTTGTTTTAGACACTATTAGAGGTAAATAAATAATAAATAAATCACTTTAATGTACACCAAATAACTTAACATGGAACTTAATGCTAGGTCAGTACAAGTTGCTGCCTTATCGCACTATGGCAATCTCTTACAATATTTGAGGTTGAATATTTTTGAACATTGATCAACACAGGCCCGCGGCTTGAAGGGGAGTAGCGATATAAAAATCTGTAATTTTATTCTTGGAGAATCTTCATATCGAAAACTTACTCATTTTAGACTCGTATTCAAAAACAATCGCCCGTCATTATGAACTCATTATAATTTTAGCCACACATAAATACATTCTGCGTTTATATTCAGCTTAGGCTTTGACAGCGTGGAATACATGCTACTCCCTATTTGTTGCTCTATGTTTTTGAATTCTCGTTGCTTCAGTTGTGCAAGTAAAAAGATCTGCACTCTAGTAAGACGGTTAACATGACGTGTTAAATATTATACTTAGTTGTTTATTTGTTTCTAACAAAATCTTGAGTCACAAGCCTTTATAGATACTTGATATCACGACAGGGACCGCAAGACTAGATCTTTTATCACTATATAACGTAAAAAAGGCACATATCATAAAGCAAAAATTGTAAAAACGGGAAACAAATATTTATTTCAAAAACGTAAATACTGTTACAACATTGGTATATATTTTATGTAGACTACAAGTAACACATTTAAAAAATGTCTAAAACCAGACATATTATATTATCTTAATAACTCAATTTTTTTCATGATGCTTAATTTATATGCAAGAAGAAATTAATTGCACTGATCCCAAATAAAGTTAGGAAAAGGGCAAAGAGATGTTGATGCTTAATCTATATTGATATCCAAGCCTAAACCAACCAAAGTTAGGGCGATTGTTTTTTAGTTGTTAATTAGGCGTTACTTTAATAGAACATACACAATATTGTGATATTGTGTGATATGATGCACAATATTGAATAATACTGAGAAAGACAAAGACTACGAAGAAAAGTATAAATTATATTTTATACATTACAGACATGTTACACACACAGAATCTACGACTTCTGTCTCAGACAACCAATCATGCAAACTTACAGCTAAAGTTTTTAAACTACTTAAGTCTAAAAATATTTTATAGAATGTTATTTTACAAAATAAATAAGTTTTTTTTAGTTTTGTTTTTTTAAGTTAGAAATCAAAGACTTTATTGATAGTTATGAATCATCATAACTATTAATAAACTCTTTAATTTCTAACTTACCGAACTACTTCCACATATGTTCGACTGACTTTGAGGTGTGAAAAGTATAAACAAAATAAAAAACGATACACTATTCATCTAAGTAAACTGAACTACCATCGACAATATCACACAACCTTTAATAAACATTTATTTTAGGACACTCCGAGTTCAGGCCTTCTCCAGCTGATCCGCATTTATTCAACCATTTAGGTATAAAATTAAAACTTTGGTGTATGTTACCGTACAAAGCTATGGTAACTTCCTAATAGAGTAGTGTAGCATAAAACTATAACTGACCGTAATCTTAGATAGATTAAGTAAAATATAATAGTACACACAGAAAACCAAGAGAAAACCAATTAAGACTGTTTAATTATTTGATATTTTGATCTCAAAACCTTTTTTTAAGATTAACAAATGTATGTATGTTTCTGTTAGATAAAGCTTGACTTTGTTTTGTGACCTTTTTTTTCATTTGGTTAAGGATGTTAAATTTTATTAAATATTTTTGTTTGAGTTATTTTTAATATTATAAATTCTACAAAATAATGTATGTTTTAAGATCAAAGTAACTAAAAACCAGTCGTTAGTTTAGTATTAGTAACAAGTTCAAGTAATTATTATTAGCACATCATAACTGTAACTACATCACTAATTACATAGACTCCACCTAAGACGAAGACAATTTTTGAGACAGGACGAGGTAAACTGAACGGCGTACACGCAGGACTAGTCATACTGACGCCCCTGGATGAGCATGCGGAGACTTTGGACACAGCACACTCAGGCCACACACCTATAGACCCACCTTCGTCCATCCTGAACACTGTCTATAGTGCTATCAAAAGTGCATTTTCTACGGCCTCTTCACCCACCGCTCCAGCTCCAGTTTCTTCATATAGTGTCCCGGAGAGTTCATACGGTGCTTCACCTCCGTCACACACTGCTCCAGCAGGTGATGATTTGGCATATCAGCCACCACCTCTACCACAATCTATCCCAGAATTCAAGCCAATGAGTTGGGGCGCTGTCAATTCCTACGGTCAACCGGCTGCAGTAGACTCTTACATTGATTACGATCCACGACATCCATCACCTCCTTTCCCGCCTTACGAATACACAGCTTCAAAACGAACTGTTTTACCTGCCAAACACAAACAAGGTTTGACTTCTGAAAAAATTCAAAAAATCCAGGATAATATAAAAAAACTAAATGCTTACATAAATCAGCAACAAAGATCATCTGAAGACTTCAAACTCACTGACTTAGAGACTTATAAACAAATGCTGCAAAATGGCCAAATTCCATATCTACCTACCCCTGTCGTTTCTGACAATGAAATTGGAGTACTCCCAGCCGAAGTCCTCGATGCCTTACCCACAACCACATCTACTTCCACGACTACAACCACCACCACTGAAAAACCAAAGACAACCACAGAAAACGCACAGAACAGAAGAAAAGACGTCAAATACTATCTTCGAGGCAACAAGATCGTTCAAGTCTGAATTATGACATGACTGACTAAAGGTATGTGACTATGACTGACGATACTGTTAACTGTTCTTCTGAGACTATTTTTATAGGGAACCCTTCACCAACTCCTCTTATTATAACTGACTCTAAGAAGACTTTCGCATACAGTTAATATCATTAAACCGACTACAACACTAATTAAATCATAACATCGTTTAGTTCGACGATATCTAATTCTCTTATTAGTTTATCACATGTTGTTGTCTGTCAAAGATATGATTCAATCAATATTTATTTTATATTAGTTACTTTTTAAAATGAATATTTTATAATATTATTTTATATTGGAAAAATAAAATTGGCTTACTCCTTCTGAATATTATAAATCATGACTGTTGACAGGCATTAATAAGCACCTAGTACTGAGTTGACAAGAAATGCACGATCTATTTTAATAGATGTAGAATAAGTAATTTAGCATATATAATATATGTTACTACGATTTTTTATTTTCATACAAAGTATTATGTTTAATTTTACATTATAGATGATAATCCAATTTAATTCATTGTTCAAAATAAAATCAGATTTTCTAAAATGCGTTTATCTTCAGCTCCCGTATCCAAGTTGCAAAAGGTTTTTCGTTATCTATTATATTTGTCTATTCTCTCGTTCCATTGGCTAATATTTGTTTTGATCACGTGACTGGGTGACATTAGCCAATGAAACAAGAGAATAGAGAATTGAATAGAAAACGAAAAACGTTTTCAACTTTGCTAGGGGGACTGGTATGTTAAGCTTGAATCGCCGTCATGTAAATAATGATTGATAGTGTTATTTAAATATACCTACATATTGTAGTGATTATGTCTTACCTTTTTTTTAACAAAATTAAAAAATACAATTATGTTTGTGTTTACAGAGGTTCCAGTCGAGCACACTTTTTTCAATGCCGAAGAGTTGCAGCATTACAACCACTAATTTATTTATTTATTTATCGGTGATAATTCCTTATATTGCTATAATGCCTTAAATTTTAATTATTTTTTGGGTTTGATTCTTATAGTTCTATGAATCAAATGTTGATTGAAGATGAACATGAAGAATGTTGAAAATTAGTTTTGAAGACTGTCTGAATGTGAAGTCTTTAATGATATAAAAAAATATATTTCAAAAAATAGTTGGTGACAAAAGTATAGAAAGAAATAGGGTTTAACGAATGCCAAATAATGATAGAAATTGTAAAATAGTGAGACAAGGAATATTCTACTTTTGATATTATATCTCCCTAACATTTAATGTGCCCAAAATCATTTGGGGTCGACTACTTTTTAATGAATCTAACAATATTATAGTTAAAATAACAATGCTTTGATGGACTTTGACACAACAAAAAATCATTTATATTAACAGCTTTTTAAACAGTACGGGTTGTATTAATGGTTTAATAGCTAAACGAAATTAAACGTAAACTTACATCCTTTAACCAAAATAAAGATAGTATTTTCCTGAAATCAATACGACGACTAAATTCAATTCAAAAAAAATATCAAGACAGTTAATGTATGTTTTAAATTTTTTCTTAGATTCTGTAGGAATCTTTAATACATATATGTGTAAATAAATGCCTACAGGGAGGGAATATATTAAAATTTATTGTATCAAAGCTAAGATTAAGAGAATGTAAAAATGAAGAACATTTAATCATCAAAGCAGAAACTCTGCTGTTACTTAATTCGTCACGAGTTGCACAATTATCGTTTAATTATTATAAATATTATTTCATTGACGTTATGACATGTTAATGTCTGAATAATGCGTTAGTAATTATTTTTTAAACTCATTACGTCAAATGATTAAATTCTTAATTTTAAACAAAAAATGGAAGAAATATAAAAGATTCCGCGTTTCAAATTGTTCTAAAATTTATGTAAAAGAAAACTCTGTAAGTGGCTTACGGAAATTTGATTAAATTTGTACAGTAAAAATAGTTCAGATTTTTAGGTCACTGACAGTTAAATTCCCTTAATTTATAATATAAAATCATGAAACCAAAAAACTGTAAGGTTAAGGGGAAGAAATTTGGATTTAACAGGTTTTCAAAGTGATACATGCGTATCCACTAGAGGAATACAAAAAGTCTGTTTTTTTCAAGTAGTTTCTTCTGTAATTTGTTAATCAGGGAATATTAAAAACTTTTTAAGACCTATATTTACTCTTTTTCTTTGCAATGGGTATATTAAAATTACTTTTGGAATTAAGAGAACTGTCGCATGAAAATATTAATTCTGTATAATTAATTTTTCATTGTTCATATCACAATATTCTTGTGCGTATTCTAAAAATCAAATTTAATTTTATCAAATGACAAAATTAAATTAGACAAATTAATTTAATTTTATCAAAATTAAATTAATAATTTTGACAAATTTAAATTAAAAATAAATAAATAATTGTACGAAGCATTCCCAGTATTATTTGAAATGGAAGAGATAGACACACACATTATTGCTAACTACACTTTATCTAATTCTAATAAGGTTCATAGATTGGTGTCACATGTAATATGGATTAGGATTTTAGAAATATTGTGTAAATAATGCTCAAATAATTTTATTTATATTTTTATACTTTAATAATATATTTTGTAAATAAACTATGAAGAATGTGTAAACTGTTTATTTTAGTATATCTAGCTACTCTAATGTGAATATTTTTAAATATAAAATTAATAATTCTGTCAGACAAACCCATCCATTCCCTAGCTAAGCAGAGCTTGTACTATAGGTACTAGACAACTGATTATAAATACATTGTTCAATCGAATGTTGTGTATTCTGTTGAGGACACGCTCGATAGATGGCGGTGTGCCTTTCTGGTGTGTCGCGGTATTAAGAGTCTCCTTTGTGTATGACCTTCCGAACAAATATATAAATTTTTCGTTATCAAATCAAACGGTTGTTCTATTTCTCTTGACTCAACAGTGCTCGGAAGCTAACAGGCACTAACAGCCCTAACAACATATTATATACTTATTACATAAATATACACATATTTTACGTAAAACTCCAAATAATATATGTGCACTTGTGCAGGTCGTACAAACATTTGTCGCGAGTCGTACCTTAGACCTCAGGACAGCAGTCGCATACGCTACCACTGCGTCATGAGGCAGGCGAATGTGTGAGAAATCTGAATAGAAATCATTATATACAGTGGTGAAAGTCTCAAGTGGTAACATAACATCTAAAGCAACATTGTTATGTGGTAACATAACAACAAAACCCCACTCTGTTCACTACCTACGGAACCACCAGATTATAGTCAAGCGTTGACGGTTGTGAGTGGTTAACTGATTACATATTATGTGTAATGTACCACAAGAGTGGGATAGCTGGAATTGCAATATAGAATATAGAAAGAGCAAAGTTAAAATAAAAAAAATAAGTTAGTTATTGATTGTGAAAAATCTTTTATTTCTACTGTAGACGAATCACTAGTTCTTTTAAATTCCACATTTACAAGCTTATTGATTTTTATGAAATAATGACAATACATTTTTCAAAGCAAAGAATTCGGAATCGTCACATATATTTCCAGTGCTGAGTAAACGTTTCATATCGCGAAAGTTTGTGAGTATGTATGTGTGCATGTTTGTTGCTCTTTCACGCAAAAACTACTGAACGAATTTGGATGAAACTTTACAGTAATATAGCTTATATATTAGAATAACACATAGGCTGGCTACTTTTTACTGCAATATTCGAGATAAACGGGCGAAAGCTAGGTGATTATAAAAATTCATTAAATCTTAGATGTCAAAATGTATCACTGTTTATCTCCTGTCAAAACTTCACAGGTTGCTATGCATAACACACTTGCATAGCAACCATAATGATACGCGGGTAACACCGCGGGGCACAAATAGTTTACTATAATGGTAGGTGATGTATCACAAATATTTGTTTTCATAGCTAGCTCTCTCCTGTTGTAAATATGATGATGATCATAATGTGATAAGTGATTCTCCCTCAATCACTGAGGATTGTATAGTGTACCTAAAATAAGAAATGTGTAAACGTAATAACGCTGATTTAAGCACGATTTAAGCAGGGCTCAACCGGGGCTGTGCTACCCTCACACAGAAGCCCATCCTAATAATGATAGCATTCGTGCTGTTTTATTTCGACGATGAGTATAAGTATGAGTGCAATTGGAGAGGCCTATGTCCAGCAGTGGACTGCGATAGGCTGATGATGATGATGATGAGTATAAGACCGGAGGTCCAATCGTTAAAGAATGATGCAGAAACATCTGAACAGGTCGCCATGGGGGCATGGCTGCATTGCCTACACTCACAATGAGGATGGTAACCCCTACTCACTTTTTTAGGTTTAAATAAAAAAAAATCGTTTTAGGCTTACACATATAAAAACAAAAAGCTTTAATAGATATTGACATATTTGAAATTATATTTTTCCTTTAGATGACTATACGCTTCAACACATTGACTGCCTCGATGGCGCAGTGGGAACGTATGCAATTGCTGTGCTTGAGGTCTCGGGTACGATTCCCGGGTCGCACAAAATGATTGTTTGATCCGCAAATATTTGTTTCGGACGTTGGGTGTTTTCCCATGTATAATATGTATGTATTTTCACAAAAAAGTGTGTTTATGTATTTATATTTAGTTGTCTAGTACCCATAATACAAGTTCTGCGTAGTTTGGGTCTAGGTGACGTTGTATGTAAAATGTCCGAAATATTTATTATACTGGAAGGTGATGTATCAAAAATATTTGTTTTCATAGCATAGCATTCATAGCATAAAAAAATACATACATATTATATGTATAATATGTATGTATTTACAAAAAAAGTAAAAAATATATGTTTCGGATGTTGGCAGTTTTCTACATAGAAAACACCCAACATCCGAAATAAATATTTGCAGATCACAGTTTGTCTGGCCCACCGATATTGTGTAAAATATTTTTATGGAAATTTCAATAGGATACTTTATACTCATAGTAATACCTGAATAATATATATATATATAATAGGTAGGGTACATGAATGAAGAATGAAGGGACGCACGTGAGGAATTTCCATATTGCGATGCAGAAGTAGCAGATCATTCGTAGTTCAGTCTGCCTTCGTTAGATGGCGCTAAAGTATATTTTATTAGATGTCGCTACGTCACATATGATCATCTTCGCTTCGGGGTAAATTTTTCCACAACATAAATATTTTTTATGAGAGGTTCACAAAATTTACTTGGGACTTCCTTTAAATGGTACACTTGGTTCTTCAGCTTAGAGTACGGCGGCAACGGCGTGTGGTTTCAGGCGGTTCGAGCTCGATATAGCCACCGAATTGTGGTCTGTTGAGTACGTTGTATTGCTTAAAAACTGTCTTGAGGGAAACTACTTTCTTTACCGCGGGCAGTACTACCTCCAGATCGACGGTGTGGCCATGGGTAGCCCGGTTGCACCAGTGATGGCCAACATCTGGATGGAACACTTTGAAGAAGTCATTAGCCCACAAACGTCCCAGGTAAAGTTATGGAAGCGGTACGTCGACGACGTTTTTTGCATAATGAAAGGTGACCATCAGCGAGTAGAACAATTTTTAAGTATGTTGAACTCCACACACCAGAACAACAGGTTTTCATACGAAATGGAAAGAGACAGATCGTTGGCCTTCCTCGACGTAAAATTAATCGCAAAACATAATGGAACGCTTAGACACACTGTTTACCGAAAGCCCACGCATACGGACAGGTACCTGCACGCCAATTCCCACCATCATCCACTCCACCTGCGGTCCGTAGTTACATCTTTATATAACCGAGCTCACGACCTCTGTGACCCTGAACATCTAGACGCCGAGCTCGCTCATGTTCAGGAGGTACTAAGACGTAACGGGTATGGTTTCACTACAAGCCGCCCCAAGGTGACGATGGCGCAGCCTAGGGTAGACCGAGTACCAGCCTTTCTACCGTTTATAAAAGGAGTGACGGACAAAGTTGGCACGCTACTGAAAAAGTACGCCATAAAAACTGTGTATAGTCCGCACTCCAAGGTAGTAAAGTGCTTAAGGACACCCAAAGATGTCATACCGCTGCAGACACCCGGAGTATACAAGGTGAGTTGCAGTTGTGGTAGTTCCTACATCGGTCAGACGAAGCGCACAATAGCGGAACGAACGAAGGAACATATCGCAGCTGTAAAAAACCGCCAAACAAACAAGTCTGCCATCGCAGAGCACCTGCTGGAATCGGGACCGAACCACTGGATTGAACTACACGACCCGCAGGTCCTCTCCACAGATCGGAACTATTTTCGCCGAATAGTACGTGAAGCGGTTGAAATCAAAAAACACAAAAATTTCAACCGGGAAGACGGATACCGACTATCAACATCGTGGAATCCAGTCATCAGCGGGTGTAGTCACCATCGGAAAGATGAAATAAGGCGTGCAGATGTTATAAGTGTGGTGTGTCCCCTACACACTACAAGAAATCAATGTGATCAAGTGCGGGTAGACACAACCTGCACATCACGAAGGCGACGCTAAGCTCACATCAGTCTACCCGTGACCACGAGCGGTATAACCCGTTCGAAACGTCGGAAAATAGAAGGTATCGTAACCTTTATAATATTATCGCGAATAAGTCCCGTTTACAGTAAAAACATGAGTATGTGTAAAAGTCGCGAAAGTCTAAAAACAGTTATTTACAACTAATGTGAGCATAGGGTACCTACAAACTTAAGTAATGATGTTTGACCATATTCTTAAATGCCGTCAGTGTTTGGGCACGTCTAATGGATATCGGCAAGGAATTCCATAATCTTTACCGTAAAAGATTTGTCATAGAATGTGGTCCGATTTGAAAAATTCTCCTCATGCCGCCTTGAGTGTGGCCGCGGGTGGACGGTACGGGTTTTCCCTCCACCCGCATTATGTGGCCAGCAGCGAGGGGGCGGCGTCGGTGTGTGCCAAACGCCGCCTATGAGAGGGTCGTCGTACAGAGACAGTGCCCACATCAGGGGCGGGCAGGCGCTGGGGGAGTCCAGAAGGAGATCTTACCCTGGACTTCTCCTCCTCCTAAACGGAGAAGCGAAGAGAGGGCACACTGTGTGGTTTTTAGTCGGTTCAAGTCCGACACATCACCCCGCCATAACCCCCGGTGGGGTGACGGTCCATGATGATTTTCCACACATAAAAAAAAACATGGAGCGTCTGGCCCTCATTGCAGTCAACGGAGTGAATCTCTCGCTACCGGCCGTAGTTCGCTCCATGGCCGGAGCGACACGAGCTGGCTAGAGTAGAGTCAATTTAGCTGGCTTCAATATAAAGAGAAAAGAAAAAAATATGTGTTTTGAACAGTGTTCGTTTAAATGAGGGGACCGATCCGAGATCCGAGTGGCCTTCCCCCATATTCACTTAAAATAAAAGCGGGCACATCAATTGTGCTGCTAAGAAACCTTAAACCACCAAATTTATGCAACGGAACCAGACTCCAGGTAAAATTTCATCGCAATAACGTGATTGGTCTTCACCGGAAAGGAAACACTATAAATGAAAACAGTTTATGGTGAAGGTATCGTTTGTGGTAACAAATACTATTATTTTATTATTCAATTAATTTTTTATTAAAATATTATTATTTAAGCACGTAGGAATACCTTCTTCTTTTACCTTCTATGTAAATGAAGTTGCGAGTTAAATTTAGCTTTCGCCCAAAGCTACTGTCCCACGCAGTCAAAGCTTCCGATCATATTGTTATTAATGCATGTCACCGAAATTTTCAGGTATGTACCTAGATAGTTAAAAATTTCAGCTGAATCAGACATCAGAAAGTAGTTAAAATCTCAGCTTGCAATTTTTAAACTACACATACCTACTACTTACTTCCGTACCAATCATACAAATCACAACAATATTATAAAAGAGAAAGTTTTTGGTGAGAGTCGCCAAAATTTGGAACGACCTGCCTGGGTCTATTTTTCCTGATAACTTGAACTCTGGAGCCTTTAGGCGATTCACATACTGGCGACGCGACCACGCGCGTAGGCGCGGATAGCCAATCCCGAATCTGCTAGCGGCACGCGCTCACGCGTCGTAGCGCGTTTTTGGTGTGTTGGACCTGGCGTGTTTTCTATACTAATCGATGTACTTGCATACAATATTAAAATCTGCCACGCTACGCGACGGAGCGCGGGGCAGTGTGTGAATCGCCTTAAGAGTAGAGTGAACAGGTTTCCTTTGGATGGGCGTGTACCACCTTCGTCTTCATCTACAGTTTCCATCAAGTGAGATGGAAGACAAACGCCTATTCCATTACAACTTTAAAGAAAAGAGTTTGTGAGTGAGACCTTTTAAAGATGTACCATACTGTAGTAACTCCAAACAAAGTGCTGGAATGATTTGCCGCCGCCACTTCGTAACCTAGTTGTTCGTAGTACCTTTAAGTTAAAGGTGAGGATGATGTTATTGTCATTGCAAAGAACCGGTTCCTTGTAGTGTATGTAATGCTAGATCAGATGTGTTCCTCTTGCTATAGTTTTGACTGACTGACTGACTGACTAACATACCCAGAAATCAACGCACAGCCCAAACCGCTAAAGCTAGAATATATAACGAAAGTAAGCACTTAGAAAGGAATTTTCGAAATTCCACCCCTAAGTTGGTAAATCAATGAAAGTATGCGTGAGCGAAGCAGCGTGCAAAAGCTAGTCTCATATGTGTTTTTTATCTGTTTAATGTATGTTTTTAATTCTTGTGTTAATGTTTTCATTGTAAAAACTGTGCACTCGTCCGTGAGGTGTTATGTTGGGCTTCAGCTGAAAATCAGCGCTGTGGTCACTCTCAGGACCGCAGCACAAGCTGAGCTGAGGCCCTTTAGTCACATACACACACAGCCAGATCATTATACTTTGTTTTTCTTATATATATATATATATATTGTGTGTTTTGTTTTAAGTGTGTCTGTTAGTTGTTTAGTGTTGTTGAAATGTACATTGTTTATCTCGTTTCCTTTGTGAGTGTGACTAATAAATGTTTTCTTTCTTTCTTTCTTTCTTTCTAGTACATTATTTTGACCTATCTCGTAGGGTACAGCCAGCGTTTACAATGTAAGTAAAAAAATGGGTTAATTTCCGACGTCACATTAGAAACCACTAAAATTATTATCTACTATAATATGCATGTATTATCCATAAAAACCTTCCTCTTGAATCAATCTATCTAATAAAGAAAATGGCATCAAAATCCATTGCGTAGTTTTAAAGATTTAAGCATACATAGGGACAGAGAAAGCGACTTTGTTTTAAACTATGTAGTGAAACGGGGGTAGCACCGCGGGGCGCAGCTAGTACCTGCATAAGCGCCTTCCGTAAGACGTTTAGCAACATGTAGAATAGAAAATGTCACTGAACGAATCAGTAATATTTTCTTCAACAATAAAGTACTATTTTTTGAAAGGTTTTTTGTAAAGTGGAGATGGATTGATACTATATATATTAATTTTATTACATTATTCATCAATGCTACTAGGGCGTAGAAAGGTAGAACATTCTAATAACTTCCGTATGTAAATGATGAAATAAATGAATACATATTATGTAAAGCATATAAACATGCTTCAACTTCATGATTTAATTTAATATCCCCTCGTAATTGCGTGTAATAGAAAGTGTTAACACTAAATACTTTAAGTAGGAAAACTTTGCATTTAACCTGCGGCCGTTAGAAGGGTTACTTAACTAATGCTGTAAGATATATTTCGCAGAAGGAGGTGATGGAGAACCCGATCCGCCGCCGGCGAACTGGGCGGCGGAGGCACGCACTCTTGCGCCTCATGTCGCCCTTAGTGTGGCCGCGGATGGTCGGGACGGGTTTTCCCGTCCATCCGCTGCAGTGGCCAGCCACGAGGGGGCGGCGTCCGCGTGTGACCGGAGGTCGCCCCAAATTGAGAGTTTATTTAGAGACGGCACCCGTATAGTGCGGGCAGGCGCTGGCAGGGGTCCAGAAGCAAATCCCTTCCCTGGACTCCTCCCAAAATACAGGCGCATAGAGGTCACACCGTGTGATTTTAATCGGCTCGAGTCCGACACACCGCCTCACCGCAAACCCCGGCGAAGTGACGGTCCGAAATATTAAATTTTTATGACGTTTCAAATTGCATTGATGATCATTGGATATAAACGCAATTTGTATTTTGTATCTTTTATAGATTTGGTGGACACTATTCTATGCACAGATCATAGAAACACAGGAGATTAGCTGTGTACACAAATTTATTCGTGTTCAGATGTCTCCGCGTTTCCCCCACTTACTTCACTAACACAAAATCAAAAATTGTAAGCACGGCACACACGCTCGTATTTCTCCCGCACACAAAGAAACTTACAGAGACACCAATAAACCCACTAATTAAACACATGCGAAAAGAAGGCGGCGCTTCTACCTGTAGCTACAGATTTCGTAAAACCACACATGTGCAATTTATGCAACTAGTGATGCGAAGTGATAATCATATAAAAATATCGAATGAAATTCAGTTAGCTGTATTATCTGCTCTTTCTCCTAAAGTTTTTATTGACTGTTAAAAGAAAAATAAACACGAGTTTCCCTCGAATATACTCAATACAAGCGATGTTTTATCATAATTGGAATATTTACTAATTAACTACCAAAAAACCGGATATCATCTTCTCGAAACTAGACTAGAACACAGGTAAAACTGCAATAATTTTATTGTTAAGGATTCTATTGACCAGTAAAATGTAAATATTTATTTAAAACTTGCCGCTTAGACTTAAGTGTTGCGTTCTTAGTTAAGTAGTGTAATCTTACGGTTGCATATTTTTCCATTACGGCCTTTATTAGTATTATTAAATGGTTATTAATTGGCGATTGATCGTGTTAGTGAAAATTTATTGGGACCAGAATATTGTGCTATTTTTGTTGGTAACCAGCTTGGACCCCTTCCTGTCGCATTTATCCACATTTCTTTAATTTTTGGAACCTTCGGATAGCTAAAATTTTGAAATAAAATCAAGGTATAAATGATGCTTGAGTACCACAATAAATTAAAAATCATAACTTTATCTACCCTTTTTTTACGTTTACATAATTATAATATTACAATTTATTTATATCTTTAATAATCATTCGCACTTAATAGGATCGTATAAAATATCGACAATCATAAACATCACATCACATCTCTAACACAAAGGCCGACAGCGGCCGCTTCCCGAAACTATCGTGTGAGTGAGAGTATCAATAAAACACTTATCCATTGCGCTATTAGACCAGCCGATTCAATGATCGATTTGTACTAAACAAGCAATGGTTTTAGTTTCTAATGAAAAGGATTAATTTGGTATTTCATCATGTTTCTAAAATGTTTTAATGAATTCAGTATGAAAAACTATAATATTATAATATTTAGATATGAAATGAGATGCCATCTTTCTTGTAATTCACAATACAGCTGTTATTTTTGCAAAAACTCACTGAACAACGCGACATTTTGTCGAAAATCAAGAGCAGTGAAGACGTCGCAAGTTAACATGCGACTAATGTCCGAAAATGGCATCAAGCCGCTTTGAGGCCAGATGCGTTCGCAAGCGACACGCCTCCTGTAGGTATTTCTATGATCTGTGATTCTATGCGTGTTCTGACACGCACTTGGCAAATTTTTGAATTAGTTACTAATGAAACTTTTGTTTATGGACATCCATAATATCCGTCCATATTCGTAACCATTTAAAAACTCACTAACTGCCTCGTTGGTCTAAAACTTAGCGAATGCGAATGCCGATCAAGAGATCTTAGGTTCAATTCCCGGATATTGAGTTTTTCTGATTAGAGAAACCTTTAATAAAAGATTGTAGTTTGGAAATTGGAGTTAAAATCTATGTAAGGGCCTCGGATAACATGTAAGGTTGTCAATTTGAAATTAGTTTTTTTTTCATTTAACATATTTATTGAATCAAAACATCTGCTATTATTATCTATACATTGCTGCCATCTAATGTGAAGCTAATTTATGCCTTCGTAATAGAACTCTAATGATCTAGATTCTACAAACTGTGTGATAGCATTTTATACTGCCTCCTGGTAAGAAAACTTTTTATCACGTAGAAAATTGTCCAAATCACGAACAAAATGATAGTCCGCATTCTGGCGAATATGGAGGGTGACAAATGGTTTCTAATTGGAGTTTCTGTAGAGATAAAACGGTTTTTCATGCTGTATGAAGTCTCGCGTTATCATGGAGCAATAATGGTGAAGATCAATTCATGAGTCGTGGCTGTTTCACTGCAAGTTTTGTTGTAATTTTTTGGAGTTCGACACAGTAGACATTTGCCGTTATTGCTTGACCAGATCGGAGAAATTTGTGGTGAATAACACCTTGCTGAGAGCACCAAACAGTTACCATTACCTATTTTTGGTAAGCTTTGCTCTAGGACACTGTTGTGGCGTTTGACCTGGGTTCAGCCATTGCATTTTTCGCTTACGATTATCGTGAAGAATCCACTTTTCATGACATATCTAATATTCATTCATTTCTTTATCGATTCAAAAAGGCAACACAAGTTTCAACACGCGTTTCTTTCTGCCGATCAGTCAATGAGTCAAGATTAATCATGAGGCACCCATTTTTATTTTTTATTTTATTTTATTGATTTGACGCAAATGACTCAATTTCGTTGGTGAGGTAACGTTAAGCCATGCCGCTAATACCTGGGTACTTAGGCCAGGATCAGCTTCGAACATCTCTTTCAATTCATTGTTAATCACATGTGTGGGAGGTCTTCAACATGGTTCGTTCTTCAAATCAAAACTTCCACCACGATAGCGTTTAAACCAAAAAGCACACATTCATAAGTAGTCCCCTCTCCAAACGCTACATGGATATTGCCAAACTATTCAGTAATCTGTGATATTGCGAGCTGTTTCTACAGCATTAGTTCCTCGTCGGAACTCATATTAAAAAATCACTAGAATTTTCGAATTATTCATCTTTCTTGTCTAAGCTGAATAAAACGTATTTTTTAAAGGGTAGATACAAGAGGTACGAGAAAAAAGTTTCCATCAAAAATCTCAAACCATGAAGAGAATATGTCAATTTGAAGTATCTATTATTATAAAACGGTAATTTCATACTTTAACCCCTACTATTTAGTATATTTTCTCGTTGGCTGTTCTTTACGTAGTCGGCTGGTATCCGCTGAGACTGTCCGCCACTCGGTTTGGAAAATATCACCACTCACTCTGATGATATATGTTCAACCTATCGCAGACGGCATTAGATTGACTGCGGAACAAACATCTCCCCCAGGGATACGTACATGACCTAAATAAATGATAATGTCTAATATTATAGAACTGACTTTATTTCTTTCGTTTTAAATGGGAAGTTAGCTCATCAATACATCTGCATGTGCATAAAGATAGCAGAAAACAAATTCTTTTAAACTACCAGCAGTAAACACCGCATATTGTAAAGATCTCACTACTTTTAATCCACCGTTAGGTACTCATGCTGCCTTATAATTTATACAAAATTATGTAAATTGAAGAAGATGATAATCTAATTGAAGACCTCAATATAGTCATTATTTCAGTAAGAGCAACTTTTTAAATATCTGATTAGTTATATTGCACAGACAAAATGAAGTATTCCTGAAAATTTACATGTTTCTAAAATATCGTGTATGTCGGTTATTGCAGTAAAAACCATGGAATAACAGGGCCTCCGTCTTGTCCAGGGCCACCCGCAGACTCAGTGCCTCGATGCGCCCGACCACCAGGGAGACTCCTGTGGTGGCCAGGCGCGCCGCCTCCTCAAAGTGGTCCTGGTCACGGCCCGGGGGGCAACCCCGTGCCGTGACCAGGGTGTCGTCTGCGTAGCAGTTTACACCCAGCCCGGGGGGGAGACGCCCTCGTAGGGGCCCGGCCCTATCCCATGTTCCACAGGAGTGGTCCTAGGACAGACCCCTGCGGAACACCGCACGACATGGCCCTGCGTCTCAAGGCGCCATCTCGGTCCTGGTACTCGACGGTACGCTCCTCTAAATAGTCTGCCACCAGCCGCCTCAGGTACCCTGGCACTCCGTGGTACTTTAGTGATTCAGCTGAATGGCAGACTATTGAAGGCGTTGGCGATGTCCAAAGACACCGCCAACACCACTCCGTCACCCTCGCTGCCCCGACGACGACCACGACGGGCCATCGACGGGGGTGTGTGTTCCGCCCACTGCGGGAATAGGCCCTCGACCACTTTCTGCAGGAAGCTGGGCTGGCGAGTCTCCGTAAAGGGGGGGCCCGGTGTGTGGAGCTATGCACACAAATACGCACGGTAAGGCCGACCCCAGGGGTCACGCTCGAGACTCTCCAGCATCTCCTCTGTACTCGCGTTTTTGGCGCGGCAGATGGCCAGCCTCAGAGTTTCCCGAGCTGCTCGGTACTCCTCGTGAAGCCGACTCACCTCCTCACCGTCCCCGCGATGTCGCCGCCGACTCCGGGTGAGGGACTTCCGGGCACGTACGAAAGCCGCACGGAGGTCCGCCAACTCCTGGGGCCCTCAGCGCCCCTAACACAACCTATGAAATACGACAGCAAGAATGCTGTCATTATTAGGATGGTCTTAGGTGTGAAGGTGGTACTGCCCAGTCGAGCTGGTCCATCATCATCATCAATCATCAACAGCCTTTAACAGTCCACAGCTGGACATAGGACTCTCCTTGAAAAGGAGGTATTGGCCTAGTACTCCACGCTGGCCAGGCTGGGTTGTGTAGGGTTGGTTTCAAGTTTTCCTTCTCTTTGCATTGATGATGTCCCATTCGTGCTGAAATCAGCGTGGCTCTACTACCTACTAAACATCAGCGTATAAAATATAAACTACAAGATTTATCTACTGTATACATATATGTCGCATCAGGGGTGGCCGAGATGCGAAACATGGGGTCTTCATCATGATCCGACATAGTTTTTGATAAATGTGGGCACTGACTTGGATACTCGAACGAAAGATAATTTAAATCACAACAACAACTTTATTTTACTAACGGTTTTTACAATATGGAAACAGACACGTGCGTTGGTACTGAGCGTATGCCAAGACTGTCCGAGGTAGAATGACCACCGCCATATTTTCCCGCCAGTCATCGCTGCATCCCCTCTACCGACGATCGTGTCCAAGCGGGAGGGCGCCACTTGCGTTTCCGTTGACGATTTATTAATTCACTGAAATAATTCTTAGATGGCGCTGTCCGTCGCACCATAGTATCAATCCACGACATTTCCGGTAACGACTTATTAGTTCACGATCAATCCACGACACGGCCATCTCTGACTAGCACCCGTCCTCGGGTGTAGCACCTGTGGACAAAATATACTCAGAGTAAACTGGCTCGGCTATCCTGCCAATAGAACTAAAGGTAGCAGTTTCTGATTGGTACTTAGTTTCTCCTAAATCTAGGTACAATCATCAATTTTCATGACTTAAAATAATTAAGTTTACATAAACAGTGCTCCCTGCACTATATCATTCATTGCAATAGATCCGACCAACAAGTCCAAATGACCAAACAAGGTAATTCTAACAGTTCTGTTATCCTTTACCATAATTCATAAGCAATGCATACTCAACTCCTGAATCTTTCACTATCATCGCACCAACGATTTGTTACGGATCTGCCGCCACATATGCTCCACACATGAGGGGCTCCGCGCACCAACACGGACAAGAATCGCCCCAACGACTCTCAAAGATCTCACGCAACATCTGCTCCAACACATGAAACGCTCCGTGTACCAACACGGACAAGAATCGCACCAACGACTCTCAGAGATCTCACGCAACATGTGCTCCAACACATGAAACGTTCCGTGCACCAACACAGACAGAAATCGCACCAGCGATTCCGTGTAGATTTCGAGTATGAGTATACAAGCCATTCTTACAACTGTGACATCTAGTTCTCGAGGAACTTGGTGATCGGGGATCTTTCGCACACGATCATGGGTACCCCCCCATGATTGATTGTACGTTCGCTTAGAGTCAAGCGCCTTTAGTAAGTATCTGTCCCCCTACATGAATAATCTTAAATGGACCTGGAATGTTCGATTCCTTTCCTCGTTTTCAATCAAAACACAATCATTGATCGCTAGCTTAGAAACCTGAGCCTTACTTTGATCAAATCGATTTTTATCATAATTGGCATTTTTCTCAATATTCTGTGTCGCTTGCTCTCTAATCTCATCTAAATTAACGTCACTCACATCATCATCAGCGGTCACTAAACCAAGTGGCCGTGCTACTTTTCCTATCATCAACCCGAGAGGGCTAGATTTAGTCACTCCATTAATAGTAGAGTTAATAGCCAACTGAACCTCTTAAAGCGTCCTGCCAAGAGCGGTCACGACTAGTCTCTTAATTTGTAGGGTACTTTTCACACTACCATGATCGATACCTGTCAAACTGACAGTGTTATTTACCCGCTTTTCACTAAGCTTTGACGCAACAAAATCTTTGATGAGAGAGCATTCGGCACCAGAATCGTAATAAAATGAATATGACCCACCAGTGATCATCAGCGTACCGCTGGGATTGCGTTGTTCGCCGCTGCTACAGGCACTGCTTCGCAACTGCTTGCGCCTCCTGCTGCGCCAGCTCCTCCACTGTTGCCACGTAGACATTTCGTTGCGAAATGTACGGCGTTGCCGCGTCGCAGTTGTGACATTTCACCGTTGCCGACTGAAACTTCGTTTGATTTATTCCAACACGGCCATCCTACGGGACACACGTCTCTGTGTGTTACTCTGAAACAAAATTCAATAAGCAGTATCATATAGCTCTGTCTCTCATGACATCAAATCAAGACAATTTCAGAACCCTTAACATCAAACCAATGATTTTCTCATCAAATAATAGCAAAAACAATAATCGATACACTCAAAACACAACTGACTTGATTATCACGTTGTCTCTCTCACTAGAGACATCAATCGTACTGGGCAAACCAAAATACTTAAGCTCTACATGTGATTATTTTGCTATACCATAGCACAGTAACCTCCAGTTACTCATTTTTGTGCGAACCCCACATGGGAACGCCGAGTCTTCCCAGGACTCCACCCGACAACCTCTGATACGGTCCAACCATCATGCAAACTTAAGTTTAACACTCCTCAAAATCACAACTACTTTGTTCTATATCGATCTCGTCAGTTATGTTCTGGTAGTCTGTTTTTTTTTTGCAACTTGTCATGAGCGTATTTAAAGGTACGATTACAGTTACGGGCCTTTAATAGATAGCTGTCACTATGACAACCCGTGTCATCCGTGATGAGACACCCTAGAGTGATACAGCACCCAGAACACCACCCAAGTTTGCTTACCTGATAATTATCATTTAGCTCATGTTCCGAAATAAACAAAGAGAACATTGAAGTAATGTACCCAGCTTCATGTTAGAATCTGAAGCATATACTTTGAAGGAATGAAAAGAAAATTACCTTATTTTTTTTTATTTACCCATAGGCTCAAGCGTGGACTCGGGTCTGCCTAAGTGTTAAATAGCTTCAGACTCGACACCAATAAAAATAAAGGACTTCCATCACCCGCCATATACTGCTACACGACAGAGGCCAAAAGTTTACTTGTCGTTTTCACGCATACTTATCATAGATCTTAAGGATTGCAAACTATGAATGTGTGACAAATAACTTTTTCCTGAGAGCATAGCCGAAAAACAGATCCATACTTTCGTATGTGCTCTCTCAAAGGCCTAAACACATTAGCACCACTGGTGTCACTCACTTCTCTTGAAGAAGGCTGAGCACACATCCAGCGTTCAATTGCTAGATGGAGAACAGAACAAAGGTTTTACTTCCCTCAGACAGTGAGTAGCCGCAGGTTGCGCCTCGCGCACAGTACGAGCCGGCCGTATGCTGCATGTCACGCAGACGACGCGCACACCGCAGGTCCACATCTCACGGAGCGGCGTGCAGACAGCAAGTCCGCACCTCAGCAGGCGGCGAGTAGACCGGAGATCCGCGCTGGCCAGGCACCAGGCAGTGGCAGACAGCAGATCACAGCACGCGCTCAGCTCGCGTAGACAGCGAGAAGATGCTGTGATAGGCATTAGGCTGCTTACGATTACCGTCACTGGTAAGCTTATTCGGTGACCTCACATATTACCGTATCGGCACTGGTGAACTGCATTGCACCTCTTTCACATAGCACTCTCTGGCGATCCCGTACAAAGCACGGATGCAGATTCCATCGCTTGGCACAATGTTTACTAGCTGGAAAGAAAGCGTTATACACACGAACACACTGAAACATAGCGTGAAGTACCCGCATTATTTTTACTTTTTTTTTTTTTTAATGTACCACACGTATAACAACATTCCTGAAAACTAAAACGATTTAAATTCGTTTTCAACTGTTACTCAAAACCAGATATGGGCTACATGTCAATTTATGATTTCTATATACCGGCATCTTTAATTAACTTTCCATTTTATTTTTCTTGTTGTTGCCGTTAGTTATTTTTAACCAAAACTTTATCGATTTGAACGAAGAAACACAACGAACACTGTTTTTTTTTTTTTTTAAAAAAAGACAACTCCCGCATTAGGAATAAAAATTCCTGTGTCGGACTGTGGGGACCCCACAAACACACATGAAACGCACGCAAAGAACACTCAAAATACTTTAAATAATTTAGATAGCGAACAGCCTTGAACACATGGTAATCCCAACTTCTGATGTCGCATCAGGGGTGGCCGAGATGCGAAACATGGGGTCTTCATCATGATCCGACATAGTTTTTGATAAATGTGGGCACTGACTTGGATACTCGAACGAAAGATAATTTAAATCACAACAACAACTTTATTTTACTAACGGTTTTTACAATATGGAAACAGACACGTGCGTTGGTACTGAGCGTATGCCAAGACTGTCCGAGGTAGAATGACCACCGCCATATTTTCCCGCCAGTCATCGCTGCATCCCCTCTACCGACGATCGTGTCCAAGCGGGAGGGCGCCACTTGCGTTTCCGTTGACGATTTATTAATTCACTGAAATAATTCTTAGATGGCGCTGTCCGTCGCACCATAGTATCAATCCACGACATTTCCGGTAACGACTTATTAGTTCACGATCAATCCACGACATATATATCTAAAAATAATCAAGAGCTATAAGGAAGAGGTACTAGAAATAAATAAAAAATGCTTAGGGTTACATAACACTTCCCGGTGTAGAGCGTCGAGCTTCAACGGTCACTTTCAGATAAATTGATAGGTGCACCAGTAATTAAAGTGCGGTGAACCCATTTATGAACTGAATTGTTTTCTTCATGATATCTACTTCCACCTATGCAGTATATTTTTAGTACTATTGAATATTTAATCCTAAAACCTTTAAAAATTAACATCTCAATATTTTTTTTCTCGATCTATTTCGAAGAGACTGCAGCTGTCATTGACTTTTTCTTTCTCTTATTCTCCTTTTGATACAAGTAACATTAAATGAAAGGTAAGTCAACCGCTAAACTACAGGTATGTTAAAAAAATGCCTAACTAGGACAGTGACAAATGAAAATCTGAATGTATTTAAGTTTTTAAACATTAAAACATAGTTCTACTTAAGTGACTAAAACCTGTTCAAATACAAAACTAAATTAATTTCAGAAATTATTTTCTTTAATTTATTTAGTTTTACTTATTAATATTATATGTGACAAGTGTTATTATAGATATATATTTCTTATAAAACAGGAAAAGGCAGATCGGTTACAGTAATTATTAGGCTTGCAGTACAGGTATTGCAGCACGATGGACGAAAGAGTTGAAGAATATAGTCGGCAGTGGAGGGATTCGGACTACCCAAGACTGGGATGGTATCTGCTTTTTGGTGGAGGCTTTCATCAGCATTGGCAGGCAGTAGGTTGAATTGCATAAGTATTACAATATTTAATTTTATCAATAATATTTTAATATTTATTTCTTAATACCATAAGTAGTACTAGTCTCATCATAGCCTCGTAGGTCTAGTGGATAGCGTATGCGACTGCTGATTGAAGAGGTTTCGGGTTCAAATCCAAAAAGTGTTTTTGGGTTTGTCTTAGGAATTCCTAATAGCAGCCCGGAGTTGGGAAGTTTGGAAGTTTGGCGATGATTGGAGAGCACTTAAAGCCGTCAGTCCCGGTTGTCATGAATATCTATGGCAATCGTTATTGGGAAGTCAGTGCCCTCAAATTTACTGACAACTATTCAACCTTCAAATTTCAGTTCTCTCTTAGTGTTGCGGAGGTCCGATGCCAGACGCTCCGTGGAAAAACTGATATTCAGGTAAAACCGGTTGAAATAATAGCCGACCCCAAATAATATTGGGAATAAGGCTAGGAAGAACAGTACTAGTCTAATCATCATCAACAACCTATAATATCATACTACTGAGCTCGGGTCTCCTTTCAGCACAGTTAAGGCCATACGTCCCCACACTAGCTGAGTGTGGGTTGGGGTGGCAAGACACGTTATCGAAATCGACGGAAGACTTCTAACTAAGAAAAAAAAAAAAAAATAAGCTACCTAGAAACCGGGATCGACTGCTAACTGCTAATATAACTGCCGAATTACGGCAATGCTCATAACATTTAATGCCACAAACAGTCACCCATCTAGGTACACGTCGCACCGTCGTTGCTTACCCTTGGTGACTATTTCCAATAACCTAAGGCCACTTGTCTGTGTTACTAATCTCATTTTGACTTGAAGTACTTAGTCTGTACCCATTAGTTAAGATAAGTGCTAGTAAACAAAAACTCAAGTTCAAATACATCAGATTAATTAACAAGTCCAGTTGTCTGTATAAATAAAACAATGCACGCGCATCGTTGTCACCGGCCATTGGCAACGGTTTCAAGTGCGTGCACATGAGTCGCTGACTCTTAGAAAAACTCGCTCTCTAATTCACGTCTGATGAAAAAATGTATGTAACTAATATTATTATTGTTTGATAAAAAAAATTTTTGAAGAAATATGTTGATATGTGCTTATAGTAACAGTTGTGTACTAATATTTAAGTATATTTTAGTTAAGTTAAAATGAAAAATTGCAAGTTTATCCTGGGTGGTCAAAGTAGAGCATCACTTATTTTTATTTATTTTTCATATTGAGACATCCAAAGTGACTCTACTCTGCCTGATAGAAAGCATGAGTAGAATCCAGGAGAGGTCACCATCGTCATTGTGAGGCCTGGTCAGATAATTTTGCATCATTCTTGCGACCTCCGGATTATTAGGATGATCTTCTGTGTGAGGGTAGTACTGCCCCCGGTCGAGCTGAGTTAACCGTGAATGCTTTATAGGTACGGCCCTTTAATACGAAAAGTTTTCTTTCCTCATAGCGTGTCGAGACTTTTGAAACAATTTACGATCATATATTAAAGTAAATACGAATGTGGTAAATAAAGAGTTACAACATTCAAATTATTTTACACTTTGCACGGAGACCTTTGAAATTTTATACGGACATCCTGTGTTATACTATGAATATATTACACTTCCTAATATATATATATATATTACATATACCTTCTTCTTGAATCACACTATCTACTGCTGAACATTAAAATTCGTTGAGTACCTAGTTTAAAAGATCTAAACGAAGAGACAGCGGAAGCAACTTCGTTTTATACAAGGTAAGTATGTAAAGGTGTTATGTACTAGTTTATTTAGTCTACAACTAGACTGCCTTTGTTTTTACTAATATGAAGTGTAAGTCTACATAATTTGTATTATTGCAAATGAAGCTAACATATAATAACGGGAAAGAACTAAATATTTTACTTGTTAATCTAAATATTATCAAATAATACGTGAAACGAAAACTTTTTAGGTAGGTAGCCTTTTTGTTCGTAAGTATATTGCGTGGACGGAGGAGTTTGAAATTTCGTACATTTATAGTTATAGGAGGAATGCAGGAAGCTATATATATATTTAATAATGTTAATAATGATGATAATATAATAATGAACAGTTAATATTTTTGCCACTTATAATTTAAATTCATTATGGTCGATTTTTTCTTGTACCTATAAATACTTAATTGTCTTCAAATAATCTTTCTTGTATATAAAATTCTCGTGTCACAATGTTCGTTCCCATACTCCTCCGAAACGGCTGGGCCGATTTGTATGAAATTTTGTGTGCACATCGGGTAGGTCTGAGAATCGGCCAACATCTATTTTTCATACCACCAGGACGCGAGCGGAGCCGCGGGCTTTAGCTAGTAGTTATCTAAAGATATATCAAAAAAAGCTATATGTATATACCTATGTAGAGAAAGAAATTCAAAATATTTACCCGTGAGTTCGTAGAATTTAAGACAAGTGTTAGAACTGTAATGAGCCATTCTTGTAGTATAACGGTCTCGGTCTAGTAACGGTCAGTACAGTGGTAAGTTGCAAATTTCTACGGTAAATATTCTTGCCTTCTAACATAAATACATGTATATAATCACAAACTGGGAGTCGAATACAGGACCTAACGATCGCACGTTCCGCCGCAACTCAACAATTTGCAGCAACCGAAAGATATTTAGACTAAGATTTGTGCGTCTGAGCGTGAGCATTGTCACTTTTTATCAAGCTCAGTGAGTGAACAGGGTGTTTTTAAAGAGGGGGGATAGTATAAAATCGCACGATGACCTATTTCGCCCCCCACAATACGCTGACTGTTGTCCAGTACTGTTACTGTTAGTTTACGCTGCTGCTCAATCGGAGAGCTGTATAGAATAAGTGGCAAACTGTTGTGTTTTTGAACTGATAGTGTTGTGCTGTGTTTGTTATGATATTCGAAATGTTGAAGGTTAGTTTTAGTTATTTTTACTTCAATAATAAAGTAAGGTATTATAAAATAATGCTTGTAAATGAAAATAAAGATGAAGAATTGGAAAGTAACACCAAAAATAATTTAAATATAATGAAAAAACATTTTTTTGTTGTATTTTCATTAATTCAGTGAAAGCTATAAGATTACCATTTCATATAGTGGAATGGTAATTAGCGGTTCATAAATGTGGGTGAGACTGCGAAGAATTAGTCTAATTATATTATAATGTATGTTGCAAGCATGGGTGAATTATGTTCTTACTGTATCATGCATCCTCACACACAGTAAGAATAGAATGCTTGCTATTACTAATATGGATTTGAAAAACGGTGATAGTACAGGAATTGGTTTACTTGTAATATTTTTTAGTATATACTCAGCTTCTGTTGAAAACTAAAAAAAGCGGCCAAGTGCGAGTCGGACTCGCCCATGAAGGGTTCCGTATCAGCAAGTAACATCATATAAAAGTTCTTGTAGTTCGTTGTAACTTTCATCGATGTTTTTATACTAGTGTATTGATTGGATGAAAGGTAAATTGCGTGTTACGATTTATGACGTATTAAAAAAAAACTACTCACTAGATCTTGTTCAAACCAATTTTCGTTGGTAGTTTGCATGGTAATGTACAACATATATTTTTTTTAGTTTTATCACTCTCTTATTTTAGAAGTTAGAGGGGGGGGGACACACATTTTTCCACTTTGGAAGTGTCTCTCGCGCAAACTATTCAGTTTAGAAAAAAATGATATTAGAAACCTCAACATTATTTTTGAACACCTATCCATAGATACCCCACACGTATAGGTTTGATGAAAAAAAAATTTTTGAGTTTCAGTTCCAAGTATGGGGACCCCCAAAATGTATTGTTTTTTTTCTATTTTTATGTAAAAATCTTAATGCGGTTCACAGAATACGTCGACTGACTAAATTTCAACAGTATAGCTCTTATAGTTTCGGAAATAATTGGCTGTGACATACGGACGGACAGACAGACAGACAGACAGACAGACAGACAGACAGACAGACAGACAGACTTGACGAATCTATAAGGGTTCCGTTTTTTGCCATTTGGCTACGGAACCCTAAAAATTTGCTAAATTTAAAAGTAGGTATATTACCTATGTCAAAACTTAACGAGTGCACTTACAAGTAATTATGTTGTCATGTTTGGTGAATATATTAAAGAATTATTGAAAACACGCTTTATAAGAACATTAAGGTACCTACCCAATCAAATTTTTTTTGTTAGCTAGGTTGGTACATGCCGTTAAAAACAGGAGCATTTGCTTGACAAATAGTACTAAGCTACATAAATATTTATTTATTTTCTAATCCTAAATTATAGACAAATCCTATAGATTAATTAATACTATAGATTATATCTGTAACATGTAAAATTTGGATACTTCGCTTTTTTTTTTGGTTGTTTCGTATCGTATCGTTTAAACATACTTACAACCAAATACATAAACTTGTTAACCGTTAAATGACATTCACGTTCTTAAATAGCGGCAAGATTTTCTCGCGAGCGATTACTCGATCACATAACAAGTGAATTATGGGGTGTGCAAGTTGGGTACTTTGCATCTTTTTCTTCAACTATTGAATCTTCCGTTCTCTCTTCCTCTATCTATGGTTCTGTTACTCTGTGACATTTTGAGATTCGGTCACAATTAATCGATTTAGTTGATTAATCTTAATATCAATGTTTAGGGAAAGGAAAAAATGCGAATAACGATTTAGAAATTAGAAAAACGAAAAATTCTTTTGAATTACAATATTACGTTTTGATCTTAGTACTTTTATAAAACCTACATCTGTTATATAATTTTTATAATTGTTTTATACCGGACATTATGATACATTATCATTCTTAACTTTATTATATAATTGAAATGATTTATTTAAAATTGTGGTTGTGCGTTTCTCATTCTACTTTTACCTCTTAATTTGTAGTTTACCGAATTGTTTCTTGCATATACATTTTAAAGTAAAAGTAAATAATTTAAAGTATACATAACCTATCTCTTGAAAACCAGTAATAACGGTTTATCTTATAGGTTCCTAGTTATGATGGAGGTTGAAACTAACAAGTCGGTTAAATCAAACCAGCAGTATGACCACAGGGATCCTACTTCCTGTATTTATTAACTGACTTACTTCATTACTTTAGGCCCAGTAACGAAATGATAGTATGGTGTAGATTTTTATCAAGATAATACACAAGGTGTTAGAAAGAACCAGTCAGCCGTAGACCTGTTCAACCAGACCAGATTTCACATTGCAGGACGTTAATGGTAGGTGGCAATGTGTACAACTTTAATCTATACGTTCAATACTACTTTGATTGTATTTCTCTTCGAGTTTAGATAAGCACTACTGAAAGAAAACGTTTCGAGGACTCCGTACCTCAAAGTAAGCATATCCGTCTTTGTCCATCTGTTTGTTCAACTTCTTGAAATAAATTCGTAAAGATTACAATTTGAAATTATTAATAAATATTTACTCGAATGTGCTATTTTTTGAGGCTGTAAAAAGCATTGTTTCTCGAAAGGCAACTGCGGCATTAGGAGTATAAATGGGTCGCGGGGACCTCACAAACATACATGAAACGGACACAAAGAACACCCAGGCTCAGAACAACAATTTGTGAAACACATAAAGTTTTTCCCCGCGTGAGATTTGACCGCTTACACCAACGGTCATACATACATTGCTTCTTCTTTAAATTCAATCAATGCAATTTAAAGTTATTACTTAAACTGTCATGCTGTCCTGTAATTGCTTTATTGTTGTTGTATTTTATTCTTGTAAAGATGAAATGCAAAGTATTTTTAAAAGAGCAAAGTTAGGATTTGTCTTAAGATATTAATATCAATATGATAGATAGATACATGAATCGGTTACTAAAATCGTTTAGTGCATGTAAATGTCAATCAAGTTTATTATTAAAATGTTTTTACACATTTATTACAATTTGCAAGTATTCGTTATTAACTTTTACTAAGTATACAATTTTTTTATAAGAAACTATTTTCACCACAACACAAGGTTTACTGCAATGCATTGATCGATGTTTTAATAATAGTGTATTGATTGAATGAAAGTTAAATTGCGGTTTACGATTTATGACGAATTAAACAAAAACTTCTTACTAGATCTCGTTCAAACCAATTTTCGTTGGTAGTTTGCATGGTAATGTACAATATATGTTTTTTTTTACTTTTATCACTCTCTTATTTTAGAAGTTACAGGGCGGGAGGCACACCCATTTGTCCACTTTGGAAGTGTCTCTGGCGCAAACTATTCAGTTTAGAAAAAAATGATATTAGAAACCTCAATATCATTTTTGAAGACCTATCCATAGACACGTATGGATATGATAAAAGAAAAATTTTGAGTTTCACTTCCATTCCATTCAGTATGGGGACCCCCAAAATGTATTGTTTTTTTCTATTTTTATGTGGAAATCTTAATGCGGTTTACAGATTACATCTACTTACCAAGTTTCAACAGTATAGTTCTTATGGTTTCGGAAAAAAGAGTCTGTGACATGCAACTAAGTACGGATATGGATATGGAACATAAATACATACATGTCTGAGGGTAAATTTCTAACGGCTCAGCAGCAATTGGACTGCAGCATACTTACCGTTAACGTTCTGCTTTATTTAATGCACTGCACTCGCTGGACAGTTAGTTAATAACTGTGTTATGTTATTATTTTCTATATCTACGTTAATAAAAATACAAAGTAAAGTGCGCTGCAAAAATTCTACAAGTTTACAATGATCGAACCTAAATTTTGACACAATAAATAAACCGATTTCATCCATATTTCTTATCTATGCAACTACAATATGACACAGCTAAACTTGACAGAGTTTAGAATAAATAATAATATTCTCTCAAACATAAAACACATACTCGTCTTCTCCCAAATCAGGCAAACACTGTACCATGGTCTATGGTGACTAGACTACTGATGAACATTCTTATATGTTTCTAAATATTATTATGTACATACATATTAGAGATAAATTACTCCCAGATATAGACAAATGATCTTGTTTATCACACACATATTTGTACAGGGTGGGTATCGCCTGCGGCTTGGCAGTCAGGATGACCAACCACTAAACCAACAAGCCCATACAAAATATAATCTTCTTTCTAGCCTTTATTATTTCGCAGTTTACTTGGGGTCGGCTACTTGTTTAACCGGTTTTGCCAGAATATCAGTTCAGTGATGTTTGTATGTAGTTTGCTGCCTTAGCCGTCCGGATACCTACCATCATGGAAAGCCAACCATAGGTTGGATGGAAGGGTGGTATTGTTGATCCGCAATCACAAAGTTTCAGTATAATAAAAAGTAAAGGAGGAAAAGTTATAATTTTGTCAATGCTAACATCTTCCTTAACTTTTGAACCTTTCCTTATGAAGTTAATGAAGACAGCTATTCTTTATAAATACACTATACGCTTTCTACGCTATGGCTAACCGAGTAATTGTCAAGCAGACCCATACATTAAAAGCTAAATTGCCGCTTCTGTTGGCAGCTTGTTCAATTTCCTACAATTTTAGAAATACTCCATACCTTTTCATAATGAAGGCTTACTAGTGGCTCGGAAGTCATATGGACAATCACTACTATTATGATTAAGAATATTAATGGTAGATAATAATATATTTCATACATGGAAAGGTACACAAAGCTAAAAAATTATAAATATTGGTTTTTATTGGTCAAGTCTAGTTCGCGTCCTAGAATAGTAGGTCATTACTACAGGAAAACAGAAACACCTTAAAGACCTTTTAACTTATAAGATAAAATAAATGTTTGATCATTGAAGCAAAGATTTAAGAGCAAGCAAATTAAGCGTTGTCTGTAATAAAAATGTATAAAAGCTCTTTTCTTTTCTCATTTTGTTAAAGTTTGAGCTTTTCAGAGCAAAACACGTGCTCCTTTACTTTTTTTAAAAATTCTTCGAATGAAACCAAAACACGGCTGTCTGGATTAAGTTAGTTCTATGTAGGGTATTTGTGAACTTATTAAGCTGTAAAAGGCACACTTCGAAAAAGCAATAGCTAATTATTAAAGGGAATTTATTCAAGTTTTGGAAACCCACCTTTAACTTTCTGTGCGATCATTGGTTGCTGAGATATCGATCATCAATGACAAAATGATCCTTTTCTATTTGAAGATAGATATCTCGGCGAAAAATGGACGTATCAAGATCTATAAAAAAAGAAATTAAAACATATCTGATCCTTATATCGGTTAAACAAAAAAAACCCACGACCGTGGACCAACAAAAGAACTAGATATTTTCTTAATTTTCTTATCACTATATTTTCTAAGTTTACTCAAAAATCACTGACGCTACAAAATTTTAAAGTTCTAATCTAAAAACTAAATTCTTGGTTTTTTTTTACCTTTTAAGTTATGCCAGTAGTATATTAATATATTTTTTTTTATTACGACTACTAGTATATGTTGAAAAGCTGTATAGATTAGCAATTGAGTTACAACGAAACTTTGGTGTAAGTATGAAAAAATAAGTAATACGAGTAGGTAGTATGAATTGATTATCTTCAAGTGTTGATCACCTATCGCGTGCCGTTATCGCGAAAGAAAATGCCAAAATAAGTAATACGAGTAGGTAGTATGAATTGATCATCTTCAAGTGTTGATCACCTATCGCGTGCCGTTATCGCGAAAGAAAATGCCAAAATAAGTAATACGAGTAGGTAGTATGAATTGATCATCTTCAAGTGTTGATCACCTATCGCGTGCCGTTATCGCGAAAGAAAATGCCAAAATTCCTTACAGAATTGCATGAATCGTATGTTTACATTACTTTTACAAGCCTCGGATAGAAATTTGACTGTATTATTACATATCAGTGGCCTAAAGAATTAAAATTTTGGCTATTTCAATACAAAAACATGTACTAAAAAATCATAATGCTCTGAAAAATCATAAAACTATAAAGCATTATGATTTTCCTTGTTACACATACGAATGTGATGAAAGGGCGGCTGAGTAGTGTTCTCTGTCGCAGGGTTTCGGGCATAAATTTCAGACCAAAAATATTCTCTTTCCATACTATCCAATCCTACTGTATAAAAGCTCTATGCTTTCTTACCGAATATCTCCCATTAAATAGGTACATATTATATTTTAACATAGAAAATAGGCTGCTATCTTGTACATTTATTCAAGACAGCACTATGTTACTTGCGAGCAAAGAAAGATCTGCGATTTACGTTTCAAAACACTGATATTTACTATCTCCTGGAATATTAAATTTGGTATTTTTCCAACAGAGTGTTGTATAAACATGACTGGACAACATGTGACTGATTATTTTAAAATTATCATAGTTAGCCTAAGAATGTTTCTTTTGTGTGATTAAAACATCGCATTAAGTATACTGTACCATTCGATTTCGCCCGCATCCATCCGTGACATTATTTCACTTTGAGTCGTGTACGATCGTAATAGACGTCGCTCGTCAGGCACGATATAATAAAGATACTACATACATTAACGTTTTAAGTAGACGTACGAACTTAAATAAACCTAAAGAACAATAAAATAATTATTATACAAACAAAAAACCCGACTCTTTAAAAAAGCAATGAATTGAAAAGAGAAAAACAGCATCACAATACCTATATATAAATAAGACTTACTAGAGCACTGTTTTGTAAGCTTACTGAACACTTTACGTTACCGCATGCGGTGACAAACGTAGTTTTTGTAGATTTTTCTTTTCCATAAGATAACAAAGTATTGTTTGTCCCAACAACAACAATGTATGTGTTTAGTAAGCTTTTTAACGTATGTCTGTAAAACACCATATAGACGTGATAGTGACGTGTAAGTCTCTCAGAATCCATTTAATTGAAATCAAGTACTTAGTGAAATAAGTGCCTTTCAAACAAGTATTCTACGCCGTAACTCATTCAAACTATATCCATTTTTTTGATTTTCACTCTGAAGGATGGTAAATTTTCTTCTAATTAGAATGGGACTAAACAAGAAACATTTTCGTTCTCAAATAGTACTTTTTCAAATCCTCAGAAACCTATTGTTTTCATTCAGCCTTTTGACCAAATTAAGCTGTTGTCTGCTTTAAATCTACTACGATACTTCTAAATTTCGATATGAATTACCATCAGATCTTTATAACCAAAATACTGGGCGAAATCTGTTATCACATAGTTACGAGTGAACTCGTAATTACAAAAGGTACAAAACCCAATAATTTATGATAATGCACATCAATATCAAATCAAAATATGTATACAGTAATATTTTAAGAATACTGTCTCAATATCATCGTAAAATTTACCTACACATTTGCCACGCTGAGTTACATACAAGGTAATAACTTTAGAGGTACATTACAATACCAATACCTTCGTATCAACATCTAACATTTAAATCATTTACCGAGAACGATTTTCCCGCGTTAGAAATAACTTGACCAGTCGGCCGACATCTTTCCCCGGTGTCTTACAAATACGGAATGTGGTCTTGTTACTGAGTAATTGAAGATATTAATACCAGTTCCTGTACTAGTTGCTCTCGCGACTACACTCGGAAAATTTATCTATTCACACACTCTTTATTTATGTAGGAATGATGATAAGTTTTTTTTCTACAGGTCATCATAATCTATCAAGCATTATGTTCTCTCACACACGGTGTGTACGTCAGTCGGGTATCTCCAATTAATCACATGACCGCTGTGAATAGAGTGCGGTCTCCCACAGCGTTCAGACCAGGAGTCAACTTGCAGAGTCTTCAGACCGTACAGAGGCCTTGGACTTTTGGGTCCATGCGACTTGGAACGGTCGCGTATAATAGAGCTCCATATGTTTTATACAAAAACCAACCCCAACGGTAAGCTAAACTTTTTTGGATTATATTTGAGAGGTTTTTCTTTCAATATGTCCGTGTGGTGACGGATTAAGAATACAAAGTGTCACCACCCCTATTCATTCTATGGGTGTCGTAAGAGGCGACTAAAGGAACAAAATAAGCAGCTAACATCACTGCCAAGAGAAGGAAAACTTGAAACTAACCCTTTACCAACCCGTCTGGCCAGCGTGGTATAGTAGGTCAAAACCTTCTTACAAAGGAGAGGCCTATGTCCAGCAGTGGACTGTTAAAGGCTGTTGTTGATGATGATGATGATGATTCTTTCTATATATTATTTTATTTATTCAAATTATGTATAGAAAGAAGTTATCACCATACAAAATATATACAAGCTAATACCTCATTTGTGAGTTTGCTGCTCATCTGTTAAGGTACAAAAAGGAAAATAGTTAATAAGAAACATAAATGCTTTTTAAATTAGAGGTAAAATTATTAAAAATTGTAACTATGTACCTACCTACGCTAAAATATGTAATAATTTATATTGGTAGCTTCAACGACTACAGAAGTTAATAAGAGAAGTGGTGAAACTAGCACTAGGCACATAAAATAATAACGATATTATAATACGTCACATGTTTCAGGTATGCCATAAAGAATTATGGTCCTTCTTCAACGCGGAACATTTTCACACATAGTCCGTGGAAGACCACGGCACGACTGCCAGCTATATCTTCATACCCTTCACAGTACGAGTTCATGAAGTCAACGCAGTCCTTTTTTGACATTGACGGTGGTACAGGTTGACTAATAAGTGCACAGCACAAATTTCTTTCTTTATATTTATTATAATGTAAGCACGTAGCCAACTCGAGACTACAAGCAATCTTATCCACTAACAAACTTTAATTCTAGCGCAACATCTCATTCTAAAAAAAAAAAATACCTATATTAATAATATTGCACCTAAGTTGTTAAAACTGGTATAAAACCTCTGGTCTGGTTTTTTTTTTTAAATTAAGATCGTGCATGTATAAAAAATAGGGGGTAAATTTTGTATTCTTCCGTACTAAAAATAGTACTTAGTTATTGGACTAGCATGTGATCTTACCAATGTTTCCCTGTCTCTTTTGTTTGATATTCAGTGCACAAACTGCACAAATGTACTGTTACGAGCGTCCACAATGAGACAATGAGAAAAAGAAATTAATGAAACATTAAAATATTGAAAAAAAAGGCTTAATACAAAAACTGGCAGAATTCAATCATTTTTAATAGATAGTCAAGTAAGTAAATTCCTTGGTTTAGTATATTCATCTATTGGCTTTGTATTAAACGTTAAAAACTGATTTCTGTCGTTTTTCGTGAAATGCCTTAAATGTGACATACCTACATTTAACATTGTCCGTTGTGGTCGAAGCACTCGGTTCAGCTCTGTATGACCATCAGGTGCGATCCACACAATACCAGCACCCAACCTCAGCCTCTCGGAGAAGCCAATAGTCGTACTCGACGCGTCGAAAAATTCCATTTCCGAACAGGTCAGTTTAATCTAAGAATTCTTAATTTAACACAACTTACTGCTTTTGAATTATAGACTTTAGAAGCCTTCATGTGCAAGCAGGGGCGTATCTAGTGAAACGCACGTGAGCAATTATTACTCTGGCGCCCTTTAGTAAGCGCTTTATGTGCCGCTGCCAGTGCTGCGGCGCCTCAAAATACCGTGGCACCCATGTGCACTGCACACCCTGCACTATAGGTAAAGACGCCCTGTGTGCAAGAAACTTAGAAAGTCTTTATAAATCGAACTTATAGTCAAAATTTAGGCAGAGACAAGGAGAACCTGGAGAACAGTCGATCCCTGTAATTTACATTGCCTTTCGTATTTCGTATTTCTTACATCGCATTGTCAGTCATTGCTGTTCTCAGAATAAAATGTAATCGTATGAGTTTATTACTTCGAGTTTATTGTGTGATCGACACCTAATATAATTTTGTATACTTTAGGGCAAGCCATCATACGAAGTTACAGAGAAAAATCCAGACGGTGAATATCACATAGCCAAGATAGAACCACCAATTGGATTTTCAAAAGAAAATGTTAGTATGAATATTTCCTCTTTATAATCTCTATTGATAAGTTTTATGAAATCATTTGAAATAACTTCAAAAAAATTCTCATTATTTATAGTCTTTTACAAAACCGAAGCTTCAAAATTTAATAAGAAATGGTGGAGCAGAATATTCCTCACCAGCACTTAGCGTTAACCAACATCACCAAATGGTACCACAGCAATTCCATACGCAGGTACGTCATTCATTAAGTTGCTTAACACTAAGAGTTTACAAATATTCTGACTTCAAATACATTAATATTATGTTTTAGAACTTCAACAACCTCCCGTCACCCCAAGATTTAATAAACACTGGTACAGAAGGACTCTTTGTTCCTCCAGGCGCGCTCTATCAATCGGACCCTATGTTTTTACAAAAACTTCAGGGTCAACTAATGCAGCGTTTCCCTGCTCTAGAATTTATTCCTTATGCTCCAGATATGACATACCATTTTCACCCTCAACACCAAGCCTCACAAAATCATCCTCAAATAGTTTTACTCGAAAATGAACAACTGGATAGGCCTCTCGAAGAAGACGTACCAAAACAAAATGAACAAAAAAACATAGTGCAAAGAGAGACTCAAGAATCTTCTGTTGTGAATTTGATTCCCCAAGCGTTTACTGCTCCAAATACAACGGTCCAACCAACAGAAGAAACCACGCTACAACAACCACAAAACATTACTCTAGCGTTAGTGACAGGTGAATCACAACCGCTTACTACTACGACAAAATATGTTACAGAAACAAATACTGAAAAACAGGACACAACTCCAATATATTACGCACAAGTTGGACAAAGCATTGGCAATGTTATAGCTAGTGGATTTTACTCAGCTATTAACGATGTTAGAGCTGCAGCAGCTGTGGCACAAGAAGAAAAAAAATCAGACGCAATAATTGAAGATAAAACCACGACGACGACAATTCCGGATTTGAAAGCTTATTTCGTCAAAAGTGAAGACAAATCTGAAAACAAAACGACAAGTGAACTGAAGTCACTGTTAGGAGTGCCATTTAAAAAAGCAACGGAGTCTGTTAATGTAGCTTATACTTTAGTAAGACCAGATGATAAACAGCCTAAAGTGAACGAAGAAGGAGCTGTGTATGCTGGCCAAATTGTTGAAGCGACTATAAGTGAAGATCAAGATTATAATAAAGAAAAAGAAAGATTTTTGTCGAGGAGAGCTCCTATTAGATTATTTGCAGTAGTCGACTCAAACAATATCGCCAATGCGTCTAATGCATCAGAACCAGAAGTGACAGTGGTTAAAGCTAAAATTCCAGCTAAGAGTAAATTGACATTTGATCATAAAACTGGAGAGCCAATTTTAAGGATATACGCCAGTTACGTAGACACTCCCTCTCAGGTAAAATAAAAATATGAGATTGACAAAAACATAAAAATAATACCAAAAATTAAGAAAAAATATGCAATTAATGAGCGTGGAGACACAAGTCTCCACGCTCATTAATTGCATATTAAGGCCATAAGGCCTTAACACCCTTCTGAGAGAAGACGCGAACTTTTTCGCTACAATTGTAAATAAATTTCAATAACTTAAATTACTCACTTCTATAAATATATGTAGGCACCTAATGCATAAATTAATTTCAGTACCTATGTATTTTAACGTCCTAAAGCTGTTCGCATTATACATTTTGTAAATTCCCTAAATAACAAAAGGTTCCTTTTTTATTACAGAAAGACGCTATAATAGCAAAACTTTCAACTCTAAAACCAAACAAAGATAGTATAATCAAACGAGACTTGGTTGAAAGCAGGAAAGGGACTACGGCTAAGCCAACAGAAAAGAGTCAAGGAGTAGACTCGAATCAAGTGGCTCAATTTGGATTAAAATTAAAGCAAAAGGAAGATGATTACATACCATTGTTTGAAGATTACGATGACTGATAGTACGATATTAAAATCCTTATTAACAAGTTAATAAGGAAATGTGTATTCTCCACTGTATATGTCAAACAAAAAGTAGGTAGATACTAATTGTACGTATATTCTTCTCCACCGACCAATGCCAATGCCTTCACTCAGGTCACTAACCAATTTTATTTAAATAGATATAAGCTCTTACAACCTACTGTGCGATAAAGTGGAATTTGGTTTTCATTAAAGTTGTTTAAAAGTATGACTATCGCGTACGATTCGTTCTGTAATCGACAGCATAACTCCCCAAAACGATCATATTAGTTGCTAAACAGGAAATAACACCAATATTGGCGTGTGGTGACGGATTAAGAATACAGAGTGTCACCACCCCTATTCATCCCGCAGGTGTCGTAAAAGGCGACTAAGGGATAAACTACGCAAGACAACATCAATGAAAAGAGAAGAAAAACTTGAAACCAACCCTATACCAACCCGGAGAGGCCTATGTCCAGCAGTGGACTGTTGAAGGCTGTTGATGATGATGATGAAACAGGAAATGTTTAGTCACACACCAGTACTTACAAATCGGTGCTATTTTTGTTTCATGGTTGTGTTTTTTTTCAACCTTGCAATAATATTGGCTACAATAATTTACAGATAGGATGTGCAACAATTATAAAAGCACTAGGTCCAAGAAACAGGGTAATTAATATCAACTTACAACCCCTACTTTATTTTTTTTCACTATTCTTATGCACAGAAAACTGAACAAATAAAAAATGGGGAATATTAATCTTAAGTGTTATTAAGTTATTATAGTGTAGGTGTTACTTATTGTTATAAATGCCAAAATATTATAAAAATAAAAATACAATATAATTTTATATCGTTTTATTTTTACTTCCATTATAATTTACAAAAATTCATTTTCATTTGACAAATATTAAATTACGTTTGCACTATAGATAATCGTCTTAGTCTAACCTCAACCGTGATATACAACAAGATTAGGGCAACATTGCAACAATGGACAACTTTTAAAATTATCAATGCCATCACTAATAATTATATTCAAATGAGTGACTTGTAGTATGTTGTTTATTGAACAAAAGAGATAGCATTATCTTCTGCTGACAGTAGACATACTATGACATATTTCAAGTACTAGCTGTAATTACACTATTTAAACTATTAACACTACTAGATAAAAACATCTCGACTATTGTAACAAAGTATAATTTAAATATTATATATATAGCGCTAACAGTAAGTGTATGTTCTAACGAGTAATTGTATGTTAAGGAATCATGGTAAATCTATCTAAAGCAATATGTTTAAATAACATAAAATGACAGTAAATTTACTGTCATCAATCATCAATTTACTGACACTATTTTTGAATATTATTTGTGTATTTTATGTTTTTCTATGCAAAGATAAATATCAACTACCCGGTCGGTTGAGCAATCATCTATAGAAATTTATAATACCATTGCAACAATTTAAAAACTGTCCCAGCTTTTTTTGTGTTTACCTCTTGTATAAAAATATTTCAATTGGAGTATAACATACCTATTTAAAATTAACACATGATGTATCTAGTAAAGTGTAAAGCAGGCACCACACTTCGTTATTCGCTATTCGTTATTTGTCTACGCCGTATTCGCCCGAATATTTGTTATGCGCGCAAACAACAAACACGCCACCACACTTCGTACGGTATATATAATAAGGCAAATTTATATGTGTGTTGTAGAGATGTCATTGTCATTTTTATGGTGAACAAAACGAAACCATACGAACGAACGAAACATATTCTTTTAATTTCCTTTTTATTTTATTAAATTCACAGAAACAATACTTAAATGAAGTCTAATTATTTTGATCATATAATAAACTAATTTATACCTTGTCCATTCCTTTAATATCTTTTTGACACATCACGCCTATAAATTACCGTTTTTTTTTTTTCAAAATAATGTATTACAGTAATATCATACTTTATAGACGTGTAGTGAAGTGCCCTGTGCATAGCTAACAATCACAGACTATAAAACAGTTCTTAAAATCGATAAGTCGATTAAATGATTAAAATAATCGATCATTTTATAAAATAATTTAACTTGTGTAAGTATTGTTACTGTTAATTTAATTTAATAAAAGTCGTGTGGCACTCGGGGACTGCCTCGGTAAAACTATTGCATAGAATTTTTTATCAACTTAAGCAATTATAATTATTTATTTTTTATTTATAATGCATTTCTTTTAGAACACTTTTAGAACTTTTTTAGAGCACTTTGGAAGTAAGGCCAGTCCACAAGGCCGGCGATATAAGCGATGTCAAAAATGTTTTATTGTCCTCCAGATTTCCAAAAGATGAAAATGTGCGCAAAATGTGGTTGAAGGCTACTGGACGACAAGGTTGGGCAATAGCAAAGCTATATGTAAAAATATTTGAACGTAAGGATACATTACAGTACAAAAATATGCTGATAACTAAAGAGAAAAGAAAATAAACTAATTTCTTCAACATACTTATTTTATTTAAGGGCCAATAAATACTATAACCTTCTAAAAAATGTTTTTTTTTTTTAATGTAATCAATCTCGATCCCGGTTATATCCTCAGCTTTCGTTTTGAAGGCCTTCTATTCTAATCCAACCATATTTGACAGATTTCTTAAACGTTTGGAACAGTAAACGGAATAACGATTCTCCCTTATTAAAGGGGAATTGTTTTAACATGGCAACAAAGAACAGAATAAATAACAAAGAATAAAGAACAGTAACTGCATTAATTTATTTATTTCTGGACGACTGACTTAAAATGTAACTATGCACACGATAGTAAAATTAAACTTTGAAACGCGTGGTTAATAATGTCTAAATGATTAATAAAGTTTAAATCCAGAGTTATGAGCAAATACATTAAAAAAACCAAATAGTACTTAGGTACTAAACCGACCTTCAAGTGACTGTGTTAGGATGTTTTCTTTATTCTGGGCTAATTATATATCATAATAGTCACTTTTATTTATTATATATATTGACCTAAACAATGTTTACATACAAGCATCAAAAATTCTCCTGCATCATCGCGTTCCCAAAAGACATATTACTTAATTATTTAACAAACTAGCTAGGTATACATATTGGATATACAATTGAATCATGTAATATAAAATTATTACAATCTATCTATCCATCAGACTCTTCTTCATAATTTAAACTAGACTAGTCAGATGAGACCTCCGTTGTATTGTTTAAATGTATAAATATTTCTTATTTAGTGATCTATCATTTATACTTTTAATTATTTCATATATAATTAAAGAAAAAACAAATTAAGGAATAATAAATATTAAAACTAAAAATATTTAATTAAATCGATTGAAAGTTCTTCCTCAATAAAATTGATTTTAATTTCAAATCGAATCGGTGACGTGCGAGAGCGTCACTATTTTCGAAATTTCTTGAACTGTCAAAAAGATATTAAACGAATGGACAGAGTATAATCGTTTAATCGATTTATTCTATTTCAAAAACTGTTTTATAGTCTATGGTTGTTAGTTATGCACAGAGCATTGTCATTTTTAATGGTCAATGAACGAACGAAACATATTATTTTAATTTCCTTTTTATTTTATTAAATTGACAGAAACACTACTTCAATGAAGTCAAATTATTTTGATCATATGATAGGTTATTTTAATCGTTTAATTGATTTATCTATTTCAAAAACTGTTTTATAGTCTATGGTTTTTAGTGATGCACAGGGCACTTCACTACCCGTCCGAAGTGTGGGCAGTCGATGCGTGTATTCGCCTTATTCGTGTCCTTTGAAGTGTGTCAAAAAACCGACAAGTCGACGTATATGCGATTCGTTAATCGATGCGTACGAATAAAGCGAATATTGGCGAATATACTCTCCACACTTCGCCGTATGCGCGCGAATAACCCGCATAACGAATAGCGAATAGCGAAGTGTGGTGCCTGCTTAACAAAATGAAACTATATGTAACAAAACACAATCATGCAATCTTGAGAACTGTCTGTACAGATAGCTTACAAAAAAAGTTGTCAATTTAAAACTGCATAATTATTATCTATCTTAAATCTTGAGACTTCAGTCTGAGATTGAATCCATGGCCAATTTTAAATAACTGGCTACTCAGCTTTTGTATTTCTAGGTTTTAAGCTTTGAGTCTTGCTCAAAAGGGATTTTTTTTTTCATCCACCGAGATGAAATAAAAGAAAAATAATTTTCGAAATACTATATTTGGGGCAGTACAATGTCATAATAGCTGTAGTGTTTTGGTTGGTTTCATAACAGAACAGTTATTTGGATTATTACGTTTTTCATCTCAGTGGACTTGGAGTGAATAATTAGAAGATACTAGGACTTAGCATTAAGTTTCTCTAACTGATCCATGAACCAAGGCCGGCCGGTCGCACGCTTCGTGAGGATGTCACACCCAGTTTCCGTGACCAGCAAAGTTTGTTCAAACTGCAAACATTTAAAATATGTTTAATTTCAATAATCCTTATAAATGCAGAAGTGAATGTCTCTCGCGCTTTCACAGCAAAACTACTAAACCGATCTGGAGCCTGAAAGAGGACATAGGATATTAGCGCAATAACAGACATACACGCGGGGGGAGCCGTGGGCAAAAGCTAGTTCTGAATAAAGGGAACTATTTAAGATATTAGTAAGCTTGCCTTACACAATACAAATGTAAAAATTATAGAAAAAGTAACAAAATTATGAGAATGACGTCATTCTAATGCTAAGACAAAACAAGATACATATTAGAAAAGTTAAGAATTGTAGAAAGAGATTCGACACATAGGGGCTTATCAAAAAGTTAAATTCAAAGCAAGAAGTGTGGATCATTAAAGGAGTAATGGTAAATGTAAACCAGGCACAGATAATATTCATATGCTCTTACAATACCACCATACATTACTATTTAAATGTTACTTTAATTATGGAATCAAGTAACGACTGTAGCTCGTAGGGTTGAAATGGTGATGGCGCATTCGTTAAATGTTAAATTACTCTAAACACAACCTGGAAGCTAGCTGTCTGTCCGGTGGATCAAGAATACAGTGTCACCACCCCTATTCATCATGTGGATGTCGTAAAACCCGACATAGGAACGAACTACGCAGAACAAAAGCACTGCAATGAGAAGGAAAACTTGTAACAAACCCCATGCCAACGCATCTGGCCAGCGTGGTATAAGTAGCCCAAAACCTACTTTCTAAGGAGATGCCACTTCCAGCAGTGGAATGTAAAAGGCAAGCTGGAAGGGCATAGTTGATCATCATCATCATCATTTTTAGTATTAGTCATTGTAAAAATAAATAAATAAATATTTCGGACATCTTACACAGCGCCATCTTGTCCCAAACTAAGCAGAGCTTGTATAATACAAGACAAGTGATATCAATATATAAACATACTTTTTTGTAAATACAGTCGAAATCGATTATAACGACCGATCGGTTATTACAGCCAGATTGTAAGGTCCCGCCCGAATCTCTAGTAAACTATGCAGTAAACATACCGCCTATAACAACATCGGATATAGCGACATATCGCTTACAGCGACGAAACTTTATCGATATTCATCGACTATAGCGACCAACCAACGAAGCAAAACAAAACAATACGAACGATTTTAAATCTTTTAGGCGTACGCACTTTCTCCCACCTCATCCAAACCTCTTCCCGGCTATTTGACATTGCATATTTTACACCAATTGTTTAGTGCGCTAAAACTGACTGGGCTAAAAAAACAGACTAAAATGACTGATTACTTTAAGAACTAGTGTATTATAATTATTTCGTCATATCATTTGACAACAAGTTCACATACATAACCTATACTAGATAGATAATTATGATAATATAATGATAATAAAGTTATATTAATTGTGTAGCAATTAATATAACTTTATGGTTGTGTGGAAGAAATCGCCATGAGCGATAAGACCGCCAATTGTTGTACATATAATTTGTAACTCATATGATTCATTTCTTTTGTACTATTTTGTATTAACAATAAATGAAGACAATAAATAAATAAATAACTATATGTATATGTAGGTATTGCTTATAACAACTATCGGATATAACGTCGGCAACTACACGGTCCCATCAATGTCGCTATATCAGGTTTCGACTGTACATACATGTTAAACATAGTAAACTCTGAAACAAATGTTTACGAATCATACAAACATTTGGTCCGACCCGGGAATCGAACAGAAGACCTCAAAAGCTCACGCTACGACTGCGGCACCAATCAAATCATTCAAAGTCAGTCAGAGGTAGTCAAATTATTTTGTATATATTAACCTGTGCAGATCGTGAGCCATCAGCCGTAACAGCAGTCCAGTGGTCAGGCCATTGTTCGTCGCGCCAACCACCTTCATTAATCATCGGCTCAATTGTGAAGCAGTGTCCTGGCTTCATTACGCCTACTGCTTTGTTTTCTGAAATATTTAAATTGAATATTAATACACATTTATTTTTGGAAGACGACTATAACTTAAAGCAGATTATAGCTCCTGGAGTCTTTCAAAACTATATATATCCTGACAAAAACTGGTCCAATTTGCGCTATTAAACTTTGAAATAATGTAGAATAGAACCCTAGCATAATTAGTATGTCAGATTTAGTAACAAACATGAAATGTACAGAAAAAACACCCATACAATTTATGAATCACACAAAGTTGTGTCCCAAGTGAACCGGCACTGCACTACAATCGGCCTAGTACAAAACACCGGCATGACAGCCTCAACCACTACGGCATCCGTGCATTAGTATTATCATATTTAGAGTTATGCCTCTATTCTTATTTATTTACAGACTACCAAAGTGATGGTGTATTTGTAAGATTTGGCTCTTTGTATTCATCTATTATTTTATTTACTTAAAACTAGCTGAGTACCGCGGTGTTATTCGCGATTATTGTTATAAATCGCGAGTAACGATACTAGTTTCAACAAAAATAGCCTCAATTCAGCCTTATGCCATCTGCCAGCGAAAGTTCCGTCAAAATCAGTACAGCCGTACCAGAGATTACATGGAACAGTCAAAAATTATATACTGTTCATTTAATAGATTAGGCTGAATCTATGATTTAATAGCTCATTGAGTAACTCCATTGTCCATTTTTTTGTATATTCATATATTGGAAACAAGATAATGAGAAACTACTTCCATCCCAACTATGAATTTTATAATATTATCAATTTTTGTAACATGTTATTCACATACTGAATTTATAGTTAAGACTTAGCTATCACTGTAATCATTTCTCGCTTTAATATATAGACATATAATTTATATAAAATGTGTGCCGCTGCGGCAGACATCCCTACTAATATTATAAATGCGAAAGTAACTCTGTCTGTCTGTCTGTCTGTTACGCTTTCACGGCTAAACCACTGAACCGATCTTGATGAAATTTGGTATGAAGATAGAACTGAACTTGGGAAAGGACATAGGCTAATTTTTACTGCAACAATCGAGATACAAGGAGAGATACTAGGTAATTATAAAAATACATAAATCGTAGATGTCAAAATGTATCACTGTTTAACTCCTGTCAAAACTTTACAGGTTGCTAGGCATAACACACTTGCATGGCAACCATAATGATAGTTTGTAAATGACATATAGACCAGTAGACCAGGGTAGACAATTTTTGAAAACCCCATTAAAATTATAGTACGATGAAGGAAAATGAGGAGAATATTATTAAAATGAAAAGAAAAATAATTTTCGGGCGATCTGAGGTCCTTCCCGACCTCAGTAAGGGGGGAGGTTTTCGGATCCTTTATGCGGGACGTGAAAAAGCATCTCACTAAGCCGCCATAGTGTGGGCCGCCATACATTATTGTCTGCATTCGCAGCAAGTGTGGTAGCCCCGGCTCTTGGATTCTTCTCATGCTTTCCATCAGGCAGGGTAGAGTCACTTTGGATGGCTAAATATGTAAAACAAAGAGTAAGAAACGGTTTATCTCGATTTCCGGTAAAACTACAAGTCCTATGGAAAAAAGTTAAAATGGCAAAGTTGTAGGTAATTAAAAGATCTATAACTTTTTAGGGTTCCGAAGTTTATGACTTCGAACCCTTATAGATTCGTCATGTCCGTCTGTCCGTCCGTCCGTTCGCCCGTCCTCGACTTACCGCCCAAACGGTAAGTGCTAGACAGATGAAACTTTGCATGAATATGTATTGTAATTACGTCGACAAAGTGCTACAATAAAATTATGAAAAATATTTTTATTTAGGGTACCTTCCCTGCGGAGACCTCGTGACGGCCATCGGAGTGGGTATTTCGGCGGCGACGGCGGAGTTCCACGCGCTCTCGCTCCGCACCATGGCCGCAATCATGTTGCCGAGCGAGAGCGCGTGGAACTCCGCCGTCTCTTTCTGCGAGCAAGTTGTGCTGGCAAAGGAGATGGCGGAGAAGGACCGGGAGAGGCTTAGAACCCTCCCGGTTCGCCAGGCCCGGGAACGGGCCCGGTACCGCAGACGACTCAGGCGCCGGAGGTCGCAGAACGATCTCCGTCCTCCATAAGCGCTAGCCTGGGGGTGACAGGTGAGGCAATCTGTCACCCTAGCAGAAGCAGGCCAGGGTGGATGCGCTATGCGCTCTTATTATGAAGAGGGTCATCTACTAGCCGTAGGTAGACGGCCTGAGGTAATTCGGGGTTCCAGGGATTTCCTTCCTAGGGTTCCTTCCTGGTTCCCCGGCCATTGGTACCTGAGACGGTGTGCGGTTTTGGTCGGTTCGAGTCCGACATAACCACCAACTGGTGGTATCCGAGGGGATTTCCGCACAGAAAAAAAAAAAAAAAAAAAAAGGGGTACCTTCCGTGCAAGTAAAGTGGGGATGTTTTTTTTTTCTCGCGGCTACCCGCTACCCCATCATGTAGGGTATCATTATGTAGGTCTTTTAAAAACATTAAAGGGTTGTTAAGACGAACTTTTGATTTAGGTATCCGTTTGCGAGAAATTCCACTTTAAAGGCCACTTTTTTGTAAAAACAGGGCGTCCCCCCCCCCCCCCTGTAAAAGCTAAACGGCCGGCTCAAAAAATCTTGAAAAATTCATGATAGTGGTCCATATACAGAACTTTAAAGGAAAACTATAACAAATTAGATGACTTTGTTAGTTCAGGAGTTATAGAGGCTTAACTTCTAAAATGGGCTTACTTGGAAAACGTCATACAAAATTAACGCATTAATAGGTAAACATAACAATTATCCATTGGATACGATTTCAAATTCACCTACCATTATGGGTGACTGAGGAACCCTTTCCTGTGCGTGGCCTGACACGCACTTGGCCGATTTTTTTAAACACACTTTTTTTCACATACCTCAAATTATAGGTGAATAATTCAAAAAACCAAGTTTTTGGTTTTTTATTTTTATCTTTTACAAATAAAATTATTTTTAAACGAAGTTTAGTAAAAACTTACCTTTTTATGTCCCGAATACACTGTAATTTATTTGATTTGAAATATTTATTTTCACCCTATTTTGACTTAATATCGAAAATTCAACCGTCAAAATCTCTACTTTTTTCATAAAATTGGGGTGTTTTCTGTTTGATGAAATCTCTACTTTCCGATGGTGTAATCCCTACTAATATTATAAATGCGAAAGTAACTCTGTCTGTCTGTCTGTCTGTCTGTTACGCTTTCACGCCTAAACCACAGAACCGATTTTGAAGAAATTTATTATGAAGATAGAACTGAACTTGGGAAAGGACATAGGATACTTTTCATCGCGAAAATAAAGGTAGAAGGGTTTGAAATAGGGGATGAAAGTTTGTGTCGAAGTTCTTTATTATCAAACATAAAATCATGTAAGATTGTTTAATCTACCCTTACCGTGTCGCGCGATATAAACGAATTCCACGCGGGCGAAGCCGCGGGCGGAAAGCTAGTTTTATAATATGTAGTGATGACACAAATTTGAAAATTTATTTTTGTTGAAAGATTTTTCTTTCAACAAAAATAAATTGATTTAGGAAATTGATTTAGTAGATCCTTAATGAACTCCTATAACCTCACATACTCAGAAATTTTTCTTCTTTATAATATGAGGTGGTTAGTTCAACCTTCGAATCCAGTTCACCTCTTCATTGATCCGATTCCAATTGCTACATGTAAAAAACTGATACTTTAGGTAAAACTAGTTGAAATAATAGCTAACTTCAAATAATCTTGAGAATAGAAAGGCTATATTTAAGCAGATAATATCATTAACTGCACGGTTGGCCTAGTGGTTTAAGCGGTCGCCACGCCACTTTCTACTTCGCCAAGTGTCGTGGGTTCAAATCCTACGTGGGACAACGCTTTGTGTGATTCGCAAATTGTTGTTCTGAGTCTGGATGTTCATTGTGTCCGTTTCATGTATGTATGTAAAGTCCCCCGCGACACAGGATTTATATTCCTAATGCGGGAGTTGTCTTTTTAAAAAGAAATAAAAAAAAAAGAAAACAAGCACAGAATACAGAAGCAGATAATATCAAGTATAGAAGAATACTTACTGGCATAATGCGGAACATTTGGTGTGGTGTGGAACAGTCTGTGGATTCCATGGCCACAGTATGACCGTACAACACTGAGTCCATGAGCCTGAGCATGTTTCTGTATCACATTACCTATTTCTCTGTATTTCTCTCCAGGTTTCACTATCTCAATTGCTTTCTGTAGGCATTCGTAAGTTACTTGCACTAGTTTGCGGGTACTCTCTGGGACATTTCCAACAAAGAATGTTTCATTCAAATCACCATGGAACTCTCGGTGGTAGACAGTGACATCCACATTGCATATGTCTCCATCCTAAAAATATTAATAACACTATGATTATATTAATTATACTTTTAGAAACATCTAAGATTCAATTTTAAATTAAATGACCTTTAAAAATAAATAATAAGTAGAATTTTAGAAGTTTGCATTAAACATTAGACAACAATCTGCATTATCCATTTCAAGTCAATTTATTTACAATATTTTTTTAATTACAATTGCAATATTTATTTGCAATTTACAATTGAAGCCAAGTTATTTCTTATATTATAGGCATATATAACCTATCGGAAAAGCTAAGTTTATGATGGTGTATGGATGTTGGTTATTTTTACAATCGAAAACTACTGAACACATTTACCTATATGAAGCTCTCCAGTAGTGACTTTGGCAGGCTTATAAATAAATATAGCTGAGAATAACACAAGAACACTTTTTGCAACTATTTACGATACACATAGGTGAAGGCAAATATGAATAAATAATTAAAAAATAGTTTTAATTAATCAATAGTTCACTCACATGAGTGAGTGAACTATTGATATATCCTGCTAACAATATTGTTTTAAATAAGTAGTACCTACATCACAACAATGGAAGTGGTGTAATCAGTCATTAAAAAATAGTTTACAGAATACCACAACAACTATAGATTCTTATTTAAATGATAAGAAAAATCATTTTCTTCATACCATGGTATGATGGTAAAACATTGAGAAATTGTCTTAATAATATTTGTTTAATTACTTTCTGGAGTTTGGGTGTTTTCGATATTTAATATGTATGTATTATGAAAAAGCTAAGGAAAATCACATTAATCAGATAAATCTCAGCATAATCGGTGTACATACATAAAACAAAAATATTAATCAAATTGATTACCTCCTTCTTTGAAGTTGGTTGAATATGATAATTAATATCACACAGACCAATAAGAACAAAGCAGAAACAACATATGCTAAGAGTAGTGCAGCTGTAAAGCAAGTAGAGTGCAATCGGAAAAGCATATGGACAGTAGGGGACTACAATAAGCTGATGGTGAAATAACTTTTTTACCTGTAAAGGGCGTGAATCAGGTATTCCATGACAGATGACCTCATTGACTGAAGTACAGCAACTGTTAGGAAAGTTGTGATAGTTCAGCGGGCTTGGGTAACATTCCCGTTCAATGCAAGCTTCATGTACGACACGGTCAATTTCATCGGTTGTTACTCCAACATCACAGACTCTGTAAATAAATACTCACATTAGGTTTTGGTTTACTAATCAAACTGAATCCCACTGCATTTGAACTTTAAACCATAAAATTGATGAACATAAAGTGGATATAAGAAAGCTTATTGAATCAGAATTAAATTGTGCAGTTGTAATTTAATGGTAGGTATTGCTTGGTATACACTGAAGTAAATGCTTATCATCTATTTGGATACACTATCAGTGTTCATTTCCATAAATCTAACATTTTTATCTAAAAAAAACAAATGTTTAGAGTTTATTCAATGTTCTTGCTAATGAAGTACATTATCTAGGCAGTTTAAATGCACAACAATATTATCAATGTAAATGCTAGTAATATTAAAGCTAAGTAATATTTTTAGGTTTTGTTTACTTACTTGGCAGCCTCGTCAAGGACTTCTCTACCTAGACGACAAGCCACGCGCATACCTTCAATTTCTTCATCATCTAGCACTTTAATCTGTCCAGAACCCTTAGCAGCATTCTCCGACGCAGGAAATCCAGTCGGATGATCGGCATAATCAGGGCGACCAATATGAGGCGGTACCGTGCGCTTTGGCCCGGCCGGATAAGGCCTTAACTTCCCAGTGAAATTGTAAGACGGCCAAGGGTTGTATTCCACATTGGATCCATCTGTAGTTTCACCCTCTAAAACAATATTCACACTGTTTATAAAATCGTCTTGTAACCTAACACCGCAAAATAACCTCAAACACACTTACTCGCTAAAGAATGAATAATCTTATGCGACTTCCAAGATTTTTTAAAACAGTCTTGGTTACAAAAAAACGAGCCCTGTACACCGAGTTTTATACACGTAGGGCACTGTAACTGAGCAATAGATTTGCAGCCGGGCGTTTCACACATTCCAAGCGCCGCCATTTTTTTTAACTTATGTCAAGTCAATGAAATGACAAAGTAATATGACAGTCAATGAGTCAACTACCAACCAAATCAAAACATTCGAATCTTAAAAAATGTTGTGTCATTGGCAAAAACAAAAACTCATTTTGAACGTTTTCAGATTTTTGTATTTTTAATATGTACCTACCATAAAAATATTGTCATAAAATATGCATTAGTATTAAAAATTACCATAAATTGCTGGTTCGTCTAAAGGCAAAATTAATTCGTTAACAGGTAACTCCAAGTCAACCATCATAGAGCCGCACAAGATTCTGTAAAACGGATTTACTATTACATTGAACTACTTTATCTTAAAATATCAACCAATATTTTGAATGAGCAACTGGTTTCATGAATAGTTTTATTTCTAGCGTTATAAATGGGCTATATAGGTATGTTTAAGTGTAGTATTTACTTACTAAATGGTTTACGAAGATTGTACAGCAGGCCTTCCGGAAGGTCCCAGGAACGAATCAAGAAGTTTCTTGATTGCACATAAATAAAATTAAACGCTGTCAATATTTCACTGCTGTCCATTGCACAATTAGGTATTTAGAAACTTTAGATATACTTGAACACGATATTATCTACTTCAATAAACCACAATGATATTGGCTGCACAACGTTTCGAAGCCAATGAACTAAAATTTAGATAATTCACTGATTAAAATATCATTGTTTATTTATTATCATAAGAACGTGAGGTGTCCCAGCCGATACCTACGTATTGCAGATTGACGTTTATTTGATTTTAAAACTACATGTTCTATTTTTAATCGTGTTTATTTTCCTCCAGCAGCGGGCCAATCGTAATCATGGAGCTTTATGGATTGCCTGCGTGCTTGAAATAGTTTTTATATATAAAGTTTTTTGTTGAAATAAAAAGTAGTCCGTAACAAAAACGTACATACCTACTTCATGTTAATGGGGTAACTTAGGTGGTAGGTACTTCGAAGGTTTAAATTTAAATCTATTTTTATTCAAAGTAGATTTACAGCTATATAAGTAAAATACCTACGTTTGGATGACAATACAAGGAATGAAATGGTCTAATTTCAAAATTAAACCAATAATAAGTGGGTAACGAAGTTGCACAAACATGTTGATAAATATTGATATGTTATCAAAGCGACTGCTCAGTGTACCTACATAGTTGGGAAAGTTAGTGATATAAACTTGTAAGTAATAAATAGCAGTCATAATTTAATCACATACTTTTATCACACCATATCGTATGGTGTTTTGCTTGTGAAAAATTCCATCGGTGTCTAGTGCCTTCTTCTTCCTAGCCTTATTCCCAATATTATTAGGGGTCGACTACTAATTCAAATTCAACCGGTTTTACCTTAATATCAGTTTTACCACGGAGCGACTGGCATCGGACCTCCGCAACCCTATTAAGAGAACTGAAATTCGTAGGTTGAACTAGTTGTCATTAAATTTATGGGCAATGACTTCCCAATAACGATTGTCATAGATATTCATGACAACCGGGACCGACGGCTTTACGTGCTCTCCCAGGCACGGGAGTGAATCACCGCCAAACTTCCAAACTCCGGGCTGCTACTAGGAATTTCGTAAGAAAAATCCAAAAACACTTTTTGGCCCGACCCGGGGTTTGAACCCGAGACCATTTGATAAGTGATTTTAGAATGGTTCAATTGATTTTCTATTCCATATAAAGTAACGTAAATAAATAGGTACTATTAGCTACATAAGTCGTGAAGATTACAATACAAATGTATTCAACAATAAGCTGGAGATTAACAATATTTATTGTCCTTTTCTTTTGTTAATCCCCGGACATTTTCGGGGATACTAAAGGGATTCACAGTGCGTTGTCCGTTTGAGTTCGTTATTTGTAGGGATTAACTTAAATGCATGAAGGTTGAATGAAGGGCTACAAAGATAGCGATTTATAGAGTACCTAATAAATACCTAATAATAATAATAGAATATAGGAAACTAGATCAGTTTGTGTATATGTCACGTTATGACGCCGGAAAATTAAAACCTTTAAAAATATAAACTATGCAGAATGAAAATCAAATCCTGGATTAATTGAGTAGAAATAACAATCAAGAATTTGGTTCTTAAACAGACTAGTCACAAATATTACAAAATCCAGTCAAATTACCTACCTACTACAATTATATTATCTTATTATAAAATTCCCGTATCGCGGTGTTTATAGTTAAACTCTTCCGAAACGAATTTTTGTGTGCATATTGGGTAGGTCTGCGAATCGGACAACATCTATTTTCCATACCCCTAGGACGCGAACGGAGCCGCAGGCACATCTAGTAAATATACATAATTAACTAGCTGAGTCCCGCGGTGTTCCTTGATGGTAATATAATGAATTGTGGGTAATGACGTTGAGCGAAGCTAAATTACACCTTATTTCATCAACTATCTGCCGTTCCAGAGATTAGTCGGCACCAACAGAAGAACAGACACAAATTAAAAACAACGTTTTTTTGATGTACAGTAAGTACGTGTATACATTGAAATGCATTTAGTGAAAAAACTTTTTATTTGATATTACAAACACACACTCAAATTTAATTTATTTGTATAGATAGTATAGCAATATTATAAAGCGGCCAAGTGCGAGTCGGACTCGCACATGAAGGGTTCCGTATAAGCAAGTAACATCTTCTCACTCTCTTATTTTAGTATTTACGGGGGGGGGGGGGGGCACATTTTTCCACTTTGGGAGTGTCTCTCGCGCAAACTATTCAGTTTAGGAAAAAATGATTTTAGAAACCTCCACATCATTTTTGAATACCTATCCATAGATAACCCCACACGTATGGGTTCGATGAAAATTTTTTTTTTGAGTTTCAGTTCCAAGTATATATAGTAAGTTTTTTTTTCTATTTTTATGTGAAAATCTTAATGAGGTTCAGAGATTACATCTACTTACCAAGTTTCAAAAGTATAGTTCTTATGGTTTCGGAAAAAAGTGGCTGTGACATACGGACGGACAGACAGACAGACAGACAGACAGACATGACGAATCTATAAGGGTACCTAATTAATTGTAAGTGCGGTAAAATAAAACGTGCAAGTATAATCTTTTAATCATTTCTTAGTCGCACACCTTAGATCGCTTCCGTTTCATCTCATGCCTCGCCCTAAGATTAAGATAGACCATTCTACAAAAAAGAAAAGTATCAAAATAATTTCCTTTTCTTGATGCGCCTTTTATTTCAGTGTGTAATTGACGGACAGAGTAGGATTTAAGCTATAATTAAACATTTTTCACAGGTATTTTTTGTAATATTTTTTATCATAAACAATTTAACAGTAACGGGAGGTGTAACTTGCGCCGTCGTAAGGTTGAAAGTAAAAAAAACTTATACAAAAGGATATTCCTCAACTCTATAGTCACAAGTAGGTACATGTACATACTACTTGTTGTATGCAATCGGATTGGATTCGATTCGTAATTTAACAATCGGTGTTTAGTAGACTATGTATTTTTATTCAATATGGATTTTGACATGAATGGCCAATATATAAAAGTTATGTTTTCGCCATAAACGAAAAAATTAACGTCTTACAAAAACACAAATACACAAAACACTTACAACGTCATTACGATTATATTTTGTAAGTGTAAATAACTGCAAACGCTAATCGGAGCGCGTTACATCGCAATATTTGAAGAACCGCAGATAAGCCGTACACCTTTTATTTTTCACTGTGCGGAAATCCTCCCGATACTAACAGTTGATGGCTATGTCGGACTCGAACCGACTAAAACCGCACGCCGGGTCATGTACTATAAGCCGAGGAACCAGGTATACCCTCGAAAGGAAGTCCCTGGGACCTCGACATACCTCGGGCCACCCACGGCTTGCAGATGGCCCTCTTCTATGTGGGAACCGCCATGTTTCCTTACTGTGATCATGTGATGATAGGGCGCGCGCGCTTCAAAGCACTCGCGCCGCCACCCTGGCCTGCTTCTGCTAGGGTAACAGATGGTCTCATCTGTCACCCCCAGGTCTGTACTTATGGAGGATGGAGATCGTGTGACGACAGAGAGAGATAACGGAGTTATACGCGCTCTCACTTCGTATCATGGCAGCAATCATGTTACGGAGCGAGAGAATCCCCACCAAGATGGCCACCTTGGCCGAGGCTTCGTCTCGGCTCCTCCCACACCGGACAATTAGAACAAACATAGACAATTAACAATACTTACAAAATTTGCTGTTCATTATTTTAGTATACAGTTTGGAATTTGATTGATTGGTAACAATCATTGAGAGTAAGCAACGACGGCGCGCGCAGTACCTAGATGGGTGACCGTATGTATTTCATACTCCTCCGTCCAAGCAATTTTCGTAAAAAGGGGTACAAAATTTTTGCTTCAACAATTAATATATAGGTAATAAGTATGTATGTATTAATTTCAAATTTGTAAGTTTATCAGTTGTCTAGTACCCAAAATACAAGTTCTGCTTAGTTTGGAACTAGACAGCATTGTGTGTGTGCATGAATGAAGATGTCTGAAATATTTATCAAGACTATAATACATTATTATATAGAGACTAGCTGATGCCCGCGGCTCCGCTCGCGTTTTAGAGGTATCAAAAATAGATGTTGGCCGATTCTCAGACCTACTGAATATGCATATAAATTTTCATAAAGATCGGTCAAGCCGTTTCGGAGGAGTATGGCGACGAAAACTGTGACACGAGAATTTTATATATTAGATAAAAAAATTATAATGTAACCCAAGGTAACCAAATAAAATACCCAATAAAATCACTATTTTACGTACGCTGCGAATACTATTGACAATAGCAAAGTACTACATTTTATGGAGAACATAAATATCTATAAAAAAGTCTGCGATACGATATGTCTAACTATTATAGATGTCACAATAAATTCATGGTAAAATATTGAATATTTACGTCCGAACAAACTAAGGATAAGTATGAACACCTTGGTATTATTTCTTGTCTAAATAAACTACTTTATAATGAAGTCATCATTACCTGTCAAATTGTTCAAATTGGACATACCATTCAAAAGTTATCATGAGTTTCATCATCATATTTATCTTTACAGTCAACTAACATTTTTTTATGAAGCCTTAACACAAATAGATTATTTTGAACGATTGTTTTGTCAAAAACAGACATAATCGAATGTTCTAAGCATGGAAAGTCTGCCAAGAATGTGTTACACTTTATGCATTTCTTTTTTTTTGTTAAATAATTATAAGTTCCCGTGCGGAACCGGGGCGGGCGGCTAATTAATTATTTATATAAAATGAAAAAGTTTGAAAAATAAGTCAACATCCCTATCAACTCAATAGAAGTGTATTTTTTTACGAATTTGCAGCCTTAAGTTATGGCTAAAGTGACTCAACCACTCTTCCTGATGGAAAGCAAGAGTAGAATCAAACCATATGATCACCGTACTCATTGTGATTCCAGATAATGAGCAACCTTTTGAGATGCTACTGCAACATTGAGCCTCTGGTCTTAAATCACCAACGAAACATGATAGCACAGATGTTGTCATTTTAGGTTGGTCTTCTGTAAGTGAGAGAGCAGCACCACCCGGTCATAATTCAGAATCTTACTTTACATACCACACAATTTAATTACGTTCTCACAAAAAATTACATAGTCAATCTACCTGCAAAGTATTTCCAACCATAAATATCACATAAAACATTTCAATAGACGGTTATAAAAATATATATGTACTTATTCTCACCTCCCCTGTAACGACGGTGACGGCTCACGAACGAACGAATAAGGGAGCTTTTCCGACCGTAATGAAACTGCTATTTATTTATACAAGCACCTTAATATTTTTCTCCTGATTGTGATGATAAGTAAAAATGTGTAAAGAAATTCAAAGACAATTTTTCGGGCATTAGAAATTATTTTTAGGAAGGTGCCCCTTGATTTATTTTTGAAATATAATATAATGGAATCACATTGAAAGGATTTTGGAGTCTTGTCGTTTGATGAACTTAAGGTTATAATGTTAGGCTTTATTTTCGACTTAGGAAGTGATGTCCGTTGTATATGTGAGGAACATGAAATACAACTTGAGTATCGAGGATTGTTATTTATGAATGATAAAATATTTAGTTCCAATGATTGTTTAAAGGTCCTTAATGTGTAAAAGTTCATCGGATTTCGATGTTTATTTTAATTCGATTCAAGTGATGATAATTGAAACAATATCTATAGGTGCTAATCGGCGTTTTGTTTTTTTTTTTCAAAACAATTTAATAGAAAAATATGAGCTGCAAATTACAAAGTATTTAGGTAGGTACAAACAATTTCACAAGTTTTTACAAGCGTTTTCTTCCCGACAACCATAACACGGACATAATCGGTTTATATACTGATTTCTGCCGTAAACATTTTTAGACTCGTGTTTTGTACAATTTATTTCTTGATATAAGCTTAAAGTTTTCATGGGGCGTCTTTACCATATGTATAGTGTTGGTTGTGCGGTACACACGGGTGCAGCGCTGTTTGAAGGCACCGCGCCGATATCCCTGCCGTGGCACTTTTAATGAACCTGTGCGCTTAATAAAGGGCATAGGAATAATGACTGCAACCGGGCTGTTTACCGGCTAGATATGCCTCTAAAAGTTATAATGACTTTAGTTCGTATCTTTGGTATTGGCAATAAGTAATACATTTTAGCTGGGCATAAACTTCTAAAGCTACATTAAATTTTTAATTTGGTTATTGAAATTACTATTATTTATAGATATAATATATTTTCGATCTTATTTTTAATTTGGCCAGGGAATTAATTCCTCATTTGATAATAAAATCTTCCAAGCGCCTTTTTAATTTTCAGAGCAACTCCCTCGACTACGTAATTCAAACAGATGGCTCATACACATTGGTTAATGTCGTAATTGATTTTTTGAAAACTTAATTAATTTAATAGCATTTTTATTTTATTTTTCTCTTTAAAAAAGACAACTCCCGCATTAGGAATATGAATTCCTGTGTCGCGGGGGACTTTACAAACATAAATGAAACGGACACAAAGAACACCCAGACTCAGAACAACAATTTGTGTATCACACAAAGTGTTATCCCACGTGGGATTCGAACCCACGACACTTGGCGCAGTAGAGAGCGGCGTGGCGACCGCTTAAACCACTAGGCCAATCGTATCGTAATGTAAGTCCAATATAAATCCTATAGAATATTTAATGTAACATTTAATGCATTTATCCGTATTGCGTATAAACAAGATTCTAGGTACTCTAAAAAAGTAGATAGATAATGGCAGCCGGACGTTGAGGGCTATCTCACTAATGGACTTTATAGCTACCCGTTCAAGTTTAGACTATTCATTCGCGGTGTACCTTAACAACATCTGTAATCCGAAGTTAGTTGAAAATAAAAGTATCATAGGTTACTCGTTATATATCATTAGTAATCGGCTTGTGAAAGTACCGGCGAAATGGGTTTCATATTCCACTTGTTTCAGTGATTCTCTCGAAAAAATTGACAGACAGACAAAAAAAATTGGAAATTGTGTTTTTGTTTAAGTATACGGTACTTCACATTATTGTGCATTCAGTGCAAAGCTGTTAATTTGAAATTACAAACAGATACCTGAGTTTTATATAGATATTTGATAAGAATAGAATATTGACTATCATTATCTTTCGTTTAATAAGTTCACAGTTTAGTTATCTACACTCGGTTCCAAAAATAACGGGTCAGTCACAAAAATTGAAATACCTCCAGAACTGTAAAAGCTAGATCAATGAAATAAAAAACAGAATAAAGACTTTTTAGTTGCGCTTCTAATAGCATATTATTTAAACTGGTTGATGAAAAAAACTTCATTAGAAAAACAAAATTTAAAAAAATGACTATTTTTAAAAACAAAATTTTTGTTTCATGTCATTATGGATGCTTTCCATTTCTATTCTGTCACAAAAAAAATTATCGTGAACGTCTTCCACGTGCATAATTATTATTCTGTGAGGTGAAGCATGGCAGTCACGCTAGAGGAATGTACCAGAATCCTAACTTTTTTGGAACTTGGGCGGAGCCAGCGTGAAACAGCCAGAAACATTGGTGTATCTTTGTCGACTGTTCAGCGGGTAGTCCAGCGGTACCAAGAGACCGGATCACACCTTAGAAGACCAGGAAATGGCAGACCAAGATGCACAACGGCCAGGGAAGACAGACAACTGGTGGCTACAATGCTCCGAAATCGTTTTCAAACTGCTGTTGGTCTAAAAACTCACTTTATTCGCTTTGGAGGTGGCAATTTAAGCGCTCAAACAGTAAGAAGACGTCTTGCTGAAGCAAATTTGAAACCATTGAGGCCAGCAAATGGCCCCAAACTGGAACGGGGACATCGAATTGCAAGACAGAGATACGTGCGCGAACACCTAAACTGGACACTAGACGATTGGTCTAGGGTAATGTTCACGGACGAGTCTAAATTCATGCTTTATAAGCATGATGGTAGGCAGTTGGTGTACAGAAGACCAGGGGAGCGCTTCCATCAAGCGTGTGTGGAGGAAAAAGTGGCGTACGGTGGAGGCTCCGTACAAGTTTGGGCTGGGATTTCTGCTGAGGCCCGCACCGAGCTGGTGCTCATTCAAAATGGAACTCTAAATGCAGAGAGGTACGTGGAAGAGATCCTCAATGAACATGTAGGTCCTTTCATGGCCAGGATGGACCGGCATGGCATATTAATGCATGATAATGCGCGTCCCCATACCGCCAGAATTGTACATGACTACCTTGAAGAGGTCGGTATCGAACTCATGCAGTGGCCAGCGCGAAGCCCGGACTTAAACCCCATCGAGCACGCCTGGGACGAGCTTCAGAGATGCGTGAAAGGTCGAAACCCCCCACCAATCACGCTTCCCGAGCTCATACAAGCACTGGTGGAGGAATGGGAAGGTATTCCTCAGCACCGGCTCCGAAATTTGGTGTACAGCATGCCTAATCGCCTGGAAGCTGTCAGAAGAGCTCGTGGAGGCAATACAAAGTATTAAATGAAGAAAGTGATGAAAAACAGCAAAAAAACAATCATAAAAAAAATGTAATCTTAAGAAAAATATGACTACTTTAGTTTTTTTTTAATTTAAGATTAATATTGTGGGTGTAACTAAGTTTTATTTTATTTTTTATCTGTATAATTAAATTCTCAATTGAACAGTCTTCGTTTCATTAGGATGGCATACGTAGTTCGGGAGATATTCGGGTTTATGTGACTGACCCGTTATTTTTGGAACCGGCTTTAGATGGAAATAAACGGAGGCGAAAGGTAACAAACTAGTCTTTGATTGCTAACAGTTTATCATACGATATGATAAACTGATAAAATTGAATATTAAATAGCAATTAAATTCTTGGGTAGTTTGAAGAGTTTCCGATCTAACGGCGATAGAAGACATTTTCAATTTATTTTCCTACATATTTATTTTGAACTCTACTCGCTTCTCCCAGCGATACAAAATTTAAATGCAAAGATTTACAACTACATTCGTGACTTTTTACTTGCTAGTGCTGTTTTTTCCTATCAAGTTCAGGTCCGAACTTTTTCAGCCCACTTACAATTTTTATTATTCAGAGATACCTGAGAGATTTTCGCATTTAAATATTTCGAAATTGTACTCAATTTTTTTTATCTAATCTAAAATAATTTCATTCACAAGCGATTGTAAGTAAATAAAGAATATGTAAAAATAAACTCTTAGTAAAAATACGACTATTCAAATGACTAAGCTTAACTTCTTATTAAAATCAATTTCAAAAGAAGTTAAGCTCATCAAAGCTTTTTTTATTGGTTTTCATATCTTGAAAATTTCACACTTCTTTAATAAATCCTGTGGCAGTTTTAATAGCCTGAAAATAATGTAACCATATGTTTTAACACGAAGAATATAAATAGGTAAATATTTAAATATACCTTCTTCTTCTAGTGCCTCTTCAATCCTGAAGGTTGGCCGTCAGCTTCTTGTACTCCTCTCTGTCATTGGCCAGGCGGAACAGTTGTTCAACGGAGGTGATACCGGTCCACTCCCGGATATTACGCAGCCACGATTTCTTTCTTCGCCCAGCGCGTCTTTTCCCCTCCACCTTGCCCATCATTATTAACTGAAGCAGCAAATATCTTTCGTGTCGAAGCACATGACCATGACATGACATGATATTCGATTTTGCGCTTTTTGATGGTTTGCATAAATTTTCTTGGCATATGGACACGCTGGAGCACAATCTCGTTCCTGACCTTTTGCGTCCAACTATTTTGATGACTTAAAGAAATTGAATAAAGAGGATCGAAAAAATCGGTGTAAATTCATGTAATGTATTTTCTGAATTAAACCATAAGCTGTTTAATTCTGTTATGGTAAATATTCTCTTCCATCAATGTTTCTGATGGCTTTAATCAAGACAATCAATCGTTGTGAGTGAAATCTTCTCACAGAAAAGCAGTCTTTTTTATGTCGCTTTTCTTGAAGTGATGAAAGTTAGTTTAAAAAAATGGAACCTATGGTCATTAAAATTATTTTATTTAGTTTTACTAAACAACATTAGTATATCTATTTGTGTATACAATTATTAAAGATTGACTGCACGGTTGACCGATTGTCGTGGGTTCGAATCCCAAGTGAGATAACACTTTTGCCAAATTGTTGTTCTGAGTCTGGGTGTTCTACCCATGCTTTCCATCGACAGAGTATTCACTTCCGTAGGTAAATATATACAACAAGAAAAATAGTATATATTTTTCATCAGAAGGAACCCATCATTGGATGTTTAAATTTATATGTCGATGATACTTTGATATGAAAGCTGTCGCTGTACTGTAATTAAGATAATTTATTTAGATTACGAAATTATATTATATGTGCCTGCCCTTTGGAAGCTATAAAAAGAGATATCTTTATGTACATCAGTTAACAGGCCCTTAATGTCTCCTATTTGACAGGCGGTTGGCTCCAAAACAGGGCAGTTATGCCGAGGCGTGAGCCTGCATTCATTAACGCATGCATATATGCCAAAGTTATAAGGGACAGGGAATGTAATCAAGGTAACCTATTGATTATGGTGATGGAATAACATTTCTATCTCTTTTTAATAACCTGTTTAAAAAAGGGATGGTAAATACGTTGTCGAAAATTTCGCACGAAGACCTAAGGGCACATATTAACGACTATTTATTTACATTTGTTATGAAGGTTTAAGCATGATTGCTTTATACTAAGCTACTTAATACTACTAATAATGATTAGAACGATCTTTCTATATTGTTGTGATCATGTAACATAGTAGAAAGAATTATGTAAAGTGGAATAGTGGCCCACAGCAAAGCAAGCAGTGGCCATAACTTCTGAAGTCTATGGCATTTTGTAAGCAGTCATTTTACCAATGAATATGGTAAAAAATACTAATATTTTAAATGCATTGCCGCAAGAATGTAGCAATGTGAGTGCTACAGCGTAGCTCGTAGCGGGGCGGGCGGCAGTCGTAGAACGTCGCCTGGCAGGAGCGCGCGTGTCCGGGGCCCTCTCGACTTGCGATCGAAGTTGTTCCCGTACTGTTTTGTTATCGGTGAGTACAATCACATACTTTTTAACTTACTTCTTCGTGCGTATTCTGCCATATTGCATATGCAATTAATTAAACACTAATTTATCCATATTTTTATATATTTCAAAAGAGAACACAATTGTGTGATTTAATTGAAAGCCATCGTTTAGGAAATCGTATATGTATACGACAGAAAGGTACACTTGTTTATGTCAGTCCATACAAATAAGAAGAAAACATGACATTATATATTATGGTGTTAACAAAATGACAAAAAAATATAAGAAGTTGTACAAAGCAGCTGTAAAAGAGCTAAATTCAAATAGTTTTAATGTATGGGCTTTACGTTACCTATGTTTTACAATTCAGTTCTGTACGCAATTTTTAAATCAATGATGTTTCTTTCACTTCCATCTTGCCATTTCGAAAAAGAAATCTAATTAAAAAGAAACATACCAGGAAGGAAAAACGCACAGAAAAGATATAAAGAATATCTCAGACTACGGTAATAAAGTAAAAGATAGGATTGAAATTTAAAACGATAGTTTACTAAATTAGGTTTCAATGTCTTTCATAGCAATTTCTATTTTGTAAAAGCAACAATAAAGCTTATATTCAGAGCGCCTTTTGGGTCATAATAATACCTTGCATAAGTCAAAAGGATCATTCACAATCATAACTTCTAGTTAAATTCCTTGCTTGACTTTCCTCATTAAAAATTTAAGCCGAAAAGGAAACTCGTTCATTGATTGGATTATTAAAAGTTATAAAACAGTTAGGAACTCAAACATAAATGTATACTTTCTAATGATAATAGCATAGGCCTTTATTTTATTACGTTTTTAGGATTTTGTTTATTACGATTTCTACTTTTTGAATACATGATTTTTTATTTATGATTCACATTCAACAACAACATTCTATATCGGGGTGTATCTATCATAGATAGGAATCAATATTAAAAAATTAAATTCTCACATTATAGTCCCGAGCCTAAGCCGAGTTTGTTTATTGGGTACTAGAAAACTGATAAAAATACATAAACATGCTTTTTTGTAATTACATACATGTTATACATAGAAATCACCCAAACTCCGAAATAAATATTTGTGGACTAGTGGTTGTTGGTCTAGTGGTTAGCGTAGGCGTAGCGTATGCTAAGAGGTCTCGGGTTCGATTCCCGGGTCAGACCAAATATTTGTGTGATCCACAAATATTTGTTTCGAAGTCTGGGTGTTTTTTTATGTATAATATGTATGTATTTACAAAAAAAAAGTATGTTTATGTATTTATATCAGTTGTTTAGTACCCATAACACAAGCTCTGCTTACTTTGGGACCTAGATGATGTTGTGTGTAAGATGTCCAAATATTTATTATTATTATTTATTATCTTACAAACATTTGGGAATCGAACCCGAGACCTCCAGCACAGCCGTCACTACCACTGCGCCACCGAGGCAATCTTGTTTATGTTTGCTTGTTTATTAAAGGATTATTTAAGACTATTAGTTTCTATAAACGATCAAAATTATTGTCGGTATAATAGTTTACGGAGAGAGGCCTCCCAATTTAAAAAAAGAATGGACTGCCTTATTGGTCTAGTGGTTAGCGTATGCGGCTGCTGATCAAGAGGTCTCGGGTTATTTGTGTGATCCACAAATATTTGTTTCGGAGCCTGGGGTGATTGCTATGTATAATATTATGTATGTATTTACCAAAAAAAGTATGTTTATGTATTTATATCAGTTGTATAGTACCCATAATACAAGCTCTGCTTAGTTTGGGACTAAATGATGTTGTGTTTAAAGATGTCCGAAATATTTATTTACTATTCATTTATTATTATCAATATTAGATCAGCGAATCGTACTCTCAACATCTCCTGGCGAGGCACTTCCATTGCACACTGCAGCCATCCAAAGTACTTGGGAATCACCCTGGACCGATCGTTGACGTTCAAAGTGAACTGTGAAAAAATCAAACAAAAGGTTTCTACACGTAACAACCTACTCCTCCGTTTAACATCCTCGAAGTGGGGAGCTGCACCTTCAGTTCTGCGTACCACAGGGTTAGCGTTGTGTTTCTCTGCAGGCGAATACTCGTGCCCAGTGTGGCAGCGATCTGCCCACGCCAAGAAGGTGGATGTAGCCCTGAACGAAACATGCCGGAGAATAACTGGATGTCTGAGGCCGACGCCGGTGGAGATGCTGTATCCACTAGCAGGCATTGCCCCCCCAGCAGTCCGCAGAGAGGTAGCCTCCGCTATAGAAAAATGGAAACAGGAAACTGATCCTAGACACCCAATGTATGGACAACACCAAACCACGGCAAGGCTGAAAAGTCGAAACAGTTTCCTAAATATAATTCCTGTGGATACCAACAACCCTCCCAAAGCCAGAGAAAACATATGGCGTAAAAGGTTCCCTCTCTGCAATTTCGTCCCCTTAGTCGAAAAACTACCTCCAGGAGATAAACTTCCCTGGCCAACCTGGAAGGCGCTTAATAGGCTGCGTACCCAGGTTGGCAGATCTGGGGACAATCTGACAAAGTGGGGATTTATACACCCAAGCGCAAATAAATGCGACTGTGGCGCGTCACCACAGACAATGGACCATTTGTTGACATGCCCCACGAGCCCAGATTCGTGTACGCTTGAAGACCTGCACCAAGCAAGACCAAACGCAATCCGCGTCGCCGAGCACTGGGCCAAAATAGTGTAAAGTGTTGCCATCGACACGATAAGAAGAAGAATATTATTTTTCTTTATAATCAAAATTGGACTTTTTTAGAAACCACTGTTTTTTTTATTCTGTTGTACTGCTATTGGACTTTTAATATCTTAAGATAGTCATAGTCATATCTTAAGATAGTCATACATACATACCAGTGGGAAATGTGACACACCACACACAGCCTATAATTAGTGCTGCTAACGTTACCTAATTTGTCCTTTTCTGAAAAATCGTGTAGAAGGTATGAGAACAGACAAGCATAGCACAAAAAAGTCACAATTTTTCCGAGGGATAACTTCAAGGAAATAAAAGACACAGACGGTCTTCGTGGACCGCTAGTAATTCAATAATCTGTAGTCAAACGCAACTCTGTTGGTTAGTAAAATATATATCTGCATTACCCTCATAGCAATTCAAACAGTATACAACGTAAAAGCAACTTGAGATGTTTAAAAGCCATCCTCTCTAAGAGCGGAGATGGTAAAATAGGACACTAATGTATTCGTATAAAGTGTTGCATTGAAAGGGGTTTTAAGTTTACTAAATTTCATTGGTGCCTATCTCTATTTCGTGTTAATCTTCATATTAAGTAATAAAAATTGTTCCTAGTAATTAAAAAAACTGTATTAATTGTCTAGCAGAGCATAAATAAATAATCAATAGTCCTATCAATAGTCTCCAGATTCCTTTAAGGCCTTATTAGTTAAAATGGTGATCGCCGTTGGGTTGATTTTCAACCTTAATTTATTATTTTTGTAAGTAAATTGTAAAAAAAAAAGAAATTTAGGTTCTTATAAGAAAAGTACTCATTTTCAATCTATCGACCTTGGAATCGTCATATTTTCATAATTTTAATTCCAAACAACGATTATTACCTTCAACATTGATGATTCTTAAGTATCTATTGTAATCTAATTGCGTATTGGGTTAACTGTTAAAATAAAGACGAAAATAAAAAAAGTATAGAAGAAACTTATAAAAATATTTATAAATAATAAAATTTATGTGCATGTTTGTAATTTTAAATTTACATCTTTTCACTAAATGCCTATGAAGGTACATAGGTACGGTACTTCCAATTAAAAACATTTTTTTTAATTTTTGTGTCTAACAATTTTGAGGCACATAAGTTTCCAGTTATAATACATATAAATAATTTCCAACGAAAAACGTTCAAGTCAGTTCTAAAATGATCTTCTGAATGAAAATTAATTACAACTAATCCGATTACGGTTTGAATACAATAGACGTCTGCTATATTCAAACCTTCAACTTACTCTCTCAACTGAATCCATACTAATATTATATATTCAAAAGTAACTCTGGATGTCTGTCATTATTTCATGGTTTAATTGTTGCACTGATTTTAATGAAATTTGAATGGAATTACTGTCATTCTTGAGGAATGTCATAGGCTTCTTTTTATCGCGATATCCAGCATACGGAGTCGCTGGCTAAAGCCAGTCAAAATACAGAACGGTGTTTATTCATTTGCGGTTAACTTTTTTGCTACACTTCACAAAATCCTATCAAATTTAAAAACCTTCCTAAACTGTCGCTTCGCTAACGCAGACTTAAACGATTCTACCCTCACAAAAAATTAATACACCCTATTAAATTCTAATCTTACTCGATCGAGGTGAGTCCTCCATTTTGTAATGGAAAAAACTGATCCTATCTTTACAGATTCAATTTCCAAGTTTTGTAGATTGTTCACAGAAGAAATTAATATTGTCCGCTAATCTTGAGCTCTTGAGGCAAATAGAGCATTTGGCTTTGTTCGGCCGATTTTGTTCTTTAAATAAAGGAATTGCCGTTAGTTTAAAGACTTTTACCAGAAGTATTTTGAACTATAGCTTAAAAAATAGAGTGGTAAATATGCCTAGATGTGTTTATCTAATTAATTAATTATTCTTCGTCTCTCCTCTTCCATGATTACAGGATGTTTTTTATATATAACTACTTTTTATATTTTACCTTGTCGTTGCATACATAAATAATAAAAGTAGAGGGAAATTGAAAATCTGCTTTTAAATAAAATTACTAATTGGAGGGTCTTGTCTTGTCTGCTCTATAGGAATGGACTACATTAGAACAGTGCAATTAGAGTCCGTAATATATATTTCGAATGTGAATATACTTGAAATAAAAATATTTTAATTTAAGTCTGTGTAGATATATCATATGATTTTAGCTAGGTCAAAACTTACTAACTATTATCCTATTACTACTACTACATACTAATAACAAGAAAAATTGTTGACCTTAAAATTAATCTTTTAACAAAATTTAAGTTACCTATGTGATTTGGGCATGGTTATAAATCTATCGACTTGTTCATTAAAATAAGATTCGTAGTTTCGGCGTCAAGATGAAAAATACAAACACAGAATGCCAAAACTATTATCTTTTTAGCATTGCCATAGTCGGGTAAAAAGTAAAGAGGTAATAACGTATACTGATATCAAAAGTACTGAATTTCAACTATTTGTTTCTGTTAATATTTTCATATAAATTAAATTAACCAATCTTGCCTTCCCTTACTTCAAATTAAACGATCAAGAATTTGTTTTAAACATAACTAAAGTTCCTCTTCCAGTCGAAATTAAAGCGAGAAAATTGGCTCAATAAAAAAGTGCTTGATCTTAAATTGAGTGTTTTGTTCACCCTACTGCCCGAATGGACCAGGGAAATTCAATCTCAGTGGAAACGAAGGCTGTACTTTTGTGTGGGTCCACATTCTGATATCGTTTGAGACTTTATTGGTTTAGGATTTTATACGTATGGGACGCTTAGTGAATGCTAATTTATGAAAGGATTGGGAATAAATACATACGTCTTGACAATTTATGTCGTTTGCAATTCGAGAGACTGTAAAGAATGAGTATATCTTGGTAAGTTAGTTAAGTATCAGTTTTTTTTTAATTTCCAAAGGGGTTTTCTAAAACATAGAACAGTTGCTAATGATACTAAGTTATATTTTCGGCATTTGATGTATGTTCGTGTGTTCCACGGCAGCGTCTAAACTACTAAACCGAATTTAATGAATGAGGTGTCAATAGATTTTTGATATTGAACCAAGTAACATAAGTTTTATCAAAAGCTTTTAGGTAGCCCTTTAATGATAATGATGGTGAAATTATATAATAAATAATTAGGAACTAATTGTTTCGGACATCACCTAGTCCCCAACTAAGCATAGCTTGTATTATGGGTACGAGACAACTGATAAATGAACACAGTAATTTTCCTTCTGACAGATTCGTTCATTCATTTTCTATTTATTGAGATTAATTTGAAAAAGGTAAACAACTTTAATATAAGCATTTCATGGAAGCTTCAACTCATTTAGATTGCTAAATTTAAATACAATTAATTTGTGTCAACAAAATCTGTCTCAGTACCGATCAAGTACCGCTCTCCTACTCAAAACTGCTTGGCCCAAATACTGCTAACTTGTTAATATCTTGGCGTGGGATCTCTGATTTTAATCCACGTTTAAATAACGCAGATTAACTAGCAACAAAAGCCAAGGTCTAGGTAGCCTTCACTAAGCTTTACATGCATTGCGTGATATGTGTGCGTTAGTTAAATTGGTTTAGTCTTTTTGTGGCTTTTTGTATTTAGTGCTACCCGGAAAATAGGTGTTTCAATAGTTTTGATCATCATCAAAAGCAGTTTCACACAGCAACAGGCTGAGGAAGTAGACTTATTTATTTATATAAATGTAAGCTTACACAAGATCACGAGTGTATGTGTGTGGAAAGCAGTAGTGGAATCCAAGAGTAGAGGCCACCATCCTCATTGTGAGTGCAAACAATGCAGCATGGCGACCTACGAGTACACCATGGCGGCTTAGTGACGTGTTTCTGCATTAGTCTCTCGGCCTCCGGAGGCCGGTAAAAAGATGCAGAATGATTGACCGTCCGGTCTCACACTCACCAACGAAAGACGAGAGCACAAATGTTGTCATTTTAGGGTAGTCTTCTGTGTGAGGGTAGTACTGCCCCGGCCGATTCGTGCTAGAAAAAGTATAGTTGTAAGCCAGTGATACTATAGCCTTGTAATTAAATGATTACCATCATACCATGTCCGTGTGGTGACGGATTAAGAATACAAAGTGTCACCACCCCTATTCATTCCATGGGTGTCGTAAGAGGCGACTAAAGGAACAAAATCAGCAGCTAACATCCTGCCAAGAGAAGGAAAACTTGAAACAAACCCTTTACCAACCCGTCTGGCCAGCGTGGTATAGTAGGCCAAAACTTCCTTTCAAAGGAGAGGCCTATGTCCAGCAGTGGACTGTTAAAGGCTGTTGATGATTGATGATACCATAACCATTTTAGAGAGAGAGAGAGAGTCAAAGATAGAGATAGAGGCTAACAATAATTCCTTAGATAGTTGGATAGGGTCCCATCTAGTATCTTTCTTTTATACAAAGACAACTCCCGCAGTAGAAATATAAATTCCTGTGTCGCGGGGGACTTTACAAACATACATAAAACGGACACAAAGAACACCCAGACTCAGAACAACAAATTGTGAATCACACAAAGTCTTGTCCTACGTGGGATTTGAACCCACGACACTTGGCGCAGTAGGAAGCGGCGTGGCGACCGCTTGAACCACTAGGCCAACCGTGCAGTCAATATCTAATGCTATAGTAATGCGCAATTCACTTTCACGCTTATCTACTTCGCCAGTTATCATCAAAAAGAGAGCTTCACATATTATTAACTTGAATGTATACTTGTCTGTACGGAAATTCCCATCTTAACTACATAACCTATAATACATATGAATATATTATGTGTACATGTTGCTGCCGGACAACTTCTGTATGATGCGGTAAACATTCAAGCAATGTACTCCACTTTAAAAAAAGATGTTTCGTAATGTTAAATAATTTTAACGCAAACGAAGCAAAGGGAAAAACTCAGTACAATGTTATTTAAAATCAGAATTGTTTATTTTTTGCTAAACGTATCGTGTCGTGTCACGTTTTGATGAATCCGATTTACGTGATCAAACGCTTCCACGTTGCAGTTGAAATACGGTTACGAAATTCTGAAACGGAACAAATTCAATGATGTTCTTTGAAGCTACCTAAAAAAATACCTTTTTGTATTTTACGCTTATATTTTTATACCACATTTTTTTTATGTATAAGTCTACCAAAGTGATTCTACTCTGCCTGACGGAAAGCATGAATAGAATCCAGGAGTAGGGGTCACCATGCTCATTGTGAGGGTAGGCAATGTAGCATGGTGACCCATACCATGGCGGCCTGGTTAGATAATTCTGCATCTTTCTCTGATGAAGAATGATGCAGAATGATTGAGCCTTCGGTCTTACATTCACCAGCGAAATACGACAGACAAGACCTCTGTCATTATTAGGTTGGTCTTCTGTGTGAGGGTAGTACTGCCCCGGTCGAGCCGGTCCATTTGTTCCATACTAATACTATAAAGCTGAAGAGTTTGTTTGTTTGTTTGAACACTAATCTCAGCAATCTCAGGTATTACTTTTCCGATTTGAAAAATATTTTAGTGTTAAATAGCCTACCCCTTTAAAATATGTACATAGTCTATTCGTGTAAAAAATTGTGTACATCTGAATGAATATTTTATACTCTATATTAAAAGGTAAATGCCACAAGGTATCAATTTCTCGATGTTGTTGTATGTACTCGTATTTGAAACACAGACGCAATCTAACCTTCTAACATAATGTAATGTCAGTAGTAAAATCAACTGCTATTTCACGATACAGCAATGCAGAAAGAACTTTGTCTAAGAACAGTATTAAAAGCACGCGCGTGTTGCCAACTAAACACAAAGTACAAACCAACTACAGGTACAATTTATGCCAAACAACTTGCTTTGGTCAGCATTCCAAACTCAAATTTAAGGTACCGGAAGTCGTGCCAACTGTAAATCGATTCGACCATCGTTAATCGCGAATTCAAAAGCCAGTAGGCGGAAGCTGTACAAATTAATGGCACGTCAAACCGAACCAGATTTTCCAATGCGAAGGTCTACTGTTTGATAGTCAGAGCTTTTCTAAACCGAAGCTAAATTGATAGGATGTGGAGGTTTTGGTTGAATTTATTAATTGAATAATTTAATGGATTTATAAGACACGGACTTTTCCCTGTGTATTTTTTTTAGATCATACTTACTCTAGTGAATGTTGATATGACTTTTTGTTGAATGTTAACAGATTTTGAACATAGTATCTGATAATTAATTATTAAATAATCTTGAGCGTACTCAAGATTAGTTAATAATTAATTATCAGATCCCCTTTAAAATATAGGGTATTAGTAAAATCAATTCACATAAATATCCAGCATTTTTTTCTGAATGAATAATGTCTAGAAATAAAAACAAACCAACATACAAACTACTTCAAGCTTGTCTCCTTTATCTTACACCACACTTTACCGAAGCGGGGTCGCTAGTGAAATATTATTGGAATTCCTATATCCAAGATAATCCGGCCCGGTTGTCGCGTCAAATGCCGACTTTCGATCAGACAGCACCCTGTAATAATGGACGGCAGTTGTTTTATCTGTCTGTTTATCAAACACTCTGTATGTTCGTTTATTGACGGTCCCTTATGTAAATGGAAGAAGGTTTAAATGGAGTTTAGATGGTAGGCTGGTGTGAGTTAGACAATATTGGTTAGGTATGTGTGATACACGAACATTTAGTATAGAAGTAATTTAAAAGAATGAAAATAATGATAATTCTTTCTTTAAACTTTTTAAGTATAGCTAAGCAGTTGCTAAGTTACATTGGATGATTTACGTTAGTAGTATGTAAAATGATGCAAACTAATATTTTATGAATATTGATGATGTGATTGATGAAGCGCTCATAGCCGAGTGGCCTTAGGTGATTGGAAACAATCACCGAGGGTAAGCAACTACGGCGCGGTCAGACCTAGATGGGTGACCGTATGTGGCATGATATGTTATGAGCGTTTCCGTGGTTCGGAGGTCACGTTAAGCAGTCGGTCCCGGTTGTTGTCATAAGGTAACAGTCGTGAAGCTTAGTTGGAGGCCTTCGGGCGGCTTAAAAACATCCAACGGTAAGATTACATAGCCACAACGTGTCTTGCCTGTCCCCAACCCGCACTCGGCCAGCGTGGGGACGTAAGGCCTTAACCCTCTTTGAGAGGAGACCCGAGCCCAGCAGTGGGACGTTATGGGTTGTTGATGACACAAATGATATTTGAAAATCGTTTCAATGAAAACCTAGAGAGAAACAATTTTTTTATTTAAAAATATCAATAATTTGGTAAATACTCCACTTTACACAAAAGGGTTAGATTTCCCTGATTCCCTGATGAGGTTACCTGTACATTACAGGTACTCAAAGTGTGGAAGGCGATTTCGGTAGCTTCCTTGTTTAGGTAAATGCCCTGGGTTCAGAACACCGTGTTTCCAGTCGGTTCAAATCGAACATTTCATTTCAATATCAGTTCTGTTATTCAGGCTTAGGTTAGGTTAAAAAAAAGGGAGGAAAATTAAGATTATAACTAACTACATATTCGTTTTGAAAATAATACACAAACACGTGAATGTGAAATTACCGGCCATGTGCCCTTGACCTCAAAAACTAATATTAGCGGCATCATACGTTTATTCCAAAAACAACTCTTTGAAAACAATTTCTTAACATATTTTAACTAAATAAGGATTAACAGTTCCTTATTTACTTCAAAATGTAAAATAAAAGAAACATTAGGTACTTGTCTAACATAATAAATTAAATAAATGATAAAGTAAGTACATATTGTTATAATTACATTTAAAGTCTAGTTTCGTTACTACGTAGGTACTAAGTGGAATTTAGTTTACCAAAGACGGACATATTTCCAACTAAAGTGTGCTTATATCTTGGCATTGTATTTGAATGAGGGTTAGCTAGCTGTCAGATTAGATCGTTGAATGGTTTTCAATGTATATAAACTATATAAAACGTATGATGCTCACGTCTACACATACATATATACTAGTGAAATGCGTGTATATGTATCATCATCGTCATCATCAGCCTATCGCAGTCCACTGCCATACATAGGCCTCTCTAATTGCACGCCACTTAGTTCGATCCTCTGATACTCCAGCTCCAGCCAGCCATCTTGCGCAAATCATCACTCCACCTGGCCTGGCACTACGTTTGCCACTTCAGCTTGCTAATCCTGTGGGCTATGTCGATAACTTTAGTTCTCTGCCGTATTACCTCGTTTCTAATACAATCCTTTAGAGAAACGCCGAGCATGGCCCTGCTGTTAGGTAATTATTCTCAACATTTAATATACGTATTTACAAAAAAGAATGTAAGTTTATAATCAGCCAATCTGCTCTTTGAGTCTAGATAGCGTTGTTTATCAGATATCGAAAGCATAAAAGAAAATTTGCCCCTCACCATTTAAACACAAGTCATTACAATATCATGACAAAATACACATATCACATGTTTCATCTGTCATTATTTTAAAGGTGATAGTTACTCCCTACTATAATGTAGCACGTTTTTTTAATCCTTTGTACCATTGAATGGGAAATAGAGCGTACGGCTAAGTTAAATTTCAAATTGAAATTGTATGTTGTAAAAGAATACATTTTCAAGTAGTGTAGTGCCTTAGAAGTGTTGACTCAACCCGTTTCTTGAATCTTTCTCGGCTTCTCAAGTCAGGTGGATGTTGAAAATGTTTTTTAGTAAGATTAAGTTGACACTTTAGTTTACGACGCAAGCCTTACTTTAAAGCAGCGCAGCGTCTACACTTAACGATGTTTATACTCTTCTGCTTTCAGCTTATAACTATCGGTTTTACTTAAAGTGAACTCAGCCTTAAATATTAAGGTTCTTATAAAATACTTAAGTTTACTTTTAAAAACTAAAAATACTTAAAATCAATAATGATGTTTCAGTAAAATTTCACTCACAGTTATTTGTCTAACTCCATTTATACTCTCAGTAATAACGTACTCATATAGAGGATACTTCAATATGATTCAGAACATTTGCAAAATATTTAAGTTATTTTAACATGAAGACAATTGACACGCTCTGAATTCATTCAACCCATTATTTTTGTATTATTTAATCAAGTACACTTTTGTAGGTACATAGTAATGTAGCCTTTCTTTCTGTACAGCGCTGATACGATACTATATTATTTGATGTACAGTGCGACTTTCGCGATAAAATTATTTAAAGGTTACGATGCTTTCTATTTTAGTGTTAAAGCCGCGAAAGTCTAAAAATACATACTAAGTATATTAGTTACCCTCTGACTGAACTAATTTTAGAATCAATATATTTTTGCACTTTATATATACTCTATATAACTGAATTTCTTTTAAATCATTAAATTGTATTCGCGATATACATAATTATACTTTCTATTTTAAAATTAGTTGAGTCGGTGAAGTTCTAGCTATCAGCAATGTTTCTGATACCATAATGCTCAATATTAAATAATCAATCAACAACCCAAAATGTCCTACTACTTGGCTCGAGTCTTACTATCACGCTGGCCGAGTGCAGGTTTCAAACTGACAAGATACTTTGTGACTACGTGATGTTTATAATCCGCTCTAATGTTTCCAACTAAGCTTCACAACAGTTATTTCATTATAACAACCAGGACCGACTGCGTAACGAATCATGGAAACGCTCATGACATATCATGCCCCAAACGGTCACCCATCTAAGTACTGAGCTCCAACTAAGTTGCCCTTTTCGCCAATGTTTCCAAATAAATTGTTGACCGCTAAATACAATAAATGTTTATTTACCTGTCCTTCACGTTTATACTGTTATGCTTTTACAAAGTTCTTTCGTTATTTACGGCAGTTATTATGGCCACAATGTCGTATGGCTTCAATCTTAATTTTTTTTGGGTATATAATTAGGTTATTCGTGTTTCAAGGACTGTCACTGTGTCGTGTTATGTTGATATATGACCACAATTTCAGCCCATTTAGTCTTCAATTATTTTGAAGGCTTTTTACGTAATGGTATTTTAGAGACAAATTTTAGCAAAAACGGAAATAAACTACTATAAACTCTAAATACATTGTGAAGGAACGGGTGTCGTGTCCCTCCATCATAAAGGGTGGATCCTCCGATCAGGCGAGGTGATCATGTCTGGCGTGCCACGACCCAACATTTGATGTTAGGGTGTTGTATATATTTGCTAATCGTCGCGAGAATTTCTCTTTCGCGATTCAGGATTAGTAGTTACTCCGTATAAATCTTTACGTGTTTTCTTCGGTGGATGGCGCTGTTGTATGTTATTGCTTGCGCTGTATGTGGAAGTCGCCACATATAAATATTATCTTTTAATTGATAATCTATTCGGGTGTTCCTATTAAGCACCACAATGGGGTAATAGGGGTTCCTCTTATGATGAGGGTCATCTACAAGCCGTAGGTAGATGGCCCGAGGTACATCGGGGTTCCAAGGTTTTCCTTTTGACTCCCAGGCTATTGGTACCTGAGACGGCGTGCGATTTTGATCGGTTCGAGTCCGACTTAACCTCCAACTTTTGGTATCCGGGGGGATTTCCACACAGACAAACGAAAGGGTGTTCCTATTAAATCTGTGAGATATTATGTAGTATGTTTTATTTCTACAAAAATTTTAAAAGCGAAAATTTATGAGTGCGTATGAATGTTTGTTATTATTTTCCGCAAAAACTATTAAACGGATTTAAATGAATTTTTTCTTTGATAGAGCTCATACATCAGAATAATATCCATATTTCTTTTAATTACGCATAAGCTTGTTATAAAATAAAGAACATACCAACGAGTATGTGTAGCAATAATGTATCGTTGGCTTGTATCGGTAAAATATATTGCAACTTATTGTTTATTGTAATCTAATTAATAATATCTAATTTGTTTCCTGCATTATCAGTATTTTCAAAATCTTTAGTACAGTTCATTTTATTTTAGAAATAAAAACGTAATTACAAAGTAATTATTCATCAGCTCAAATTTCATCCTAAATCAATTTCAGCACTGACCTCTTTCATTAACCGCGTTCATTGAACGAGAGGCCAGTAATGGCCAGCGTTACTACCCACTAATGTTAGCTAATAGTTATACCATTACCTTATATTAGTTTGACGAAGGCCTAGGTAGGTTAAATACATATTACCAAGGGCCATCCTTTTGTCTAACAGCAATGTTCACTTTGTAAGGAAACTTCACAATTGATTCTCAATCATTTACTATTCTACATTACAAAATAATATACCAGAAAGTAACCAAATAAACGTGTAAATAAGAGTGTCAACTTCAAAAAATTTTACACAGCATTCTGCCAACATTAATTAGAACAAAAAATGTAATATCATCTCATTAAAAGCACAAAAATCGCAGTATAAAACAATATTTCAAATATACCTTATTTATTACTTGAACTCTAACTAACACGCCTATCACTAGTTGAAAGTGAATCAAGCCCATTCAAAGAATGCATAGAAGAAATTGCTCTAAGTAATAGGGTCACCATTTGTACTAAAAATTCATTGTACATTTATTGACTTCATAATCTCTATATAATAGTGTAACTTATCTATTTAAGATCACCAGTGAAATATTTATGTAGCATCCGTGGTTGAGTAACGTTAGGATACCTATCATTTAATGACTAGCCGAGTAGGCAATGGTAAGTGAACTTGAAGCCTGAAGGTGAAGCCCCAGGTCGTAGGTTCAATTCCCACCTGCAACTAGTAATTGTTTTACAATCGTTTATATATTTACTGGGTGAGACATATCTAACATCCGTAAACACGTTCAAAATTGAAAGAAATATGGATATTCTCTAACCGTTTTTAACCTTTTTTAAGCGTAACTTTTTCTCACCTAATTAATAGTAAGTCTCCTCACATTATATTGTTTATATTGTACTATATATATTCCACACTAGCCGAGAACGGATGAGGACGTTAAAACAACGTTCTGGCTACGTTCGATATTTTGAGGCCGCCTGAAGGCCTTTAACTAAGCTTAACGTCTGTTATCCTAATGTAACAGTCCTATGATAATAACGGAGAAGCTGATGGTAACATGTTACTAACGGTCACCCATCCAGATACTGATCGGGCCGTCGTTACTTACCCTCGGTGATTGTTTCAAATCACGTAGTGCTACTTGACTATGAGTACCAAGTTAATATTATTCTTATATGAGAGTCAAATTATTATTATTATTAAGTTTATAAATAATAAGTGTAATTTTTATCATTTTAACTATTTTGATTGACGTTTTGCAAAGGTAACTAATATTAATCAAGTAAACATGTTAAACAATTATTCGTCTGCGTTGACCCCAACTCATCAATCTTGAATTTAAAACAATTTCGGTCCATTGTTCATGTAGCTTAGTGGTTTGTTTCTCTTTTAACAATGTTATCTTTACCAAATTACTTTGTGAAAGTGTTTTTTTTTATATTTCGGACATCTTACACACCACGCCATCTAGTCCCAAACTAAGCAGAGCTTGTATTATGGGTACTAGACAACTGCTATAAATACAGAAATATACTTTTTTTTAATACATACACATAGAAGACACCCTAACTCCGAAAGAAATACTTGTGAATCACACAAACATTTGGTCCGATACGAGAATCGAACCCGAGACTTCAAGCAGCAGTCGCACACGTCCATGTTTAGGCAGCATAGATTTCATTATAGGTATATGTATAAATGTAGATAGATAATATGTATGTATTTACAAAAAAAGTTGTATAGAACCCATGATATGTTTGATAGTTTGGGACTAGATAGCGTTGTGCGTTATATGTCCGAAACATTAATTTTTAATAATTATTTAACATAGAAATTACATCACCAGTTAAAACTAAAAGACTATTACAATGTAATTATTATAAAAATGGAGGATTTCTACAATGAAGAGACTCGGACACAGCGACCTATTTTAATTCCACAAGCTGGTTCACGTTAATTGAATAATGTATCGAAAAGCATTCTCGACGTAGCGTTTCTGAATTTATTATGGATGTTAAACGAACTATTAACTCAAGATGTAAATGGGTGACTTTCTATGAAAAAGATCTGGCTTTGATTGCTCAAGAGCCTTTGAGAGAAATTTGAGATTAGAGAATTTATTTTGCTTATTTAGTAATTATTTTGTGAATTAATTACACGTGCGTACGTATGACGTGAAGTTATGATTTTGAAAGCATGTTTAATAAATTCTTACTTAGTGTAGGGAATGAATTTACACTTAATACTAGTTAGTCTTTTATGTCAGCTTCTTTGGCTATCACTACATTTTATAAAATAAGAACTTCCGTTGCGTCTGTCTGTCTGTTTGTTAGCATAAACTTAAAAACTATTGCAATGATTAAAGGACTTTTGTACCCAGATACCGTGATACCCGACATAGACGCGGGCGGAGCCGCGGGCGAAAGCTAGTTCAGTGTAAACCAAGTAACATTCGGATATTGTCTGGTTCATTACTGGTAGTATAGTCTGCAGATTGCTTTTAATACATTTGAATATAAAAGCCTTGGAGGTTGTTGCTAAAAATACATTAATTAACAATTGAAATAAACTCAAGCACGAAATCAATTATTTTAAAATGATACTGTTTTTCTACTATAAAAACATTACTCGACATAAAAAAAGAATATTTACTTATAAGGTTAACTTTAACATACCCTATAGATAACTTACGTCAATTTAAAGTTTAAATTTATTCAAAAGTCTCATTACTATAAGACATACATTTTCACTAATGTAGATGTCATTGCCCCTGTAGCCAAGAGTTAATTAAAAATTTCCACTCCGCTTAAGACATGCGACTATGCGTGAATTTCCTGCCATCCTAAAAAGTACAGTCAACGTTATAAACTCATGAAAATAAGTATCTTATTACACGAAATATCATAGTTCACATTTAATTAAGAAAATTATGAAAGGTTTCAAAAACGATTCATGTTGACGAGAACATTGAACAACCTAAAATGCGAAATGATTGACTTCTTATTATATTACTCAACTGACAAGTAAAGTGATTTTCTACACTCTACTCCTACGCGTTTAATCCCATCTAATTAGTTAAGGATACCATTCTATAAATATTTCTATATATTCTATAATTTAAAAAAAACATTTAAATTACAAAGCTATTGAAGCTTGAAATTTATCAATGAAATTTGTTTGAACTTAATGCTATTTTATCTAGTATTTTGTCAATTAAGGTGTACTTTCTCCTTTAAATGTTTTGAGTGATTGTGGTGTGTAAAAGTGTTGAAACCATCAAAGATAGTTTATTGCCTATAAAGATGTCCATAATAGAAGGCATATATGAATGACCTCATTTATCAGAAATTAGAGTTAACAGAATACAATTAATGTTGTTTTATTGGCTGTATATAAATAGTCAGATAATATTTTTATTACTCTATCTTTGAGAGAAATCTGGAAAAAATAACAAGTCAGAAATAAAATGCTCGTTGGCAGAGTCCACTTTTGTTATTTACATTTTCCACTTCAACATTACTGCCGTCATTCATAATGACGTAGTATTCTAATATATATATCCTTTTAATCCTTATAGTTCTATAGGGATTTAAAGAAAGTAAGCAATTCACGCTATCACGAAAATAACTGTCCTTTTGTTTCTGTTTACAATCGTTGAACACGAACTCTCTAAATAACCATTGAAATACTTGCAAAGTAAAATACTCTGTGAAAAACGACCCTACCATAGATAACAATTTCATTCCTCCTCCCTTTTATTGATTTTATAGCAACAAGTAATGCATTGGTACGAAACTATCTAGTCGTATATGGATTTGCAATACCTTTCATAGAGTTTCATCGATTTTTATCTTCAAAAACAGGCAACGGTGTGACAATGATGTAACCTATATCATCATAACAATACCACTTGTTACTTCTGAAGGATTAATACTCGCCGTTTCAACCCTTTTATAGACCAAACGTCGCGAGCTGGCACATCACAACAATATACGGCCTAGCGTTGTGTACAATACAAAGCATGAAATATCGCATTCAACTCAATGTGAACCTAAGCCGTCCGCCCTGCGGCTGACAGACCATTAATTTATATTGATTATGTAACGATATTTCGATATTGCGCTACAATATATCGATATTATGTTCGGTTACATCGATTTTGGAAACGTTCAAACTGAGCATGTTTGTGACAGTTAGATATTTTGTTGTTTAATCTTGTTTGGTAGATTTAGGTTTCATAGTACTTGACTTTTAGCTTGATTGCTTCTGTTTACCGCTTTTATACCTACTAAAGTCGTCACAAAATAAGAAGCCCGTTTTGACATTTGTCATCGTGTTTTTTTATCAACGATTAATTCGTGTTTTTTAGTGTATTTTTTCAATGTAAAGTTAAACTTGATGCTTATTTTGGATACGCGTTGTGATAGTGTATGGGTAACATAGTAATTAAATAGGATTATGAATTAGATTTTTTACATTGAAAAATATTGAAAAAAATAAACTCAAAAACACGAATTAATCGTTGATTAAGAAACACGATGACAAATGTCAAAACGGGCTTCTTAATTGGTGACAACTATAAGTGAAAGGATTTTATTACAATGCTTTGTGAATTATCTACGGGATTTCTGTCTTCACCGATATCCTATCGTAATACCACAATTTAGTAATACTAAAAGACTATAAGTTTTGTTTATATTTATCTATATGAATAGGCATTTATTTAATTAGTTCAATAAGTAGTAAAGTTTGTGAAATCACATTACTTTTTTTGAAATATATTAAAATTGATGTCACTTACATACTGCGATTAACGAAGCACTTGACGTACAAATTTTAAATCATAAAAAGTTGTTGAACATAAAAGTTTTTACGTAAAGCATTATTTTTGTGATTTAACAATCATTATAATGTCAAAATTCAACTTCAATAACTTACAATTAATTTCATTCTTGTTCGAGAGACGACGTTAAAAAGGACGCTAAATTAAAATCCCGAACTTTCAAGACGTTCATTTGCGAACTTGACATTTCGTTGTGTCTCGTTGTTTTAATGATTTTGATGTGTCTGATATTAATTAATCTCAACTATTTGCTTAGATACTATTCTTGATAACAGCACCATTTCTTTTATTTTTCACTATAAACGGAACTTATTCGTGATAATATTTTTAAAAATCGTGTGGCACTCGGGACTGCCGCGGTAAAGCTATTGCATAGCATTTTTTATCAACTTACGCAATTATAATTATTTTTTATTTTTTTATTTATGTAGTTTTGGGCCTCCGATATCCCTTTTATTTGATTAATCTAATACAAATGCCAGGCGCCCGTTATTTGTCCTTATTGGATAGTTCTTCCAGATCAGAAGGTTTAGGAACATAAAGTCAGAATTGAAGTAAAGTAGATAACAATTACATATTTTGTAATTCGTTTTTTACAATAGGATTATAGAAAAGCAAGGATAAAATCATTAATTTAATAAAATATTTCTACGTATAAATATACTTACACTATAATATTAAAATATAAAAAAAAAAAACTCAAGTTGGCCTTTAGTATTCATCACTAAGATTGTAAAAATTGAGTCCATATCAGTATGTAGAGGCACATTGATATATTAGCTATTTCATTCAATTTTATAGTATTTAAAAGAAAACTGTTAAAGCTTACTAAGATTGAGTCCTTATCGATCGATACTCATAAAGAAAAAAGTTCAACCTGTCCAGTGTCGGAATATCGAAAGTTTCAACTTTTTATTGTTCCCGTTGCTTGACTTTATACAAACAATGTTTCCTGGAAATGTTTTTAAAAGGAAAGCGAGTACTGTAAGGCAACGACAAATTGTGTAACAACTTTCTTGTTATCGGTATATCGCAATAGGCGTCTATGATAGTTAAAGGGTTTCCTCGATTTATTCATAAAATATGATGAAATTATGACCAACTGGAAGTTAGTTTACTGTTAGTAGGTACTATACTACTAGTACACTACTAGTAAACTAAGTAGCTAGTTAGTTTGAGCTAGTCATCTTTAAATAATAGAGTACCTATTAAAAAACAACAAAATACGACCTTGCATTTTGTGGACTAAGAAAATGAAAATTACCTTCCAAAAGCAATAAATTTTTGTTTAAAGATGTCCAGGTTGACGCGTCAAGAATAATTTCTTAATTGTAATCTATAGTGAAAAGAACAAGAACACAAATTTTAATTAGAATTAAGGTTATACAGTTACACTGTTAATATAATGAGAGAAAAATAACTAATGAAAATATAGTGTTTATTTACGTAAATTACTGTAATTGTGTGAATATTAACACAAAGGAACATTAAATTATTCAAATAGTTCTATGTAGAATAGAACTTATCACATTGTCGCTGTTGAATATTACATGTTGATATGTATGTACAATGGGCGGCCTTATTGCTAAATGCAATCGATTCCAGGCAACATTAGGAATGACAAATTGACAGGAGATAATAAGAATAAAAATATTTAGTAAATATTTCTATGATAGATTTTGGATAGTCTAACGTTACTTTGCTTAACTGTTGATCCCGGGTTATATTCTACACAATGAAATACACTTGGTTTCTTCAACTAATTATAACCCCAATAACATTTTGGTTTTTGTACCAGTTACGTATTGATTTTTAGTAGTTTAAACCCCACATATTCTTATTTATGGGGTTCAGTACTTTAGAATAAAAAATAAGCTCTTTTAAGGTAATTTTGGTAGATCTATTTTATTATTACCCTTTTGTTCAGAAGAAGATAAAAGGATATCCAATTATTATTAAAATTTTATCTGATTGTATATACTATACAGAGAAATATATAACTAATAAAAGTTGGTACTTAAGCAGCTGTACAAAGCGGAGAAAAATACAGATTAAAATTGGCCAAGTGTGTGAAAGGCCACGCATAGAATAGGGTTCCGTAGTTACCCACAATGGTTAATTGATTCAAAATCGTGTACGATAGATAATTGTTAAGTTTACCTATTACTTCTTTATTTTTGTACCAATTGTTCCAAGTGAGTGCATTTTACAAGTAGGCCCCTGTAACTCCTTAAATAAAAAAGTCATTAAAACCGCTATAGTTTTTCTTGAAAGTCAGTCAGTTGAAAATCAGAAAAATTAATGACAGTAGTCAATTTATTTAATATTGACTACTGTCATTAATTTTTAAGATTTTTTGAGCCCGCCGCTTAGCTTTTAGAGGGGCCCTGTTTTTACAAAAAATGCGCTTCAAAGCCGAATAACTCGCAATCAGATTCCTATATTGAACAATGATTTTAGCAATCTTGCAATATTTTAAAAAGGCCTATCAAAAAATACCCCACACGATGGGGTAGACGTAAGAAAAATGCAATTAATACCAAAAATTATGTGTTTTAGTTTATGTATATTAAAAGAGATACAATAAGTAAAAATATAAGTAAATATATGAAACCTGAATTGTTTTAATCCATATTTTAAATATTGTTAACTTATTAGTAGACTAATTGGGTTTTAAATTGAATGGACAAATTGACGTAAATTGCCAATATCGCAACAACCGGTGTCTTTCACGGGTAAGCATGCAAGTGACAGTGACACATTATCTTAAAATATGTTTGAAGCTCTTTGATAATATTTAATGGAATTTTTGTTTTTTTTTTATTTTTATTAAACATCGTAGAATCTAGTAAATATAAAGAACATCGCCGAGGATCGAACTGAGTGGCGTGCAATTGGAGAGGCCTATGTCCAGCAGTGGACTGCGATAGGCTGATGATGATGATGATGATGATGATAAAGAAGATTTTCTGATTAACAATCTTTCAAAAGTTTCATAAGTTATTTAAATAAAGTAAAACCTAAATTCATAGCATTCTTGAAATTCTTCCATAATACTCATTCTTAATTTTCGTTATTCAAGTTCCTATAATTACATTTCCATAAAAATCAATATTTATTCATTTTTATCAACTCATAATTTATTTACTTTTTGAAAATGTGTGTATTATTTTATAAACTAGCTTTTGCCCGCGGCTTCGCCCGCGTGTATGTCGGTTATCGCGGTAAAAAGGAGCCCATGTCCTAAGGTTCTCTGCACCAAAATTCATCAAAATCGATTCCATAGTTTAGGCGTAAAAACGTAACATACAGGCAGAGTTACTTTCGCATTTATAATATTAAGGCATCAAGTAATCTTCCACAGACGAATTATCCTCGTCTACCAATCCTCACTTTTTCTTTTTTTTATCGTGTGGAAACTCATCATGGAACGTCACCCCGCCGGGGTTTTCTTCGGCGAGGCGGTGAGTCGGACTCGAACCGGCTAAAAACCACACGGTGTGCCATATCTGCGCTTCACTGCTCTTTTAGGGAGGAGGAGGAGTCCAGGGTGAGATCTCCTTCTGGACTCCTCCCAGCGCCTGCCCGCTCCTGTTGCGGGCTCCGTTTTTTGTAGACCCTCTCTTGCCAACTAATGCGGGTGGAGGGAAAACCCGTTCCGTCCACCCGCGGCCATACTCAGGGCGGCATGAGGTGCAGATGACGCGCCTCATGCCGGGTCTAAGTGGAGGTCGTCCTCCCGGACCTGCTCCGCCGCCTCCTTCCGCGAGATTACGTCCTCGCAGAAGGTTGCGACCGCGATAAAACAACTGTCGCTACCAGTGTAACCTCACTGTAACCTTTGATTACAACGTATACGTTAGTAGAAAACTAACAATTTATGGCAATGTGGTCTCTCAACTCTAAGTCACGTGGTCCAAACAAAATATTAGCCAATAATACAAGAGAATAGAGGCGTTAGTGACTGTAGAAAACGATTAGACCCGAAACTTGCAACTTGGCTAAGGGGACTAGTTTCAAAAGATGTAGGTTAAAACTTATCATAGGTAGATATGTCAATGCCTTGGACAAAATTAAAGGCTTGAGATAAAAGCTAAAGAAATTGTATTGTATTTGTATGTATATTTTTTTTCTTTTTATCTCAATGCATCATAAAGATAATTTTATTAACTCTTACCCATTTTTTAACACTATTTAATTTACTCAATCAATTTTATCTAGCTACTTTTAGTGTGCCCCCAATTAACAAAGAGTGACAATCACGAGATTAAAGCGATGCGTATCAGCGATCTGAGGATAGGACACGTTGCACTCGTGCGCAAAAAACAATATTGCATCGTGGTACTAGTTGTGATTTAATATTTAAATATATGAAGTTGTATACTATTATAACACTATTACATTACATTTCATTAAGCAAATAACTAAGTAACAGACAGAATAACATAAATGAAGTGGTCTAGATCTAGCGAAAAGGGGACAAACAGATTATTTGAATATCAAAATTTTCTTTAGCTTAAAAGTACTTTACTTCTTCTATTCCCATCAATTACAGATTTTATGTAGAAGTTCCTGTATTTTTTTGATGTTTAATTGTATAAAGAAATAAAAAAAAATATTTGGCTTGATTTGTTATTACTACTTGACATTTTTACGGACCCATCATCCTCGAAAGATGTTTTGATTAGTTGTAAAAAAAAATACGTTACAAAATATGTCACCGGGCAGAAAAATCTGCAAAAAAAAACCCTTTGGTTTAATTTTAAATATGCAAGAAATAGATCGATGTAAGATTGCTAATGCTAATATTAATAAAAAGGCTGAGATTATTATTACTATTGCTTGTGAGTTTGTAAGGTTGTTGGGGATCTCGATCTGCTGCTTTTACCGATTACGAAATTTGTGAGTTTTATAAGCTATACATTAACTCGATAAATAGATTAACACGATATCCTATGTATGTGCGGGTGGAGCCGTGGAAAAGCTAATAAGTAATAAAAAAAAACTTACCCGCAGTTAGTAAATATAATAGCTGGTAAATTTCTAATTTACAAATGTTTTAACTTTGATGGCATATTTCACCCCTTAGGAGTGGAGTTTCAAGGAGCACAGATGGCAAATTTAAGCTTCCTACGCCCAGTAATTTCGACTATGTATTAACTGTCAGTCAGGAAGTAACGGATATAATATATAAATATACATATAAATCGATTAGTTTGTACCGCGATTTCTACGTATATATTAAATGATAAGTAAATAAACTAAAGTTGAAAAACTGAAAACCTTTGTGAGTTTTAAATACAAGTATATCAATAACGCTCCCTTTATGTCATCAATCCCTCATTATTAAAGTTCTGGGATGAATATAAATTTGTGTATGTAGCATAAACATAATATAATAAAAACACTGTACCGATAAACAGAGTTTTCAGAAGGTTTTTCGTGTTTTTTAACGTTGATAAATTATTATACGAGTATAATATCATTTTCAAAACTATAGTTAGCTTTTAATAAACTGATACATGATTATTATAGTCAAAATTAAATTTATAAAAGAAAACCGAAAGCCGAATAGCCGAATAGCTAGAAAAAATGCTAACTAAGGTGCAGACATGGATTATTAAGTGCTTCGACGTGAATACACTTAATTATATTAAGGCATTGCCTCTTCTTAGATAACAAGTTTTCAATTGATGGCAAAAATTGGCTCGGTCAAGACGTGTGAGTGTGGACTTCTTTTTCTAACATAAGTTACTCTTTAGTAGCAATCTACAAGTGGTGGAAGTCCCGGCAAAATTCTTTAATTCACACTTGAATTTTAAAACTTTGTATAGGTATATATTGCTTATTGTTCTGAAAAACGTTAGTCTATTTTTAAGTTTCTTAATTTTTGTTACAATTTTTATAAAACGATGTAATTTCATAAACAATATTCCTGTACTAAAATTGTCGATAAAATGTAATTTAAGGTTTTCGGGAAACATAAAACTGAATACATATGTCTGACGTAATAAGTTTCCATACATACTCAAAGATTTGCTTTAACAGATTATTGAGAATATATCGACGAATTTTCTTTCCAAGTATGCAAATAAGTTTACCAATACCCCGCTCAAGGTCAGAAATGTTGGCTGGTAGGTACAAGGTACAAGGAAAACAAACAACTTTCTTTTTTTTGCGGTAAATAGCCTATGTGTTACGTTACCTCCATACACTCTTGTGCAAATTTTGTGGTATATTGATTTGTGGTATGTGAAACTAATTCAAAGTTGCACATCTGGCGCAGTTCGACCGGAGCTTACCTAAACCAGATCTTACCGAGTTTTTTTTTTTTATTTCTTATATAGTTGTACAACACTTTTACAGACAACAAATTAAACATTAAATAAAAAAAACCCTAGACAAATATACTTCACTGGAGACCACCATCCTGGTTACAGCATCAGGTAAATGTGATCGTATTGCAAGATTCTAACCCGCAAGAAATATTCTCATTAAAACTAATATATTGAATACAAGCACAATATGTCTGCTGTAAGTTTTTGAGGATTCTCTGAAGACCATTCAAGTTGTAGTACCTGGTCAAAGTGACCGTATTGCAAGATTATAACCATCAGCGTATCTACTTATTAAAGCTAATCTAGTGAACCCAATGATGATATATCTGCTGTGAATTTTCGAAGAGTCGGGTTTTCTGGAGACCATCCTGGTTACAACACCAGGTTAATGTGACCGTGTTGCAAGATTATAACCTGCAAGAAATTTGAAACTAATCTATTGAACTCATAAATATGATATGTCTATTTTGTGACTTCATAAATATGATATGTCTACTTTGAGTTTTCGAAAACCCACTGCAAGGAAACTGGCTTTAAAATTAAAAAAATATCTATTGAACGGATGTATCGAAATCGGTCCACCCGTTCAATAGCTACGATGCCACAGATAGACACATACATACACACACACAGACATCGATGTCAAACTTATAAAACCCCTCCTTTTGGGTCGGGGGTTAAAAATGTGCATTAAGGAAAAAGACATTGTGGTAATAATGGAACTCTGGTATTCATGGTAAATTATGTTAGGTGTAACAATGTCCTCACAGAGAGAAGGGAGGGACTCAAAATGTAGAAGGTATATTTGTGACTCTTAAACTTTTGATAAGCAAATGTCCTAAAATGACATAAAGGAAATCTGTCCGTGTTTCTCTAACACACGATCTTCACATCAACAGTTTTAAATAATCCATTAGTGAATAACCAAACTGGTTGATGTAAAATTATTTTCAATTTTTTATCGATATCGGTTCAAAAATGACGAAATTATCGCTGAACATACATTAATAAAAATCGGATGAATTTAGAACCTCCTCCTTTTTTGAAAGTTGTTTGAAGGCGTTGGAGTTGTACACCCACGCATTTGAAGGCACCACTTCGCTCAAGGCGTCGATTATCAAGTGCTTATCAGGCTTAGAATTACTGTTACATTAGTATAAAGGTTCTTTTGTATTATGTTACTTTTGAAAATGTTGTAAAAATAGGAGCAGCTAGAAAAGGGATTCACTTTACATTTTGGCTTCGTGTGAAACAATAGACCACTTTCATCAACGATATCTCTTTACTAGGCTTAAGTACAATATACATTGAAAATTAGCCTTTGTAGATTGTTATAATACTCATCGCAGAAATTACTTTATTAATTACGCAGAACAATGGATCTTTCAAAAAACAGATCTCTCGTAATTTTCGAAATTTATTCTAACTTGGTAATCTGTTAAATAAATGTACTGGTCACTACCATTATTTATTATTCAATTCGACAAGACTGGATTCTTTTACAAATGGTCAACATTTGTTTCGCGTACTCGACTTTACAATTACATAACATAGATCTTTTTCGGTTAGGGATGCCATCGTGTACCTAAATTTTTGGTATAGATTTTTTCCCTGACTGTTAGGCTATCATATTTATTCTAAATTTTCTTAATTAATCTACAAACAAACAGATATTTAATTAGCAATCGTAACAGACTTCTATAATATTAAATGAATGTGTACAATTTTAATTGCTTATTAAACCAATCATGAAGCCATTGTCACACGAACGCAACTCTTATATTTAAGAGAGGGGTAAACTAAAACTAGGTCATAACTTTATTTACACCGACGAGAAATCCAGCAATTTCTCCACAGGATTGAATTAGGGAGTTGGAAGAAGAATAGTTATTAATATTTGAAATACTTTACAAATATTATCAAAGTCGTGGCGCAATAATTTTTCCTCTTAAAGAAGTTAATGAAGAAGAATACACATTTTATGTCTAGTTGATATACATACTTATTACATAAGTAAGTAACAATACGCTATCTATGCCTTTTATTGAGTATTGAAATAGACTGAAACATAAAATCTCATTTTACTGTTCCAATTCCTATTACACCTTGAGAAAAAAACATTTATTGACAGGGATACAAGAAAATTAATCGATTCGTTATTGCATCATTGTAAAAGGGCGCTCTCCGTCTATATTTGTCGTACGTGTCTGATTTCTATTTTTAGCAACGTCGAAAAGACATAATTGGAGTAAAAGCTGAAAGAATAAGTCAGCTTCCGTAAAAAGGGAGTTAAACTTCTTAACAAGAAATGAAATCACTTTGCGGATAGTCCGGAAATAAAAGAGACGGAGAACATGAGTCATTATTTGGGGATAAAACGATCGACGCTTGACAGTTTTTGTCGCGACTTAATTTACATTTCATTCTATTTCTGCTAGAAATGCTCAGATTTTAGATGAAGGTCATATCTAAAGGTTTTTTTATTATTTAATGTAACTTTCTCCTTAAGACTAGACTATGAAGCAATACCTGTATGTTATTTTCAAGATCGTACAGCCACGCTGATTTCAACATGAACGGACTGGTTCGTCCGGGGTAGTCACACACAGAAGTCCAACCTAAAATGACAGCATTTGTGCCGTTGTATTACGTTATTGAATGTGGGACCGGAGACCCTATGATGTAGAAGCATCTTAAGGTGGTCATAGTATAGACCAGTACTTCTAGATGCTATGTTGGTTTCCCATCAGGCACTTTGAAGGGTCACATAATGAAATAGAAATTTGAAATTTGTTCTGAGATATAACTCTTTTCAAAGATACATAGGAACAAGATAAGTTCTTGTTCCTATGTATCTTTGAAAAGAGTATTTTATTATCATTCCTTCTGACAAAGTATTCAGTGATGTTTGTATTGGTGAAAAGTGCTTTTATAATTTCGGATTGAAATAGAGTTCCTACATTTTTTGTATGATCTCTGTGATATGGTTTTATAGAATTCGAGGATGAAATTAACAATTCTATTCCTGATCAGTGAAAATATTTCTGTAGATTAATTTTCTCTAGATTATAATATAATAATTTATTTAAAAAGTGAATAACTGTTGTAGTTTAAGTGTAAGGCTATGCTTAGTTAAAATCTGTCCGAAATGATATTATTATTTCCCATAATGAATAAAATTATTCAAGCTCGTAAATTTAGTCTTTTATTTTTATATCTCAGTAAACCGTTTAACCTTTGTAATTTAGAAACGTCTTAATACAAGGCCCAAGGTGCTTTAAACAGGGTAATTTAACCTATTTACCTCAGCCTTCGGCTACGACAAATAAGCTACAATTATAATTTAAAAGAGAAAATTAAAATAACTAGTTTCTACGTCATTAAGAAATGAATGATATTCCAGATAACGAGACTAATTTATTCCTTTTGTTCAAACATGGTGTTGTTTTTGCGCATCATTAATCGTATTGACCGTGGTATTTGTGAGACTAATGGTTTGCGATTATTGTGGCGCGAAAGGGTTTACGCATTGTTGTTGTTGAAATGAAAATATATACACGTTTGGAGAGGAATGTGAGTGGATGACCCTTTAAACCCAAATTTTACAGTTTAAAAGGGTTTGAGTTTCGGAATAGTTACTAGTATAAATTATAAAATATCTAATACTCTTTTCGTTTAATAGGAAAGTTAATAAGGCCTCTCCAATTACACGCCACATGGTTCGTTCCTCCTAACCACAGGTAGGTTAGTTTATCACCACCTGCATACGAGAAGCTGAGGAACGAACCAAGTCGCGTGCAATTGGAGAGGTCTATGTCAAGCAGTGGACTGCGATAGGCTGATTATGATGATGATCACCACCTTGGTCCAGAAGGAGAAAACAGTTCCCTGGATTCCTCCTACTTCAGCCGCACAGAGAGCACACCGTGTGGTTTTAGTCGGTTCAATTCCGACACACCTCCCCGCCGCAAACCCCGGCGGGGTGACGACCGTGGGGGCTTCGACACGTTAAAAAAAAGCGGCCAAGTGCGAGTCGGACTCGCTCATGAAGGGTTCCGTATCAGCAGGTAACATCATATAAAATTTCTTGTAGTTAGTTGTAACTTTGATCGATGTTTTAATAATAGTGTTTTGATCAATGATATTATGAAAAATCGGCCAAGTGTGTGATAATTGTTATGTTTACGTATTAATGCGTTGATTTTGTATGACTTTTCCAAGTAAGCGCATTGTAAAAGTTAAGCCTTTATAACTCCTGAACTAACAAAGTCATCTAATTCGTTATAGTTTTCATTTAAAGTTCATTATATGGACCACTATCACAAATTTTTCGGCGGGCGGGACGGCCTGTTTTTACAGAAAGTTTGCCTTTAAAGTGGAATTTCTCGCAAACGGATACCTAAATCAAAAAATCGTCTTAACAAACCTGTAATGTTTTTAAAAGACCTATATAATGATACCCTACATGATGGGGTAGCCGTGAGAAAAAAAAACATCCCCACTTTACGTGTAGGGGAGGTACCCTAAATAAAAATATATTTCATAATTTTATTGTAGCACTTTGTCGACGTAATTACAATACATATTCATGCAAAGTTTCATCTTTCTAGCACTTACTGTTTGGACGACAAGTCGAGGACGGACGGACGGACGGATGGACAGACGGACATGACATATCTATAAGGGTTCGAAGTCATAAACTTCGGAACCTTAAAAAGTTGTAGATCTTTTAATTACCTACAACTTTGCCATTTAACTATTTTCCTTGTAGTTTTGCTGGAAATCGAGATATACCGTTTTTTACCCTTTGTTGTATATATTTAGCCATCCAATCTGACTCTACCCTGCCTGATGGAAAGCATGAGCAAAATCCAAGGGTCGGGGCTACCACACTTGCTGCGAATGCGGACAATAATGTATGGCGGCCCACACTATGGCGGCTTAGTGAGATGCTTTTTGACGCCCCGGTTAAAGGACCCGAAAACCTCCCTCCCTACCCCTTCCCGACCTTAGATCGCCCGTAAATTATTTTTCCTTTCATTTTTTTAATATTCTCCTCTTTTTCCAATAGGTTTCATCCTACTATAATTTTATTTGTTTTCAAAAATTATCTACTCTGGTCTACTGGTCTATATGTCATTTACAAACTATCATTATGGTTGCCATGCAAGTGTGTTATTCCTAGCAACCTGTGAAGTTTTGACAGGAGGTAAACAGTGATACATTTTGACATCTTCGATTTATGTATTTTTATAATCACCTAGCTTTGGTCTTTGTGTCTCGATTATTGCAGTAAAAAGTAGCCTATGTACTTTCCCAAGTTCAGTTCTATCATCATACCGAATTTCATCAAAATCAATACAGTGGTTTAGGCGTGAAAGCGTAACAGACAGACAGACAGAGGTACTTTCGCATTTATAATATTAAGTAGGGATTAAAAAAAAAACTACTCACTAGATCTCGTTCAAACCAATTTTCGTTGGTAGTTTGCATGTTAATGTACAACATATATTTTTTTTAGTTTTATCACTCTCTTATTTTAGAAGTTAGAGGGGGGGGGGACACACATTTTTCCACTTTGGAAGTGTCTCTCGCGCAAACTATTCAATTTAGAAAAAAATGATATTAGAAACCTCAACATCATTTTTGAACACCTATCCATAGATACCCCACACGTATAGGTTTGATGAAAAAAAAATTTTTGAGTTTCAGTTCCAAGTATGGAGACCCCCAAAATGTATTGTTTTTTTTCTTTTTTTATGTAAAAATCTTAATGCGGTTCACAGAATACATCGACTGATCAAATTTCAACAGTATAGCTCTTATAGTTTCGGAAATAATTGGCTGTGACATACGGACGGACAGACAGACAGACAGACAGACAGACAGACAGACTTGACGAATCTATAAGGGTTCCGTTTTTTGCCATTTGGCTACGGAACCCTAAAAAGGACGGTCATTATTTTATAATAAGCTTTTTGGATTTGTAAGTGTCATCATCTCTTACAGTTTGTACATTTTTAGGGTTCCGTAGCCAAATGGCAAAAAACGGAACCCTTATAGATTCGTCAAGTCTGTCTGTCTGTCTGTCCGTCCGTATGTCACAGCCAATTATTTCCGAAACTATAAGAGCTATACTGTTGAAATTTGGTCAGTCGATGTATTCAGTGAACCGCATTAAGATTTTTACATAAAAATAGAAAAAAAACAATACATTTTGGGGGTCCCCATACCTGGAACTGAAACTCAAAATTTTTTTTTTCATCAAACCTATACGTGTGGGGTATCTATGGATAGGTGTTCAAAAATGATGTTGAGGTTCCTAATAACATTTTTTTCTAAACTGAATAGTTTGCGCGAGAGACACTTCCACTTCCAAAGTGGAAAAATGTGTGTCCCCCCCCCCTCTAACTTCTAAAATAAGAGAGTGATAATATTAAAAAAAATATATGTTGTACATTACCATGCAAACTACCAACGAAAATTGGTTTGAACGAGATCTAGTGAGTAGTATTTTTTTAATACTTCATAAATCGTAACACGCAATTTACCTTTCATCCAATGAAAACACTATTATTAAAACATCGATGAAAGTTACAACTAACTACAAGAACTTTTATATGATGTTACTTGCTGATACGGAACCCTTCATGGGCGAGTCCGACTCGCACTTGGCCGATTTTTATTTTTTCGTGTCATGTTGTTGCTAACGACGAACTCCGAATTTTTTTTAATGTGTATTTCGTTGACTTGGCCAAAATAGAATAGCTAACATCAGACTTAGACAAATAGACCTAGACGAAGCTGCGTAAATCAAGTAGTTTATTTTATTTATTTATTTTTAAAAAGCACCCAAACTCCTAATCAGATATTTGCAGATTATACAAACAAGCCGACCAGGAAATCGAACCCGAGACCTCTTGATCGGCAGCCTAGACCAAGAAGGCAGTTTGCTCCTTTATATAGTTTGAAGCGCTCATAGCCGAGTGGCCTTAGGTGATTGGAAACAATCACCAAGGGTAAGCAACGACGGTAACCATCGGACCTAGATGGGTGACCGTTTGTGGCATTATATGTAATGAGCGTTTCCGTGATTCGGAGGTCACGTTAAGCAGTCGGTCCCGGTTGTTATCATAAGGTAGCGATCGTGAAGCTTAGTTGGAGGCCTTCGGGCGGCTTAAAAACATCCAACAGCAAGATTACGTAGCCACAACGTGTCTTGCCTGTCCCCAACCAGCACTCGGCCAGCGTGGGGACGTATGGCCTTAACCCTCTCTTGAGAGGGGAGACCTGAGCCCAGCAGTGGGACGTTATGGGTTGTTGATTAATGGATTTTGATGAAACTTTACAATAATATAGCTTACTAAACGAAATAACTGATAGGCTACTACTTACCGCCATAACGGACCTACAAGCGGGTGGAGTAGCGGGCAAATCTAGTTTAAAAATATTTTTCCCACAGTAAAGATGTGTAGGTACAAAATGTTTAGCCCTCAACCATTGATATATAAAAACCCTAGATGCACAGTCTCAAACAAAAGCCGCATACGAAACTATCCTACTTAGTCATTGATGTATAAAAATATCAATGTGGGTAGTTTTAGTTAAGCTATAAACACATCTTTTGCACATTCAACCTTACGCGCATTGTTTAAAGTTTTTATTACAAAGCAGCGTACAATGACCAATCAAATTTTATGACCGAAGCTAGCCGGCAGGACAGGACATGGAGTGAAGAGGAATATTTGTATATTTTTTTTATTATAATACATTGAGTTAGTATTTTAAGAGTTAGTTAAATTGTGTTCTAAAACCCATAATTATACTTATATCTGAGCGTAAATATGTTTTTGGGTAGGACATGTGTACATCAATGAAACAAATATTAACTCTTAAAATCATTTATTTCATTTTTTCATATCATATCAGTGACATATCCTGTAAAAAATAATTATATTATTTGAATGTAGGTACGAAATTATTTGATAAATTCATTATTTTTCTGGCTAACGACTACTTACCGTTATACTAGGAACAGCCGTTTTAAGAAGACGTTTTATGCCTTTAGCAGTGACATTCATATCTTCGTCCACAAAATGTTCAGAACAAACGACGCATGCACTATTTGGCTTAAAAAAATTGTATCTCGCGAACCCATAAGTTGTCCCCTAATTAATCGATATAATAGGTAATATAATATTTACGAACTTTAATAATAACACCGTTTGGACGACCTCCTTTCCTTTTGCAATTCGATTAATAACTATAATAATATTATTATATATTTTGTAACGTATACATACTTATTAAAAACTAAATACAAAAAAGTTCAAATTAAATAAACTTATTATATTATTATTACTTACTATATATATTATTATACTCTACAACTGGATGGGATGGTATATCATCCGGATTTCTTAAGAGTTATAGAACTATTGTCGTACCCCCCCTCACATATATTTGTAATCTGAGCATTGTAACGGGCAAATTTCCTACGCTGTTTAAAAAAGCGCTTCTTTATCCAGTTCACAAGTCGGGTGACCGAGACCGTGTCGAGAACTATAGACCTATATCGATACTACCAGCTATGTCAAAAATTTTAGAAAAAATAATCAACTCCAGGCTTATTAATTATCTTGAAAATCGTAATCTACTATCTGTTAATCAATTTGGTTTCAGAAAGAATCTATCTTCTGAAGATACTGTACACAATCTGGTGGATTCTATAGTCAGAAAACTTGACGATGGTCAGAAATGCGTAGCATTGTTCTTAGATCTCGCAAAAGCTTTCGATACGGTCTCCACGGCCTTGCTTGTGAATAAGCTCGAGTCTCTGGGTGTGAGGGGGATACAGCTATCTTTGTTTCGCAGTTATCTGACGGGTAGATCCCAATTGGTCAAAGTCGGCACTCATACTAGTTGTGAAACATCTATAAACTACGGCGTGCCCCAAGGAAGTATTTTAGGCCCTAGTTTGTTCCTGGTTTATATAAATGATCTGTGTAACACTGAACTTAACCATGGAGCAATTTTCTCATACGCGGATGATACTGCACTGGTTTTCTCATCTGATAATTGGAGGGATACTTACCGTTTCGCTCAACGAGGTTTCGATGTGATTAACGGGTGGCTAAGAGATAATCTACTCACACTAAACATTACCAAGACCAAGGTGGTTGACTTCTCTATCCGCTCCTTAAATCTGGTGGACAATTCTTTACAGATAATTGCTAACGTGCCTGGTTGTGAGCCCTATTTTATAGAAAAAGTTAGTTCTATTCGATATTTAGGTGTCATTGTTGATAATAACCTAACCTTTAAAAAACACATTGAATACATATCGAGTAGAATACGCAAACTTATTTACATTTTTAAAGATCTTCGACACTCGGCCGATGCTCACGTATTAAAATTGGTTTATACGAGTCTGTGTCAATCCATTCTCAATTATTGCATTACCACTTGGGGTGGCGCAGCTAAATCGCACACCTTACAGATTGAGCGCGCGCAAAGAGCTGTGTTAAAGATCTGCTGTTTCAAGCCTCGACTATATCCCAGTAAAGCTCTTTATGAGTTTTGTCAAGTCCTCACTGTTCGACAACTCTTTGTTAAAGCTACTGAGCTCAGACAGCACTCCCAAACCAGTTACACTACTGAATTGACTCGTCGTAATCATCTTGTGATCGCTTCAATGCAAGTTAAAACTTCATTTAGTCGTAGATTCTTTGCATTTCTTGGGCCCTACCTGTATAATAAACTGCACAAGATCCTGTCTTTTTATAGTCTAAATGTAAAACGATAATCTCAGACTGGCTCTTGAAGATGTCGTATGGGGAAACGGAGGACCTTCTCGTGGTCTTACAGTGACACAGTGGCACATTCGCCCCAGTTCTGGATTAATTACCACAGCAACTACAACGCACACATACAGATTTTAACAAACACACACACACACTCTCACACACAAACACAATCACGCGCATTATTCTTTTTTGTATTTTTTTTTTTTTTTTTTTTCTTCATTTTTATTATTGTATTACCTTATGTAAGAATTATACCATTTCACCTATTTGTATCACACATTGAATTAAGAATTCATGGTCCGAGTGGGGACCTGGTGTCCTGTAACACAGGTTTTCATACCTATCTCAGGCACCAGCGATCCATAACCGAGATTGTCAAATTTTAATATTTCATGTAATGTATTTTATGTATTTTCGGTTTTTGGTGAGAAATAAATCATATATTATTATTATATTATTATTATTATTAATAAAAAATTAAACACAATAAAAAAAAATCGACTCCATTAAATTCAGAACAGGGTCGTTTGGATTATGCGACTAAAATAAAGGGTTGTGTAATAGTCGTTCTTACACTGAAAAAGCGGCCATTGAAATTTGTCGTATTATACTTGGACCGTTGAGTGAAGTTTTAGACAAACTAATCAAAATCACATATTGCTTCCGATATTTAGTCATAAAAACAACAAAAACAAATTAACAAACTCTTTTACTCACCGAAAATACGATATCCCATCCTTTTTTAACGTTCCTAACGTAATATTTTTACAATTCCGCATCGAACACTTAGGCATTTTTAACGAGCGCACAGAGACGCGAGCGACGCGAGACTATTTGAAATATGAGCACCATTTTCAATAGTGCGCTTATTTTATGAGGACGGTTTTGCGACGCTGAGTGTGTATCTAGGGTTTTTTAATACATCAATGCCCTCAACGTTACCTTATCATCACTTGTAAGGAATGTGTATGCGCCACTGAGAGGTAGTCATGCGGTAGCGGTTCTACGTTGGCTGCCTAGTTATGCGAATTGTGGACTTGCCTTGTAGAAACTGACGGTGATAAAATCAACGTTTCGATGTTTAATACACTTGAGTTTTCATTGTTTCAATTCAAAACTATACTAACTAGTATCCTTACTACACGCACGAAATATGTTAATTTGAGATCTAAACCATAAATAGTGAAAGAAAATAAGTACTAAAACTAAACTGTTCGGCTCTTCCTTCCCGTGACGAGCAGTTACAAACTGGAACTTACTTCCTGCTCACGTGTTTCCTTCCTACTGTGATTCCAGGTTGTGTAAGCGGGACGTGAAAAAGCATTTTACTAGACTGTTGTGGGTCGCCATACTACCTGGATTCACAGTGAATGTGGTGGCCCATACTCTTAAATTCTCCTCATGATTTTCATCAGGCAGAGTAGAGTCACCTTGGTAGGCGATAAATAATAACTTGTAAGTAAGTTTACCCTCTCTTGAGAGGAGACCCGAGCCCAGCAGTGGGACGTTATGGGTTGTTGATGATGATGATGATGATGAAGTAAGTTTTGTAAAAATAGCAGTTTTATTTTCCTATAATCCTTACAAACATTTTAAATGCGAAAGAAACTATATTTTCACTGCTAAACTCCTAACCCGATTAAAATTAAAATTGGTTCATAGATAGCCTAGAGCGCCTTACAAAAGACATAGGCTTTTTTTACCGCGATAACCGACATACAAGCGGGTGGATCCACGGACGAAAGCTTATCTTGAATCAAATCTATTTAAAATTACGCAACTGTGTAACTAATATTCAAATAATAATTTTATACAACGTTGTTCATTATTTCAGTGAAAATTTATTCAGAAATACAAAACCGTTATCTGTCTTTACTCTCAGTCCATTAAACGCCACCGATCCAGACTAAATATTCAGATATTTCTGCAGTTCATTTTACGGTTTTGTCCCCATTTTGCTCTTAAGTTCGTCGTTAACTTGCTTTCTACTTACAGGGCTCGTCTACTTAGCACATAAAGTAGAAGTGAAGTATTTTACTATGCGCCTTAACTGGTTTATGTATATAGTATCTAGTTAAAAATATCTTTTTGCACTTACCATTCTTAGCATTTGAAAAGTCATGTAATTAAAAACATGTATTAGAAAGCTCTTCATACCTGTTTAACATAATATACTAACTAAAGATTTAAGTTACACACCATCTGTTTCAAAACTGTTTCAAAACTAATTGTGCTACAATTAGTTTTGAAATTTAATGGTCTTAATTACAAATCTCCGAGTGAATGCGTCGTCAAGCAGCTACCCGCGCGTCAAAGTCAGCATTACGACGTTCCCGAGATGACAACGATGTGACGCGATAACCATAATAAATCTTGGAACATCAGCCGTACTGGTGATAGTTCAACAAATAAATTTTCATTTTTTTAAATTTACTTATTGAATTTTTTATAATTTGGCACAATAAATATTATTTCTTACTTAAATAATAATGTTTACGTGCACGTTTCCTTTGTAACGTAACTTGAACTGGTGCTTTTTAAATAGAAGAACAATCAAGAATAATCTAAGTCTAAAAATTCCACCTAGTGCTAATATTGCACGATCATAAAACGCTTCGGTAAAAATAATCAAAAACTATTATTGTTACCACTTACATCTAAAGAAGAAGAGAGCTTTCCATCATACACATACTTTGGCACTTTGGCAGGCTCATAATATATCACCTTTCTAAAAAACGTCTTTCCTAACAGCATTAAGTATCCCTAATCTCAAACTTATATTAACAGTTTTCTTTACCAATTCGTAATCCTACGCATCAATTTTTACTTCTTTCATAACATTCAACAATTATGTCGAACCCTAATCGTCCCTCTCACAACTGTAAAAACTTGGAATAATGTGAAAGGTACAAATATCGCATTAGTTCTGAATTTCGACTCGTCATGGGCGGACATGACGAGGGTCACCTATTATTCAGTATTTATATTGAAATAAATCTCCGCTTCTATCAAGAAATTCAACGAAAAAAATGAGATTAATATTTTTTACCTTTATGATATGATTTTTTTTGGTGTTAGAATTTACGACGGCAAATTTTGCCGATAATAAATTGATCTTTTAATTTATCATGAATATATATTGCGAGGAGGGCGTTTATTTGTGGCCGGGCCGGGTTTTTGGGCTTTTCTTATAGGAAATTCTTAATTACATGCTGCAGTATGAAAGTTTGGCGGTGATTCACGCTTGTACCTCGGAGAGCACGTTAAGCCATCCATCTCGATTGTAATGAGTGTCAATGGTAATCGTTATGGGAAAGTCAGTGCCTTCAAATATACTGACATCAGTTCAACCTTCGAATTTTAGTCCTCCCTCAACGTTCAACGTCAAGATCCGATGAGAATTGCTCTATATAATAACTAAAATTCGAATAAAACTGGTGCACTAGAAGTTGATTCCAAATAATATTGGGAGTAAAGGCTAGAAAGATGATGAAAATGACGTCTTTATAAAAGAAACTACGAATATGACAAATAACTTTTGTATTTTGTTTTAATGTTACTTAATTAAATTAAACTTCAAAACCCTTGAATCTTGATCGTTTTGTCGATTTGATCGAATTGATTCAGAAGAATCAATTCCGATTACCGTGCAAATGTACCAAAATCTAATGATCAATTTCTTGCAAAGATACAACATAACAAGTATAAATAATTTACAAACCTCAATAAAATTTACTCATATTTAACGGACGATCATTCTTCTAACGTTTATTTTTAATACATTGTATATAAATTTCATGATTGTAGGTCTACGGGAAGTGCCTCACTGGTTTAATTTAAACTTAATCTCTTCATTGCTTTCCTGATAAATTATCTTAGGCATTTATGTTTTTGCAAATGGACGGCAGGCGTGCTCTAGGCAGGGCACCTACACGTTGGAGTGATACTGTGAAGGAGGCGGTGGGCGGCAGCATGCACCGTGCGGTCCACTCCGCGTATAACCGAACGAAGTGGAAGCTTGTTACTTGTGGTCGCGATCCTCAGCATTGAGGGAACGACAAAGAAGAAGAAGTAGAAATTATGTTTGCAGCGATTCATAATTTAATCAACAGATTCACGCCTCTCCTATAATGGAAGTTTTGGTCTACTCTACTATACCCCTGGAACAGGGGTGGTAACACTGTAATCTTAACCCTTTACCATATAAATAATGTAGTGATTAGTTAGCCATATTGTCTTTGAGTAACTTATAAATTAAACAAACAGTAATATGCGTTTGATTAATGAAATGTACTTCTAGGTATTCAAATTTACGAGGTCACATAAATTTGAGTTCTACTAACAACTCTCTACTTGCCAGTAGCTTTTTAAAACATAATTTATACTGATTTCTGCGTAATTTTATATAATAAAACATGATGTTTACTGTGTACATTCATTTTAAACGACCTTAACATAAGATAAATCTCGTGTTGTGAACAGTTTTGACAGATGTTTAATATAAAGACTGACTCTTACTTGTACTGGTGAACACAGAAGTATTAGTGCAACTACATATTAGTGAATGCATAATTTTCAAATGTAGATATTAACATTTAATATAATAATATTTAATATTTCGAACATTTTACACACAACGTCATCTAGTCCCAAACTAATCAGAGCTTGTATTATGGGTACTAAACAACTGATATAAATACATAAACATACTTTTCTTTGTAAATACATACATATTATACATATAAAATAACCCAGACTCCAAATCAAATATTTGTGGATCATACAAATATTTGGTCCGACCCGGGAATTGAACACGGCGAATGCGGCTGCTGATCAAGGAGTCTCCTCTTGATCAACAGCCGCATACGCTAACCACTAGACCAACTAGGCAGGTATTTTATATTTGAATAAAATTTGTTTATTAATATAATACTTTACGCTCCGTGATAAAGTTCCCTTCCTAATAATCAGTTTCGGGTTTTAGAATACTTTCAAGATGTTTACTGGGTGCTAGTCTAGCTAATGCTTCTTTCAGACATTTATCTCTGCTAATGACTACGAAAAAGGCTTAAAATATTTTATCATAATGCATTTGCTATTTAAAGTAGCAGGTGTCCTAAACGTCTCAAAACTCACATAAGTTAAATTAACTGATGTGAGTTTTAAATTAACTGATGTGAGTTTTGAACATTTTTTTCTAGGCAGAATATTTTTTTTCCTATTTTGTTTTACTACAACTTTTTATATAGATTATCTTTCAGTGTAAAAGCGACGTTAAAAGAAAAAAAAACAAATTACGAGGTAACGCACTGGGTGAATTATAGGTATTCTATGACACAGGGACCACAATACAATACAATTAGAAGATGAAAATAAAGAATTCATTTGTGTAGCGCTTTTATCACTAGCAAAATATGGTTTGTTAAGGTAGTAGATTTCCATTATACTAGCTAAATATAAATGCAGGGCCATTTTTAAATCCATTTTGAAATTAATTAAAACATAATAAACTCTTACTATTACATTGAGTTATAAGATTAACATATATAATAATGTGAGTAGAGATATTCCATAGATACATGGTTGTCCACCTACCATAAATATTGTTTCTTTGAATATTTGCTATACAGTGGGCCCTGTGTCTGTTTACCAACTTCGTATTACGAAGACTTTGAATCATCCTGTCCCCAGTTTATTGTTATTAAAGTTGTTTGACGTACATAAGTTCAAAAGTTATCAAAGTGATGATATATGTATTTTATTGTAAAAATCATAATTCTACGCATTATAATCGTTTCAATATTTTCTAAATGGATGTGGAATCTGATTTTTTTCCCTTGTTATGGGTGTACCTACATATCCACATAATTTAGTACTTTGTGTTTGTAACATAAGACTTCTGTTACTATCTGTACACGATTCATTCTGATTCATGAGTCTCCCGTTTGTCCGTCCTATTCAGTACAATACTCTTTAGTTGTTCAGTCGCCCTCGGGAGCTCGACGTAGTCGTGTGTCTGTGTGAAGTGACAAGTGAGTTCGTTGCGAGTGCAAGTGGTAGTGCTCTGTGATTTCATAGTGGTGGGTATTGTTTCGTTTCATGTTTTACTCGTTACTCATTTTTCTAATTAATAAACTTCCAGGCTATAAATTAAAAAAGAAAATTAAGCCCTATATTGAAAAAAAATATTATTTATTTATTTTAATTAAATTGCTTTTATTGCAGTCAATTAAAATGATTCTTAGCAACAAAATTTATATATTTCGGGTTTTCGTTTCAGAAAGTATGTTTAAATGAATAGTTATAGAATGACAGACTTAAGTGTCTGTCATTCTATAACTATTCATTTAAACATACTTGCGCCTAATTTCTCAAGTGCAAAAAGGATGTTTGTAATTGCCCAACTAATAGTAATGTATCATTAACCAACAACCTTTGCCCATTCTGCTTTAAAATGAAAAAGCAAAATTAAAAAACAAATTATTCAGGATTTAAACGTGTTCCACAATTCAAAACACTACCATAGAGTACAGGTGGTGAGTTCCCGCGCTAATGGTTGCTAAACCGGTAGAAATAGGTTACTATAACGAGTTACTACCGTTTAGAGGTGTAGTATTACTCTTTGCTACGTGCCTTTTAATTAAACAAGTACTATGAAAAAAAATACAAAATGAATTGTCGAAAAATATGAAACGTATCATTTGATTAGGAATTATTAGAATTCAAAATTTTATTTTGTTCGTTTTCATTTGTTTTGTTGTTTTGTTTAAAGACTATAACAAATGATTACTAGTTACCATAACTTAATTATGCACTGTTAGTGTTAAGTAATAATTGTGATATTGCTAGTATTTTCCATTTGGTTATCGAAACGAAGACCAGACTCAAAACCGGACTGTATTATGCAGGCAACGCCTTGCCGTTCATCATGTTTAAATTTGAAGTATTCAAAACTCTTTTTTTTCTAATTTTTCAAAATTTATTTAAAACAGCAGTACAGTGGACAGCAATGGAGCACAGTATAGAGATCGGACAGTGAAATTAAAACAGAATACGGAATTGGAAAGGACAATCAAGAGTAAACCCATCATCATTAACCAATCACTAGTCTCGCCATGATTATGTACTTAGATCATAATACTGATGACCCCTCCTCCGTTTCCAAACATCTAAAGTAACGGCTAAGAAGAAAAATATTTTTTTAGATTATAGACAAATTGTAAATTAAACCCTAGGCGTATAGATCTCTTTACGATCTAAATCCGTTAAAACTAAATATTACATAGCTAGCATTTACGGCTTCGCCCGCGTGTATGTCAGTTGTCGTGGTAAAGCGAAGCCCATGTCCTTCCTCGAGAACCAAAGTATCTACATAACAAACTTAAATAAAATAGTTCCAACGGTTTAGCCGTAAAAGCGTAACAGACAGACAGAGTCACTTTCCAATTTATAAAACTAAGTATAAATAAAAAGCCATCTAACTTAAAATTAAAGTATGACCCACCATAATATATAGAGTAAACATTCATTATGACTGACTGCCTTGTTGGTCTAGAGGTTAGCGTATGCGGCTGCTGATCAAGAGTTTTCGGGTTCGATTCCCGGGTTAGACCAAATGTTTGTGTGATACACAATTGTTTCGGAGTCTGGGTGTTTTTCTATGTATAATATGTATGTATTTACAAAAAATTAATATGTTTATGTATTTATATGAGTTGTTTAGTACCCATAACACAAGCTCTGCTTACTTTAGGACTAGATGATGTGTGTAAGATGCCCAAAATATTTATTTAAAAATATTTATTGATATTAGCGAATTTATATTCTTCTTCTTCTTCCTAGCTTTATTCCCAATATTATTTACGGTCGGCTAACATTCATTGGCGAATATATATTCGTCTTCTTCCTTCTTCTTCCTAACCTATTCCCAATATTATTTGGGGTCGGCTAACATTCATTAGGGAATAAATATTATCACTGACATTATTGTTGGTATAGTTGTGTATACACTTTGTTGATTTATTTCACTTAATTATGAATAAATGTCATCATCATATTTTGGTAATGTTTTTCTTCTGTTTGGCTTTCTTTGTTTATTTGAAATCATTAGTAGTCAAATTGTCTCAAACTAAAATGTCTTATGTAGATAGTCCTCTTGTTATTAGAAAGAGTCGTTTTCTCTGCTACCAAAAGCTATTAGTTATTTGATTCTTCAATGCTTGGAACTATGCCCAACCAATCATTCACTAAAATTCACTACCATTATGCAAATAAAACTGTTCATAACTATGGCAAAGTAGTATAGACTAGATAATGTTTGGCTTATTCTTTAATAGTCTCTGCTTTGTGAATTCATTTCCTACAAACTTTATGACGATCATTTTTAGTATGAACGCTCATACTATATGTGTAATAATGAAAACCATAAATGTAATAATAAGAATATAATCATATTTACTTTTAAGTTTAAACTACAAAATGATTAAAAATTCAATTTTTTGAAGGAGGTAAAAGTCCATTTTCTGATGTCTTTCAAATTAGCTGAGTAGAAAGTTTGTGAGGTAGCAAATGGACCCCAGGTAACTAACTTCTATGGAGGTCCTCGTATTCACTCGCGTTTTAGTAATAAGACATAAGTAGCTCAGTTGCAATTCTCACATAAAACATAATTAAATTACAAGTAACTACAAACTGATACCGACTATTTAGGACTGCAAATGTCGATGAGCATACTTTTTTGTATTTTGATATCTTTTTGGGATTCGATGATAAGTCAAACCTTATTATTTCATTGGCATTACACTATTCAATCTCTACAATAACAAATGATCGATATCTGTCAAAGCGTCAGCGCGAGCATATGGCCGAGATTTGCCTTGCACATGTCACCTTTACATCTTCATTGCAATTAAAACTTTATTCAAAACAGATAAGATATATGTCTTAACGATGTAAAACTTTCTGTGGTATCAGCAAGGATAGAACCGCGCAAACAAATGCTGGCATTTTCTCGATTTAATTAGAAGTAAACATAATGTTTGGGGACAGACCGTATAAATTACATCTTATCGTATTTTCTACGTGACAAGGATTATTTACACAACAATTAATTCAACATGAAGTTATTCATTACACGACTGTTAATTGGGTAGTCAGTGTTTAAGGTCCTTAAATTGTTTCTTAGAAAGTGAATAAATAACACAATAATTTGTAATGGATTGTAGAACAATAAATGGAACTGACATACTAGAGGGCTGGTTCCCACTCAGGACAAATATTTATATGATGAAGACAAATATTTATTCTGTATTTGGGTGTGATTATCTTATTATGCGATCATCATCATCTTCCTAGCCATTATTATTCCTAAGATTATTTGGGGTCGGCCACTCAGTCATCATATCAGTTTTTCTAATGCGCGCGACTGGCTTCAGAACTGCACAACCATGTGTTAAACAAAATTATAAGAAACCTGAACTATTACTAAATGGAGCAACTCTTACGAATAGTTTCCTGAAGGAGAAATCTACAACAGTCACATACCTCGCGACGTCATTACACAATACATTCACATGTACACAATACTTATATACTACACTAACTAACACGCATTATATTCATTTAAAATGTCTTACACTAAATACATTTAGAAATTGTTAAAGCATGTTTTCATATATCCTTTTGTTATAAAAATGTAGTCTTGCTGAAAATCGTATTTGTTCAAAAGTTACGATACAGGCTATGCCTAGTGCAGCTTTCACTGAAATTGAAATGCTGTTAAACTGGACTGCTAATAAAATTTGATCAAATATATAAGTATGTTTATCAGCTGTGTGGCCACCGTAGGTTTGGCCTAGTTTGTGATCAGGCACTTTAGACAGCAGTGAGTGAGAGTGTGTGAGATGTATATTATCTAATTTTATAAGTGACTAGCTTTTGCCCGCGGCTCCGCCCGCGTGAATGTCGGTTATCGCGGTAAAAAGTAGCCTATGTCCTTTCCCAAGTTTCCGTCTATATCTATGCCAAAATTCATCAAAATCGGTTCAGCGATTTAGGCGTGAAAACGTAACAGACAGACAGAGTTACTTTCGCATTTATAATATTAATAGTAGGGATTATGTGTTTGTGAAATTATAAATTCTTGAGTTTGATTCCAAGTTTTACGGTAAAAAATGTTAAGACGTTTGTAGTTCATTTATTGGGTGTTTTATCATTTTTACAGAAACTCAACATATTCTCACCCCATGACTCTTTATAAAGTATAGAAATAAAATCTAATGCGACCTTGTTAGGCTGATTCGTGAGAAATTACGGTTGTTAATTAAAAGTTCTTAGCACCTTTAAATACAAACTACGAATAAGTCCCTAACAATAAGTCCCGTTTACAGTAAAAACATGAGTATGTGTAAAAGTCGCGAAAGTCTAAAAACAGTTATCACAAACTACGAACTCAAATAAATACGTAGGTGACATACATACATATGTTACTTACTTATACTTACTAATATATAAAATTATAGAGCTAAAAAGTTTATTTGTTGATTTGGTTGAACACAATATAAATGTGGTTAACACGAGAGAAAGATAATCCATTTGAGCTTGGAAAGAAGGAATGGAAGCTTCCATTGCGTGCGCTGCGTTAGCGGTTAAAGTTTCACAAAAAATATTTACCTTTCTCAAAAAGGCCGGGACTGGATATATCTATCTTTTTATGTATCTTTTATCACTATATCCCTCACATTGTTTTAACATTACGCTACGGGCAACGGCCAAAGTAGACGTTTTGCGTGGGTTGGTTAGTAGAAAAATAAGCTTAACCTTCTACACAAATTTTATAATATTTATTTATTTTAAACTTTTTTTACATGTTGTACAAAGGCGGACTTAATCCCATTAGGAATTCAATCCCAGTCAACTTTCAGGTGTCGTAGAAATATGATGCGGTAGGTGCAGAGGAAGAAGAACATTATTTTATTAAGACTTCGTTGTTGGTCTAGTGGTTAACATATATTAGTCAAGAGGTCTCGGATTCGATTCCCGGGACCAAATATTTGTGTGATCTGCAAATATTTATTTCAAAGTTTGAGTGCTGTCTATGTATAATATGTATTTATTTACAAAAAAAGTTTATTGATGTATTTTATCAGTAGTCTACTACCCATAGTACCCATACAAGCTCTCTTTAGTTTGGAACTAGATGATGCTGTGTGTCAGATATCCAAAATATTTACTTAAAATATTATTCATTATAGTACTCAGTTATTCTCGCGCACTGATATATATCCATCTTGCAATAAGAAAATACTTAAACCTACATAAATTTCTTTATTACTACATATTTCATATAATACTAACAGTAATATATATTACAACGAGATAATTTTATATAAAATTGAATTCATTTAGTATTCTTTAATCCTCATCCTACGTAAGGAACTCTGCTATTGTCAGTTTTAATCCTTTATCTAAAAGTTCAGCGCGTTGTGCCACTTGCAAAAGGGAAAACAAAAGTAATGCCATACTACAGTTAAGCTCTATTCCAACTAGGGGTAAGTAGTACAACTGCCAGTTAGTTGGTACTTTTGTTCGATGTTATTAGATCTAGTTTAAAAAAAAATGTTTTTATGTAAATTTGATATACACACCTAAGGTAAAGTACAGTAAAGTTCAGAACGTCACAATAAAGGTTTTAGATTTTTTTCATATGACCAATGATTAGAGAATATACACGGTGATTTTATAGACGTTTTGAAAACGAAACATTTTAATTTGTAATCATCAATAGTACCAATAAAAATGGATAAATCAATTGTAATGTTGACTATAAAAAAGTTTCAGTTTTAATATTCATTTTTACTCGATCGACTTGGAAAGTAGTAATGCACTGCAAAGGAGTATGAATTAAACACGCCGCGCGCCGGTGACGCTAACAGCTGATTTACAAGTTTACCTATGCGCGAGCTAGCGAGTAGGTACTTCGTAGGTTGACTCCAGTTTGTTCTTCATACTTAATACGGGCTTAGGACTGTCGTATTGTCGGATATACTTATTTATTTAAACTTCTTTTCGATTATTAACCACGAATCACATCAAATCAATTTATCAACGGATTGTAGGACTGCGGCGTTAATACCTATTTTTTTAAAACTTCTTTTCGATTTATTAACCACGTCAGGCGTGTTAAAAATCGGAGCTATCTACAGAATAATTAGCTTACATACCTATTTACAGTTTATTTAACACTTCTCTGTATCGAAGCAACTGCTCAAAATAGAATCCGCGTTCAACACACAAGCGTCCACGTTTGATACAATTGTATTTTAATTTTCTTAATGTGTCTCTATCACTTTTCACTTTATCAACTTCATCACTTAACAATTAACATCTCTAAGTACGAGTTGCCGGTTAGATGACCTTTGGTCCGTGGTTAGATGACCGTGACCGACTGACGCCAAGGACGCGTGACGATTGAGTCCCGCTGCGCGCGCGGGGCAGGGGCACAGTCAATCGTTATTGGTTGAAAGACGAAATCGTTGATTTTATTGGCGATTAACGATTTACGATATAAAACGCATAGTATTTCTGTTTGTATTATGTACCTACGTGTGATTGAATAGTGCTACTACTGGTTCTCACTTTTTATCTGTAAACGATTTGAATATCGACTTTGATGATTTTTTTTTTATATATTTTATTAAATTAACGTTATATATAGCTTCTGTTATTGATTACTAATTCAAAATTTTCGGTTTCAAAACGCTTTCAAAATCACCGTGTATACAAAATGTGAACTAAATTAAGTACCACGGAGTACATATAATATAATCTCAATAATAATTCCCTCTTAAAGAATCTATAATCTCTGTAACTCAATATGCTATTTCTTTTGATAAGAGAAGCACCTAAACAGACGACTAGAAGGAACACACTTTTATTTTCTTCCTGGCTATCTTCTATATATATAATATATGTATACGCTAAGAGATTGTGCATGAGGTTCCACTTTAATTATTCCTTCAGAAGATACTCGCCAAAACAGACTTTAATGTTTCAGTAAATACAACATTTTATTTTGTTAAAACAGCAAATAATAATGGCTACACAAACATTTTCCAAAACATTAGGGACAGATTCTCATGTGTCATATTAATAGCGTTCGCGTTAAATGTGTTACGTCACACATTTAATGTGACGCTATCAAGCTCATGGATATTTGTATTAATTTTGACAAAACGTAAATTAAACTGTCACCTTGCGAAGCTCAAATGTAATTTGTAACTGTACGGGAGTGTACTTAACTTATTAATTAAACTCAATTTTGAAGCTAAGTACCTTCACATGCAAATGTGTATGTATACTTGATGTAAACAGCCATTGAAAAATCACAAGTAGGTCTTCAAAGTAAGTCCAGTGGATGACGTGTTTTGAGCTTAGTTTAAGTTAATTCTTACACAGCTTAGCTTCTTCTAGCTTCAAGGCTCTCACATCACAGATTTACTTACTTAGGGAACAAGGCTAGAGTGAAACACATTTAGGTACTTTTTACCGACTTCAATAAGGATTCTATTCATGTTTTCCAACAGGCAGAGGAGAGTCACTTTGGTAGGCTCAAATATAAAAGAAAAACAATAATAGGCATTATAATTTTAACAAAAAGAAACCAACTTCAAAGAAAAACTATTCCGAATACCCAAATCGCGACAATTGTGTCTATGATATTTGAGGAGTTCCCTCGATTTCCTTGGGATCCCATCATCAGATCCCGATATGGTGACCATGGGACCACCTGTAAGCTACGCCCATTCCAATGCAAAAATAAATTTTGAAATCGCTTCATAAACGACGAAATTATCGCTGAACATACATAAAAAAAAAGATTCCAACGAATTGAGAACCTCCTTTTTTTTGAAGTCGGTTAAAAAGTAAGTGATTTTATGTGCTACTGTCAATAATACCATCAATTAGATTACTACTATGCTATTTCTGAAACGGTTTCCAAATTGAATCAAAAATGTTTAATCAATTTAGAATTTCCAATAAGGAAATTAATTATATTTTAATATTGTAATTAACTAGAAGATACCATACTAAGTTCAAAGTAGATAATGAGAACGTTTCACAGTATACACTTATATATAAACTGAATGCTGTCGATTATTGTGATTACTTTATAATCAGACATAACGTTGACTTACGCACACAAAACACACGTGACCGATACTGAAGGAGGTCAGACGATGGTCATAGAGTAATGTGTGCTATTTATAATAATATTATGACTGTATTCATTTTAAAAACATTTGATTTGAAAACACATACCGCGTAAATAAAAATATCAGTGTTAGAAGTACGTGAAGGGTATATGAAAACCAGCGGTGAGTGGCATCGTAACAGATCACACACAGCTATATTCTAGGTTGGTAACCCATTCCGATGAGGAGTTTCTAAGGGCCACAGCACACTAGCTACTTTTAGCATCGGCGATCGGCGATTTAGCCACTGCATCGATGCTGCATCGCGTTTTAGCGACTTCCTGCGTTCGATCGCGGTATCGGAAACGCGCGTTTTAGCGACTGCTCAGATGCCAAATCGATGCTATCGGCATCCAAATGTGTGTGGAGAGTAGCGTTCAGCTGCTGTGTCGCGCTTCTAAAAAGCGACTCAGTCTGCGCGTTTGGCGTTTTTAAGTGTGCGGTGTAGAGCGTTTGGTCGCCGATTTAGCTTCTAAAAAGTGACTGTTGTATCAGAGTCATCAGACAGCTGACGAGTGACATAAGCGGGCTTCGTTTTTGTCTCTTGCATGTTAATTGATTAAATAAGAACATCTTATTTTTACGAGGAACGACCCTACCCTCATTTAATAACGAGACGTTTTCTCAGAGTGGGAATACTGTTTTAATTTTTGTTATTTTTAAGATAGACTCAGACTTATACAGTAGATTAATATTGATATACTGTTTTTAGGGTTCCGTTGCCAAATGGCAAAAAACGGAACCCTTATAGATTCGTCATGTCTGTCTGTCTGTCTGTCCGTCCGTATGTCACAGTCACTTTTTTCCGAAACTATAAGAGCTATACTGTTGAAACTTGGTCAGTAGATGTATCCTGTGAACTGCTTTAATATTTTTACACAAAAATTGGAAAAAAAGCAATAAATTTTGGGGGTCCCCATACAACTGAAACTCAAAAATTTTTTTTTCATCAAAACCATACGTGTGGGTATGTATAGGTCTTCAAAAATGATATTGAGGTTTCTAAAATCATTTTTTTCTAAACTGAATAGTTTGCGCGAGAGACACTTCCAAAGTGGTAAAATGTTGGTCCCCCCCCCCCTGTAACTTCTAAAATAAGAGAGTGATAAAACTAAAAAAAATATATGATGTACATTACCATGCAAACTTCCAACGAAAATTGGTTTGAACGAGATCTAGTTGGTAGTTTTTTTTTAATACCACATAAATCATAAACCGCAATTTACATTTCTTTAAATCTAAACACTATTAATAAAACATTGATGAAAGTTACAACAAACTACAAAAACTTTTATATGATGCTACGGAACCCTTCATGGGCGAGTCCGACTCGCACTTGGCCGCTTTTTGTTTTCAAACTCAAAAGTGTTATATGTTCAGAAGCATTTATTTTTTTCTTAAATTATGATAAATCACACCATTCGATTCTTTTCCGGGTTACAGAATCTCGTAAATATTTTATTTACTTTTTTGCTTTGAGTTCTATTTATTTCCGTAATTAAGCTTAACGTTATCATATTAATAAAGTTAAGCAACAAAATTACTATTTTTAAATACCTTCCATAAAATACCGCAATAAAATTATTACCAATCTCGCTAAATACCAGAATACAAAGAAAGCATCCACTTTATTATTGGAATGTATCATTCTTATCACCCTTTGATAACAGTGACCAATGCTCCTCACAAATGTGCATAAAACAATGGGCTAACTAATTCTAGCTGGAATATAAAAATCAACCATCGCTTACTTACATAAGGTTGAATTTGTAATGAAGCGCTCAGCTCCTATGTCTGAATGAGTGTTGGTGTAAGGGTCAAAGAACATTGCCTGATTAGGCGCGCCGATTGTCAGCACTTAGGACGTGGTATTTCAATGATAATATGTTTGTAACGGAGTGTTTTATTTTGAGAGTAGTTTACTGTTATTGTTAGTGTTATTTTATTTAAACAAAAGCGTGTAAAAATGCAGTTACAATCATAACATTTAAGAATATACTGCGGTACAGCAGTGGTAGCGTATGCGTGTGTTTTGTTTGAGGTCTTCGATTCGATTCCGGGGTTGGACCAAATATTATATCGCGATATAGAAATTTTCGCGGCTAGTATATATGCTATATTATACAACATCTCAATGTCAACCGTGAAGCTGCAACACGTCAGGAATTTGCATTTTGATAGGATGATCCTCCCTCTGTGTTGTAGGGATATGTAGTAATAGTACCCATGATACAAGCCCTACTTAGTTTGGAACACGAAGGCGTTGTGTCAGATAATTATTTAATTATATGTACATTACAAAACATTAACTTTATTTATTTATTTATTAATAAGAAACTACAGCTTTTTTTAATACACATGATATTTAACAATTATATATATATATTGGCTCTTAAGAAAATTACAGAGCTTCATGACATGTGAACAGTAACTAGACACAAAAATTATATAATATTAAACTTTGGATTGTATATTTCCGGTCACAAGACTGACTACGTACAGTGAATATATTTGGTCCAATAATTAAGCAAGTGATGTCGTAAATGAATCCTACTAACAAAAATAAGTTAATAAACATTACAAGGACGTGATGAAAAAGGAAATTGACTGATTTCCTTTTAACAGTAATAAATGAATAAGTAACGGTGACTATTTATGAAAAAAAGAAACATTTGAAATAAAACATTTCTTGTCATTGTGTGTGTTCAAATCATCTTCAAATAACCCAATATTATTGTTTTCACTTGGAGACACATTCTAAGACATTTTAACCATAAAATACCTACATAAACGCTAATTACCAACTCTTTACAGAAACCTTAATTCCCAGGTTTCATTTGTTAAAAAACACGAACGTGCCACAACAAAGCTTCGAACTATTTAAGACAAACTTAACAGACTCGGTTGGAAGTTTCCAACTTAACGAAGTAGTTTGCTGTCGCTAAGCTCTGTAAAGAAGCTGTGCTCTGTAACATATTTGTTAGCAGTATTGTATCAACATGTTCACAGGAATTGCATCGATAAATTCTTGATAGCAAATATTTTGAACATTTATGCGTCATTAATTTATTTTCGACATTTCAACATTATTATTATGTTATATTGTCTTATAATAATGACGATGAATCTTTTTTTTATTACTAAACGTATGTGAAATTGTATTTGATTTGTAAGTTGTGATTTAGTAGACTTTATTATTATTATTTTTAATGTTATTTTTACTTTTTGATGATGAACTTAATTAGTAGGTAACTTTTGTTCGCTGCCTGTTAAAAGTCGTTTTTTACGGTATATCTTTTCTTAAGAATCAAAGTCGAAATTAAAATTGGCAATCTTTACAACGGTTTAGCCGTGATAGCTTAACAAAGAGCTTTCTGTTTGTTACTTTCGAATTTATAACATTAATATAGAAGTATGAATGTAGTCTACATAAAGTAAAAGAGTCTTAAGACAGAAATGGAAATGATAATGTGAGGTTCAAAGATTCCGAGGTGATAACACAATACAAGAGAATAGAAGCGTTAGCGATTATAGAAAGAGATTCAATGCGACAAAAAACATTTACATACATCTTGGCTTAAGTGGCTGAACTGATAGACGCCACAAATGAACAGGGACGTCAACTGGCGCAACTTTAATTAACTTTAACATAACAAATTACCGTAATTTAATTTCTTTGAGAGGGTAACTTTTCGTTTCAATTGCCACAAATTTTATTATACCTACCCGAATACATCAGGTTCCATTTGAAACCATGCTTAATGTAAGTACGTAATGAATCTTAATTTGTAAAACTTCTAAATTGGAAAGGAATGAATGAGATAAGGAAGTTTGAAATCGTTGAAAGGGACTAAATCAATATTCGGTTAAATTCAAGTCTATTGAATACAAATCCAAGTGTATGGCAAATAGATATAAAGTTAAAACAAACCTTAACATCGAGTTCAATGTATATATTATTTATTTTATGTATAACTTAGAACAAATACGTGTATTGACAGATTAAATTAGGTGTCAAGTTTTCGCCTTTTGAATAGACCACAAGCCAAGATACATATATACTAGGTAACCCACGCAGCTTCTAAAGCGTATTTTTTCAATTATGTTCGGCTCCGATTTAAAGTGTGAAGTTAACTTTTTTTATACATTTACGACTATCAAAGTGACTCTACTCTGCCTGATGGTTATGGAGTCTAGTGAGATATAACTGCATCCTTGGGCCTCCGGTCTCACACTCATCAAAGAAATACAACAGCACGAATGCTGTCATTTTTAGATTGGTCTTCTATGTAAGGGTAGTACTGCCCCGGTCGAGCCGGCCCATTTATGCTGAAGTCAGCATTGTTCTACTACCTTACTATAGGATAGTAAGGATCCAGCACGCCAGAAAAACAAATGAGATGGGAAAATTGGTAACATGGTTTCGTAGTACATCGTGAGTAGCAACGTGACACGAGAATTAAATATTTATTTAATATTAAATAAGTAAATATTTCGGACATCTAACACACAACACCATATAGTCCCATGCTAAGTAGAGCTTGTACTATGGGTGCCTACTAGATAACTGTATATGAGTTATCTAGTAGTGCATTTTTATATAAGTATATTTAAATATACTTTTTTGTAAATATGTAAATGCATATTATACAAGAAAAATACCCAATCATCCTCCTAGCCATTTTTCTTAAGTTTATTTGGGGTCGGCTACTAGTTCAACCGGTTTTACCTGAATTTCAGTTTTTCCACGGAGCGACTGGCATCGGATCTCCGCAACCCTAAGGGAGAACTGAAATTCGAAGATTGAACTAGTTGTCAGTATATTTGAGGGCACTGACTTTCCAAAACGCTTGCCATCGATGTTCATGACAACCGGGACCGACAGCTTTACGTGCTCTCCGAGGCACGGGCGTGAATCACCGATAACTTCCAAACTCCGGGCAGCTATTAGGAATCTACCCGAGACCTCTTGATTAGCAGTCGCATACGCTAACCACTAGACCAACGAGGCAGTTGGTCTAGTGGTTAGCTAATGCGACAAAAAAGAAAAATACCCAAACAAATATAATACTCATAGCGGTCGTAGCCAAGTGACCTTAAGTGATTGGAAACAATGACCGAGGGTAAACAATGACGGCGGGGTCAGTTCTTAGATGAGTGACTGTTTGTGGCATTATATGTAATGAACGTTAACATAATTCGGAGGTCACCTTATGCAGTCTCTTACCTGCAAGATGATTTTTTAGAGTCTTATCTAGTTCAACTCGTTAAACTGCCTCGTTGGTCTAGTGGTTAGCGTATGTGTCTGCTAATCAAGAGGTCTCAGTTTCAAATCCCGGGTCGGGCCAAAAAGTGTTTTTGGGTTTTTCTTAGGAAATTCCAAATACTAGCCCGGAGTTTGGAAGTTTGGCGGTGATTCACGCCCGTGCCTCGGAGAGCACGTAAAGCCGTCGGTCCCGGTTGTCAAGAACATCTATGGCAATCGTTATTGGGAAGTCAGTGGCCTCAAATATACTGACAACTAGTTCAATCTTCGAATTTCAGTTCTCCCTTAGGGTTGCGGAGGTCTTATGCCAGTCGCTCCGTGGAAAAACTGAAATTCAGGTAAAACCGGTTGAACTAGTAACCGACACCGAATAAACTTGGGCATAAAGGCTCAGAAGATGACTCTAGTTCAACTCTAGTTGAACTGTTGCCATCAATTCCTTAATTGGATACTCACTTAATTGCATCGTATCAAATCTTGAAGAATCTAGGATTCTGGGTATATAAAATTACTAAAAAGTTTCTTATTTACTTGTTTCGCCGGTCTAGTTCTACTTTGTACAGATTGGATGTACAGCTCAAAGTAAAAGCAAACTAGAAAAACCAATATTAACAGCGCAGCATCTGCGGTTATTCTGCTACTGGTAAAAGAAAAAATATAGGACAAGTCAGGTGCAACCATTGAAATAACTTGCCTTTGCATATAAAAAGGTCTATCTATTTTTCTTTGCAAGTAAACGATACAATTTTACGCTTGAGCAAAACTTATTATATATTTCACATTAAAGAAGAACAAAAAAGGATACGATAAGATACATTTTTGGTTTTTACACATACTTACTCAGATACATTTTTGGTTTTGTAACACAAAACCAAAAATGTATCTGAGTAAGTATGTGTTAACAAATCTAAAGATTTTGAGAATATTATTGTTTTGTTGTTGAGTTGTTATTGAGAGAGAGCCCAAGACTATCCACGAAAACAAAATGGAGGATGTTCTCATTTCGACGTACACTAACCATATACACTATACATAGTTTTTTAAATTTAAGTGAAGATAATTTATGACTTTAAGCGTAAGGACACGCCCTTGGTTGTTAATATGATTTAATTATTTCTTTAAAGTTAAGGTATCGTTATTCATTGATTGTTTGAAAATTATTTAGGTATGCTTACATTATTTTAAGAAGTTAGTTTTTAAGGTTATGTAGAAATAGTTTATTGTTTTCTGCTTTTCAGTTTTTAGGCCGTATAATTTTATTGCTATAAAGTTTTATTCTATGCACTAGTCGTTACAATTGTCACAATTATAACAATAGCAGCAAAAGCGTTTTTTTATCGTGTGCAATTCTTCAGTATCCTTTTGGTTATGAGAGGTATAAAGTGGTATGGCTTAGCCGTTCCTACGATGAGCAGGAAATCTTCTGACGTACCAGTTCTTTTAACCGTAACCATTCTTTTAAATACAAAAATGTCAAGCTCTGTTTTAAATGTGCATGCTGCGCTTTCGTGTCGGAGGTTGCCTGACTATGATTGGTGCCCGATCTCGTTCGTCAAAAAGGGCATCCGAGAGGATACCCTTGACGAATGGAACCGGAGGTTCTAGTTAGGCGAAACCGCCTCTGCCACGAAAGTATTCTTCCCTGATGCTGTAGACGCATATCGAACCGTCAGACGGATCACAATTACGTCAAAGCTGGCTCAGGTGCTCACAGGTCATGGGGGTTTCTTACAGTACTTGCATAGATTTAAGTGCAGGGACAATCCATCATGCGCCTGCGATTCTAATGAGCAGGAGGACGTCTTCCACCTGCTACTGGAATGCCTGATTTATGACAGACTAAGATATGACATGGAACAACAAATAGGCAGAGACAATTTGAGCGAAATGATTGCATGTAAACAAAAATGTACATACTTTACAAATTACTGTGAGAAAATCGTGACTATAGTAAATAATAGGAATAAGTAGTTTAAGCAATTGATATATTATATATTAGGATATATAAATACTATCAATGATAAGGCCATTAGTAAATAATAAAAGTGTACATAGAATAAGAATAATTGTTTAAGAAAATTTGTTAGAAAGTAAGTATTAAATACATAAAGTAAGGCTAAAATGTTATATATACTGATTGTTGTAAAATAAATGTAAACTTAGACATATCGCATTAAGGTCTAACTAAGTCATACTTTAAAATATTGTTTATGTAAGTGAAACAAAGAAAAAAAATGTGCATGCTGCTCGAGCCCTAGTCTGTTAATACCTGAATCCCACAGGGCTTGCCGAATTTATACTCTATTCGGTGGGTAGCATGAGCCGAATCTAAAAGTGGCGGATAAATTTTCCACCACCAATGCAATGCATCATGGTAGCCCACACTATGGCGGCATATTGGTCCCGTATTCACAATCGAAATACGACAACACGAATGCTGTTACTTTAGGTTGGTCTTCTGCGAGAGAGTAGTACCGAATTCGATTAAGTCCGCTCGTTCAAGCTGGAATTAGCGTGACTCTACTACCTTAAATTAGATATTCACACTGATTCTAGTGCATTACAATGCTATGTTAAAAATCAACATCTCTTCTTCATCTTCTTTAGCCGTTATTGCTAATAATATTTGGGGTGGGCTACTAGTTCAACTGCTTTTACATGAATTTCAGTTTTTCATCGGAGCGACTGGAATCGAACGTCCGTAACCCTGAGAGAGAACTGAAATTCGTATATTGAACTAGTTGTCAGTATATTTGAGGGCACTGACTTCCAAAGACGATTGCTATGGATGTTCATGACAACCGGGCCCGACGGCTTAACGTGCTCTTTCAAGGCACAGGCGTTAATCACCGCCATACTTCCTACTCCGGACTGCTTAAGAATTTCCTGTAAGAAAAACCCAACAACACTTTTGATCCGACCCGGGATTTGAACCCGAGACCTCTTGATAAGCAGTCGCATATGCTAACCACTTTAACTTACACTTAGACCAACGAGGCAGTTTAATATCAATATAGTTTAATGCTATATACGTCTTAGAATTTTTCCAGTTACTAATCCTAGATCGATAGTTTTTTATATTTTTAAATCAAGAGAAAGCTTAAATAAATCTAGATTGTTACAGGAGAAATTACTTAGTTCTAAGTAACGCAATAAGTAGGGTTGTTTATTGAGGTCACATGAAGCTTTTTTAAATTGATACGTAGCCTGCATTACTAGATTATAGTACGTACGTACTTTTAAGCACAGTAATGAAATAAACCTAAAGCTTTAGGAAAGTACGTTTAGAGAATTTCTAAGCTTTCGACTTATCAACGGGAATGGTTTTCTAATATATTCGTTAGAGATCCCCTTGGCCTTTAAAAAGAAATTGTACATATATCTTAGCATCTATCATTAGCTTATGCACTGACTATATTTAACTTTCTGATTTATAACCGACGAAAAAAAAACTGAGGAGGTTCTCAGTTTGTAGTGTATAATTTCTTTGTATGACTACTCATAACTTTTTACAGAGTATTTCGATTTCAATAATTCTTTTTAACCTTGAGGTTAGTCCTGTATAAATTTAGAAAACATCTAACCTTAAGTGTAGGAAAATAGAAAATGATTGATCACGCACTGATTTTTATATATGACCATACATAACTTTTGACAGAGTAAATCGATTTCTACATTTTTTTTTCATTGGAAAAGTTAATCCTACATTAATTTTAACAAATCTAACATTAAGGGAATGAAAATATAATCACTTACTGATCATACGGTATCTATTAAATTAGATAGACTACAAAGTAGGATTTTAAATAACGAAAGTAAGGTAGGCTAGCTAGTAGCTTTCTCAAAAATGTAAAAAATATACATCTAGCAATCAGTAGAATATAACTATAAAAAATTAATAAAATGAAACTTTTTAGAATAAAATTACACCACCGAAAGATTAATTGTATTTATTTATTTCTTTACATTTAAGGTAGTTGTTATGTTTGCTCATTAATTGGTTAGAGCACACTCAATTATTTAGGTATGCTTACATTCGTTTAAAAGTTAGTTTTTATCTGCTTTTTATTTTAGCGGTTTAATTTTATCTTAAAGTTTTAGGCCCTGCGCGCACGGGAAACTTTTGTCACTGTGACTGTTTTGTCACTTTCATTATGGCTGTAGAATTATATGGAGATGCGCGCACGTTGCGACGTGACAATCGGATGACAAAACTGTTTTGTGCCTGCGAACAAGCGTGCGACAAAACTGTCACCGCGCCGCTAGAGTTTGATAGAAGCGAGCGCACGAGTGACGAAACAGTTTCTGCCTGTGCCCTAAGCCAAAAGCGGAAAGCGGAAAGGATTAACTTTTTATTTATATTTTCAGACAACTTGAAATAGCATTGTAATCAAAACAAAAGTGTCTCCTAGCGTTCAATCACCACATTATCATAAAGGGTCTAAGCAGTATGCATTGAAGTTGTTCTAATAAAATATTCAAGGTTTTCTTCGAAATTACTAGAGCTTGAATTGTTTTAGAGAAAATGAAATATGATATAATTTGTTTAAGTTAACACTGGTTGAAAGATTACAAGATGTTATTTAATTTTGAGAATAACACAATGATCGAAGATTCTATGTTTCGGCCCAAAAAATTGAATTTTGTACTGAATCGATTTTTACCCTTGAAAATCGACTGTCGATTTTTTGTGTTGGTATAAAAAATCTTTACAATAGTTACAATTAGCTGAATGTATTAATTTGATAGGTAATAAAAATAATTCTTATAATCGAATTCCTTGAACTAAAAAATAGATGATTTTACTGATAAGAGATCCCACAGATTGTTTAATGAATATTTTTGTTTTTCATAAAATGGATTTATATTTATATTGTAAATACAGAAAAGATATAGAATCGATCCTTTAGAAATCGTTTTTTTATAAATCGATTCTTCATGTTCTGATTCGAATCGAATCAAAAATCCCTACAAAATAGTTTATCCTGACGCCATTTTCCGTGCCCCGCTCTCCGCTTACTTTTGATTGCCCGCTGGCGATAAGCAAATATATATAGTATATAGAAGAAGTGGAAAGAAGACCAGTACTTTACGAGAAAAGATTAAAAGAATATTCTGACATATGATAAATACTAGGCATGCCTTTTAAGTTCTGTCGTTTCCATATTTAACGGCAATTTTGAATTTGAAACAGTTCTATATTCGAATGTGTTTAAATTTTGAATCTCAAAACATTTTTAACACCCCAACTTTAAAGTGGAATAAATGTTATAATTAGTGGTTTGAGCGAAGGGAAAAGTGTACTAAACTATGTGGTGAATACTTTGAAAATATGCAGTAATTCATTAAAACTTTCTGCAATCATTCGAAAACTTTTACGACGTATGAATTCGCAAATAATGACTGTCTCCTCCAAATGCATATCGTTGAATGAACCATGGATTTACAAAAATGTTTCGTGACTGTCATTCGCCGTGTGCGCACTCAGATTTTAAGACGCGACGCGACATGACAAAAACTTTTTTGTCGCAGCGACAAAAGTCACCCGTCAGCGCACTGCTTTATTTATGGCCAATGGCCAATGGCCACTGCCGCTTAGAACTAAACAGTTATACTGTGTGTTAGATGCAGTATGTTACATCATTATAGATTAACACTATAAGTACATAAGCCGTACTCATAGTCCATAGTCTTGTTTTCCTGAAACGTATCATGTACAGCAATTTAATATCGATTGATATTAATTATAAGCGTCGATAAAATCGTTTAATTACATTTCCATGTTTACAAATCACCGCTGTCATATTCACCGCTAGTAACAGTTTCGAATTGAAATTTAATTTTGAATTGGATTTGAAGAATGATTTAGCAGTAAACTTTGGATTTTCCATTTAAATGATTTTATCGTGTTCAGTGAACTAAAACTACTATGTTCCAAAGCTGTTCCTTAATTAATTGCCATCTTTTTTTGTGAACACGAAAATTTCAATATAGTGAGATGTAATTGTTGCAAATATAAACGATTAATAAAATATTGTGGAGGTTTAATATTCTCAAAATATATATTCTCAGAACAAATATTGTGAAGAATGAACATAATACAATTCAATGAAATTATATTTAATTCTACCTGAACCCTGTGGTGGTTGTTGTATCGCAAAACAAAGACGCGGGGTGACGCTAGTCTTAAAAGAGTATCCTAAGTTCTTGTATCTTCAGCTGTCTACCAGTGAAAACCCTGTCATAATCCGTCCAGATTGACTGAAATTAATATGTCGATTAGGGCTGCATGATCAATTCTCATTCAATATTAATATTTTTATTATCGGCCCCAACATTTGTTCTGAGTAATTTTTCAACTACATGGATATTAAATACTATATAATTTTAACAAAAAGGACCCGACTTCAAAGAAATACTAATCCGAGTACCCAAATCGCGACAATTGTGCCTATGATATTTGAGGAGTTCCCTCGATTTCCTTGGGATTCTATCAACAGATCCCGATATGATGACGATGGGACCACCAGCTACGCCGAATCGAATGCAGAAAGAATTTTTGAAAACGGTTCATAAACAACGAAATTATTGCTCAGCATACATAAAAAAAAAATTACGACGAATTGAGAACCTCCTCCTTTTTTTGAAGTCGGTTAAAAATAGGGATGATTTTCAGATTTAAGTATATTTATCAGGTATTTAGTCATTACAGTTGAAGGTCTACCTAATTTGGGAGCAGACTGCTCTTTGTGGGAGGTCCCATTATTATTAACTAACTGACTCTTGCAACTTCATCTGCGGCTCTGAAAAGTAAAACATTTTCCTCACTATTGCAACATTTTTTAATAATGATCGGCACCTATTGATCCTGATGTTATACAGCCTATAAATTTTATCAAAAAATAGACTGCCTTAGTGATATAAATCTTTCAATTTAAACCAATACTTTTTACGACTATAGTGTTCAACCAAGCAAATAATCTCTTCTGCTTTATAATATTTTATAATATTCAACACAACACTATTTGATCTGTTATGGAATATAGATATATTTCAATTGAAACTAGTCTAAACAAGCTATTACAACAAGTCTAGACAAGTATGTACTATATCCAGATGCAACGTGATACTTATTACTACGTGTTAGACGTCAATTTCACGTGTAACCTTTGATACTGTAAGCGATAAATCGGTGGCGATGTTTAAAAGCTACTACTTTAACAAGTAGTCCTCACACATCGGTACCTGGGGCGTCTGGCTCTGAATCTAAATCAAGTAGCTTTTATTTCAAGCACTTTCGAAACATTTTATGAATGAATCTATGCGCTTGACTCCAAAATTACATTCCATATGAAAAGAATCGACAAGAAACGCCATTAGCTACTCTTTAAAAAAAGCAGTTGCATTAGTTGTTATGCAAAAATAACTATTTTAACTGACTAATCTAGTAATGTAGTACTGACTAATCTAGTACTGAACCGTTAGGTACACTATATTCTCTATTATATAATCATCATCTTCGTCATCATTATTAGCGTTTCGCAGTTCACTACTGGACAAAGGCCTTTCCTATTCCACACCAATCTGATCGGTTTTGGGCATCTCGCAACCAGCAATGTAATCATAATCATAATTTATTAATTTTCGGATCAAAATTACTACTTTGTAGTCTCTAGTAGTTCTGGTCAAGTGTGTCTTTGAAACTAATTAAATTATCTATATTAGAGCCCAAATAGGTGCTTAAAATATACCAGTCTAATAAATTTCTACAAACGATGCTTTTATGAGGCCAGTGACCCTCATATGAAATATCGCCGCCCATAGTGTCTGGTCAAGTGTCTGTACTTGAGGAAATTGTCTATTTTATGGCCTCTGATTCTTTAATTTAGAAAAAAACCTTGTAAAATTCAGTGAACGATATTTTTATTTTATAATGTAGAAACATCCCCCATGTAGGAAAAATACTAAAATTAGCTATTAAATTTATTTTTATCTTATTTCATTTAAAGACAACTCCAGCATTAGGAACATAAATCCTGTGTCGCGAGGGACTTTACAAATATACATGAAACGGACACAAAGAACACCCAGACAGAGAAAAATATTTTTTGAATCACACAAAGTGTTATCCCACGTGGGATTTGAGCCCTCGACGCTTGTCGCAGTTGAAATCGGCGTGACGACCACTTAAACCATTAGGCCAACCGTGCAGTCCGTCGTTGTAAATGTACAACAACAACATGACAACCACGAGTAACACCGTGGGACTCAACTTGTATTAGAATATTATTAAATAAATGAAATAAGAATTAATATTAATCAATGTGACTTTCTCTAAAATTTACTGATTAATACTTAGTATTTGACTCTTTTTATTCATTACTCTTTCATATATATTCACTGCAGTATTAAATATGGATACCAATTTACATTGGTACCACCTACCTACATATTTTCATAATGACATTTTCTTTGTTTCAGATAAATTTCCAAACAAAATACTATGACATAGTGTTGGATAAAGTGTAAACGATGATCACCATGGCCCTACGGCATAGGCATGTACCCGCATGGGTGGTGACCATTATTATGACTATATTATTAAATGCTTTCCTTGAAGTTAGTTCGGTGGAGGCGAGAGATGAACCGCATAAATATACGATAGAGGAATTATTATCTACAAGTTTCGAGCCAAAAGACTCAGGAGATCTGGGGATGGATCCTTGTAAAGCTGGTAAGCACTCGTAGTAAAATAGTTTCATTTCATTTCATATCTTAGAAAATTGTATTACGAAAACGACTGATTATTTATTTGTAAACCTCATCTTTAAAGACTGTAATTCTTGACTTAAATAAATTTACTTCTGTTAAAGTTTTAAATATTTTTAAAACCTCAGAAGTAAATAGGATAACATCTTCATAATTTTATAAAAGTAGTTTTCATCAATAAAGTTTCTAGGCTCTATTAAAAAATCAGAAGTTTTACTGCAAACAATAAATAAAGAATTTTCTAGATAGATTACAGATTAGCTATTTACCTACAGATATTCCCAAAACCTTTTTAGGAAGAAATTCCTCTATGCGGCAAAAAAAAAACATTTCGGACAAAACATTGTTCTTCTTGTTTAAATCACGTTAAAATGAGTACTCCGTTAATAAAAATCAGTTACACTAAAAGTTTTATTCTTTCATTTTTTGTCTCAATCTTCATTTTCCTCTGTCACATGTAAATAAAGTAATGGATGACAGATATCAACTGGAAATACACTTAAGTTGACATTTTGCGAGAACAGAAACGAGGCTGCGAAGATTGCAAGAAAGTTAAAACTTATTTATGACTCGGTAGAAAACAAGTTATTAGATTAATGTTCTTATAATTGAATGAAGGGATAGCTGAAATAAAAAATAAGAGCTTTTATATTATTATTTTTTGCATTTTTTATATCAATTTAAACTGGACGAACACAACAAAGTGTTAAATTAGTTAACTGCCCACCAGCAGAAATTAAATTGAAAATTTATAAAATATACGTGTTTAAAAAAGAGTTAAAGCCTTCTTAATAGAAAAAATATTATTCCGAAGATGAATTTACTCACTCAACTTAAAATTGACATCGAATTTGACATACAAATAGTTAGTAGTGTAGCGATACGAACATGATAATTATTTTGTATTTGTTATTTTTTGTTCTTTCTTCTATTTTAGACACAATTGTAAAAAAATGTTTAAGCATTAAAAAAATAAAAAATAAATAAATAAAACAGCAATTCTAAAGTTAGCTTAACATAGAATTGTAATGTATTAAATACCAAAAATAGGATCCCACTGACTGAGACCAGACGTTTTCCCGGGTAGTCAGAGAACCAGGTGTAACCTAGAAGGAAAATCTCTGTTATTTACCTCTTGGACAAATTCAAGCGGAATAAGTCGTAAATAAAGTCCTTATGTAGTGAATTACTACGTAAGAATTAACCTGAGCCAAAAAGTAATGAGGTTCTATTGACTAAAATATAAAACAATATAATTCTAAATCTAGGTTATTGCTTTGACAAGCACTATAAATATCTTAATCATATTTGAAAAGTCATTCCATTAATTTTTTTTTAAGCATAATTAAGTCGTCTTTATTAGCGCTTGCCAATTCGCTTCCATGGCTGGACCGTTTCGTTTGGTGAACAATATGGCGTCGCGAAACAGGCCATTGGGACAAACAAAGCATGAAAGGGCCGGAGGCAGATAGGTCGGATTTTCGTCATGGACAGCTTATAATTCTCGTTGATTACGTCCGTACGGAATTTGACACAATTCCAACTCGGCATTATGTAGAGTACAAGTGGTAGCGTCTAACGAATAACACAATTTCATAATTAAGCTTAGTTCAAATGATCGCAAAAGCCGAGCATGATACACTAAAATCATTAACACTTGACCAGACACTATGATCATGTTCATTGTAAATATAATTTTATATAACACCATACTATAAGTCGGTAACTTACCTCACTTGAATTAATTGATAGTCCTTTTTGCACCACTAAGAACATACATGCAAGATATTCCCCATTTGTATTATTAAATTCTTAAGGAATAACTTTGTATTATTTATGCAATCATTTACCTAAATGCGTTAAACTAGAAGTTTTAAACATTAAGTATGTTTCAAATTTCAACTTCTGGCTCATTAAAATTTAGTTTCCATTCGACATGTTAATATAATCTTTAAAAATTCAAGAAACTGAACTGTAACATAAGTTTGTTTACTGCTAAAAAAAATTAATAGCAAAATATTTACTGAACACATTTACTTTGATAAGTCAGTTTTTGGTGATCCTACCTTATTTATCAATATCCATCAATAATCCACTTCTTGTATAATGTTATGAATTAAAAATATCAATGACATTAACGTCCTATTCTGCCCTCTAAGCAGGGTGGTCGTAGCAGAGTACCTCTTTCCAAACTCTTTCTTTGGGGACATGTAGCTAGTAATAGAAGTATCACATTCCAAATTTTGATAATTCTTTTTAATATTTTATTCAGTACAAAGTACGTAAGTAGTTTATACCTACATAGTAAATAATACAATACTTTTAATAGCCGCTACATCTCTACACTTGTAACCTATTTAAAATACCAGCCAGAGAGGGTCGGTTTTTATCGGCCGCGCCGCTGATTTCTGTTTTAGCACTTTTTAATGGTACCTCCCGGCCGAGATTTAAATATCCTTCATTGTCCGCTTTTAGTCCCTGAAATAGTTTTAACAGTCTTTATGAAATAATTGGCAAATTTCATTATAGATTTGTGTTTATTTTCCTATAACATTTCTGAAGGGACTTGTCAGTTTTATTTACGATTAAAGATTTCTTAGCACACAACTTTATAACTGTATTATAACATACATATTATATATATGCCTATACTTACATGCCTTTTGATACAATGGTTGCTGCTGCAATCCACACACGATCGTAATATTATCCATTTCAAACAAACAACCTGTATAAAAAAATTACATTATTTTGTTTGTTTCCTTCATTTATTGGTTGCTTTCATTTTCAGGACTTACAGATTTAATTCACATCATCGCCTTAAAACCTAAAAATAAAATATTTAATTAGTTGAATATATTTTTTAATTTTAGATATAAATTAATCGGGATGAACATGTTCTTGAAGCAGATTATTTAATTAATAGTTTCAATACATGCTTTTCTTTAGACCATTAATTTTATTAGGGCCAATTGAAGCCAGAATTCTAGTATAGGAAAAAAGCTCTTGACGGCTAATTACTAAAAGTACTGATACCAGTATCATTGAAATAAATGAGTAAAAAAGTAACTGCAAACCCCAAAGAATGAAAAATACATAAACCTTCATTACAGTAGTAAAAAAACTGCGTTATGTAGTACAGAAAAAGCGCTGTGGACTTAAAAAAATCTGATCACAAACCTTTTTTATTTTCTACATGTGCATGAAGCATTGAATTAATAGATTGAACCTACCTTGACGTTTTAAATTAAAATAAACAATTAACAGGTTACTAGCCAACTGATGGAAAACCGTCGAATTTTATCAGTAGGTATATAACGGCCGTACGCTACTAAATTGGAATCTGGCACTCTATAAACCTTCAGTGTCAATAAAGCGACCCCTCATCAAGCGAACCGTAAAAATCGACACAATGCCGGTTTTATACACCCAGTGGCGAAAATTGTTTTTTGTTACAGTTTAAAATTTTGTTACCAGTGCCACGTGCAAACGTTTCCGGTATTCGTGACGGAAATTTTTAATTTTTCCCAAATGTAATGTGGAATTTCGCTTTATAAGCATTTTTACCTTTGTAGGTAGGAATTTTTGAATTTTTTTTTATCTGTCTGATATGTGAATATGTTTTTTTTTATGCCATCTAATCCTTAACTAAGAAGAGCTTGTATTATGGGTACTAGACAACTGATATAAATACATAAACATACATTTTATTGTAAATACATACAAATTATACATAGAAAACACCCAAACTCCGAAACTTGCGGATATAATATATAAAATTTATTTGCGGATCACACAAGCATTTGGTCCGACCCGGGAATCGAACCCGAGACCTCAAGCACAGTATTCGCTTACGCTCCCACAGTGCCACCGAGGCAGTCAAAATGTGTATGGGAAGAATTCGCGCGGTATACAATACTTGTTAATCATCCTTATTCGTATCATTTTTTTTTTAATTTATGGAACATACATTATTTGCCCATATAAATGATTTCTGAAATTGTTGTGTGCATTGTAAGTATTTTTTGCAGAGAACTCATAAAAAATAGTAATGGTAGATAAAGGATAGAAGATATCATTTTCTATATGAGTGACTCAAACGTTTTTTAACTGATAACTTTAACTCGTCTACTCGAGCAAGTTGTTTTGCACCTCTTTATAAGCACGTTTTCCAAAGCCATGAGTAAGTAAGGTAAAACAATTTTGCCTTATGAAAGGAAATTCCATGCAATAAGTTATCCTTAATATGAGTACCCAGCTTCTTTGAATATAAGCCCCAAGATCGTCATTAAATTATCTAAAACGCCCGTTTACCGTACCCCAAAACTTCCAATCCCTTATCCATTAGCGTGGAAACCCGAGTTTGTAAACTGCAGTGAATGAGAACCCAACAAACACAAGAGATTGTGGAACAAAGCATTTGCTATGCTATTAATTCTATCTGTTTTTATGCTTTAGCTCTTGAAATCAGATGCCTGGTGACGCGCCCACAAGCTGCAGTGTTTGTTCTGTTTTCAATATACTAAATTGAAGTATTAATATTGCTTATACTTTAAAAATAATTGGCTGTGACATACGGACGGACGGACAGACAGACAGACAGACAGACAGACATGACGAATCTATAAGGGTTCCGTTTTTTGCCATTTGGCTACGGAACCCTAAAAATTAGAAAACATTTACCCAACGCAATATATCTTTACATACCTACTATAATATTAAAAAAAACTTGAGATTTTTCAAGGTAGTAGAGCCACGCTGATTTCAGCACGAATGGGCCGGCTCGACTGAAGAAATCCAACTAGGCCGTCATAGTGTCGGTCACCATTCTGCATTCTCTGCGCTCACAATAAGGATGTTGACCCATACTCCTTCTTCTATTCTTGTTTTTATCAGGCATAGTACAATGACTTTGGTAGGCTTAAATAAATATAAAAATTAAGATGTTTAAATACACCAATCGGTTAGTAATTCTAATAAGCTGAACGACTGTTATTGCCAACTTAATGGGTAAGACAGTTGCAAAAGAATAATGACCATATAAGAGTCGAAAACCGAAGATATCATAATAATAAAATAAAATCTTTAATTAAAGATAAATAAAAAGAACAGAAGACAGTAACAATACTTGCGAAAATGATGAATTAATTAAAAAGATAGAGAGAGATAGATTGAGTTAGATAGAGTTACATCACTAATATTATATACAAAGTATATCAATAATATTATATACAAGCAAATTGCATTAAATGGAATAAGAAAAATATACAAGAGATCGTATAGATATATACTGCACTAAGTTTAAATGATACATATATTATGCATGTGTTTGTGTATGACACTGAGAAAAAAGTGTGTTTTCATGCATGTGTGGGCGTGTGTGTGTGTGTGTATGTGTTTGTTCGTGCACGTATATTAGGAGTATAATATTCAGTATTTATAAAATATATTCTCGCTAATTGTATTTGCAAACTTCCAAAAGTTATACTCATTAAGAGTAAAAACGTATAACAATTCAAAAGTATCACAACCTTATGACACTTTAATATATCGAGCCCTTATTCATTCCGTATCGTTACCAAACACTTTACAAATTGTATTTACCATGTAATTCAATTTGACAAGGGCTAAAAAAGGCTTCGTGACGAGCCCGTTACGTCTCCAAACTGTTACTGTCTGAAAATGGAGTACATTGGTTTTTAAGTTAAAGTAAAAATGTGGCTGTATATTTAATTTAAATTATATATTAGTTTTAGATATTAAACATTTTGGGTGTAGCAGAAGAAATTAGAACTAATGCTGTAGAGATGTTCCGGGGTGCTGTTCCTTATGAAGTACATATGTGTGTAATGTGTGGTGTGAATGTTAGTGATAGAGTGAGAAATGTAGTTATATGAGAACGTTGCGGACTAAAAGATAATGTAGTTGAACAGAGCATGCTTCTATGGTTTAGTGACATAGGGAGGATAGAAGGAAAAAATCCCGAGAGGACTTTATAGAATGTGTGTGGAAGTGTCAGCAGAGGTCGTCCACAGCGGAGATTGACCGACCAGATTGGTGATGCTTTGAAGAAAAGCACCGAGACTGGACTGGATGATCAGAGCCAGAGATAGAAAAATGTGGGCAGCGTTGGGGGAAACCTACGCCAAAGAGGCGAATCCGGCGTAAGCCTTAGAGACAAAATGAACGAAACGCATGCATTTTAAAAATATTATAAATATTTAATAAAGAAGAAATAAATGTAAAAAATGATTATTATAATTTTAATTTTTATACAATTTTTTTAATTATATTATTTAAACTAACAATTATGTATGTAACATAAAGTATAAAATGAATTATCTAATGATGTGGTAGAATAAAGGGCTTTTTTATTTATTTATTTATTATATGAAATTGTTTGAAATAACCTTTACTAAGCATTACGAAAATCACAAATGCTTACGCAGTCTAATGAATAATCTTTCGGTGTATTTGTATAACCTACATAGTGTAATAATTACCAGTTTGGATACCCTTGATTGTGTTTGTCAGATTACGATCTGCGTTTGTAGACAACAGCCTCGTTATTGAGTTAATTAAGTACACTTATAGTATAAACAGAATAACACAAATAGATCTATGTTCTAATCTATCAGTAACAGTTAAAGACAAAATAGTTCCGTATCATTTCTCCTCTGTTTGTCATTGATTTATTATAATTATTTGTAAACTGTCGTAATGATATTATGACCAAGTTTTATTTTTGGAACTTTATTTCATATTATTATTATTATGTAAACCACATATGATCACTTTATATTAAAGAAGAATACTACAAGGTAGGCTTTGCTGTGTATTCCTATTGACAATGTATTATATAGGGTTTTAACGCATAACCACTTTCAAGTACAATTTCCAAAATTTTATGCTAGTCTAGCTTACACTTTTTCATTGTAATTTCCAAGTAATTGTTAAAAGTAGTTCAGATAGATACAGATTAGATAGAGATATTTAGTATTTTGTTTAAATAGAATGGAAATTTTAACACAACCTTCATATAATATTGTAGTAGCATAAAATACAAATAGTTATAATTACAGTCATGGCTAAAACGATATACCGCTGTAACTAATTTGGAGAAATCTGAGCAGTGCCGCAAAGTACGTAAGTAATAAAAATAACGTAAACACAAACGACGGCGACGACGTAATGTACGGAAACAAATTAATCTTCCTCTTTTACGACCGTGCCTTATGTTATACATGTATAAACCCACATATATGTATGTGTGACTCCGTGAATGTACCCAGTAGTGATAGCCAAATAGTCTTATTAATAACTTTCACACCTTACTGATCTCTTGTAATAGTAGAAGTAGTAGTAGATAGATAGTAGAAATAACTTCTTACATCTCAAACTGATTTCAGTCCAAATAGAGACCGCAATATGGTAAATAAAACACAGGAAAACATATTTATATATTTTTAAATACATAAATATTTTGGGAAAGTTACACTCGGACACAGAATAAACGATTAGACAGTTATCTTTGGCCTGGTCGAGAATTGGACTTACGACCTCCGACTGATTAGTCAAGATTAGCAACCTCTGGCCACTAAATGAAAGGTCCGTCTCTTAAAGATAGAGTGTACCTTATGAATTAACCTCTTAATCTGTTAGAGTATTGCCTAGTCTGGTAAACAGGATCAACTTTAAGAAACTTACTATTTAGATAAGCTATTTTGACTGTATGTGTTGAGCAAATATTAGATTACAGAGAAAAGTAGTAGGATTTTAAGCAACGCGGAATATTTGACCACTGCTGAGGCTATAATCGTGGTAGGACAAGTAGCAATATTGAGTGGCTGAGCTCTTAGAACTGCGTGTTTGAAACGAAAGCTCTTATAACAGAAGTATATCTAAATGAAAGAATAAATTTGTTATTTAAGTTAAAATAATTTAGCAAACATCACAGGTATTTGTAATTTGTAAATCGTAACATGTTGACGTATTATTTTTCTTATAGGCCCAATAAGCTTTCCATTTCAATTACTTACGAGAATGTTGTCCTCTATTCTTTTAAGGTAAACAGAAAAATTCCATAACTTTAAATGTACATTTAGTTAATAGATACACATATAATAGTGTTTAAAAATCGTATGATAGTTCTCAAAAGTAAAATTATACTTTAATAGATTCATAATAGAACGTTAGATCATTAGATCCTTTCCGTAATATTTACACATACTTTAGTAAACGGGACGAATACAAACTCACAGAGGTTACGGAAAAGCCGTTTACTTGCGTCCGACGGAAAAGGGAAGATTATCCGGCTTGCAAAGAGTTGTCCGGCGACCCGTGGAGTAAGGCCATTCAAAAGCACTATTTCTACTACATTTTACTTATATATAAGATTTGCTCTTACCTATGCAACTCCTATTCAGTATAGAAACGCAATTTTTTTTTCATCCATCATATTTTTGATTAGATAATTAGTTTTAGCATTTATACGTTAAACTTTCAAATAACTGTACATAAAAAAATTACGAATAGATATGTTGCCAGATTGTTATTTAAAATTGTTGTATCGCAATAGTTATTTATTTATTTATTTACTCTTAACACGTAGTGGCCACTTCAGTGACTTCTTTTTTACTATATTAATCTCACGACAAGTTAAACATATGTACACCAGAAATTTCTCATAATTAAAAAACAGATAATCCAGAGTTTTGAGTCTTATTAAGTCACATTTATGACTTGCTTCACCAAACAGGATCGAAATAAAGGAATAATATTAATTTAAGGAGTAAACTTGAGAAAGTAATGTTCAAAAAATTCATTGTATTTCAATTAAGGGGCTCAAGTATACCTAGCCTATCACTTAAACTGACACTTTTAACCCAATTTCAACTATTTACGCATAGTTGTAACCTTTCTCAAGATACATAATTACAAACTTGTTGAAAGTCAAATTTAAGTGAGGTCAGTAGTTTGCAAGATTGTTATCATAGATATGGCTAAGTTTATTAAATAGTTTCTTTGATGTTGTGAAACGAAAAGTTCTGGATAAAAGAGAAGTTATGTAACGAGTTTTAATTGGAGCTTTTTTTAAAGCAGTTTCTTTTTTATTTCATAATTGACAGTTCATTGTCTAAATGTTTTTTTTTCACATGTGTGCTAGAACTATTCAACTTACAAGTATAGTGATATCGGAAGGCAAATAATATTATCAACGTTATCGTTTATGTTTATTTTTTTGTTATATTTCACATTTTGTTCTTCCTTAGTCTAACTGCCAAGTACAGCTAAGAGAAAACAACTTTCGAACGCGACTAGAATCAAAACTGCAAAATTTAAAATTCTAGACCTGTGGTGCACAGTCTACTCGAACGAAACGACGTGCAGATATTTTCGTTCGCAGCCTCCTTGATTTAAAGATTCACTTTGTTAGGGTTCCGTAGTTCATGACTCGGATCTCTTAAAGATTCGCCATGTCCGTCCGTCCAACTTCGACCTAACGCCCAAACGGTTGGTGCTAGAAAGATGAAACTTTGCATGAATACGTCTTGTAATTACATGGATAAAGTGCAAAAATTAAATTATGAAAAATATTTTTATTTGCGGTAACTCCCCTACATGTAAAGTGGGCATGATTTTTTTATTGTGTCCTACCCCATCGTGTGGGATATCATTAGATAGGTCTTTTAAAAACATTGTGAGGTTTATAAAACCATCTTTCGATTTAGGTATCCTTTTATGAGTTACTCAACTTGAAAGCGCATTTTTTTCGAGAAACGTTGAGCCGTTTTAGAGGGGCTGGCTCAAAATGGCTGGCCCAAATAATATCATAATAGTAGCTCATATATTGTATTTTAAAGGAAAACTATGGCGGTTTTGATAGCTTTTTTATTTTAGTAGTTAAAGGGGCCTAACTTGTAAAAACTTGCACTCGCCTGGTAAACTATACTTGGTAACTAATAATAAGTTAACATAAGAATTGGATTGGACATAATTTTAAATCTACCTACTATTATGGGTGACTACGGAACCCTATTCTATGCGTGGCCTGACCCGCACCTGGTCAATTTTTTCAAAGGGTTTGAATATGGTATTCTGCCGTCCTAACAATACAAAAAAAGGTGATGCTTACTCGATAATGATGACATGAGATTTGTGACATGAGAGCAGGTAACTATTTCCAGCATTTCAATAAAAAAAAAATAACAGAATATGAAGTACAACGCTAATAATTGCAAGAGACTTAAGAAAAAGAATTTAGTTCTACTACCTATAATGTTAAAGATGAGTAAGGGAAAATTAAATAGCACTTATTCTGTTTGTTATCTGATTTATTTGCGTTTTCACAAACAAAATAATGGAGTTTATTAGTTATGCATTTGTATTAAATTTTAGGTTATTGGGAAAAACAATATTTTCTTTCAATTTATGAACTTATGAAAATGACTACTCTGCCTAATGAAAAAAATGAGTAGAATTCAACGTTAATGGTTACCATACTAATTATGAATGTAAACAATGCAACATACCATGACGGCTTGTTCAGATGCTTTTTCATCCATGGACCGCCGGCATCGCAATCACCAGCAAAATATATTAGGTTATTCGGTCAAGCCAGTATGATGCTTGCAGCGTGACTCTACTATTTGGTAAAATAAAGAAAAAGTATATACTATAACGTAATATTTACAGACGAACTGTACATACATTAATATATATACTCGTAATATAATAGACAATGATGGTAAGTGAAGCATTTAAAAGTAATTACATTCGTCATCACCGTCTCATTTCGCAGCGGACACACATACCTCCTGCTCAGGATATGAGTTCCTTTCAAATGCCACATAAATATTTTACACACTACATATAAGGACAGCAAATATGATTTATAAATAACCGGTTAAAGTGGTATATTCAAATAATGAGTAATGTCAGTTTAGGGTAATTAAAGTTGTTGATATATTGAGATCAAGTTAATTTGTGCTTTAACTTCTATTTTTTATTTTTTTTAACTAATTATGTTTGTAATAAATTTTAGGCTCGATGGCAAAGATAATAATTATGATAAAATATGGTTAAAAAACACACTTATGAACATCGACGACAGACAAAGTTGATGAAAGTGTGTTGAAAAACATCAGGTTGAAATAATAAGTGCACAATTTCTCGACCTAAAAAAATGACGATACTAAGTATACACAATTTAAATATGTGTTTCATATTACTTACACCTATATAAATATACGTAAGTTAATAAAATATAAGATTGCTTTCAATATACGTTAACCGTTTTTAATTATTATTGATCTGTGAAAGTAATTTAAATTGTATAGTTGTTGTACTCAGTACAGTCAACATAAAGAATAATAGGAAGATTATAAAACTAAATAATCGACGAGTTGGCAAACAAGTTGGACGTTTCATAAAACAGTGTGTATATCAAAGGGCAACCCACATTTCAGAGCAGAAAAATGCTAAACAGACATCTCGACACGCAACAACGGCCGGGTGAACGAAACGCATATATATTTTTCTCCCTTGTCTACTTTACTAAACAGACTCTGATTTAGTGTTATATAAAAGAAAAACAGATGAATAGGAACACATTAAAAGTTATAAGTTCAAGTTTTCTTAAAAGTATGATTCGAATAGCATGATACTATACTTATATTCGTCTTATTGACACTGGTTCTTTAAAGTTATAAATACGAAAAATTGTTGCGTAAATCATTATGTAACTACACTATGAAGGTATCGTACCTTCATAGTGTAGTTACATAATGATTTGAAACTCAAAACAAGTTGGTACTTCTTAAACAAAATATCATAAAATTTAAGTTAGAATGCATTTTTTACACTAAGTTAGGTGCTTAGTGTCAGAACCTATGAAGATTGTACCTTATAAAATATTAAGAAATCTAACTTGATTTACATTCAAGGTTAAGAGGCAAGTCCTGTTGAGCCTGATTAGTGCGGCCCATTTGTTAACCCTCCGCGTCTGACTCCGAGTGCATGATAAACGACGAAACTTAACGCTTCATTTAAATTTAACTGCTGTTCGTCGATAGGTAATTTTAATAATCATTTTATTAACAACCGATAAACTAAATATAGCTAATATCTGGTAATAGTAGGCATAATTAAAACGTAAACATTGCACGTTGTAAACTTAAAGTTTATAGATGTGTAAGATGTTTTAAAAGTTAAAATTTTGACAAGAATATTTGTTTCAATTTAAAAAAAAACATAAGAGCTAACTAAGAAAATGAGGAATACCCGACCAGAATGTGACATATGTACGTATTTAGTTGACCTGCCACAGAAAGAGGTATCTTTTTGTATAAAAAATACGTTTAATCTTCATCATAAATTAAATATAAAAAGTATAGTTGAAAGAACACCAAGAACCGTGCAGTGCGCTACTTTCATAGTCACAGTGCACGAGCAGCACAATGTCAGGTTGCACATATCTATATATATATATATATTAAATACATCACAGCCACGATAACCATATTTTTCTGTTGATAGATAGTCGACCGACTTGTACATGTATTTTAGTACTACACTGATAACTTTCTTAAAGCTTAAACATAAGCTTTAAGAAAGTTATCACTTATCAGTCATCAATATATTAGTTTATTAGTGATTAAAACTTGTTCGACTTTTTAACCGATGAGCGTATTCCTATCTGTAACATAGAAATACATTTAAGTACCTAAGTTAATCTATCAATTACATAGCTATTATGAATATTGTTTTTTTCACTGAACCTACGGCATCATATTTCTACAACACCTGAAGGTTCATTGGCAGAGAATGCATTTATTTTACCTTTGTAAATAAACGTGTAATAAGTTTAATATAAATAAATAACTATGTTTGCCAAATACGTCATCGATTCGAATTATAAACTCTCATAACGATTAGCCTACGATGATCTTATATGAAATATAGTTTTAGCGCAAAAGTGTCCGGTGTACTACGTAAGAGGCTTCAAACCTAAGAAAATGAATCCTTAGTGGTTGGTGGTAGTAGCAAATACTTGGGTTTACTCCACTACTTTATTATAGTATGTGCTACAAATTATATAAGCATTTCCCTTGAATGACTCCATAAATTGTTGTAAAATGCATTAAAACCAATTGAGTAGCTTAAAAAATCTACATCAGACAACAAACAAACTTTATTTAATTCAGGTACATCTTCATGACTCTAAAATTAAACATCTCATGCGCATAATTATATCAAAAATAAATGGTTCTTAAACTCATAATTCTCATTATATTACTTTTAATTATCTTGTTTGTCTCAGCGATAAGAGTTACTGTTGCTGCATCAATAAATATTAATATAAGTCATGTTTGTGAATAATACAATCTCAATATCTATTATTTTTATTAAGAGTCAAGGTTTCTTGGAATTGATAAGAAAAAGAATCATTGTTAAGTAAAAATTATATGGACAATTTCACTAGGTCGTTAACCTCGTATATATACTTTAAAGTTCATATTGACGATATTCCGTTCCCGAATAATCAGTGGTTTAGAATATTTTTAAATCAACTCCTATATTAAGTTCTCCTATACTACATATTCCATTAAATACGTTCATATGATATTATAATAATTATTCATGTTTCGTGTTATACCGTACCGTATATACCTTAGAGTTATAATGCGATTGTAACTCTAACCATTAGGAAATCTATCAGTGCGTTCTAATTCTAAATCATCATCGTCAGCCTATCGTAATCTACTGCTGAACATAGACCTCTTCCATTGCACGCTACTCCGATCTATTTTGGGCTTCTCGCATCTAGCTCCTGCCAGCCATTCTGCGTTGGTCGTAACTCCACTTTGCCTGTTATGCTACGTTTACCGAGACACAATCTCCACTTTCGACACCAGAACTTCAAATGTACAATTTATGTTACATGTATCGTATCATTTTTATTTAAGAACTTTGACCTATAAAGATATACAGGACACGAATATTAGCTTGAAGTGAGATTAAAATTGTTGTTTCACTTCTGACCTTGAATGCACAAATGTTGTGACAAATTATTCTACATTTTATACATTTTAAGGTTTTCAAGAACTTACAAAATAAACAGAAGTTCAAGTTCTCAGAACAGCAGTAACTCACTACTACTACACTAAGTTTTCATTACGTGCCTTTGCTTATAATTGCACCGACTAATTAGGGTTGAGCAAAAATTATTGCATTGCGGTTTACATATTTCATTCTCCGAACTCAAAGGGATAACTGTACATCCCACATCTCTGTCAATGTTTTGTACCTAAAAATTATAGCCGGAATATTTCTCCCAAAAAGTATTTTTAATACAATTACAAGGCTTTGTTCGAGTCCCTGTTCTTTATTTAGTTATTTTTATTTATTCCAACGTTCCTTTATATGTGACACAAGACAAGGGTTAAGAAAATACAGTAAATACTTATTCGTCGCCATTGGTTATATTCTGAAGTAGTCTTTTCCTGCAGTTGTACCTATAATGGTAATGTAATAAATATTAGTTTAGATCAGAACATTCGTCTTTACTTTAACTTTACTAACAGCTGCTGTTTTATATCATAAAATTACTCATCTATAACTTTTGTAACATGGTAGGCACACGCCTTTCCTGCCTTGTTAGTCTAGTGGTTAGACGGCTACTGATCAAGAGGTCTCCTGTTCGATTACCGGGTCGTACCAAATGTTTGTGTGAACCGTAAATATTTGTTTCGGAGTCTGGGTGTTTTCTATGTATAATATTTAGGTATTTACAAAAAAAATGTATGTTTATGTATTTATATCAGTTGTCTGGTATACCTTTAATACAAGCTCTGCTTAGTTTGGGACTAAATAACATTGTGTGTAAGATATCTGGAATATTTATTTATTATTATTTCCATAACTTTATAGATCAAATTACATGCCTCACATGTCTGTACTTTGTAATATATTGCAACTGCCGCACAACACATATAACTAAATCTGACCGTGATATCACATAAGTATTATGATAACTCAGTAAATGCTTCTCTACACAGTAAACCTCTACAATAATGTTTTTAAATCTTACCCGTAGTTCCTGAGGATTTCGCGTTAAGGAATTTTAATATTTTTAATATTGGTTTAGATATATTTGAGCTTTTTACTATAAAACTAGTCTAAAAACGGAACACACTCAGCTATGGTACAAGTTCATCCCATCAAAAACATAAATGTGAAATGATCCTGCAGCTAAACTGCCTCGTTGGTCTAGTGGTTAGCCTATGCGACTGCTAATCAAGAGGTCTCGGGTTCAAATCCCGGGTCGGGCCAAAAAGTGTTTTTGGGATTTTCTTAGGAAATTCCTAATAGCAGCCCGGAGTTTGGAAGTTTGGCGGTGATTCACGCCCGTGCCTCGGAGAGCACGTAAAGCCGTCGGTCCCGGTTGTCATGAACATTTATGGCAATCGTTATTGGGAAGTCAGTGCCCTCAAATATATTGACAACTAGTTCAATCTTCGAATTTCAGTTCTCCCTTAGGGTTGCGGAGGTCCGATGCCAGTCGCTCCGTGGAAAAACTGAAATTCAGGTAAATCTGGTTGAACTAGTAGCCGACCCCAAATAAACTTGGGAATAAAGGCTCGGAAGAAGATGATGAAGATCCTGCAGCTAAACTAAGAGGAGAAGGTAAACATGAAACCAATACTATACCAACCCGTCTGGCCAGCGTGGTATAGTAGGCCAAAAACTCCTTTCTAAGGAGAGGCCTATGTCCAGCAGTGGACTGTTGAAGGCTGTTGATGATCATGATGATGATGATCCTGCAGCAAATTCAATAGTATCATATAATTAGGCCTTGGTTGTTGACTTCAACGACGAAGTCAACGACAAAAGCAGTCAGATCTAAATACGAGTAGGTACCAAGTTCAGTCCTGAAATGTAATAAATAAAATAAAATATTATTTCTTCAATAACTTGAACAATATATTGAAGGCTTAGGTCTGACTTGGCTAGTTCTCTTATTTTTAATTTATTAAGTAGCTACTAAAGAGACATGAAATAGCATTATGCTTAATGGTTAGTTAATACCAGCAAGCCAAATTTTGGAAAGAATAAATAAGAACTTAAAAATTTAGAGGTTAGTAACCAATCTTGCTATTTCGTTTATCATGTCACAAATCCATCGTTAATTATAAAATCAGAAAAGGATGATTTTTGGATATTTCTGCCGACTTGCAGTTTCTTTTCCTCACAGTGTAATACAACTAGTTGTTTTTTACTTTGTATATTCTCTCGTGTATTAACTAGACATAGTAATTGTGCCATACATTGTTATTTTGATCACTTCATTCAAGGAAAATATATCTAATCACAAATGTACTGGGTTGATAGATTTTAGAATTATTGTTTAATTTATGGAAGTCATAAGATATAATTGTCTTTGCCGGGAAATTTAAAGTAGAAATAAATGTCTACATTCTTTATATACTACTTAAACATATAATAATAAAAAAAAGCATGTAAATTGATATCAAGTTTGTTCAGTAATTTGCTATCAGAAGTCTGAACAAACAAGCGCATGCTTACAATAGCTGCTCTATAGTGCATTTGGTTGACTACTGGCTGTTACAAGCCTGTTGAAAGGCAGTAAACGCAGGGCATGAATGGAGCTGACAGTAACTAACCATAATCATTGGCTTCATATATAAAATCAACCATACCATATGATCTCATAGCACTTATTGGCAGTGGAAAAAAAATGGTTGTCTATGTGTAAGGAATTTTGAACTTTTAGTAGAAGTAGTAAAGGTATATTTAGGTATGTTGTAATAATGCCATCAAGACACAATAGCCTCAAATGCGGACACGGCTACGCAAGTCTGAACCTCATTTATCGATATTGTATCCACATCAGGATAGGCTATCATACCGCTAGTCTATGGGCTTTTATAGTGTTGGGTTTCATTAGATATTTCATCGTAACAGTCTCTTTCCTTCTTTTTACTATAGTTATATTAAGAAAATAATATCAATACAATCTTTATTGTTTACCTCTAGTAGTTATGAGTTGGATTTAATAACATTCAGGTTGGATCTGGTATAATCTAATACTTTACGGACCATTATCTATGATCACACAGCATAGACAATAATAGACATTTCTATTATTGAAATATTTTTTATCTATTAGGCACTGACAGCACATTAAAATACAGAACAACAGTGTATTTTTACTTTAGATAACTTAGCTGATTTGTTCTAATATGTTAATATTCACATCACAATGTAAATAAATAGATAACATGCATGTTAATGTTGTACTGTAATGTAATTATGTACTTTACAATTACTATTTGCTGTCACATGGACTAATATTGACCTCTAGGCTTCGATTGTAGTTTTATTTTTATTCAAATATGAAATAGACTCTGTCCTTTTCTATATTACTGATAACTGAGTGCAAAATTTAAGGGTCCGTTATGATGTTGAAAACATAACCATAATAAATAACTGACTTTTACCAACAATATTAGTCAGGGTGACCTATTCAGTATGGTGACCTATATAACAATGATCCTTTTCAGAGTAACAAATTAAATTAATTAAAGGACCAAAAACGTTCCTTAGCCCAAAAAATATTGATATAATTCAATTTCAACGCAACAAAAACACGCTCACTGCTAATAATGGCAGGTCCCCGGACATCCCTAATTTCACACAAGAAACGTTATCCAATTCAATCCTCGCCTTTAATACACCTATACATCGTTACATATACTATGTACGCACGTACCTATATAAACCGCTTTTACTAAAGGGTCCAGTTATGAATGGAAGGTGGGACCTCACTCGTAAACTGTCTATTATTGTGTTAATAGAAACGTTGTGTAACATTTTACACTTCAATAAAGTTGAATAGAACGGTTGACTATACTAACGGATTACAAGGGTAAAGACAACAAATTGAACATAAAGTTGTAATGTTCAAACGTATTTGTATAGCCTATATTTATATTCGTAACATTCTGGATGCGTACATACGTTTGATCGAAAATTAAAAGTATTTTGGACTTGAACGTCTTCTTAATTGGTGTCTACTCCTATTTCACTGCTAAACAGAGGCCTCCCCAGGAATCACCAACTGTCTCGGTCTTTCTCAATCCTCGAAACCGATAAGAGTTGCTTATCAATATGGCTCCTACTAATCACACTATACTATATACTGTATAATTTTGGCGTTTGATTAACGGGAGCTACAATCTCCCCTTGATAAAAAATAAATGTTCAATGTTATAGCTCAAAGTTACATTAAATTTTGTGTAATAGTTGTCAATTATTTTTATGATTGATTTCATTATAAAAATAACACAACGAGTGTAGCCTTATTGTGTTGCAATGGAGTTAGGCCCACTGTGACTAACACCAGGTGAACTACAATCAGGGGAGTGTCACTCCGCAGTTTAGGTATAGTCGGCCGCGTGCCTACCCGAGCAGGCATGCCGGTCGGGCTGTCGCTTTTGCACGATACGCGTCACGTTCATCGCTGCGTCGCTCTCGCGCATTATTGGATTTTTGTTATACTTTTAGATACCCACAATGACTTCTAATCACAAACCTCGATCTTCTAATCCATATATTAGATATTGTTCTATTACGGGTATCTGAGTAAAAGGTTTTAAGTGTTATGTAGCAACTAATCAGTCCGCGTCGTACGCATGTAGGTAGTACAGTAATTATAGTAAGGCGGCGTGATTTAATATCAGACCTGTCTCACTTCCCGTGTGGGTTTCGAAAAAGTAAGTAGGTATGTGCGAAATAATTATAAATAAAGTATTACTATCAAGTACTTTATGTTTATTTGGAAAGTAATTAGTTCACTAAAGTAAAATACTACAGAGAAAGTAGTTATTAAAGATTTAAATTATTTTTAAGAGGAGATAACCCTAATATCGTCCGAGCAGATAAGAGTTACACAATACAAAGAGACGCAATTGGAGGTAAATATAATATATAAGTAGGTGATTCGGCGCTGTGCGATCTAAATTGAACTTAATTATATGACACCAAGGGTCCCTATTTCTTTAAATTACTTTTCGGCGTGAGTCTTCTGTACTAGTACTATTATGTATCCTGTGCTACAATCACTAAAGTTTTAAAACCAAAACTCTACTCAAGAATTGCTATAAGACTGGACTGTGTTTGATGAATTCATCCAACGTTTTGGGAATAGCTACTTTCCCGTGATATTACTTTAAATAATCACTTTGACCTTTTTTATTACACCCACTCCATGTCTGTCCCTACGGGCAATTACAGCTGGGTTCTATTTTCGTTCGGCAACAGCCTTAAGGATTTGATCAACAAGATACGACAGACTTAAATAAAATACCACAGTCTCGTGTTTATTTCAAAATACTCTACTTTATTACTTATAAATTGTCGCAACTTAAATAATTGGCCAAATGCGTGTCAGGCCCGTTAGGCATAAAAAGTGTTCCGTAGTCACCCATAATTGTAGGTAGATTTAAAATCGTGTCCAATAAACAATTATTATGTTCACTTATTATTTATTTATTTTTGTACGAAGGTTTCCAAATGAGTGCATTTTACAAGTTAGGCCTAAAATAAAAGTTTTCAGAATCTAAAATTTTCATTTAATCATGAATTTTCCAGATTTGAATCAGCCGTTTAGCTTTTAGAGGGAGGGGGAACGCCCCGTTTTTAGAAAAAAATGCGCTTTTAATTTGAATTACTCATAAACGGATACCTAAATGTAAAAATGGTTTTAGATACCTTACAATGTTGTTAAAATACCTATCTAATGATATACCACGCGATGGGATAGACGTGAAGAAAAAGAAAACATCTCCACTTTACATGTAGGAAAGGAACCTCAAATAAAATTAATTTTGATAATTTTATTGTAGCGCTTTGTCCACGTAATTACAACACATGTTCATGAAAAGTTTCTTTTTCTCACCAACCGTTTGGGTGGTAGGTCGAGGACGGACGGACGGACATGGCAAATCTATAAGGGTTCCCAGTCATGAACTACGGAACCCTAAAAACAATTGCTATCTATATTGAACTTACCAATTTAAAATATATGCACATGTAATTAATGAGTTTTTACCCTAAACAATTTATAAATCTTTAATTATATACATCTTCTATTTTTAATGATTATTTTTGTACTTATTCACGATTAAATTGGTGTTAGTCAATCGGTATTAATTGATTTAACGCTTAGTTTTAACATTATTACTTGTGTATTAAGACTAAATATAGCTCATCAATTGTCTTCTTGTAATAAATTACAATAACCTACTTGAGTACTAAGTGCTTCGCGAATTGCACTTGCGGGGGACATCTTTGTTTCTGAATATCAACTTACATATTTAGTTATTGATGTCTATGTCGTATGTTGTCTTTTCTTCTTTTTCTCAAAAAAAGCATATTTACATAAATCATAACTTCAAAAATTTCTAACGATAAAATATCTTTATTTTACATGAAGAAATTAATTATATAATAATATGTCATCACATTAATTGTAAAGCAATAATTAATTTGATAACATATCTATTTTTTTTATTTTATAACTAGTAAATATATTTCATTTGTTATGTTAACGTACTTGAGTAATAAGATGAAAAATAAAGTTTTACTTTTTACTGTTAGATAAACGTATCATTTAGATGACTTTACATTTATTAACATTATAATTTTATCTCATTTGTGATTTCATAAACCTTGACCAGTTGATACCCCTGGACTATTGGCCCCCCAGACCACAGGAAACGACCCTGGCCGCTTTGAGTTACTTCAACCTTTGTCCTCTTTGCAATTCTAAAATTAAACCCTAGGCAGCCCATTAAAATTCATATTGTTTATGGTATAGAAGAATATATCTACGTGTAAACAGCCAAGGGGACTGTTTACTCGAGAAACTTATATGTAAGTTTTTCCATGTAAGCAATTCCAATATCCCTACTAATATTATAAATGCGAAAGTAACTCTGTCTGTCTGTCTGTTAAGTTTTTACACCTAAACTTCTAAACTGATATTGATGAAAATTGGTACACAGATAGTTTAGAGCCTGAGAAAGCTACTTTCTTCCGCGATAACCGATATACAAGCGGGCGGAGTCGCAGGCGAAAACTAGTTTACTATTTTTTGTTCTGATCACCTGCGATAAGATGTCGTCATTCCCATTTATTTGCTTCGTTTTCGTTTTAAAGTACGTATTGTTCATCGGTAGTATTTAAGTTTTTGTGTCCAATGTTTATCTCTTTGTAGCATTAAATAGAATAAAAAAATCCAAGCCTTAAACGAACATAGAGATATTTTTTATGAAATTAAAATTCATAGGGTAATAATATCGAATTCGAATTCTACAAACATACTTATCTGACAGATAATTTATTTACAGCCCAATAGAATTTGTGCCTGAATTGAATTTCGAAAGCTTTATACGTATCAAATGACAAAAACATTTAGATCGAAAGCACGTTTAGATACTGATAACTTGACACAAATTTGGGACAATTATCGACTGATCCAGATAGAACTGGATTACTGTCAATCATCGACACTTCTTGTCAAATTTGTTACCAAATTTTAATATATTAATAACTTTCAAATCATTATATTTTATTGTTTTAATATATCGTCGGCTTATTGCAAGAAGTCATTAACTGCAAAAAATCACTAAATAATTTTTTATCTTTAATGGTCTCAAAATTATAGATAAAAACGTATTTAGTTATTTTTTTGCAGTAATTATTATATCGTTGGCTTATTGCAAGAAGTTATTAACTGCAAAAAATCACTAAATACGTTTTAATCTATAATTGTGAGACCATTATAGATAAAAAAGTATTTATTGATTTTTTGCACTTAATGACTTCTTGCAGTAAGCCGACGATATCGAGGTTACTAACAAATCTCAATATGTCCTTTGTTGCTGTTTTTACTCATTGAATAGAAAAAATATTTAGGTACAATTTTAACTATATTCTGTTTAGTTTCTTGTCATCACCATTGATAACTTCTTTACTACTAAACTCACATAAATTTTATAATATAAGTCGGTGTCAAAATTTAGCACTTTCTGTCGATAGTATTAAAATCGTCTCTTTTGTGAAAAGAATATAATCTAAATTTTATAAATATTTAAGTAGACATCCAATTGAAATATTTTACTTTAGTCTCACTTCGCTTAGTGTTTTTCTTGCCTTTAAGAAGTAGCTTTATTCTGGAATACAGAAAAGAAAAACTTTTTTGACACTACACATTTGTAGTTTCCAAATACAGGAATTATTCAATGTTATGTAATTTTTTTAAAAAAATATAAAATTTGTCAGTAACATAAATGTATTGGTTATGATAAATAGTGTTGCTTCAATACATAAAATTGTAAACCGAAATACGCAGGCATGAATAGTGGAGATGTATCCTTCCAACGCGATACAAAGCCACGGCCGGGTGCAGACAGCGGCTTTGTTCGCACGCGTCTACTCTTGTATGTTGATTATAGTATGTTCACAATGAGTGACGTGCGACGTCGCTGAGTAAAAATTGCACTGACATAAATAGAGATAGAATGCTGGGTAGTTTGTTATTTTGTCAAAGCACGCGGCTATTCGAAAGTAGCGTTTTTATTTTAAAGAGAAAGATATCCTATAAGACAACACTGGCTCTGTAATTATTTCCAGGTAGTGAAAAATCGCACGATGACCCAAGCGCTACGGTTTTTAATATTTCTGAATATTGCAGAGCATCATACACTTACAAATAATAAATATAAAAACATATTTTTAATGCTTCAGTAACCGCTCAAAAAGGCAACTTAGCAAATTAAGATAACCAAAGAAACAACAAACATATCACCTCACCTCAAATTGAAGCCAATTTCACACGTGTATATTTCAGAATTGTTAATTAAATGTAAATTTTTAATTGGGTACCTTGACGCAACCCATATTTGCGGTCCGTTTCGTGTTTGTTTATTTTGTAATAGCATTTATTATATAAATATTTTTAATGATGTCTCTGAAATTACAATAAGTTACGAATACATCGGATTTGTCTTAGGTTTATAAAAATGATGGGGAATATTGAACTTGTAGGTGGACTTGTGATGGGTGTTTATGTATTTTGTTTGTCAAGAAAAGTATAAGCGTTTTAATTTATATTTTCAATAGAAACTACTGGAATGAAATACTGAAACTCGTGCCAGCTCATTGAAACTTTTACAGTGTCTTGAAGAAAAAAGTCTTTAAGACGAAGCACGAGGTTGTCAAAACTTGTGAATATGCTTAAGTAAATAACTTTAACCAATTTTGTAAGCAGTACTGAGCCTACCTGTAATAGAACAGTTACTATTCACAGGTATCAGATTAATAAGTAGGTTATTATAGAAACAAAAAACCCGACTGCATAACAGCAATGAACTGAAAAGAGAACAATAAGTATCACAATCCTACTAATATTATAAACGCGGAAGTTTGTGAGTATGTATGTGTATATGTAAGTTTGTTCATCTTTCACGCAAAAACTACTGAACGGGTTTAGATGAAACTTTACAGTAATATAGCTTATATATCAGAATAACACAGAGGCTACTTTTTACTGCAATAATCTAGATACACGGGCGAAAACTAGATGATTATAAAAATACATAAATCGTAGATGTCAAAATGTTTCACTGTTTATCTCCTGTCAAAATTTCACAGGTTTTTATGCATAACACACTTGCATAGCAACCATAATGATATACGCGAGTAACACCGCGGGGCGCAGCTAGTATAATATAAAATTGATCTGACTAATGCATTGTTTTGTAAGCTTAATAAACACTTCATGGTGCCCCTTCCCTTTTTTTCCGTTTGCGGGCGCCATTTTGAAGCCAAATTTATGTAGCCTATGCCACTACCACAAATCTAACGAATTCAAAGACACCTCATATATTAAAATCCGTTTGACTTGTAGGGAGTTCAAAACAAATGGACTTCATTTTTACATTAATATATGACAATTACCCTCTTTCTGACCCAGTCGGGTAATAGAAGACCCATCCATATTCATGAAATAAGTTAGTCATCAATACTTTAATATGTTCCAGTTGAAATATATTTTACATAGAGAAATTACCACTGAACAAAAGTTTATGAAACTTTTAATATAAATGTGTATCAGTTTGTCAAAGAACTAGAAAACTAATACAGTTACAAAACCACTTTAAGTACTTACAAAGTTGGCAAGAATGTATAGATCTGCCAAGTCCTCTACTAAGTTGAGTAATGCACACTATAACTTTTTTCAGATGATTCTTTTATTAAGTTTTAAATGTATAGTCAGCAAACATTTTGATAGATTAAAAAAGTGTGTTAGGATAGACGTAAAGTCTACAGCCATTGATGAGTTCAGAGAGAAGGATAGTCTAAAAATTACGTTCTTGAATAATTTCCGTACTTAGTTCATTTCAGTCGATGTCATTCAATTACTCAATAAATGTGCAGATTATAAAGATTACAGATCAATATTTTAGATGACTTAAGTTCTCTACTTTTTTCAATAATATTTGTGAAATCAAAATTAATTAGACTCATATAATTTTAAATAACTTTTGAATATTCATCATTGATGTTGAGTGCCTGAGAGTACTTGAACAGATTCTATTAAAGTTTTTCGGAACTTTGAATCGTAAAATGTACCTTTATTATACTATCATAAAAATATTCTCTACAATATTCTTTAAACAAAACAGACCATTCTTTTCAATGCAAATTAACACTAGTCGACCCGAGGGACACTATTCTGTTTAGTTTAGCAATGTGTACTTGTCTTCAAAGACATAAAATTAATTATGACGTGATAACGTCTTGTGGCGACTTTCGCATACAGCACAAGCGAAAACATATCATACAACAACGCCATCTAGCGAAGAAGTTCTGAACCATGGAGTAAATAACAATACACAGTAACTAGTAATCCTAAATCGTAATATACCTATTCTCGCACCGATTAGCATATATACAACACCTCAACATCAAATGTTGGGCAGTGGCCCACCAGGCACGATCATATCGCTTGATTGAAGGATTCTCTCTTTGTTTTGGAGGAACACGTCACCTGTTCCTTCACCGTCTTATAAATCGATGAACGCTGGCTGTACGCATGAAAAAGGATGACTCATTGTCACGTACTGCCTAAGCAGGACGTGCAAGCGAGAGCGTGGAACAGGCGATAGAGAGGTACTACCGGCCTAACGGCCTGGCCACGAGTTTTGGTCTTAGCGAAAAGCGGAGCGGCGCCGGTGAGCGGTGTGTTTTGCACGCCACGAACCCTAGTAGCGAATAGTTGCAGCGGCGACGGTGGACGTATTTAGGTAGTCGAAACGTGTTAAAAATCATGGCGTTATAAAAATTATCCCCTGTCTGTTTAGAAACAATTTTTTTTTTTTTAAATATGATAGAATGAGTGCACGAACTAAATAAAGATCGGTATTTAGATGGTGGATTTAGTGACCTATACGAAGGTCCTACCTATAAGAAGTAACTGATGTTTCCAAGTGTTTTGCTAAGTAGGTACTTACAGAGAGAAAAAACTTTAAAAACTTGTCAACTACTTACATTGCGTATAAGACATACTAGTAGTTTCGTGTGTAGTTATACCTACAGACAAAACTACTGATATGTAAACTGTTTTGCTAATTAGGTACCTACTGACAGAGAAAAAAATTAACTTTTAAAACTTGTCAACTATTCACCTACATTACGTAAACATACCAGTAGTTTTGTCAACATATCAGTGGCTTCGTTTGGTAGGTACCTAGGTTCTATGTTTTTGTGTTATCAATTTAAATTAAACGTAAGTACTATTATATTCCGGAAAACATTGGTAAAAGCCTCGGTATCCATTACCGCCATAAAATCGTCTAAAATTTTTTGTTTTTATTTAACGCCGCTGAGTCCGTCACTCCTGCACCGCTGTCCACGCCGCTCTGTTTCGTGGCGTCGCACATACGAACTTGTGCCTTTGTTCCCGCCGCTCTCCATACCGCCCGCCACTGTAGCAATTCGCTCGGCAAAAACCGCTAGCTTTTTCGCTATGAGCGGCGACTCGTGGCGTGCCTCGTACATTTCTATACTTTTGATATGACCGCTCGGCGTTTCGCTTTTCGCTGCCGCTCACAGCGGAAAGGTCGTGAATGGGCCGTAAGATTTCGGCTTGTGACTTGTCTTTCTCTTTTACACTCCATCGGCCAAGACGTTCGAGTAGAAGAGAGATAACGGCAGTACACCACCTACACATGAACAGTTTTGTCAACTGCTTGTAAAGTGAGGTGAAAAGTTAATGTTTTTTCTGATATTATCCCGGAAAATGATCGTCCGTAAACCGACTTTACAGACAACCAAATTGTTAATACAGTAAGAGGCAAACAAGAAGGCTGATAGCTGATGGTAAGTGGCCACCGTCGTTCTACAACTCAAGAGACTTAAGTGCATTTCACACTTTGTGTTAACTTCCCACTCACGCCCTGGTATTCTTACTGAGCCAATAAAAACCAAAAAATGACTTCGGTCGACGGTCAACCAGAAGAACGGTTAACGTCGCAGAAGAGACTATGCCGCACAAGTGCTTATGTTCGCAAACACAGATAGATACTCTGCAATCTCATAACTCAATGAGATGGCTTTCCGACACTACTGGGGGTACATCAGGTGCAGAACCGCCGGCTTTACGTGCTCTCCGAAGCACAGGAGCTAAGACTCCAGTTTCTAAACTTCGAGCTGTTATTATGCATTTATAGTCATAAAAACGAATTGACATTTTTTGTCCTACGATTTACATTAAAGATTGTAGATAAACAGAATCATTTCACAAAAACTGGTTGGTTTTAATTTCTTAATTATTTAGTTTATTTAGTTTCACTCAGAACAAATAGTATTTCAAATACACTATCTATTTAAAAAACTGACTTCATTAGCAATGTTAGATCTGTAAAACGTATTATAGTACCCATCTCATGTTGTATTTGTGACTCCTATTAAAACTTTTAACTAAATATTATTTAATCCGATTTCAAGCTTCAAATGAAATTTAGATTCACAATCGAAGTTTAAAATGGAATGAAAATATACATTTATATTTGACATTGACTGCACGGTTGGCCTAGTGGTTTAAGCGGTCGCCACGCCGCTTCCTACTGCGCCAAGTGTCGTGGGTTCAAATCCCACGTAGAACAACACTTTGTGTGATTCACAATTTGTTGTTCTGAGTCTGGGTGTTCTTTGTGTCCGTTTCATGTATGTTTGTAAAGTCCCCCGCGACACAGGAATTTATATTCCTACTGCGGGAGTTGTCTTTTTAAGAGAAGAGAAAAAAAAAAAAAAAAAAAAAAAAAAAAAAAAAAAAAAAAAAAAAAAAAAAAAACTCCTATGCCATTTAGAATTGCTGGAGGCATCTCCAGCAATTCTAAATAAATATCTATCATATTGAAATATTTTAAAAATGCTCTAGAAATACCAATGGTTCACTGAGTTTTATTTTACATGCTTTTGAAAAAGGGTCTGGCGCTTAAATTTTATTTAAGGTTTCTTTTATTGCATTATTTCGTAGAGTAACATCGATTTTTAACGTCGTAATGTATTGTGCTGTTTTCAATTAAGTTTTATTAAGTGTTAATAAATATTTTATTTTTTATATATATTACCCTACCATCTCAAAACCCAACCCGGCTAGTCACCGTGGGTAAGAAGACCGAAAATGGTTCTTCTTTCGACTACAACCCTCCACACAAGCAAATAACCACAAAAAATACCCCGAAAAATAAAAACACATTGCACATTGGTACCTATAATGTAAGGACGCTGTCAAGCCCAGCAAAATTAGTAGAACTTTCTAACGCACTAAAAAATATCAAATATGATATTATTGGACTATCAGAAGTCAGAAGATTAGGCTACAGCGTAGACGAATATGATGAGTTTATATTATGTTACAACGGACAAATAAAGGGTAAATACGGAGTCGGTTTCCTCATAAGAAAAGATCTTAGAAACTGCGTGAAAAGCTTCAGAGGACTATCTGACCGAGTTGCTTTATTAGATGTTGAAATAGAGACCTTACCCTTAACTATTATTCAAGTATATGCACCAACTGAGGAGTCAGCAGAAACAGAAGTTGAAAAATTCTACTGTACTTTACACAAAGCTCATGAAATGTCAAATAAATACATTATAGTCATGGGTGATTTTAATGCTAAAATAGGCAAGAAAAACTCGGAAGAAGGTAAAATTCTTGGCAAGTTTGGAGTTGGCCAAAGAAGCCCTAGAGGACAACAACTGTTACAATATGCCCAAGAGTTCAACTTATCCATTATGAACACTTTTTTCAAGAAAAAGTTTAGTCGAAAATGGACATGGAAGTCTCCTGACCAAAAAACTCTGAACGAAATAGATTATATACTTACAAACTTTCCAAACCGATTCCAAGATGTGCATGTTTTAAATAACGTCATGTTTACGTCAGACCACAGACTAGTTAGGTCCAAAATATCATTGCTACCAAAGAAAAAGAGCCGGCTTAAATACAAATGCTCTACTTATTCACTTAAAAATCAAACCGAAGAAAGTTATCTTAGGAAACTAGAAGAAAATATACAATCTATAAAAATAGAACAAGAACATACTAGCCAGGGCTTATACAACAACTTAGAAAAATGCTTACTCGAAAGTATGAAAACAAACAGAGGGACGAAAAATCGCAAATTAAACAATATTCTTACAGAGGAAACCCTACATCTAATTAAACAACGTCACAACCTACAATCTCAGAAGCCTAAAACTCAAGAAGAAAAGAAAAAACTTAGCTCTATCTATAAAACTACAAACAAATATATTAGAAGAGACTACAAGAATTATAGAACAAAAATAATAGAGAAACACTTAATAACTAGTGGAAGCTGTAAGCGTGCATATAAAGAACTTCGTACACATAAAACTTGGATACCCAGCCTATCAGAAAAGTCAACTCCAACATGTAACAGAGAAAACATATTAAAAATTGCGACTAAATTCTACGCAGATCTCTACGACCAAAAAGACCGAGAAATTTCTGAAATCACATTTAACCACTCGCAAAGCCAAATGATAATTGATTGGAACGAAGCAGAAATAGATCGCGAAATAAAGAGGCTGAAATCAGACAAGAGTCCAGGACCAGAAGGCATCCCAAATGAAGCGCTTAAATGGGGAGAACTCTACTCACACCAATTATAACCTTACTATTCATTATCATAAACAAGGAACAAAGAGTGCCTGAACAATGGACTAAATCAAATATCATACTATTGTACAAGAAAGGTGACCCAAAAGACATCGGCAACTACCGACCTATTAGCTTATTACCTTGCCTATATAAGTTGTTTTCACAATGTATCCTAAGTAGAATATCTACAAAAATTGATGTAAATCAACCAGTGGAGCAAGCGGGCTTCCGCAGAGGATATAGTACAGGATCCCTGGTTCACTTTTACTTTTGATTACTAACAAGCTAATTTTCCGTGAGTAGCTTCGTTCCTATGAGACGCCCAACTTTTACTGTGCGTAAATTCTCGATTGAGGTAGGTAACAGGGGTAGCAGGGATGAAATATGTTGATTTGATGATCCTCAAAAAATTATTACTAACAGGGTTTTCTTCGGTTAAATCTGATGATAGTTATCTAAATTATTCAAAAAAATATTTGTCCTACAAATTATATGGTTTGATCAAAGAGTACCCCTTCTTCCAACATGTATCAATAACGAGGTCACCAAAAATGATTACTAGCCAGCTGTTTTTTTTTCTGTTACTTAATTGATATTTATATAATTCAACGATTTCATTGTCCTACAAATTGCGTGGTAGGTTATCCCGGTCCTACGCTCAGAAAATGTTAATACCACAATTTTTTTTTCCTCATTACTAACTGTAGGACAAAAATATTATATGATAGGTTAGTGTGTTCTCTACCCAAATGAAATAATGTCCTACAAAAAAAACAGGTATGTATCACTAGTCCGACAAGAATTGTCATTCTTTCGTTTTCCCGTTTGTAACGTAAGATACTGTGAAAACAACATTTTTTTAAATATTAATAACATATTTTTTAGTTAGATGGGGAAATAATTGTGTATATACATAAACAAAATAATCTTCATCAGATTCATCTGAAATCTTTGCTATTATCGCTGTTATCTTCATCCATTTCGTTGTCCTCATTAGTGATATCAGTCTCTGTAATAACATGAAAAAATTAAGTAAGTTATATAATAACTAGCTGACCCAGCGAACTTCGTACCGCCTTAGAATATTAATTCTTATTAAAGTATTGTGTTTAGTTATTAACTGATAGTGACAAATCGTCAGCAGCGCCAACTAACGGGCCCTGGCCGGTAACGCCACAATCACTTTGTACCTGCATTTTAAATCTGTAATATCTTCAAAAATATTAATTTAAATTGCATACTGTAAAGGGCCATATTAATCTATATTAAATACACAATGTATTTAAGGTACTTAATTGCATAAGGATTAATACTAAAATCGCTTCCTAAATAAGCCATTGTTTCTCGTCTAAAGAAACAATAAAAAAATGGCTATTGTGAGTTATCCCTAAGAGATAGACATATACCATGACGGACTTTTTTGTAGACCTTTTTAAGGTGTACAATACTGTAGTACATTTTTTTGATCTATCTCGTAGGGTACAGCCAGCGTTTGCAATGTAAGCGTAAAAAAATGGATTTATTTACGACATGTTTATTATGCATGTATTATACATAAAAACCTTCCTCTTTAATCACTCTATCTATTAAAAAAACCGCATTAAAATCCGTTGCGTAGTTTTAAAGATTTAAGCATACATAGGGACAGAGAAAGCGACTTTGTTTTATACTATGTAGTGATGATGAATCAATAGATTACAATAGTATTAATAGAGTACCTTGTATGTCAGAAGATAATTCTTCAAAAGATGGACTTTGGGGACCATCAAACCAATAATATTGATATTTGCCATCAATTATTGTCCATCCAAAATATTCTGGCAATTTTTCCGTGGGGCATCGCATGTGTGCATTACACCAAACATTGCAGATGAACACAGTTCTTTTGTTAAGTTGCAACAATTCTTGATTTGTTGGTGGCAAACTGGAAGGATCATAACCTACGATTTTTTGTCTAAAAATTTCTTCATTTTCAGTTTTTGATTTATATCCCTTTTCAAACAACTCATACCGTCCTTTATTGATATATTTTTTTATTTACTTACTTACTTACTTCACTTACTACTTACTTACTTTGGTTACTTTTAGACTTACAACTAGTGGGGTTCAGATAGTTAATTAATATAAAATGTTGACGTGTGAAGTGACGAAATTGCAAAAAATTATCATTCATACGTTCACGAAATTTCACGCTCATTGTTAAATTGACAATTACTAAACAATCATAATTGGGTTTGAAAGACTAATTAATCCAATAATAATCCTTACTATGTTAACATATTTCAAAACTGGACAAAGCAATTTACTTTATACATTACAAATTCTCCCATGAATTTGGGAAAGAAAAAAGTTGTTTTTATGGTAACACTGTATGTGTATTGCACTTATTATTTTTTAAATTTGAATTTAGCGTCATTTCTCTTAATATCAATGCATAAACAATATCTTTACTTGTGAAAAGTATTTCTGCTTGATTTACAATACTTTTATCACTTTGAATCGCATAATTTATCTACACATTTGGTCGTTTTATTTTCATCTCATCACTAAAATGACTTTTTCCGAATTAAAGCAAATCCTAATAGCGGTTTAACGTTCTTGGTACGCAATTACACATCTACTATAATATATATCAATGAGCATAATACAGTAAATAAATTGCTTTTTAATTTCCTTAATTTTAAATAGGTATTCTATTGGAGGACCGGGAAAACGTATGACGCAATTTTTAGAACAATGCAATTATTGAATATACAAATATAACTAAGTAAAAAAATTTGTAATCATTTTTGGTGAGCTCGTTATCGATACATTTTGGAAGGAGGGGGACTCTTTGATCAAACCATATAATTTGTAGGACAATTTTCTTCTCGAATAATTGAGATAATTATCGTCATATTTAACCGAAGAAAAACCTGTTAGTAATAATTTTTTGAGAATCATCAAATCAACATATTTTATCCCTGCTACCGCTGTTACCTACCACAATCGAGAATTATCGTACAGGAAAAGTTGGGCGTCTCATAGAAACGAAGCTATTCACGAAGATTTGGCTTGATAGTAATTATTTTTGTATCTAGGATTTGTACCCTACTTTGGAGCGTAGGACCGGGATAACCTACCACGCAATTTGTAGGACAATGAAATCGTTAAATTATAAAAATATCAACTAAGTAACAGAAAAAATAACAGCTGGCTAGTAATCATTTTTGGTGACTTCGTTATCGATACATGTTGGAAGAAGGGGTACTCTTTGATCAAACCATATAATTTGTAGGACAAATATTTATTTGAATAATTTAGACAACTATCATCAGATTTAACCGAAGAAAACCCTGTTAGTAATAATTTTTTGAGGATCATCAAATCAACATATTTCATCCCTGCTACCCCTGTTACCTACCTCAATCGAGAATTTACGCACAGTAAAAGTTGGGCGTCTCATAGGAACGAAGCTACTCACGGAAAATTAGCTTGATAGTAATCAATTTTAAAAATGAACCAGGGATCCTGGACTAATATTCGACGGTCGATCATATTCAAACCTTGGAGTGCATAATAGAAAAATACAAGGAATTCCAAAGGCCACTCTACTTGGCCTTCATTGATTACCAAAAAGCATTCGACTCTATCTCACATGTCTCTATATGGGAGGCATTAAAGGAGAACAATATTGAAGAAAAATATTGTAATATTATAAAAAACATTTACGATAGGAGTACAAGTAGAGTCAGCTTAGAAACAAGTGGCCCAGAAATACAAATTAAAAGAGGCGTGAAACAAGGTGACCCTTTATCCCCTAAGCTCTTCATCGCTGTACTGGAGATGATATTTAAAAAACTTGACTGGAAAAATTTTGGTATACAAATAAAAGGAAAATACCTTAACCATTTGCGTTTTGCTGATGACATTGTGTTATTTTCAGAATCAAGCTCACAATTAGAGCAAATGATACAACAACTCCAGGTAGAGAGCAAATGTGTGGGGTTAGAAATGAACCTACAAAAAACTAAACTGATGACAAATTCTTTAAAAACACCATTAAATATAGGAAGCGACAATATCGAATATGTTGATACTTACATATACTTAGGCAAACAAGTATCGTTTCATAAGAACAACAACTGTGAAGAAATATCTAGAAGAATCAATATATCGTGGCAGAAATACTGGGCACACAGAGAAATTATGAAAGGAGATATGCCGCTCTCTGTTAAAAAGAAAGTGATGGATAGCGGCATCCTGCCCTGTCTTTCATATGGCGCTCAAACCTGGACTTTTACAATACAGGTGAAAAAAAAAATTAGAATATGTCAAGCAGCCATGGAAAGATCTATCCTAGGAATCCGTAAGAAGGATAAAATACGGCACACAATCATAAGAGAAAAAACCCAACAAATAGATTTTCTACTGCACTCTATGAAACTAAAGTGGAAATGGGCGGGACATCTAACTAGAATAGAGGATGCAAGGTGGACGAGCTGTGCCATAACATGGAAAGGACCCAAGGGAAAAAGAAAACGAGGCCGACCATCAAGGAAATGGGTAGATGATATCACAGACATAGCAGGCGAGAAATGGCAAACCAATGCGAGAGATAGAAAACAATGGCAAAAAATGGAGGAGGCCTTTACCCTACAGAGGGGTTCTCATTCTCAAAGTAGCTTAGAAGAAAAATAAAATAAAAAAAAAAAATTACTAAGTAAAATTAAAATGCATAAGAAAACAAATTTAATATATTATGAAATTTTTTATTGTAAATTGTTATCAGATATTGATTAATTAATTATCGATTTAAAAATAAATTTTAAAATGCAATACACTAATGTAAATGGAAATATTAATATATGAAATCAAATCTTATATAAATATTTTATAATTGCATGTATAACAAAAAAAATAAAATAAAATGTTTTACATGAAATGGGAAATAATAAAAGGCTTATATTATTATTATTCTCTTTATTTCATAATATTTACATATAAATTACATTTTTAAATATAAATATAAAAAGTACATTTAAAAATATAAAAAATAGTAGACCACCGACTTCGACCACTTATTATTATTATTATTATAAATATTTTATATCACCTTGTTTGTCAACATGTCTGCAATTGAAGTTGCTTCTTATTTAATAGAAGAAATACTCGTAGTAATGTTGTTTACGGCTGCTAATACGTGCTCGTAGAATTAATTCTGTTTAAATACATTTGTTGATTATTATTGTCATCATCATCATCAACAGCCTTTAATAGTCCACTGCTGGCCATAGGCCTCTCCTTTTTGGTGCCTAGTTGTTGTGGTGGTGGTTGAAATCCTTTTAAGTGCTTTTAAAAATATAAATTATTAAATAAACATTCACATTGAGCGTTTCATATTTATGTGACAAACAATAAATAGGATCGTGTTCTATGTTGTGAGCATTAAACTATGCTATTCCATGAAACATAGTTTCGTGATACGCTACAGTCAGTGCTATTCTGTGCTACGAAATAAAAGATTTCGTAGCAGTACAAGTGCATTTCGTAGCAAGTAAGCATGTAGCACACGCTTAGACAATAATGTGTTCATCAACAACCCATAACCTCTCACTGCTGGGCTCAAGTCTCCTCTCAGAAGAGGACTAACCCTAAGGTCATACATCCCCAAGCTGGCCGAGTACCGTTTGGGGACTGGCAAGACAATGTTGTTGCTACTTAAACTTGCCGTTTGATGTTTTTAATTCGCCCGAAGGCCTCCAACTAAGCTTCTCGACTGTAATCTTATAATAACGATCGGGACCGAATGCTTAATGTGAGCTCCGAATCACAGAAAGCTCAACTTATCATGATACAAACGGTCACTCAGCTAGGGACTGACCGCGCTGTCGTGGCTTACCCTTAGTGACCGTGGCCAATCACCTAAGGCTACTTGGCTACGAGCGCTAAACTAAAAAAAAAGCGGCCAAGTGCGAGTCGGACTCGCCCATGAAGGGTTCCGTAGCATTATATAAAAGTTTTTGTAGTTCGTTGTAACTTTCATCAATGTTTTAATAATAGTGTTTTGATTGAAAGAAATGTAAATTGCGGTTTATGATTTATGGCGTATTAAAAAAAAACTACTTACTAGATCTCTTTCCAACCAATTTTCGTTGGAACTTTGCATGGTAATGTATATCATATATTATTTTTAGTTTTATCACTCTCTTATTTTAGAAGTTACATGAAAAAATGAAAAAAATTATATTAGAAACCTCAATATCATTTTTGAAGACCTATGCATAGATTGGTTTGATGGTTTTGATGAAAAAATTTTTTTTGAGTTTCAGTATGGGGACCCCCAAAATTTATTGCTTTTGTTCTATTTTTATGTAAAAATATTAAAGTGGTTCACAGAATACATCTACTAACCAAGTTTCAACAGTATAGCTCTTATAGTTTCGGAGAAAAGTGGCTGTGACATACGGACGGACAGACAGACAGACATGACGAATCTATAAGGGTTCCGTTTTTTGCCATTTGGCAACGGAACCCTAAAAATGATATTTAAACATAACTTTTCAGACTTCAACTGAACACCATAAAAAAATTATATCGTAAAGTGAACTTTACTTATCATAAACACGCCTCTAAATATAGGTCAATACAGAATTAACAATAAGTGTGAGTAAATGCTCATACTGGGTTTCAAATGGATCAGTATAGTCTGAACGAGGAATTAGAGAAATAAAAGGAGAAAATGGGTAGATTTTAAAGGGTATGTAGAAGAGCGGGTGAGTATGTTAAGTGTAAAGAGTTTTCAGGATAACGGGAGGATCCTCAGACCTGGCAAATATATATACGAGTAGATATAATTTTAATACACATAAGAATTTGCCATAAAAATAATGATTTAATTAAGATAATATTAGACAATTAAATTAGCTTTTTATTAACATCACTTATATAAAAATCCTTGATAGGTATGATATATATTTAAGTATAAACGTGTAATTAAATCCAATCCAAACAGGGCCATACAAGCCACACTATTGAATATTCATGCTACGGTACTATCGTAAACCGTCATGTCCAATACGCGTCGTGTAAGCATACGTACACAATTAATTAATTGCCAAGCAGCGTTAGGCAACATCTGGGACATGGACCGGCGATTAAATTTTATGATCGCAGCAGATGTACGGGCTTGTTAATGGCCATATGCATCCAAAACGCGTTTGCTTGAATTTCAAATGTTGTCGTTCACAATTTGAATGCAGTCTTTTGCATTCATAACATTAAAAACTACTACTAGAACTAAAACACAACTACGTCATAAAATTATGCTGAAAAAGTATGAAACAAGTTTTTCAGAATGCTGGCTTAAAGGAGGTTACTGAAGAAGCAAGATAATCGACGCAATTGTCGGTTTACAGAAATACAATAGTTTAGATATTAAAAAAATACATTTTGTAAGATTTACTCAATATGTGAACGTATTTACTCGTAGTTAAAGCATGAAATACTCTATTGACATAATTTCAAAATATTTCTCTTAGGATAGCAAACTTAATCAAAGTTTTCGAACTAAGTAAGTTTAAATTTAGTTAACTTATTATTTTAACATGAAAATGTATTATTTCAATCTAAACAAAAAGAAATGATAGTGAATTGCTTTTCTTTCATCAGGAAGTAATATGCTTGCTAAATCTATCAAATATATTGTTGAATCTGTATCTAAACCATTGTTGCCTTAGACAGCTTACTATACTCTGAAATACAATAAAGCTATAAAAAGCCATTGATAACTTATAAATACTTTAGTTATGTAAACCATTAGTAGCAATGCAGCTCCGGTTGCGGGTTCCGATCCAATTACTTCGTACAAGCTGTGATAGCGTTGTGAATAATTCTACATAATTTTCATACCCTTAGAACAATTAACTTTTTATTTTGAAATCCACTAGTATATCTATTGCACTAGAATCCGGTTGCACTGTAGTATCACTAATCCTAGTCGGTATCTAGGTCATTATTTTCTTGCTTTTTTCATAATTTTATTGGAGACCGTACCTAAATCTCAAATTGTAAGCTTTTTTTTGCTGGTTTTATTTGGCTAGCAGTTAGCCTTCTAGCCGACCAGGAAAGTGTAATCGTTTTGACATAGTACAAAGAAAAAGAGTACTAAGGAAACAGATGTGGGGTGGGTCACTAATACTAATTCTATAAATATTAAACTTCTATTTCTTTGAATTATTAAGTTCTAATAGATCTCACGGAATCTCATAAATGTACCTGTATGTTTCATAAGTATCGTTCGTTCTATCCGATGTTTTTTAAAACCATAACAATAACTTTATAAATCATTTCCTGAACTAAATTATTCGTAACCAAACTTCCCTCATTCAGCCGTTCATAATATTTTTGCACAACAATTCGACTGAGTGTAATGCCAAAGCATAATAATTCTAAAACTTACTTTCCTTTACAGATAATTTCCAAGGTGACATCGCTATACCTAGCGTAGACTATAGAAAGCCTCCGAATAGCACGCCTGTAAAAAAAATTAACAAGTCACTCCAAGAAGAGGTAGAGAGGCTTAAAAAAGAAGTACTTCTGGAAGGACTACAAGTAGAAGAAGAGGGATTGCCTGACATTTTGAGAAAGAGAACTAAGCAACCGATACCATTGTCACAAGATAAACCAAAGAAGTACAATGATGCTATGTTAATGTCGAAGGTAGGTAAGGTTTAGCAGTTCAAGCCATCTGACTAATCATTTCGAGTCCTGTTTGCCCTTGGTTAGTGCACTGCTAAGCAAGATATCATGAGATTACTTTACGTTTACGATCAATTGTCTATGTCTTAATTTATCTAAGATATATGTTTGAAAGCATGTTTGAAAGAAAGAAAGAAAAATGTTTAATTCTCGGCCCCCAATTCATAAAATAAAGAAACACGGTGTCTGTGCAGCGCTAGTTTTCAGATGGCACCCTCGATATGACTACATATTCGTACACACTACAACGATTACAAAAAATAATACAAAACCATAAAAAGAAAACAAAAAATTGTTTATCCACATTAGTATGTTTATCGTCAGACTAGTTATCATAGTACATACTCTGTATACTTAGGAATCAACTGAGAGTGTGAAGTTATTATTGCCTTTAGGTAGAACTAAAAGTAATGTAAAAATTAAAATATGTATACATATACGATAACGATACGAGATGCCCAAAATCGACAAAAATGGTGTGCAATGGGAGAGGCCTATGTCCAGCAGTGGACTGAGATAGGCTGATGATGATGATGATATATTTATTTTTACATGGAGTGGAATAATGAGGATGGTGTCGACTACTCTTGCATTCTATTCATGCTTTCCAATAGGTAGAGTAGAGTTTAGAAGGATACTTTAGAAGCCTAGAAGAAGAAAATACATGAAAAAAATTAATTTACAATATTTTAACGAAATTTTAATATTGAATTTTATTACAAAATTTATTGATATGAATTGTTGGACTAGCCCCACTGATTTTGTAACATTAAGAAAAACAAACTTCAAATCAATAAATCTGATAGGTATTTTTACTTGACCCAGCAAAGTTTCTATTTAACAAACTTCCGCCCATCACACACTCTGAAAGGTTCCCCGAGGCTGAAAGTTGTCAAAAAAGTATTCAAGTATGTCAATCAACTGTCACTGGCAGTTATTTTGGTTAGTAACCACCTGTGTACAAATTTCAAAGCGGTTTTTAAAAACCCTTTTTCATTGTAGGTTTTACCTTCAGGATTCGATAAATCTCTATTGTTAAAAAATGGTAAACTACCCGCAGAAGAGATTTTAGAAATTTTTACAAATACTTCTGTCAATGAAAACCACACCACGATACAGGATAATCTCACCGAATCTGAAAGTTTAGAGCAAGACGGAGTTTTAGTAGTTAAAGGATCTACTGATAACATTCTTAATTTAGATGAATTATATCCTAATATTCAAATATCTAATACTTCAAGCAAAATGGATGAAATCACAAATAAAATCCAGAGTAACAGTAGAGAAATAACTGGCGATTCAAATAATAATTTAAAATTAAAAGGCTTACCAGAAAATATAACTATAGCTCCAGCTCCAACAAATGGAGTTTTGTCAACAAGTGATCAAGATGACGATAAGTTGATAAACAAGACAGACTTAGAAGCTGAAGGAAAATTAGTGGAACCAAACTTTTTGCAACCTACAGAAAGTCTTCAAAATTTAATGGAGGGCCCTGCTAGACGAAACACTCGGCGAAGGAGACGGAGACATGGTAATGGAAGACGGTATGGTTTCATATACTTTCGTTGATAGATGTTATTTAAACATATTTTCAACTTTTAACTCAATTCAAAGCTAAAATATATATTAAGTGTACATAATATCTTTATTATTTAGTACATACTGATAATATTAAAGGTACTTCAGATATGTAGTAAAATATCTTACAATTCCAGTCCCAGGGCTCTTTGTTTAAATATTATAGTTTTATAAAAGTCCTGAAGTGTAGTGTTCAATAGTTACTTTACGCAAAATTCTTTCAGGCAGGTGTTAAAATTTAAAGATAATGATTAGACAGCTTTCAATTTGGAAAAAAAAGCGAATAAAGAGCAAGTCCATTTATTGCAAATCTCTACAAAAGCATTCTATTAAAGGTTCATTAGTTTCTACTTGAGTTCGCTGCGCATTTTTTACTCACATTTTCGAGCCAAAGGATCGGCGCTATTGAAGCTTATGAATAAGCCACGTTCCGTAATTGCACTGGCTCAAGCTTTCTTTGCGACTGCGACTATGTACATTATGAGGAGACGTAAATATATTTTAATCTAAACTAAATAATCAGAGGTACATTAGGAGCTGTGATGTAAAAAGCACAGAGACATTTTCAAACTTTTCTTAAAATATATTTTATATGCAATTGAAGAAGCCTATTTCCAGCAGTGGACTGCGATAGCTGATTATGATGATCATATTTAAATTTGCCAAACTGGAAATACATCGAATGTATTTCCAGTTTGGCAAATTTAAATATGAGCATGATTTACTATGAAGTTAAATGACTATTTTGTTCTATATGGAGTTGCAAGCAATCTCTATTTACATTGTATTGATTACCTAGTATTATATTTAAAAAGAACAGTCTATTAAACCCAAACTTTTTAAGATTTATTTTTAGTTGCCGCTTTTCAAGTCCCATTTAATTATAACAAAGTTTTCAACAAATCATATATGTAGTTGTTTGAGTAATTAGGCATGAAACAAACAATTTGATCGTGGGTTCAACGACGTCTATTTGTAATGTTTTTCTTATATGCATAGTAATTTAAGTAATAAGTATGATCAGTAATATTAAGGATGTCACTGTATTTTTAAAAATCGTACGAATCACTTACTCAAGTAATACAAAATCGATTAGTGCATTTATTCGTAGTTATCGTTTCACATAATATGTATATATTTATAATATACTGTACTAAAAAACCCTACAATTGTATCTAATCAAATCCAAACTATAAAATTATATGTTTTAGATTAAGAAATATACATTCAATTGAACGAACAAAAGAAAATAAACTCAATTCATCAGAGTATAAAACAGATTCTCATTTCGTGAGGAAGAAGTTTTTTCGTCACCACAAGAAGCACAACAGCGCAGAGCATAAAACTGAAAAGAGATTCGAAATACCCGTACATGAATTTGAGGAAAGATTCGAACTAAAAGCACCTCCTAAAAACAATTTGAATGAAACAGAATCCCAAAATTTCAATGACTGGTTTTTTCGTGATGACCTAGAAGATTTGGATGCAGTGGAAACCAATTACTATAATAGCACAGAGGTGAGTACTAGATATTTAAATAATCTAAAAGTAGTAGCGTAAGCTATACTGAAGGTTTTTTATTCAAATAGTACCATTGCTCTTTTAAAGGACTTTTCGTATCCAGAGTAACATAAAAATATAAATTTTCGAATTATTTAATATGTAAGGTAAACAAATAATTATAATATTGAAATACATTTATATTTCAAATAAAGCTACATGAAGCCGAGAACTTAATCAATTTAATAGTAATTACACTGAATGTAAAGGACTAAGATATTCCAATTTGAGCTTGTCGCCGCTTTGTCAGCGATTATATCAATTACCGACCATTATGTTAATCCAGCAATTGGAGCCCTAACTTAAAGGCGTCCTCATTTGAGACATCTGCATTATACCTGAATATTCTGATTACCTAGTTTTGTGAGCACAGAAAGTTTTAGTTTATGATTCATTATAATGTAGTAATTTACTGTTATCTAAAATATCAAGATCCAACAAGTTATGAACATTTCTCTCTTGTTCGTAGACCAAGAAGAAGCACCGTTCAATACGTGCAGCTACTAACCGCAAGGAAAGAATTTGGGAGAATGGAGTGATACCGTATGAGATAGATGGAAACTTCAGTGGCGCCCACAAGTCCTTGTTCAAACAAGCTATGAGACATTGGGAGAACTTCACGTGTGTTAAGTTCGTTGAAAGAGATGCGGATTTGCATAGAGACTATATAGTATTTACTGAGAGACCTTGTGGGTAAGTTATACTATATTTTATATATGTATTGTATATGTTTATTAATTGTCTTGTGTAATCTGACTTCAAACTGACCATATACAAAGCAGTATGGTAATTATTTAAAGAAAGGAAAGGGTAGAAAAGACTTTGGTTACATAAGATATTTCAATTCCTAATACATCTTTTTGTCAAAGAAAACAAATTTTCGATTGAGCAAATATCTGAAATGCCCATTTTTTACTTATGAGGTTACAACAAATAATTAACTTTTATTACTAAATATCAGTAAAGTTTACAAACAATTTGTATCCAGAGTGCACAATGACACCTTGACACATATTTTCGAATAATTTCACCCACATCCAGCAATTTAACTGACCCTAGAATGTCGTCACCTATCTAACGAACCACCACTACCTGAATTCGAGGCAATATGATGTCAAAAACTAACAAATATGAACGAAGTGATTGTTCCCGTGATTCTAGGTTAGCTATTCCGTGAAGTTAGCGTGAAATGATAGTTATTTGGGACGGAATGTCCTCTGTTAGTATTGAGGTTAGCCGTTACGTAAAGCATCTTATGCCTACATTGTTTTACAAAATGAAAATTTCCAGAAAAAAAAAGATTAAATACTTATAATTATATTTTAGATTTCGTCTTTACTGAAATTATTTAATTTTTATTAAGTTTTAAAAAACAATGTAAAAATGTATAACATTGTATATAACATAAATTTTCTTTAGGTGCTGCTCTTTCGTTGGAAAACGAGGCAATGGTGCCCAAGCCATTTCCATTGGGAAAAACTGTGACAAATTTGGCATAGTTGTCCACGAGCTGGGTCACGTGGTCGGCTTCTGGCATGAGCACACGAGACCGGACCGGGACCGACACGTGCAAATCATAAGGGATAATATTATGCTCGGTGAGTGGCACATTATTTCGTTCGTCGTTTTTAAAATGTTAACATTTTAAAAACGAAGAAAATTATAATATACATATTTATACCGCTGTTTTTACAAAATCCTTTTCAGTAAAGTTTATTTATCAAATAAAAAATGATACGACAAATTGTTAAATGTGACCGTCGCATAAAAGCATCGGTTACTGAATTGAAACTTTTCAAAGAACTTCTACTTTGTACTCACAGTTTTCAGTAATTTATTATAACAGTTTACATATTTTTTTACTATTACTACTATTACAACTAAACGTTTGAAAGAATTATGATAACAGTGACATATGTTGTAACTATAATACCATTTTTTAAATAAATTAAAGTAAATCTTAGTAATAGCAATAAAAAAAATTGAATTGATACACACATTAATCTAATTACTCCTTAGTGCTTGGAACACATTGAATGCGTAAGTTTTACTGTAAGAGAACGTACTTGACCTTAATCCATAGCCTGTATTCCTTCACACCTTAACGAGAGACTGTCACACAAGTGTGTAACATAATGAATTGTTTTATTCCCTATTGAAATTCCAACTAGCTTTCACCCGCGAAACCACCCACTTGTATGTGTGTCGGGGATCACATTAAAAAGTAGCCCATGTTCTTTCTCAGGCTCTAGACTATCTGTGCACTAAATAATATTTACATCGGGTCAGTAGTTTTGGCATGAAAGCGCGACAGACATACAGGCAGTGCTACTTTGCATTTATAATACTAGCAGTTGTCCACAGCCCCGCCCGCTTGTATGCCTCTAGATTTAAATTAAATTAAGTACACAGATGTACCGAATTACATTTAAATCGGGGCAGTAGTTTTGGCGTGAAAGCCTGACAGACATAGAGAAAGAGTTAGTTTCGCATTTATTATAATATAGAAGAAGGATTAGTAAGCATAGTAAGGATCGGAACAATGAATATCGTATTACATTATTCTTACAACCTGTCATTATTACAACCTGTCATTATAAACATAATACTGAATAGTACTTTTGAAATAAATATACATTTTTTTTTTAAACACATATCCCGCATAAGGAATATACATCACTGGGGACTTTACAAGCATACATGAAACGAACACCCAGACTCAGAACAACAATTTGTGGAACGCACAAATTGTTTTCCTATGTAGGATTTGAGGCCACAATACTTGCTGCAATACTACTTGTGGCGACCGCCTAAAACACTAGGCCAACCGTGCAGTCAATGAGTTTGATTTTAATTGCTAAAATCTTAACGTATGTTGAATGTATTATCTATGTTTTTTTTTATTTGGCTGTCAACAACATACTTAAATAGATGATATATTTAGATTAAATAAATAGATGATATATATTCGACTTAAATAGATGATATATATTCGACTGCACGGTTGGCCTAGTGGCTTAAGCGGTCGCCTCACCGCTTTCTACTGCGCCAAGTGTCGTGGGTTCAAATCCCACGTAGGATAACACTTTGTGTGATTCACAATTTGTTGTTCTGAGTCTGGGTGTTCTTTGTGTCCGTTTCATGTATGTTTGTAAAGTCCCCCGCGACACAGGAATTTATATTCTTAATGCGGGAGTTGTCTTTTTAAATAAAAAAGAAAAAAAAAAAAAAAAAAAAAATATACAGTCACATTTACGCTTCGGTGTGATAACATTCCCAATGACAATGACTTACACGTCCTATATTCAGAACGTCACGTCACAGCGCCATCTGACGCATAATCAACCCGCACCGGAACCAAAATATGATCTTACTTCCTGTTTATTATCATATCTGTACCTCTTTGATGTTTCTTTGTATAATAAGGTCAATGTCTATTATTACCAGTATCCGGTTAGCAACTCAACCTAAGTAAGCATGGAATTAAGAACAATCTTACTGATTCTAAATTCGAATATGAACTGAATTTTAATTTCTGCAACTGTATTAATACCAATAATTCTCTCATGAACAAAACCTTCTTTTTTTCTTTAAATATGAAAGATACTGCGTAATATCATGATCGGAAAACAGCTACTTTCTGAGTTCAATTTCCATAATTTTAAAGTACACTAACTTACACTTGTATTGAAATTGATCTGCCTAAAAGGACGGGTTATGTTTTTCTCTGTTGTGAAAGATTTACCTACCTAATTCAAACTGCCCTCTTCCCCGTCTAAGATCGGATACACACTACTGCCTAGTTGGTCTAGCGGTTAGCGTATGTAACTGCCGATTAAGAGGTCTCATGGTCGGGCCAAAAAACGTTTATCGAATTTTCTGACTATTGAAATAATTAATCACAGATTGAAATTATGAAGTTGGGTTTTTACTCCAGCGGCCAGTTACTCCTTACATCATCAGTCATCTGTCAGTGAAAGTCCCGTCAAAACCCGACAGACAGACAAATAAATTAAAAATTGCGTTTCGGGTGTCAGTATCGTATATACTTTGATATGCATTTACTAAAAATCTGTTCATTTGAAATTCCGAGCCGATAAGTCACAGACTGGAACTCGCTACCAGCTCACGTGTTTCCTTCCCACTATGATCCCGGGTCCTTTAAGCGGGGCGTGTAAAAGCATCTCACTAAGCCGCCATAGTGTGGGCCGCCATACATTATTGTCTGCATTCGCAGCAAGTGTGGTGGCCCCCACTCTTGGATTCTGCTCATGCTTTCCATCAGGCAGGGTAGAGTCACTTTGGATAGCTTAATAAAAAAAAAATACATACTCGTTACTGCATGGTACGAATATTTTATAAATCTTTTAAGTATAAATAGCTCGGAGTATAAACTTCCACAAATATTTCGAACACATTGAAGATTTCTGTACATTGATTCAATGATCATTTACGAAATAGATACATTAAAGTGGACTTTAAATTTTTTAAATAAGGTACGTATAATACTCTTGTTATGCTCTCCGGGTAATAGGTCGTTTCACCAATTTCACAAGTCGAAATAGCACAGTAATCGCGTTATCAACTGGACTATCATAGTATAAGCGACCGGGCGTTATGGCCATTACCCAATTACATAATCTAAACTATGTGCCTCACTTCCCAAATATGTAGGGTTATAGCGTTTATGGCGAAATCCTCCACTGCTCCAATTAGAAGATAATGCTTTAATACCATTATATCTTTTAAATGCTCTACGCTTAGTGTTACTTAGAGTCTGGCCACGCTAACTCTGCAGTGGCATAAATGGGCAACCCCAAAAAGTTTTTTATATGGTATACTTTTTCTGATGTCACTTTTGTGGTACGTGAGCTGTCACATTGCATATGCGGTTTGTTGTTTTTCATATATTTTAAAGAAAAATAGTTAAACCTATTAAAAGTGGAGTGCGGAAGTTATTAAATAACATGATAAGTAAATTCCAAAATGTGAAGGCACAGTGTGATGTCGTCCTTAGCCAAAAACGACAATGTTTACAAGATAACGAAAAGTTGACGTGTAAGTAAATCTACTGATTTTGATACTTCGCCGTTTTAATTTACCATTAGATGTATCTAAGAACATTTTTTCAAATACTCATAGCCTGTTCATGATGCTAACAAGAAGCTCGTGTAATTTTAACGTCCAATTTCAATAACATATCTACCTATAGATTTGCTTCCTACAGATGCATCATTCTCCCGCCCTTCGAAGGCCGGAAGAATGATGCAGAATAATCAAACCAGGCTGCCATGGTAGGGGTCACCATGCTACATTGTCTACCCTCACAATAAGCATGGTGACCCCTACTCCTGGATTCTACTCATACTTTCCATCAGGCAGAGTAGAGTCACTTTGGCAGGCTTAAATATAAAAAAAAAAAAAAAAAAAAAAAAAAAAAAAGATAGGATTTAGGTCTTAAGCAACTATTATATAAATTATAGATACTCAACTCTTAACAAGTATTTATTTTTAGACATTCCAGGTAGTATAAGTGATGAATTTAAACCTCATATTCAAGTTGCCCTACGGATGCTGAAGGCTCTTGAAGAGTTTACCATCAATAGTGAGAACCAGTTTATAAAAAATATCGCTTCAATGACTGGTAAGAATCTGTTACTTACGTATTTATTTTCTAAAATTTTCGTTAGATTATTAAAGTAGGTATACAACGTACATCCAATACATATTGGATTGAATACAAGTTCAAATTAAAGTTTATAAATGATTTATATTTATTTCTACAGGATTCAGCGATCTGGAGGGTTCCTGGCAAAAAGCGTGCAGCACGGGCAACAAAAGTTAATATTGATCATTTTGACCAATGCGCCAAACGAAATACAATATATCAGTATTATTTGACCCGAAAAAAAGTTCCTACTCTGCGTAAATTACTACTTCAATTGAGGCAATCAATTGATTTTACTGGCTGCAGAGAAACCTTACGCAAAATATTATTGACGAACGGACAGTCCTTATGGAAAAACATGATGTGGCGGCATGGAGCCTTATGGCCAGATTCCATAATCTATATACATAATAAAAATTTTGTTAAGAAACGAGCCTGTAGAAACAAAAAAAACTAATGTATATCTTGATGAAACCTAAAAATAAATTATGTTTATCATTCAAAAATCTATCGTTATTTTTATATTGTCCTTGAGTTGTTTCATAGATCTTAAAGTAAAGTTAGCCTTTTATTATTATTAATGTGTAGATAAACCATAGCCTCAGTAGATTTTTAAAAGTTAGGAATCAGAATTATTACAACCTGTATTGTACCTACTTATGACCTCAAAAACTGTATCAAATCGACAATGCATCGTGCTGAAGTCATGACTATTCTTAACCAAGAAAAAATCAGAATATAAACAAAATAATTTGGCTAAAATAAAAAAAACAACTAGTATCAAATTAGTTTTTCGTAGTATAGACGGTGTTACCATCTATAGATTTTCAAATTCTATAATTTTTTTCGTTCTGCAGAGTTAGCGTGGCCAGACTATATTATTGCTTGTTTATTTATACGAGTACCTATTTAAACTTCTCAGTTTACATATAGATAAATAGTACACTACACACACACAGACACACTACTTGTGTATTCCCGAACAGATTATGATTTCGGAAATAAAATTAAGTACTTAGGGTTAGTACATGTTTAATGAATTAAGTGACCTATGATAATTTAATCATCTATGTACCCCTGACAATTTTTATATGATTATGTCAATTATCGGAGTACTGAGTTGTGAAAGCGTTAAACGTAAACAAATTATTGACAATTTATGAAATTAAATGTAAGTTTCAAAAACTAAATAAATATGACACTTTAATTTATTAAATTTGGGAAAATAGCTGTAGAAAAATAAAATAATGGGATATTTATGTTTATTTTTACTAGCTGTGTGTGTAGTTGTAAATTGCGAGTAACGTTATTTGATAATACATCCAGATAATTTAATTTTGTTTATTCGTATAAAAGTTACATTAGTAGAAAATACTTCTACTCTGAAGTTATTTTAAGACTTCTTTATAACTAATATTTGACGTGTAATTAATGAACTACATCATTAATTTAACGTCAAATATTAGTTTATAATTACATTTTGAGATACTTACTAAGCAAAACATGTAGACCAAAACATTATAACTAGCACAGCACCTATACTTTGTCCATTCGTTTATTGTCTTTTTGACAGGTCACGCCTATAAATTATCGTTTTTTTTTCGTAATAATGTACTACAGTAATGTCGTACTTTATAGACGGGTAAGGAAGTGGGCAGTGTGCATAGCTAAAAACAACATATAAAACAGTTCTTGAAATACGATAAATCGAATAAACGATTAAAATAATCAAATAATATTATTATTATCAAAATAATTTTACTTCATGTAAGTATTGTTTCTGTAGATTTAATAAATTATAAAGGAAATTAAAATAGTGATGACTTCAAGATTGATTATTTGCAAGGAATTAAGTCGAAATTTTGGAAATTAAGTTCAAACTCAGAATAAAGAATAATTTCTCTGTGCATTAATTTATTAATTTTGGAACACTGACTTAAAATGTAACTATGCACGCGGTAGTAAAATTTAACTTTGAAACGCGTGGTTAATAACGTTTAAATCCAGAGTTATAAGAAAATACATTTGAAAAGTCACATAATACTTACTAAACCAACCTTCAAGTGACTGTGTTAGGAAGTTTTCTTCGTTATGGGCCAATTATATCATCATATATCATAATAGTGCACATTTTATTTATTTACAATACTGACTTAGAGAATATTATATCGATTGATTTTGATTTCAAATCGAATCGGTGACGTGAGAGGGCGTCACTAATTTCGAAATTTGTTGAACTGTCAAAAAGATAATAAAGGAAGATATATAGGAAGATATAAATGTTGCTCTCCAGTAGAACACTTGAACATAAACACATGAACGTATTACTTTAGTAGCTTATAAATTAAATGCCTTAGACAACATAGCTGAGCTAAAGCATAGACAACTAAAATACCAAGTAAACTTGCCAAAATCTTGGACATTTCACCGGTACCGTTGTAATAGTTACAATGAAAAATCAACTGTAGAATAACTGAGCCATAGTTGAGATTTAATTAAATCTGGTAAAATGGAATCAGACAAACAAAATTGCACTTTAAAGCAACTTTCTTAAAGTTTAGTATCTAACAATTTAAATTCTGCTTAAGGCTTCTCAAATACTTAAAGTTCTTCTATCTTCAATTTGAAGTGAACCGTTGGCGTGTTTTGTGAAGCTATTTGCATAGAATTTACTAACAATGTATGTTCTGAAAATGTTGCATTTCTGTGATTGTAATGCCTTAGATTTCCATCTTAAATTCATCATACTCTTCTTTATCTCAGTTCATCCAGAAACTATCTAGATTTTAACATAACTTAAAAGGACGTGTAAAATTGTCGTACGTAATGTGAAAGACTTATATTATTGTGAATTACCGTAAACTGTTTTACAAATTCGTACTATTTTTCTTTTAAACGTTTTGTATTTTGTAATGACTACAATTTATTTACCAACGTTTAATAAAACTAATTGAAACCTTTTGAAATATACAAAATAATAATTAATGACTCGGAATCCTTATAGATTCGTCATGTACGTCCGTTCTCGAGTTACCGCCTAAACGATTGGTGCTAGAAAGATGAATGAAACTTTGCATGAGTATCTGTTGTGATTACGTCGACAAAGTGCTACAATAAAATTACGAAAAATATTTTTATTTGGGGTATCTCCCTACACGTAAAGTGGAGATAATTTCTTTTTCTCGCCTCTACCCCATCGTGTAGGGTAGATATCATTAGATGGGTGTTTTGACAACATTTCGAGGTTTTTTTAAGTGGTTTCTCGATATAAGTATCCGTTTGCGAGTTATTCAACTATATAGCAGATTTTCTTGTAAAAATAGCCCCCCCCCCCCCCCCCGTCTATAAGAAAAACTTCCAGCTCCAAAAATCTGAAATAAATCATGATAGTAGTCCATATATTGAACTTTAAAGGAAAAGTATAATGGTTTAGAAAACTTTTTTTTCAAGAACTTTAAGGGGGTCTAACTTGTAAAATGCATTCACAAAAATAAAGAAATAATAAGTAAATATAATGATTAGTATTGGTCACGATTTTAAATCCACCTACCATTATGGGTGACTACGGAACTCTATTCTATGCGTTGTCTGACACGCACTTGGCCAATTTTTTAAATTCTAATTACTCACAATAATGCTATTTCCATAGGCAAGAAAGAGAATCGCAATGCAAGAAATTCTTTTAGCGTGTCGTCCTGACAAATAGTTGTAACGGAATCGCCAAGTGTATAGAATAGGAATACATGATACAACAATAAGATTGCGCGTAATTCTGTCGATAGCTTGATGACTGATATGATTTTAAAAATGCAAATCTAATTTATGTGTCTTTTTCTCACTGGCTTTAATTACTAATTATTAATCTAATTTCATGTGTAATAATATTTTTTTTTATTAAAGGTCAAGAATATAACTTCAACAAGTTGACAGAAGAAGAAGTAAACTCCTTGGGGCAGACATATGATTATGACTCTATTATGCACTACGCGAGGAATACATTCAGTAAAGGGACATATTTAGATACTATACTACCACTAGAAGTTCATGGGAAAAAGAGGCCTGAGATTGGACAGAGAGTGAGGCTGAGTGTTAGTGATATCGCACAAACTAATTTATTGTATAAATGTGCAAGTAAGTAAATTTGTATTTTTCTAAAGTTTTGACTAATAAAGAAATGCAAATCTGTCGCAGATGCTTTCTTGTTTTTAGAACTATGCGTATTGGCACTTTTAAGAGTATTTTTAGCATTTTAATTTTTCCAATAAAATTGACCCAACTTCTATAACAAAAAACTTTTGGCGCTATTTTTAACATAGAATTGTTTTCGAATAAATACAACGAACATTTTAAAAGGTGAGGTTAGACATTTTGAAATCGGCTTTTTTCCAATCAATAGCCGTATTTAATTATCGTATAACAATAAGGGGGTTTCTTTTTTGTACAGATACATGCACTAGTATTTTTCTCAATCATATAATAATGAAAAACTGTTATACGCCTATTTGCATATCATATTACATACTTACACCTCACTTTAATTGCACCGACCTTACCACATAGAGTTCAACGTATAAAAGTTTTTAATTTTTTACCATCATATTTACTCCACGACTGGGCGTTGTATGTTGGTGACCTGTCCACTGCAAAAAACGATTAACGTAATCCCTTAGGTATAAGGTACATAAACCGTTCTAAATCACAAGCCAACAAGCCAAAGTTTATTGGAAATAATTATGATTTAATATGTAAACAGAATGCGGTAGGACGCTACTGGGCAACTCTGGGTGGTTCAACTCCCCCGGTTGGGGTACGGAAACACCCCCAACGACCAGTGAACGGTGCGAATGGAGGATTGTGGCCACACATGGAGAAAGGGTGGTCCTCAATATTACAGGTAAGTCTGCTATCCTCAAAAAAAAGTAAAAATAAATGTCGCAGGGCACTAGCTTAAATAGCCGTTTAATTTACAGCCCAGCTTCTTCACTATACGACACAGTTAAGCTAGCGGACTGGGTGATGTAGAGTATATTACGATATTAAATGAGCTGGCTACCTGAGACTTATAGTCGTCACAAAATAAGAAGCCCGGTTTGACATTTGTCATCGTGGTGTAACTCATACGATTTATTCGTGTTTTTGAGTGCAATTTTTCAATATCAAGTTAAACTCGATGCTTATTTAAGATATGCGTTGTGATAGTGATTATAAATTTAATTTTTCTCGCTCAATGTGAATGAGACAATGCAGCATGGTGGCCCTCTGATGCAACTGCATCATTGGATCTCCGGTCTCTACACTCACCAACGACATACGACAGCTCGAATGCTGTCAATTTTACGTTGATCTTTTGTTGTGTGAGGGTAGTACTGCCCTGAGGAAATATTTGACAATGTACTAATGTCGTAGGTCAAATAACGTAATTTATTAACAAAGAAATTAAAGCAGTAAAAAAATGTTTATTAGCTCAAGTTATTCTTTCATGGTATTCGAATACTAAATGAACTTTGAATGAATAAATAAATAAATAAAAAGGACAAGCATATATATTATTGCGACACTGATTGACAGCAGGCTTACAATCAGAAAATGAAACGAAATCCAAATGCATAGACTAAGTAAGAAGTTAAACATTAGCGACCCAAGTCATTATTCTAGCTGTTAGATTAAATTGTGAATATCATTCAGGCCGCTAGTTGAATAGTATCATATAGTAAACTAATTAAGAGGGCGTATACTAGATATCTGTGTTATAAAAATGTACTTAACAGAGTGGTAAGTAAATACTATTAAATACGCAGAGTAGCAATAAAAGATCGCATAATAAGAAGAGGTCGATTAATAAATGTTCATTATTTTGAATTCTATTCCATTGAATATATAGCGTTTAAATCGTGTGTATAAATGGACGTAAGATATTTAACCTTCATTTGTTTCTGTTTTTTTTTAATATTTCTGAAGAAATGAATTCACTTAGCTCATTGAATACACATAGGTGTGTAGCTCACAATTTACACCTTTCTATAACGAGAAATAACATTAAAATTGAATATTGTGATGTCTATGAAAAAAATAAAATATGTTATGAAATTGATACATATTATATCTTTTCCGATTTTCTGAGCATCCCTATTCATTTTAACAGCACTTATTATCTTGAACACAATATATTTACTGAAATACACGTATAAAAGACTCTGTAAGAAAGTGGAGTGTTTGCAGAGAGCTTCTGCTCCCGAATTTCATTCAAGAGCTCTCTGCAAACGTCCCTAGATTGTTACCGAACACGCATTTTTCACTTGAATGTAAATACCTATAAGAAATGGTAAATAATGTATTGATATATTTAGGCACGTATTTTTATAGTCCCTTGTGTTATATGTATAATCATCAATGGAAGGGCTTAGAGTTTCATTTACCTTTATTAACTTGTATATTTCGTGTAGGTGTGTTTTGGCATGGCATAAGTATGTATCAACAATTAAACTGAAAATTAAGTTTCGCCTGTGAGTCATTTTCAAATTCTTATTAACAATTTGATATCCTTTTTTTACGTAAGCCTGCCAGTTGGATGCTCCCAAAAGTGATGGCCACCATACCCATTGAAAAAGCAGCATAATAACCTATACTATAGCAATCAATTGAGATGCTCCTGCATAATTGGGCCTCCGGTGTCGCACTCGCCAACGAAACTCGACAGAACAAATATCAATTTAGGTTAGTCTTGTGTGAGAGGGTAGTACCGAACCGGTTGAGCCAGGCCCTGGTTGTTAAAATCAGCGTTTAAAAAAAACTTTAAAATTTTACACGAGTAGTCCCATGTAACTGTCGTGTATGTGTAGTGCTGAGAACTCTAGTTTTCCTCAAATATGCCTGAACTTTAATTTTTTATGCGGAGTGACTGCTTTCAGACCTCCGCAAGCAGTATCAATATTCTGTAAATAGATAATTATTGTCAGCCTTTTTAGGACTAGAACTTCTGGCATAAATTGATTGATTACAAAAGGCGATGGCGATTCTCCCACAACAAAACATTGACGGTATAAGTCCAACAAACCCTTCGTCACTATAGGAATGATAATTCTTGGTGATCTTCCATTTTGTTTACAAAAAATGAGTATGCTCATGAATTAAACCTACCACCCCACTTATTCTTATTTTTAGAATATTATTAGTTTAATTTATGTTTTTTTTTTTTGCATAAACCTATTTGATAGAAAAACATAACAAAAGTTTAAAGAAGAAGTTCTCTTGACGTGCCAAGAGCAAATCGATAAACCATTACGTCATGTCCATAATTTCCGTTTCACTTGTCGCGGCACTGAGCTACCCTTGTGGCGGAAGCCTTCATTTATATCGACAAATTGTGTCTCCACAATAATCCTTTATGCTTATAGACATATCTTTTGACGGCGGCATCTTGTTAAGCTTTATCTAGGAGACAAATGGGTATTTGGACAAGCGATCTAATCCACTTCATGTTGTTAGTAAGCCCCTGTCAAAGGAAGGCTAGGAGATAAATTCACAAGCCTACATTGAGTTACATAGTTACATAAATTTTAATTGTCTTTTTTAAATCATCGAGAACGTATATGTTGTAAGGTATACATAGTATAAACTACTTATTTATCAAATAAGATACCCAGACTAGACAGAAAGATGTCACTTCTCTCGCAATGACTAGTCCTTGATTTAATATTGATTAGACTGGTAAGACAGAAAAAAGATAAATATCGCCCTTAGTAATTGTGGTGAGTTATAATTTAATTAACCACCACTATATGGCACTGGTTCGTAACGTGATTACAGTTCAGTTCAGTGTCCTCTCGCACAAATGTCTATTCTACACGTGACTGTATGATGTATTGGTTTTGGTATTTTTAGGGTTCCATAGCCAAATGGCAAGAAACGTAACCCTTATAAATTCGTCATGTCAAAAATAGAAAAAAAAAAAACAATACATTTTGGGGGTTTCCCATACTTAGAACTGAAACTCACAAAAATTATGTTTTCATCAAACCCATACGTGTAGCGGGGTATCTATGGATAGGTCTTCAAAAATGATATTGAGATTTCTAATATCATTTTTATCCAAACTGAATAGTTTGCGCGAGAGGCACTTCCAAAGTGGTAAAATGTGTGTCCCTGGAACTTCTAAAATAAGAGAACAATAAAGCAAAAAAAAAATCATGTACAATTACCATGCAAACTTCCACCGAAAATTGGTTTGAACGAGATCTAATGAGTAGTTTTTTTAGGGTTCCGAAGCCAAATGGCAAAAAACGGAACCCTTATAGATTCGTCAAGTCTGTCTGTCTGTCTGTCTGTCTGTCTGTCTGTCTGTCTGTCTGTCCGTCCGTATGTCACAGCCAATTATTTCCGAAACTATAAGAGCTATACTGTTGAAATTTGGTCAGTCGATGTATTCTGTGAACCGCATTAGGATTTTTACATAAAAAAAGAAAAAAAACAATACATTTTGGGGGTCTCCATACTTGGAACTGAAACTTAAAAATTTTTTTTTCATCAAACCTATACGTGTGGGATATCTATGGATAGGTGTTCAAAAATGATGTTGAGGTTTCTAATATCATTTTTTTCTAAACTGAATAGTTTGCGCGAGAGACACTTCCAAAGTGGAAAAATGTGTGTCCCCCCCCCTCTAACTTCTAAAATAAGAGAGTGATAAAACTAAAAAATATATATGTTGTACATTAACATGCAAACTACTAACGAAAATTGGTTTGAACGAGATCTAGTGAGTAGTTTTTTTTTTAATCCCTACTTAATATTATAAATGCGAAAGTACCTCTGTCTGTCTGTCTGTTACGCTTTCACGCCTAAACCACTGCACCGATTTTGATGAAATTCGGTATGATGATAGAACTGAACTTGCGAAAGGACATAGGCTACTTTTTACTGCAATAATCGAGATACAAAGACCAAAGCTAGGTAATTATAAAAATACATAAATCGAAGATGTCAAAATGTATCACTGTTTACCTCCTGTCAAAACTTCACAGGTTGCTAGGAACAACACACTTGCATGGCAACCATAATGATAGTTTGTAAATGACATATAGACCAGTAGACCAGAGTAGATAATTTTTGAAAACAAATAAAATTATAGTAGGATGAAACCTATTGGAAAAGGAGGAGAATATTATAAAAATGAAAGGAAAAATAATTTACGGGCGATCTGAGGTCGGGAAGGGGTAGGGGGGGGAGGTTTTCGGGTCCTTTAACCGGGGAGTGAAAAAGCATCTCACTAAGCCGCCATAGTGTGGGCCGCCATACATTATTGTCCGCATTCGTAGCAAGTGTGGTAGCTCCGACTCTTGGATTCTGCTCATGCTTTCCATCAGGCAGGGTAGAGTCAGATTGGATGGCAAAATATATACAACAAAGGGTAAAAAACGGTTTATCTCGATTTCCGGCAAAACTACAAGGGAAAAAAAAAATGGCAAAGTTGTAGGTAATTAAAAGATCTACAACTTTTTAGGGTTCCGAAGTTTATGACTTCGAACCCTTATAGATATGTCATGTCCGTCTGTCCTTCCGTCCGTCCGTCCGTCCTCGACTTATCGTCCAAACAGTAAGTGCTAGAAAGATGAAACTTTGCATGAATATGTATTGTAATTACGTCGACAAAGTGCTACAATAAAATTATGAAATATATTTTTATTTAGGGTACCTCCCCTACACGTAAAGTGGGGATGTTTTTTTTCAAAATCAACGCATTAATACGTAAACATAACAATTATCCATTGGATACGATTTCTAATCCACGTACCATTATGGGTGACTGAGGAACCCTTTCCTGTGCGTGGCCTGACACGCACTTGGCCGATTTTTTATTTAATACGCCATAAATCGTAAACCGCAATATAACTTTCATTCAACTAATACACTATTATTAAAACATCGATTGAACTACAAGAACTTTTATATGATGTTACTTGCTGCTACGGAACCCTTCATGGGCGATTGCGACTCGCAATTGGCCGCTTTTTTATAACATGTTTTTATCAAAAAAAGGCACAATATACTATTGTACCTTTGTTTTATGCGGCGAATAGTTTCATACCGAAACCCTCAGAGGGGGATACGAAGGACTTGTGTGGGACTTCCGGACATCTAACTAAGGAAATACTATGACTTTAGAAAAACCAAATAATAATAATATCCTCACATATCTCACTTAATGGCCGTTTGATCTCAAACTAGTTATAGCCTGTACTGTGGTGGCCAGATTACCGATAAATATCCTTAAATATTTCCAAATCCATACATACTTACTATAGATAAATTATACCCAGACACAGAACGAATGATCGTGTTCATTACACAAAGATTTGTACTGGGTGGGAATCGAACCCATGACTTCTGGCTAGCTGTTAATATTACTAACTACTAAACCAACAGATGCGTCAATAGTAAACAATTTCTAAAGAAATTGCTCAACATAAAAAATAAAGAGAAATTAAACCTCCTAGCCTTTCAAGTCGGCTACTAGTAAATCTCCTTCTAATATCAAAGCAATAAAATGTAATTTAAAAAAAAGCGGCCAAGTGCGAGTCGGACTCGCCCATGAAGGGTTCCGTATCAGCAAGTAACATCACATAAAAGTTCTTGTAGTTCGTTGTAACTTTCATAGATGTTTTTAGGGTTCCGTAGCCAAATGGCAAAAAACGGAACCCTTATAGATTCGTCAAGTCTGTCTGTCTGTCTGTCTGTCCGTCCGTATGTCACAGCCAATTATTTCCGAAACTATAAGAGCTATACTGTTGAAATTTGGTAAGTCGATGTATTCTGTGAACCGCATTAAGATTTTATATAGTGTGTTGATTGGATGAAAGGTAAATTGCGTGTTACGATTTATGACGTATTAAAAAAAAACTACTCACTAGATCTCGTTCAAACTAATTTTCGTTGGTAGTTTGCATGGTAATGTACAACATATTTTTTTTTTGTTTTATCACTCTCTTATTTTAGAAGTTAGAGGGGGGGGGACACATTTTTCCATTTTGGAAGTGTCTCTCGCGCAAACTATTCAGTGTAGAAAAAATGATATTAGAAACCTCAACATCATTTTTGAACACCTATCCATAGATACTCTACACGTATAGGTTTGATGAAAAAAAATTTTTTGAGTTTCAGTTCCAAGTATGGGGACCCCCAAAATGTATTGTTTTTTTTCTATTTTTATGTAAAAACCTTAATGCGGTCACAGAATACATCGACTGACCAAATTTCAACAGTATAGCTCTTATAGTTTCGGAAATAATTGGCTGTGACATACGGACGGACAGACAGACAGACAGACAGACTTGACGAATCTATAAGGGTTCCGTTTTTTGCCATTTGGCTACGGAACCCTAATTAGCGTGAGGTGGGGATTTAACTATGATTTATTAACTACTTTTTTGCCTTGTTATTGCAATCTATTTTTATCATTATATCTTTTTAGGGTTCCGTAGCCAAATGGCAAAAAACGGAACCCTTATAGATTCGTCAAGTCTGTCTGTCTGTCTGTCTGTCTGTCCGTCCGTATGTCACAGCCAATTATTTCCGAAACTATAAGAGCTATACTGTTGAAATTTGGTCAGTCGATGTATTCTGTGAACCGCATTAAGATTTTTACATAAAAATAGAAAAAAAACGATACATTTTGGGGGTCCCCATACTTGGAACTGAAACTCAAATTTTTTTTTTTCATCAAACCTAGACGTGTAGGGTATCTATGGATAGGTCTTCAAAAATGATGTTGAGGTTTCTGATATCATTTTTTTCTAAACTGAATAGTTTGCGCGAGAGACACTTCCAAAGTGGAAAAATGTGTGTCCCCCCCCCTCTAACTTCTAAAATAAGAGAGTGATAAAACTAAAAAAAATATATGTTGTACATTACCATGTAAACTACCAACGAAAATTGGTTTGAACGAGATCTAGTGAGTAGTTTTTTTTTTAATACGTCATAAATCGTAACACGCAATATACCTTTCATCCAATCAATACACTAGTATAAAAACATCGATGAAAGTTACAACAAACTACAAGAACTTTTATATGATGTTACTTGCTGGTACGGAACCCTTCATGAGCGAGTCCGACTCGCACTTGACCGCTTTTTTTATATTTATTTGACTGCCTCGTTGGTCTAGTGGTGAGCGTATGCGGCTGCTGATCAAGAGGTCTCGGGTTCGATTCCCGGGTCGGACCAAATATTATTTGTGTGATTCACAAATATTTGTTTCGGAGTCTGGGTGTTTTCTATGTATAATATGTATGTATTTACAAAAAAAAAGTATGTTTATGTATTTATATCAGTTGTCTAGTACCCATAACACAAGCTCTGCTTAGCTTGGGACTAGATGATGTTGTGTGTCAGATGTCCGAAATATTTATTATTATTTATTATTATTATTATTGCAAGAAAATTTACTAGCCTCAATCTTTGAAGCTCGCTAGTTTTGAACTTTTAAATGTAAATAAATGAACAAATTATAATATGCGGTAAATTCAATATTTGAGATATTTTTGTTATTGTGGTGATAATGTGACATACTCTATAATATTAAAGATATTTTACAAAAAAATCTAGAGAAAACATGATGGTGGACGTATGTCCATGTCATCGTTACCTTCGATATATCTGTAATTTCGTCACATTTCTAACTCAGTGAACATGACCGAAATGGGACACTCGTTATCAGACCACTATCAGATGCCCCGACTTCTGTGATTTATGTTTGATCATGATGGTTTATGACTAGCAATGTTTCGATGCGAAAGACGGGTTTATGATAGCTATAATTTTCACGTTCGTAACTCAGCCTGATAAAGACAATGATGTATTTTTTGAACAAGATTCAATAGAATATTTAGAAAAATAACAAGCGCGTTATATGCAAAATTAGATAGGCATGGTTATCAGACAACATGTGAACCTAACTCAATAGGATAATTTACGCTGTGCGAAACAGGAAATAAATAAACTTGAAACAAGTATTGTGGTTAAATTTAAGTATCGCATCAGATTGTTTTTTGCATAATTTTAATACCATTCACAAATGAAGTGACCTTAATTGAAGGCATTATTTGTTTCTATATCTACTAGATTTGGGTACATTTTGTAGCTCTACCTATTTCGCAAACTGAGACAATGACAACAAAGCGCTCTTTAACAACACTGTTTGACAGAGTATATATTGCATTTGTAAAAGTTATTAATTTTTATTAATACTGATAGTTCGAGAATCTTGACAACGGTAACTGCTTATGATCAGACTGTGACTTCAACTCTCCTACCTTATATAATTCGAAAAGAAGTAAAGCATTTACCCTTTCTCTCTCTATCCATTAATATTACCCTCAATTCCTCCCGAAAAGCAAAGCTCGTTTCTGATTTACAGGAAAGGCACATATCGTGCACGTATACCTACATGTTTAAACACCTAAAAAGATAATGCTCGCAGACCACCCGTTTCTCTTGGCCGCAAAGATTTATCGTCCCAACTGACAACCATAGGCCACTTAAAATAAAAGCTGTGCAATAAATTCATTAATTCGTTGGAATCCATTTATTTTCGTAACGGATAAAAGGAATGGTTTTATTTGCATGTATTGGGACCCTCCATTCTCTACATAATGTGAGCGTGTTTCTCCTATTTCACGTTTTTGATAAGGAATGTCTTAAAATCTTTTGGGTATTGTTTTGCTACAATAATTAATCCGGTATTTACCCTTAAATACCAAAGAAATTGGTGTTCGAATACTTGTTTCGAAAAATGAATCCTTGCCTCAATTTTTCTTTGTAACAATATATTAAAGATGAATAGTTTCATTAAGATATTCTATAGGCTATCATGTTTCTTTAGATAAAAATGTTGATTTTTTTTACATTGAAAATCAAACTATTCTGATCATTTTTAGATTTAAATGTATTGTGTTTTTAAGAACCAATAGCAAACTAATCAAGGGAATAGAGTCATGCTGATAACAGCACGAATGGGTCGGCTCGACCGGGGCAGTACCACCCTCACACAGAAGACCATTCTACTAATGAAAGCATTATTTCGTTGGTGAGTGTGAGAACGGAGGCCCAATCATTCTGCATCATTCTCTCGGCATCCGGAGGCCGGGAAAATGATACAGAAACAACTGACTAGGCCGCCATGATATGGGCCACCATGCTACATTGCCTACCCTCATAATGAGCATGGTGACCCCTACTGCTGGATTCTTCTCAAGTTTTCAAAAAAACTAATCAGGAAAATAAGCCGCGTGAATTGGTTGTGTAATACAAGTATACATATGGCTGCTGATCAAGATATATTATCCTGGGTTCAATTCCTGGGTCGCAGATCATACAAACATTTGGTAAGTTTGTATGATCTGCACATGTCTTATGATTTGCATCACTTAATAAAATTGTATTTTATTTAATTTAAATTGAGCCTTAACCATTACCTGAATGGAGACCCGAGCCCAGCATTGAGACATTATTGGTTGTTGATTTTAAAATTAAATCGTGTTCTACTCAATTTAAAATTTGTAACGTCAATATTCCATATAATATGCCTCATTTAAATCTTTAAATTGAGCATAATATCCCGATTTAGCAGTTAACGCAACTAAATCATATGTAATAAATTTTCCTAAAATCACGGTAAGTGTCGAGGTAAAAAAAGAACAGACACACCATTTAGCATTTCCTATCTGTCTCCAGACATAGTAATTTTCAGCAGAACCCAGACAGTAGACAAAAACAAACCCATTAGACTAAACCTTAAGTGAGAAATACAGAAAAACAGTTACCAGACGTTGAGATTTATAGTAAGACCTATTGAGTAAGAGATGACTAATATAGCTTTACTTCATGTTTTTTTACATGTAGTTAACATAGCACAGTACTTAACATTTGTTAAGTTATGAGTATATTTATACTCATAACTGTTTTACGATATAGTATATATATATACTCGTATATGTAAAGTTTAACTCAACTTAAAGAAACAACTAAACAATACTAAATCTTGCTTTGATAACGTTTAAAGAGTTAAATTTACTTAAAAATCAAATCATACTCTCGATAATTTTACTCTGCCCTTCCAATACTAATGGTCTGATAGCAAGAATAAGTAGAATCCGAAAGTAGGGGTCTCCATCCTCATTGTTAACCCAAACAATGCAGCATGGTGACCCACAATGCTGTATCGCGGGAACTTTATAAACATTCATGAAACAGGCACAAACAGTACCCAGACTCGGAACAACGATTTGTGAAACACAATGGTGATTTAACTCACAACATTCAAAGCGTTGGAAAACATTTTGGCAACCGCTTAAACCACTTCGCTATACATGCAGTCAAAATGATGATATGTACGTATTTAAATGATGATATCTCCATCATAATTTTAAACTCTGTCCTTTATCAAACTCAGTCATTTCATTTCGACCGTAGCAATTAACAAACTAATAACATCGGTATTCACAGCTAAGCCACAAAACTAATTCACGCCCAAAATTCTACAAATTCATAGTCACAGCCACATCTCCGCTTCAGCTATTTGGCTAGCAATTAACTGATGAGCTAGCCGGTTGATTGATTGTTCGCTTCATCAGTCAGAGGGTCCAAATGAAAATGGCAGACTGACTTTACAGAAAATTTTCGAAAACCCTGACACAAACTTTCATGTTATTTAACTAAAGCATCTTATTAATATGATTTTACTTTAAAGTTTATATTTATTACTAGCTGAGTCCCGTGGTGTTATCTGTGGTTATTTTTGTAAAACGAAGGTAACGCTGCAGAGCGAAGGTAGTAAATACAAATTAGCCTAAGTTACTACTTAAGTCATCAATTATGTGCTAGTGAAAGTCCCGTCAAAATCAGTCGAGCTGTTTCGGAGATTAGTTAAAGCGAACGAACTGATAGAGAAAGAGACATTTTTTAAATCGAAATATAAAGACTGTTGATTTGAAATTATAAACAGCCAGTTTAATTTCATTTATTTATATAGCTTAAAAGTAAAAACTAAACAGTTTAAAAGAGTTTATATATAATTTAACTAGACTTTCGAAGGCAGATTGGGGGTTTTCGAGGTTTGAAAATCGATCTAAATTAGTCTTATGTTTGGGAAAACGTGAGTTTCCGTGCGTTTTTCTATATTACACTTAAAATTTTTTGCGACATCTATACCACTATTTCAATCACACTTGGTTGGTGGTTAGTACTCCAACACAGTAATACTACAGCTGCTTGAGAGACTAGATGACGTTATTAAACAATAAATATGATAACCGAGCAAAGCTCACTCAGGTCACTCAGGTTCTTTAAAATTAGTTTGGAGACTTTTAGGTGTGAAGCACTGATAACATACGTAAGTATAACTACGAGGATGGACGAGTTTTGAATAAATTACAGTTAAGAATATTTACAAACCCTCCTAACAATCAAAAGAGAAATTTAAGATACAATATTAAAGGAAACCTATTCTAACACAAAGTTTAATGTTCCTTCACTTGACTTACTTTAATTTCCTACGAAATATAAATTCATATTGAACATGTAAGTATACGTATACTTCTAATTCACAAAGCCTTGTCGAAGCCGTAATAAATACCAACTTTAGACATAAAGTACGAAATTCTGACTAAAGCCATCAAAAGCAATAAGTTTCCACTTCACTTTGCAACGTTTAGTGGCCAGTTTTGGAATTCTGTTCAGCGTAAACTTTCCAATGTAACAAGATCCATTGTACCTCGAAATGTTCTCTGAAATCTTTTACAATATCCTTAATTGGAGTAGGTTTAAGGGTCCACTGTGAATGGCTTTATGAATATAGGTATATTGTAAATTCTGTCTAGTCACTACAAGCTTAGTTTACAATTGTAGTTGTACAACTTTTGCTCTTAATTTACAAATACTGTATTATTTGAAACAGTGATTCGAATTTGCGGACCATTGTGCTGATAAGTAGAATATTTAGGTACTATACTGTTACGATTTCACAAAATGCTTATCAATTTTTCTAGTGGGTAAATATGAACAAGAAATACACAGTAAGAAGTTTGTTAATTTGTATTGAGCATTTATTTTGAAAAAATTAATAGGTATTTGGTATTTGGTCTACTCACAGGGTAAAACGGGACCTTATTACTAACGCATTCCTTCCATCTGTCCGTCTGTGAGCAATCCGATAAATAGTAGAATAGCTAGTAAAACACTGGTTTTTTTTTTCGCAATCCTTGTAGACAACCATGTAGTTAAGATAATCGTATTTAAAAAAAGAACTAATAAATTTATTTATTAGTTCTTATAAATATAATTTACAACAAAATAGCGGAGGGTCTTGCTCTTTTTGAAATTAACTTATGTACACAGGTATACATAAATGGACAACAAGTAAATAAACTCTTTTTAAACGACTTCAAAAAAAGGAGGAGGTTCTCAATTCGTCGGAATCTTTTGTTTTTTTAGTTAATAGCGTTCTTTTTTGCAAAAAGAATGAATTTAGTAATACTTAGTTTTCCTGAAGCTTTGTTTGATACTAGTGTTCGCTTAGTGATCGATCAAATTCGACCATTTTTTTTCCTTTTTTATTATTTTAGCTTTCTGTGCTCCACTTGTACCAAATTTAATACTCCTTCGTGCGCATAGTTTTCGTAAAAAAGGATACAAAGTTTTTACTTCACGTATTAGCATATATAATAATATAGATAGGACACACACGATGTAAAATAACAGTTGTCGTTGTGCTATATCGACAAATTCATATAAAATCTTTGTTTATACTCCAACTCTTTTTGCAAAAAACGAGCTATGCAAAGCAAATACTAATTTATCATTTTCATCATTTGAATGGTGTTTATGCAAGCAGTGTATGAACATTTGAAGGCTTTCATACCTATTAGTCTGATAGTTCTTTCACATTTTAACAATACTTTTAGAATGTTATAAAATTTATTGAAGTGAAAAAAATTACAGGACTTAAAAGAAGCAAAAAATTTATATTTATATTTTTTTTTAATGTGTCTATTTTCAGAAATCGACATCCATAAGTCAGAAGAATGCCGTTCAGAATGGGTTGAAGTCCGAGATGGTTACATGCCTGATGCTCCAGTTCTTGGCCGCATATGTGGCTCAGGAAAAGGTCCAATGATGCGGTCGACTGGTTCCAGGTTGACAGTTGTTTATCAACCGGGTCCAAGACCTAAACCACATAAAGGTTTCAGAGCCTTCTACGAAGGTTGGTATTCATTTTTGAATGCAATAAAATATCACAACAACATCTTTGTAAACGGCATCCAACTGAACGTTAAATGAGTTAAACACTTCATCGTTATATTAAACTGCTCGTAGACCATGTAAGTTTTTATTATACTTGCAAATAGAAAGCAATGCCAATATTTCCACTTAGCGATATCTACCTGGTTTCTGTAATGCCGACAAGAGTGTCTCCTCGTCACAGTTGTGTTCAAAATAGTGCCATATGGGTCGTCTTATTAGGAATTAATGTCATGAAAGAACATTATAAAAGTTAAGATATTTGAGCTCACAAGTCATAGCGTCATAGCGGTTTTATATCCATAGATTTTTTTTAATTTTATTTTTTTCTTAAGCCGTTTGCGGTGGCGACATAGAAGTTGACAGCACCGGACATTTGGAGTCACCAAATTACCCTGACGACTACCAACCCAATAAACTTTGTGTTTGGAGACTGTCTGTACCGCAGGTAATGATCAAAAATAAATCAAACTAAACACAAACAGCTGTTAGAAAAAATTCTACAAAATTCAGTTACTTGAGCCTGCCTAAGTGACTCTACACCCCCTGATGGAAAGTATGAGTAGAATCGAAGAATAGTGACCATTACAAAATCCTGTCGTAAATGTAGACCGTCGCCTCGGTTGAGCCAGCCCATTTGTGCTGAGATGAGATCTAAAGTATCTTTAGATTACTTCGGTAATAATAGTAAGCCATGCATCAACAACTCATAGTAAGCTAGTAAGTAACAAACTATTCTCGACTTTAACTATTACCTATTTACTTTCATAACATCAAATATCATAATCAAAGGGCGAAATCAAAAGGGGGAAATCAAAGGGCCCACAGGTTTCCGAAATAAAAAATAATAATATGAATTTTAAATAATTATAAATTGTATTCCAGGATTATCAAGTAGCCTTAAGATTTCACTCTTTCGAAGTAGAGAACCATGACACCTGCTCCTACGATAAGGTGAAAGTGCGAGACGGTGACTCAATGGACAGTCCACTCATTGGCATGTTCTGTGGACACAAGATTCCACCTGATATCAGGTTAGTGATATCCAAATAAATACATATTACTACAAACACAAGTTATTTTAAGTATGCCTTAACATAACACAAATATTTTTAAATTTTGAATTTACAGAACACGTCACATTCTTGGTTTTAGAATTCGGTAAATATTAACTGCATCTAAAGGCCCATTTAGCTGACTGTGACTCTATCAATTATCTTTACTATGACAAAGATAGAAGTTGTGGGATACTAGATCGTAAATATCCTATGAAGACAGAACTTTCCTGAATAGAATGTTTGAGAATAAATCGAGACTAAAAGTAATCCACTACAATTAATCTTGTGATTCCAGGTCCACATCAAATAAATTACTGGTGATCTTTGAATCTGACAGCACAGTACAAAAAGCGGGCTTCTCAGCAACATTTATGAAAGAGTTTGACGAATGCGCTTCTATTGAGCATGGGTGCAGCCATTCTTGTGTCAATACACTTGGAGGATACGAGTGTGCCTGCGATATTGGATACGAACTGCACTCCGATGGAAAGAAATGTGAAAGTAAGTTACTGAGCCGTGTTTCTGTTGTATTCGGCTTCGACGCACCGAGCCCTCTATTATTTGATGAAATAATACTGCTCTCGTATCATTTCTACCCTCCCGTACTAACATCGTAAAAAGAAATTAGTCTGATAGAATTGCATACAAAAAGTGGTCCACAATGTTTAGGGATATAGAGGTAAAGTTCAAGTGTCTCCTTGTATGTTTTATCCTTACTTATATTATAAATTCGAAAAAACTCTGTCTGTATGTCGCGCTTTAGTGCCGAAGTACTAAACCGATTTAAATAGAATTTTGTACATAGATATTTTTTAGAGTGAGAAAGGACAAAGGGGTACTTTTTACCGCGATAACCGAAACTCACGTGGACGTAGCCGCGGGCGAAAAATAGTTCATTATGAATCATGATTCGCACATCATACCTATCACAATGACCAACTTATAAAATTAAATTATATTATATTATGTATAGTAATACAAAGCATATTTTTTTCATCACCAGATGCTTGTGGAGGCTCTTTATATGCACCAAACGGAACAATTACATCCCCATCATTCCCTGACCTCTATCCGCCTTCGAAGAACTGCTTGTGGGAGATAGTTGCACCACCACAACACAGGATTACGCTCAATTTCACCCACTTTGATTTAGAAGGAAACAACATGTATCAACAGGTAATCTCATTCATCACTCAGTCTTCGAACGAGCTTAATTTCATGTACGAGTATGTAAAAAATTTTTATGGAAAAATGTATGGAACCATACCTACATACTTTAACCTTAAGTAAATGTTTTATGCCACATGTGAATTCAATATATTAAAGCAACTTTTATTAACCTATTCATCGGCAATATTGGCATAAATTATTTAAAAGCAAGGAAAATTTGTCCCATACAGTAATTTTTTTGGATTTTCAGGTTTCTTTTCCTTTCTTATGGATAAAAACTATCTGCGTTTCTGTACGGATGCTTTTAGGTTTTAGTTTTTTTATTTAGGATACTAATAACATCCAGTCTAGTCAACTTGGGTGTCTTAAGTGAGAATTAATACAACATTGTATCGTATCGTTTACATCGCTATACGACCGATAGGACATAATAGCTTTTGTTTTGTATTAATATTTACAAAACAATTTTAGGAGTGTGAATATGACAGCGTTACGGTACATTCAAAGTTAGGAGCTGATGTATTAAGAAGACATGGTGTATTCTGCGGTTCAGCCCTTCCACCTCCCGTTACTTCGGACGGATCTGTGTTGAGAGTTCAGGTATTTATTCATATTGCAATAGTTGTGAGTATAAACACTCAATATATACTGTAGGTCAATACTGTCAGAACAATAGAGATGACGGTACTTCAGTCAAAGATTTCTTATGTACAAACAAGAATATGTATTATAATTGGACACACGTTTGGTCTAGTGGTGTAAGCGGCCACCAGGCCGTTTTCAACTAAGCCAAGTGTTGTGGGTTTAAATCCCACACAGAATAACACTTTGTGTGATTCACAATTTGTTATTCTGAGTGTGGATGTTTTTTGTGTCCGTTGCTTGTATGTTTGTAAAGTCGCAACACAGGAATATACTCCATGTGCGAGAGTTGTCTTAATATATTAATTTTGTAAATTAATGTAATGATATTAATTCGGAATGCAGTTCACATCAGACGGTTCAGTCCACCGATCCGGTTTCGCGGCGGCCTACTATATAGATGTGGACGAATGTGCCGAGAACAATGGGGGATGCCAACACGAGTGTCGCAACACCCTCGGAGGCTACGAATGCGCCTGTTACAGTGGGTTCATGTTACATCCTAACAACCACGACTGTAAAGAAGGAGGCTGTAAACATGACGTCACTTTACCCTTCGGTACTATAAAGAGGTAAGGTAGCTGGCCGTCTAATATTTTTGTTTACCCATATTTCTATGTTTTTCAAATTTACTTCTTAGGTACTATGAAACATTTTTAAATTGTTAGCACCTTATGAAAATATATATTCTAGCTGAAGACTCGAAAAATACCACTTCTAATATTCTACACGTCCTCGTCGCTTAGAACTATAGAAGAAGAACGAATAAATAAGACTTTACTTACCATATTTTGCTCTCCATAAAAAAAAACAGTAGCTACTATTGCGTGTTTACCCAGGGAGCCAATTAGACGACACGTTGATTGTAATATTTAATAATGACTCTGAACAATTTAACTTAAACTAAAGTTTATATACAATAATATTTACGTATGTAATATGGACAGGTTTAGGTGGGGATAACTAGGAACTACTGTTTACTTAAATTGCTAAATTGACAATACATTATTTATGCTTCCTTATTTAATAATTTACAATATTAACTGTTGTTTGACGGCACGTAGGTTAACAGAGTAAAACAATTAATGTAGCACGTAGCCGTATACAGATCTAAACTATTATAATACTATGGCTTCGCCATAGCTACCATAAACAGTAGTATAGAATACATTCCTATTCCTTTATAAAATAAGTAAACATATATAATAATCCGTATATATACGGATTATTATAATTATTGTAAAATTGTTTATTTATATATAAATAAACAATATTACAATAATTAAAATAAATGAAATTATGAAATTGATTTAAAGGAAAACCGCAAAAAAAACTGTTAGTGGTTTGCAGCATAACCTTGGTGTTTAAAAAAAGGCAAAATTGTGATTTACCACGTTAAAATTGGTTCAATATTTCCAGTCCAAACTACCCAGCTACCTATCCACCAAGAAAGGACTGCGTTTGGCAATTTTCTACTACTCCAGGACATCGCATTAAACTTATCTTCCAGAGATTTGAATTAGAGCCACATCCCGTAAGTATTGCACTAGGTACATGTATGTTTGGAAAAATGATGCAGATCATAATCTTTACTTTTGTAATATTATGCAGTATTATTTACAATTAGTTTATTATATCCATACTTTAATACTAATATTGTGAATTTTAAAGTAACTCGATAGCATGAGTGATTACTTCGATTAACAGAAATAAAAAAGTTTCAAAAATAAGTAGGTACTTTCACTTATTGCATACAAATCGGCAATTTCATAGGTAAAGACCTATTATAATATGTATGTATTTACAAAAGAAAAAGTATGTATATGTAATTATATCAGTTGTTTAGTACCCATAATACAAGCTCTGCTTAGTTTGGGACTAGACGACGTTGTGTGTAAAATGTCCGAAATATTTATTTATTTATTATAAATGCTAATAAAAAAACTTGTTTTCACTGAAGTTAAAATAGTGTCTTAAATCATTCGAAATCGTCTTCACAATTAAAAACAGCATAAAATACATCCGCACGTAGAGAGTTAAGTAGCACAACTAAAAGATTTAAGTTGAACGACAACGTCGACAACTTCAATACAATATAAATAATAAGTTTTGCTTACAATAAGAGAGGTTATAAATAATAAGAACAATAGGAGGCAGATGTTCTTTTGTTACCATTAGGTCACTTGTGTATAAAAAAAATATATAAATATAAGTTTTCTTCTTGAATTTCTGAAGATTTTCGCTTATAACTATTTTATTTATAGTTCTACGACAAAAAGATACTAAACTAAAGTTGTAGAGAATTTAATTTGCAAGAAAAAAATCTATATAATATAAATAAATAGTTTGAGAGATATATCGTAAAAACCCCTATTTTCAAGGACAAGGGTGGCGACCCCACAAACTTGGTTTTAGCTTAACACTGACTCCCCCTACACACCAAAAAAATAAAATTGCGTCCTCTAAAAAAAACGCAAGGTAAGGCCTGAATGTAACATTTCAATGGACTAACAAAAGTATCTGATAATTGACATCGAGATCGTAATAAATGCGTAATATACAACCTGTCATGACATCTGACATGGAAATTAAGTACTTATTTACTACGACTTCTAAGCTATAATATTAAGATTTTTATTTATCTATTTGTCTTCCAGGAATGTGCATACGATTACGTTACGATATATGATGGTGCGTCAGCAGATGAGAAGACTTTAGGACTTTTCTGTGGCAATAGACTCCCACATCCCATAGTAGCATCGCAGAACCAAATGTACGTTGTTTTTAAATCAGACGGTTCTGTGCAGAGAAGCGGATTCTTAGCTAACCATTCCACTGGTAAGTCGAAACGTTATATATTAAAAATTTCTTGAACAAGACATTTGTAGTTTTAACTAGGTGAAGTAACTACATATCACAACAATCGTTGAGTACGCTAATACACGATTAGCTCGTAAATTTTAGAAGTGGCCAATGATGCTTACAAAAATGCTAAAAGACGAGAAAAACCAAATAATCTGACAGTCAATGACAATGTTTTTTTCATAATTCAAAATTAATATAAACTTGCCACAAAACCTAAAAGCTCGGTTTAACTGAAGGTGCCTGTTTGATTTTCGTAAAGTAAGCCGTATTCGGATCGTAAAAAAAACAAAAAATGTACAGAAAACAGACAAATTTCATCTCAGTTTATAAAAATACATTCCTATTGATGATTAGTGATTACTTACGCCAAAGATTTTTTGAAAGGAATTCCCACGAGTTTTTCACCACAAAATAAATGTTGTAAATATCGTCAATTATATACTTAAATGTATTATATACTATAGAATATGCCCATATTCTAAAAATGATTTAATTTTAAAATCACTTGTTTATAGCTTGCGGTGGTTACCTCGCTGCAACGGACGCAGTTCAACACTTGTACTCACATGCACGTTACGGAGACAACGCGTACGAGTCTCGCGCTAACTGCGACTGGAACATAGAAGCTCCGAGAAACCATTTCGTCAAGCTCACCTTTCTGACCTTCGAGTTAGAACCTGAAGCCAACTGCAGATATGATTTCGTGCAAGTCTTTGGGGGCCTTGATGGCAGTGGAGGGAACTACGGAACGTTTTGTGGAACAAAGGTAAACAATTGTAAATGTCTACCGGTAACAATAATTACGTTCCTGCGACGGTCTTAAATATCGTTCTTGTTTATTGTTATATGGTCTATACTTTATAGTTGTCGGACCCGCAGCTCTTTTAGAATACAAATATAAAGGTAAAAATACAAACACATTTCACGACGTGTCTCCTGCTGCATCGGCGGTCTCCTGGATAGCTTTCGGGTGATAAACGCAACCGCAACTTAAATTCCTCCCAAAATTCTTGTCTTTTGAGCTTTGAAATAAAACAACTATTCCGGGTAAAATCGCTTCGTGATTTCTAAACCCATTATGTGTATGCATTAAAAATTTAAATTACGTTTTCTGAATTTTTCAGATGCCACCAGAAATAGTTTCAACTGCCGAAGCATTACTAATAAGATTCCGAACTGACGACTCCCTAGTCTTCAAAGGATTCTCAGCATCATACCAGATGGTGAAACCGGTTTGGAGTGAAGAAGACAGTGTGGAAGGTGTTGATTATGAGGAAGAAGAAGATGAAAGAATGCCACCATTGGTGGTAGGCAGACGTGGACTCCGCGCGCCTGTACCTCGGTTTGTGCGGCGTCCCACGTGACGCTGGCCTCTACCTCGACACCCGAGACACCGCAGACCACACCGCAACAGCCGCATGTAAAGTAAACTTGAAAGGTTTTCGGTAATACCTTTTTTATTTTTGTTTTTGAAATAGTAGATTTTACAGCATAGAATAGTACAGAAATACAGAATAGTAAACTTCCGAAGAAACAGTAATCACCATGAGATAGTAAAACTCAATATTGTATGTTGTAGAGTAGTTTGTGTGGATGCGGTTAAATGTTCTTAAAACTTGCTCCAAGAATATCATAAACGTTATTTTTTACGACTGAAAAAAAATGTAAATAAATTGATATTCCTAGTCTAATTTAGGTCTATTACTTAAAAATAGAGGTTACCATTATAACACTCGTAAGAAATGTTAATTCGCATAATAATTACACAATATATAAGCTTGTCAAACCAAAGAAATGTAGGTATATTATATTCAGTGATAGATTATTATGCATATTTCTAAGTTTATACTTATATTAATTTTGATTTTTTTTACAAACATAAAACAATACTTATTGAACGCACATAGAATCATTGTTGCCATTTACATGCATTTATGTAATAAGTTTATTACAATTTATTAGGAATAGAATTTGAGACAATATGTAAATTTAAGAGTTAATTTAAGATGTAAGGAGTTATTTAGGTGTCCAACTCATATCAACATTGGAATATTCGTACTGTAATACTGTATTTTTATCTTGTTTATAAGAATGATAATTATTTGTAAACTCATTTTGTGTAGAGTTTACAAGTCGAAATGAATACTCCTTGTAACATTACCAAAGTAGGTACACCAAATAAAATAATTTGTAAAATGTAATTCTCTATGGAAAACTATGTTAGTGTTCTAAAATTACTTCGTAATGTACTTAATATTTAAACAGTTTTTATGCGAAACTGAACGCAGTTAATCATTTCTTCTTCAAATCAAAACTCTTTACTTAGCGAACTGGTATATCACCAAAGTTGTTTACATTATAGTACAATTTATTTTTGTGCCAATATTATAATGGGATACTTAGATAAATATAATGTCATAGTGTAAAATAGGTTAGTATTTTGTAACTTAATTATGTATATTTATACGTAGGAATGTTATTTTTATTAAAATGCAAAGAAATGTGGCTGTATTTTTCTCTGTTTTTCTTTTATTTTTATGGATATAGTGTCTTCGCCTTCCAAAGTGACGACTCCCCCTGATGCACGCGAAAGAAAGCACGAGTAGAATCCCGGAGTAGGTATCACTATCTTTATTGTAAATGAGAGAATGCAGAACGGTGACCCTCTCTATGGCGGCCTAGTGAGTCTGCCTCCGGTCTCACATTAACCAACGAAATACGACAGCACGGATTCTGTCACTTTTACGTTAGTCTTCTGTGCGAGGGTAGTACTGCCCATGTCGAGCCGGCGCATTCATGCTGAAGTCAACGTGCCTCTACTAACTTTGAAATACTTAGGACCTAAACATATCGTCGGTAATGTTATGTATTTAATGTGAATATGGATCAAAGTTGAAATATGTAAGCAGATCAAACTAACGTAATAGGTAGTTATTTTCAGATATAACCAGGTTTAGGAATGATATAAAATTAATTTACATTTATTTTAATGAAGTCGGTCAAATGCTTGTCAGGCCACCCAAAGAATAGTTCCGTAGTCACCCATAATGACACGTATATTTAAAATCAGGTGCAAAAGCTAATTGTTATGTTTACTTTAAATTCGTATTTTTGTACCAAGTTTTCAATTACATGGACTATTATCATTATAAATAAATAAATTGTTTTCAGGTTTTCGGGGCAGCCGTTAAATTTTTACATGGTGGGGAACAAAAAAATTCGGTTTAAAGTTGAATAATTCGCAACTGCATACCTAAATTAAAATCCAATTAATGTTTTAAAAATACCTATTTATTTAAAACCCACACTATGAGATAGACGCGAGAAAAGAATCTCCACTTTACGAGTAGGGGAGAAACACCAAAAAAAATATTTTCGGAAGATTATTTTAGCTATGTATCAACGTAATAAACATCCATGCAGTTTCATCTTTTTAGCACTCACCATTTGGAAGAGCCTGGACGTTAAGTCTAGTAGGTACGTCCGTAGTTCCGTACTAGACTGACGACATGACGAAAGACGTTAACTTTATATCCTAAAAACTGTTCATTTGTAAATACAAACAGAAAACAATTATGTATTTATACAAATAAATAAAATTGATACATAAGTGTCTCAAATGTACTATAATTAGAGGATTATATAATTAGAGGAACAGAGAGCGGGCTTACGAACACATTTTAAAGGTACACTTTATTTTCCTGCGTGTCTTCTTTTCTTCGCTGAGACTAGCAGTGTCGTAGCTGGAATCAGCTAGGAGAACAATTAAGCATTCATACAATTATTGGTGCTGATTATAAATGCTTAATTGTTCTCCTAGCTGATTCCAGCGAAGAAAAGAAGACACGCAGGAAAATAAAGTGTACCTTTAAAATGTGTTCGTAAACCCGCTCTGTTCCTTTAGGGTGCCCGCACACACACAATAATATTGGCAATAAAGTACGTATTGCCGATAATATTGCGTGTGTGCGGGCTGTATTGTACAATATTATTGTGGATTATAGTGTGCGGGGCCGTGTGTCACAATATTATTGTCACAATATTATTGTGTGTGTGCGGGCACCCTTACTCTCACAATGTGATGGAATGATCATTCGACACGACTGGTTTACCACAATTTACTCATATCGCCAGAGTAGTCATTTTGGTAGGCCTTAAGTAAAAAAATAGACGTAGAAAATGCATGAATTTTGAAAGAAAAAGAAATTGAATTGTCAAATAACAAGTTAAAATTTCGTTGCAAAGTACCTTAATATGTCGTGTGTAGTGATGGGTCGAGGGCGAAAACAAATACGGGCGGAAAGGCATAAACTGGGCAGATTGGGCATAAATAAGTTTACGCCCGAATAAATGCCCGAGCACTGGGCAGAAAAAACGAATACCTTTGTTTTGTGATAAACAAATGTTTTCTTATTCTATTTTTTCTTCATTTAAATGAAAGTCAGTATGTTGTAAATTAAAACTTTTAATTAATTATTATTTATACATTTTTGTAATTAAAATCACAAATAATCACAGTTCGTTTCATTATTTTTGTCGAAAATTCGTAAAAAATTAACAAATATAAGTCTTGTAAGTATGTATAATAATAATAACATTTTTAATTTTTTCATTCGATGTTATTTTTTATATTTTTTAATGTATTTTTTAGATTTATATGATTAAAAATGTAATGAATAAGTATTTTGATTTTAATAAAGAGAACAATAATAATAATAATAAGTGGCAGCTTGGCAGTGTAGAATAAAACGTATTGCTGAGTCCAGGACACTCATCGCCAAATTAATTGCCTATGAATCTGGTAATACGCGACCGAGAGTCATGCGCTTTATGAAACAGGCATTTTTGGAGACTAGGGTGAATTGAGACGGGACAGTAAGGGCAGGTACCTTAACCGTTATAGTTACAGAAAAACGCTTTAAGAAGACTATCCATTAAATTTTTTAATTAATCTTTTTTAATTTTTTTTTTTAATTTTTTAAGATATTCTGAACTGCATTTTCAGATTTTGAAAAAAATGTACAGCCAGCAAGAACACGGTCATTTTAAGCAAAAACTTTTTTTAATGCCAATCGATCCTGGTTCCTATAAGGATCAAAAGTCTCTATTGGACCGACTGAGATTTGAGTACTAGAAATGTCAGAAATCGCAAAAAACTTTTCATCAAATAAATAAATCATTTTAACATGTATTTTAGACACAGAAAACAGATAACTGCCATTTAGATAACTTACATTTAATTAATCTACGAAATAAATTGCTCAAAACGACCGCCGTTTTCACATATGTTCACTCATTTTTGTACTGAGCTAGTAGCAGCTGATAATTTACTTGAATAGATATCATTTAAAATCCTTGTTAATGCATCTTTCAGCTCCTGAATACTGTTGTATTTTTTTTGAAGTCTTTGTTTTTAGATAGCGCCACGGAAAAATATCGAGAGGCGTTAGATCAGGGCTACGAGGTGGCCACTTGGTTGGCCCATGTGTACCTATCCACTGTGACCCGAACTGCCTATTCAAACTAAAATACGCTGCTGTTGTGTGGCGGAAAGCCACCTTGCTGAAAATAAACTTTTCGCAATTCTGACAAGAGACATTCATCCAACTGCTTTTGGAGATTCTCTAAAATGACGTCGTTATACACAACAGAATTTAAGAGTACCTTCATAAAACTCCACCATTACCACACGATACTAGTCGCAGTCGATACTTACTCGCGTACCAAACCAATGCAGATTCCGTGTTTCTATTATTTCAAAATACGCTTAATACAAAAGATGCATCAACAACGATTTTAAATGATATCTATCTAAGAAAATTAACGGCTGCCACTAGCTCAGTACAAAAACCAGTGTACTTATGTATTCGTTAAAACGGCGGTCATTTTGACCAATTTATTTCGCAGATCATCTAAATGTAAGTTATTTGTTGTCTCGTGTCTAAAATACATATTAAAATGATTTATTACCGTACCGTACATGGAAAAAGGTTTTTGCGATTTCTGACATTTCTAGTACTCAAACCTCAGTCGGTCCAGTAGAGACTTTTGATCCTAATAAAAAACAGGATCGATTGGCATCAAAAAAAGTTTTTGTTTGAAATGGCCATTTTCTTGCGTGCTGTACATTTTTTCCAAAATCTGTAAATGCAGTTCAGAATATCTTAAAAAATTATGGATAGTCTCCTAAAAGCGTTTTCCTGTAACTGTAACGGTTAAGGTACCTACCCTTACTGTCCCGTCTCAAAAATTCACCTGTATGTCAAGTGTCAATAAAGAGAATAATAATAAATCTTCAATTTCATTATCATCATCATTTAAGTCGATGTTAGACGTTCCATCAAAAAATTCCGTTCGACTGGTTGATTTTGATGGCTGAGTATCATGAGACGTATTAATTTGACTCTTATCATCATCAACATCAACGAAAACATCATCAAATTCTGAATCCGACTCGTTCAAGTTGAATAACGGTAGGTTGAGCAAGATCAAGTCTTAATTTACAACATTTTTTAATTGATGCCTACCAATGTGACTCGTCTCTGCCTGATGGTAAGCATGAGAGAGGGCCACCACACCACCCACGATGGACGAAGTATGGCGACGCTGACCCAAACTATAGCGGCTTTGTGAGATGCTTTTTCACACCCCTCTTAAAGGACCCGGGTTCATAATGGGAAGGAAAGACGTGGGATGGTAGTGAGTTCCAGTTTTTAACCGCTCGGCACAGGTCTTTCCTAAACCAAGTTTTTTTTTTGGTATTAAGTCAAAATGAGGTGAAAAAATAGATATTTTAAATCAAATAAATTACGGTGTATTCAGGACATAGAAAGGTAAGTTTTCACAAAATTTCTTGAAAAAATAATTTTATTTGTGAAAGATGAAAAGAAATTTGAATATTTCACATAAAATTTGAGGTTATGTGAAAAAAGTGCAAATACAAAAGTTGTAGATCTTTTTATTACCTACAACTTTGCCTTTAATTTTTTTTTCATAGGATTTGTAGCTTTGCCGGAAATCGACATAAACCGTTTTTACCCTGAAAACCTCCCCCCTACCCCTTCCCGACCTCAGATCGCCCGTAAATTATTTTTCCTTCCATTTTTATAATATTCACCTCCTTTTCAAATGGGTTTCATCACTTTCATCCTACTACAATTTATGTTCACTTTTTATTATTTTAAGACGCTTCTACCCTGGTCTATTAAGTCAGTTTTACATGTAATAGGTATATACTTATACTATCGACTATTGTTATCGAAACAAAAATACTGTGTTTATGTCACAGATTACTAACTACAACATATAAAGAACTGCTTTATAATACTCAGTTTGGTTTTTTTTATACGCCCATGACCATAGATTTAAAGAAAAAACTAAAATAGTAACATATTTATATCCAGGAATATATCATATTTTTTTGTTAATTACTCTTTGCTGCATACACATATATTTACACACAATTTAAATTAATAAAATGTAAATTGAAGTTTTTGCCCAGGTAAAGGGCATTTATTCGGCATTTACGGGCATTTATCGGGCGCTTATTCAATGTGCCCAATCCGCCCGGGCAGAAACCCATCTCTAGTCGTGTGGGATTTTTTACTGTCAACGTCATACACTTACTCAAAGTTGGCAACATTGCAAAAAACGTCAAGAATTGTTTTGTCACTTTTGTTAGTTCAGAAAAAATCAACTGTTATTTTATTTATTTCATCTTTTGTGGCGTCTTTTGACCTAATTACGACTTACTTAAACTGAACACGTATTACATTTCTACGAGGTAATATTTTAGGAAGATGACAGCTTTAGCGTTTAAAGTAAAAAGCAAAAATGGTCAGCAAATACTCAAGGATTTGACCTCTGATAGTACCGTGGGTGAATTGAAGATGTTTTTGTCAAGTATATCGGAGGTTAGCATCGAGCGGGTTTGTGTATTGTGTGGGTATCCACCAAAGCCATTAGACATAAGTAATGACAATAAAAAAATCAGTGAAATAGGTTTGAAAACTGGTGAGACTCTTATAGTTGAAGAAAAATCTTTACCGCCCACTGCACAAAAAACGCCTCCGGAAACACCTATGCCAAAACCTACAGAAAATGGAGTTGTATCTCATGAGACTATAGGACCCTGCAGACCTGGTATTCTTATGAAGAAAGTTGTACCTTCAGATAATTCTTGTTTATTCACTAGTATAGGTAAGTTAATTCTAAATTTGAATGTTAAATATGACTAGATCAAATGATAGTGTAGCTAATTTATTTAGCACCATTTACTTAACAAATTTTATTGTTTGATTGGTTGAAATGAACACAGATGTTGAATTAATATCAAAAACCAACAGGATTTTCAGTGATTAAAAAAATAGTTTTTTTGTGTCCAATAAGAGTTCCTTATTAATGGTTGTGTAACATGTTTCATAATCAACTTATAACAATAAATTGATTGCTTTGAGTTTTACATTGGTGATATATCACCAATGTAAAACTTTTATGTAAAACTGTATACAGTTTTAATTCTAGAACAATAAAAAACTGCATATCAGCAATATAAAAGTGTGTCATACATAAATAGAAATATTAATTGCATACATTCAAACATAATTAAAATGTATGGTTACTTAGTTCATTCTACCATTATCTACTGTAGCTACAAATACTTTCTGTCTCCTAGTTATCTTTAATATAAGGAATAGTTCATTAAACAACTAAACTGCGGCCTAACTTACTGAGTTAATTATTGAATTGTCATCATTATTTTTTAATGTATATCGTAAAATTCTTAGAGCTGACAAAAGATTTTATTTTTTAATAGTCAAATATTTATTTCAATTCTGTTTTTCAAGACTGTGTAGTTGACCTAGTTGATTAAGCAGACACCACATTGATTCCTTTGTGTTTTTATTTATGTTGTCTCTTTTATTTAAGCAAATTAATATACTAGAAGAAACAAAGTACCTTAGAATTACAACAATTAAACCATTTAATAAATAATAATAAATATTTGGTTGGTTGGTTCTGCTTAGTCTCAGGCTATCTAGTCTTATAGTCGGATTTTTAATTAGACGAAGCTACCTGACAGTAGCTAATGTCACTTAGTAAAATAATGCTGCCATATTTAAAGTAATAGTGATGCGTTCAGTTCTCATTCAATCAGATGAATGAACAATGAGTGCGAATAGTTAATCATTTCAAACTATATCTATTTAAGAATGGAATTGTATAAAAGTGCTCTGATATAAGATACTAGTAGTATGTAACAACAATCAGTTTTTTGACGGCTCAACGCCGCGCATTATGTTTTTTGACCCAAAAAACAACCATCCTCTTATTATATTTTTATTAAATAGATAAATTAATTTAAAAAGAAAGACGAGAATTCCTGATGTTCAAATTTGCTTTGATCAAAAGATATGTTTTTTCTTGTAAATATTCAAAAACTTTAATTATTAAAATCTTAGATCCCATATGAGTTTCTGTTAATCTACTAATGTCCTTCTTTGCGGTTTTAACATACACAAATAACACAAAAATATAAACCATAACATGAAAAATACGCGAGAGAAATACAAACAATGTTATTTCAGAATTGTAATCAGTAAATCCTCACAATCTTCAAAGAGATCATTTACATCATCTGGTTCATTTAAATCTGATGTTGGTATTTGATATGGTTGGATCAGTTTAAAGCCCTCACTGGTAGTGGATTATGGTCTAATTTTTGTAGCCTCTTCTTCACTCTTACATCAGAAATGTAGGGGTCAGACGACACAAGTGCCCTGTTAAATAGATCTGTCATGTGTTTTTCGAGGCCTGACTTTCTGGCATGGTGTTCCCGGTCATATCTCTAAAATTTATTTCTAGATTCGCCAGCCTGTCCGGATAGCATGCCTATTAGAAGCGCCGAATTACTTATGATCTCTTTACCTCAAACCAATATTTTATGTAGAGTTACTGTCATCGGATACCAAGGATATTCTGTTACGTATCTGATGGCTGAGGCGCTATGCACAGCTTCATAATTTGCCACTCACATACCAACAAGAAGATTGGCACCCTCTTGTTCTCCTTGCATTAAGTCAGCTGGTCGGAGCCCAGACTGACATCCCTGAACAGGTTGGGTTAATTCCTGTTGAGGCAAAGTGGCAACATGGGTCTTTGACGGCTCCATGGTGCTTCACCCCCGTTTCTCCAAAAGAAATGTTTAGGTATGAGGTTTTAACCAAAGTCTTACGAGTGCGGGCCCCTTCCCCATACCACATTTTTTCTTTCATTGGAAAATTCCGGCTTGGAGTTATGTCAATGAAAACATGACATATAAGTTTGTATTAACAGAAAATACAAAACAGTTGTGCTGTTCATAAACAACAAAAAGTATTTTTTGTTGTGTATGAACAGAACTGTTTATGTTTTTCGAACAGAGGTTCTAGTGTTGGTAGATTGAGTTATAGCAGACGTTCTTCATAGGACATGTTTTTTAAAGATAAGTCCATTTTAGTTACCCTTTTTTGTACTCTTTCCAACATTACAATATCTTTTTTTAAATATGGATTCCATAATTGAAAGGCGAATTCCAGCCAGGGTCTAATGTACGTTAAACAGATGCTGAGAAACAATTCTTTATTGATAACATAGAATGCCTTTCTAATTATATACAACAATGAGTTTGCCTTCTTTGTTATCATTGTAATATGCTTATCCCACTTCAGGTTATGTGTTATGATAACTCCGAGGTCTCTTTGGGAGTCCACTGGTTGAAATGGCACAGAATTAATTGTGTACTTGTGTTTAGGATTGTTTTTTAATTTTATTAATTAAAATTTAATTTTATTAATTTTATTCATTCAGGAGTTTTTTCAATCATTCACTTTGTCACAACACTATTTTTATTTCATCAAAAACTGACAACACAGTAAACGTCAGTGGATATCGTCTAATTAAAAATCCGACTATAGACTAAGCAGAACATGTACTTTGATCATTCATCAACAACCCAAAATATTCTTCTGTTAGGCATGATAACAACAGGACAAACTGCTTGATGTGACCTACAAATGATGAAAATGCTCATGGTATCATGCCACAAACGGTCACCCAAGTGATTGTTTCCAATCACTTAGGGCAACTTGGCTATGAATGCTTCACAGTTTGGTTTTGATAATTAGATTGACTGATAAAATATATAAATAATAAAATAAATAAATAATCAATATTTTGGACACCTAACACACAAGATCATCTAGTCCCAAATTAAACAGAGCTTGTACTGTGGGTACTTACACAATTGATATAAACACATAAACATAATGTTTTTTTTGTTAATACATACACATTATACGTGTTTTCTATGAAACGCAAAAACTCTGAAACAAATGTTTACAGATTACAAACATTTGGTCCGTCCTGGGAATAGAATCTGAGACGTCTTAATCAACAGCTGCATATGCTAACCACTTGACCAACAAGGCAGTCAGATAAAATACTTAAACATAGGAGTATGATACATAGAAACACCCATTACTTGATATCCTTTTAGTGTATAACAGATGATAAATCTACCAGATGATTGAATTTTCTGTGTATTTTAGGTTTTGTATTAAATGGAAGTGTTGATACTTCAGTGCATACACTTATGAGAGAAATTATAGCAATGGAAGTAGCTAGTGATTTGGAGACATATAATGAAGCGATGCTTGGTAAACCCAATGCGGACTATTGTGTGTGGATCCAACAACCAAGCTCATGGGGTGGCGCCATTGAGGTATTTATAATAGTAGATATTAATAAATAAAATAATCACCAAGTCATAATCTCCCACTCACCACTAGGATCAGGTCTCGTCTCCTCTCAGGAGAGGATTACGGCCATATGTCCCCGCCCCGGCCGAGTATGGTTTGGGAACTGGCAAGACAACATTATTTAGCTGTTGGATGTTTTAAGCCGCCCAAAGGCCTCTAACTAAGTTTACCAACTATTATCTTAAGAAAACAACCAGGAAAACTCCGAATCTCGAGTTGAGAATTGCCACATAATCTAAGCCAGCCACTTTATTTTACGCCTTTGAGTGTTTCTGGGCAGAATTTTAGATTGATGCCCTTTTTTTTAAGTAAGTTTATTTTTTCTCTTACAAATGTCTTATTATTTCTTTTTTGACAATATTTTCTTTATTTTGGAAATCTTGTAGTATTACTCCCGCCTCAGCGTCGCGAGAAAATCAAATATGTAATAGTTTCAGTTTTTTTCATTGTCTTCTTTACAATACCTTGTAAAGAATTTGCCGATCGGAACTTAAGCACATACACACAATAATTAATTTTTATTTAAATGTTACTGTATAGGTTATTTCTAGTTCATCTACTAGTAGTGTTTTTAAATCCGATTTCTGCCATATTTTACCATTTCACACAAGCTCATTACCACACTGATAAGATTTATCACCGACTGTTTATTTATTTCAGGTTGCTATTTTGTCCCGTTTCTATGGCCTTGAAATGGCTGTTGTGGACACATTGAATGCAATTATAAATAGATTTGGAGAGGATAAGAATTATGGACAAAGGGTATTTCTATTATTTGATGGTGTGCATTATGATCCACTGTATTTAGAAGAATCTGATGTAAGTCATGCATATTCTTTATTTCCTTTTTGGTCTAGCGGTTGGCGTATGCGACTGTATTAACATCCGCGATGAATAATCGCGTTTCACTCCCGTGCCTTGGAGAACACTTTAAGCCGTCAGTCCCGGTTCTCATGAAAATCTATGACAATTGTTATTACGCATTCGGTGCCCTAATATACTGACAATTAGTTCAACTTTCGAATGCAGTATGCAATATGAATACTCATTAATTTGGAAATTGTTTTAACAAATATTTTGTGGTATCCAGGGCGGCATACAAACAATATTCGCTGCAGAGGATATGGAAATATACAGAGAAGCAGAACAAATTGCTCATGAAGCGAAATCCTCCCGACAATTCACCGACTTGAACAAGTTTACGCTGAAATGTATGGTATGTGACAAGTTTTTCACAGGACAAGCGGAGGCTCAAAAACACGCAAAAGAAACGAAACACACGAATTTTGGAGAAGTCTAGCGAATCGATTTGTTATTTTATATGTATTCGTTGGTTGTGTCTACTCTTATTTGGCAGATGTTAACAATACAGTAATATACTGACTTCAATTAAATACATGTTTTTGGGATTGTTTGATTGAATTGTTTCCATTTCATAGTTGATATCGTTACTCTAGATTCGTAAACAACCTATGTTTGACGGGTGGAATTCTTCGTGGAATAACCCAATAATTTATATAAATAGTGGTAATCTCAAATTCATCATATTTCGAAAGACTATCGTTGGCCGTTGCAATAGTCTCAGAATGGAGTGAGCACAACCATAAACCTACTGATACTTTTTTATAGTTTCCCAATTTTTAAGGTCTTTTTCATATTTGGAATTTGTTAATATTAGTTATTTATATTATGCACCTACTAGAAAATTTCTTCATGCAGATGATGAAGATGTTTGTTAGTCATTTTAAATCAAATATACAACTTTCTTATTTAATTTGCTTACTTAATTATACCTTGTTAAAATATTTTTACATTAACACCAACTTCCATGCATGTAAATTAATAAATATATAATAAATCTTGCCACTGTGCTCACGGTATGTTGTGTTCATTATTACTTATTTTGTGACAATTTTACACTTAATGTAATTGTTAATTCTACAAAAATGGGTTTAGTATGAGTTATGTATGAATAAATAACATAATTATATTACAAATGGTCTGTTAATTCCTTCATATTTACAAATGTCAAAACATAATAAAAGAGTAATCACCAATGTTCTTTAATTATTAATAGTATTAATTTATCTAATTGAGATTGAGAGAGATTTGTGATTAAAAAGTAATTTTAATAAGAATTAGTTATAAAATATATTTACTTATAGGTCTTGTCTCTGTCTTTGTTTTGGGATATAAATGTACTATGTATGTGGTACTTTAGTATAATTTCACGGTGACATTCAACAAGTTTTCCAGCATGCCACTGCAAGTCGGTGTTCTTGTTAGTGGTTGACATTAATACTATATTAATAGTCTTCTTATTGTCAAATACAAATTAAAATGTTTTTCAATATTGTTACATTTTGAATAAGTATAGGCTTATTAAATCTAACATTAAATTACAATGACGATATTAATAAATTTATATATTTTTTTACGGACAGTTGATAAGAAATGATGTTGCAGCATTCTAAAGTTTAAAATAATTTATGGATTAGGCCGTCCATTAATTTCGTGAGGCGGGGAAAATCAATAGGCGGGATGTAGTATTATAAAGGATATCACGTGTATTTATTTTGCGTCAAACGCCAATGTTTTATTGGAAAAACAGCGTGTAGAGTGCCTTGACTCGCCGTTGCCAGGCCACATTTTAAGATTCTTTGTAGGGGTTAAAAAAACATGTGATCTTGAGTTTGGGGGGGGGTGGGAGGGTTTAGTCCTAAACCTTACCAGGGGGGGAGAGGGATGTTAAAAAATGTCAAAAAAAACTTCACGTAATTAATGAACGGCCCTTGTTGGCTTACCTTTAACTTTGACCTAGATTCTCAGTGGAATGATGTGCTACAAACAATATTGGTGACGAGAAAAGCACTAACACTAAAGCATGTATTTTAATTTAGGATGAATCGCCAAACAGTGCAACCTGACATGTAAATTATAAAATAATGCTCAAAATGGGAGAAATAAAATTTCATAAATTACTCAATTTTCTTTTTCATTCGTCCCAAATAATGCTGCTTCAAGACGAAAGTTTTAAATCAGTTTGTGTTGCCAGAGATGATGGATATTAGAGAGACGATGATGATATTACAAGAGACTTGGTCGCTGTTAGTAGAGCTCTTATGAAGACTAAAGTCATCTAAAGGAGTTTTTCTGTGTGATCGAATCAGGATTGATGAGATCCGGTGACGGTCCAAGCTCACTGACATATTTTTTTAGGGTTCCGTAGTTCATACTTTTCACTTCACTCGGAACCCTTATAGATTCGTCATGTCATTCTAATATCAATTTATAAATTAATAATATCCAACTTTAAAATGTTATAAATAATAGCTAACTCAATTAAAATAAAGACTAGAGTTCTGTGATTTTGTTATTGCGTCACAAGCTTGTAAATAAATTGTTATCGACGCTGCTTTTTCCTATACTAAATTCCTATATAGGTACACATCTCGCTCGCTCGATTTCGTCGAGTGACGCAGCGACGAACGAATCGAGCAAACAACAGCTGTACTAAATGAACGATGTACTATGAGCTTTGAGGAATAGTTCGTTCTAGTACCTTGAAAGGAAATACTTAGTACATGTACCTACTACACAAGTCTAAATATCTGAGTGACGTGTTTAAATAGGCCGCACAACAAGCTAAACAGTGATTAACCACAAAAGTACTTGATGACAATGAAACAAACATATATTTTATTCGATTTATTTTTAACACAATTGTACAATATCAATAAATATAGTCACATCAGCTTTCTATCACTTCTCTTTACACTATGATCCACTTTATACAGTGTTGTCATACAACAAAGTTACACTTACATTCACGATAACAAAATTGTGCAAATTCAAATAGGTCCATCGTGTATATTTAGAATTTCAAAGCAAAAGTGTTTATAAAGCTTTTTATAGTTATGCGTTAGAAATCTCAAACAGGATAATAATTCTATTAATTTGTTAGATATGTATTGATTGTTTGTTCTGATATTAGTGTGTGTAGTCGTAATGAACATGAGGTAATATATTGATAACAAAAATTCGAAGTGACGACTAATTGCTATTGTAATGTGTAAGACGTGCTATCTTCACTCCGACTACTACTCATTATAATGTAATTGGTTTTCACAAATCAGCAAAATTAGCCAATCGTCTCATATGTATTGCTGTTTTAATTAAAAAGTTAATGGCACACTGTTTTTAATAACTACCTAAGTTGGCGAACAAGCACGTGTCTCATTTGACGTCTTACGTCTACCACATAAGACTTCGTTTTATGCGCGTTGTGAAATCTAGATAGGCACTATCTAAAAGAAGCAGTGCATAAGAGCTGTTTCACAGATTGGAACAACATATATTTTTGCTTTAAAATTCTATTCAACTAATTGGCAATAACTTACACATAAGCGTATACACAGCTTTTTAATTCTAAAATAAAAAGAAATTAAAACAGCTTCATTTATTGCAAGAGCTGTAGCCTTGTTTATTCAAGGTTTGTCAAAAAGAGTTTTAATTGAAAAAGCGTTAAAATTAAAGTCAACACTACACAACAATATACAAAACGTACACAAGGACTATAACTTTTCAGAATTGAAATTGAAATATCAGCAAAAAACATCTGAGCTAGGACAACGTACTAAGAGAAACAAAGAAGGAGAGAGAATGTAAATGCGATAAGGCCACCCATTCTACTACTTTTGTTTTTATTTGTATTCTCATTGAGTAAAATAATGGTTTAGCCACTAGTATTGAGTATTGATACATAATGATATAGGTGACTTGTATGGAAGGACTGTAAGACTTTAGATATGTCTATTAACTATTTATGTATAAATTTTTTTCTTTGCTTCGGTACTACAACAGCAACAGCGTAGAGTCTATTTTACTAAATTGAAACTGTATTTTGATAAAAATTCTGAAAAATAACAATGATGTGTACATTTCTGTCTTTTATAAGAATTATAATCAATTGTATATTTTTTCAATTTTTTAAATATCTTTCTTGCAAAAATACTACCTAGTAATATTGGCATTTATTTGCTTTTAAATAATGAAACAAATTGATATCTATAATTATTGTTAAACTTCATAGTTGGCTATGAAGGTATAAAATGTATTTTTAATGATTAAAATCTATGCGGATGGACATGTGATAAACAATATTAAAATATTTTTTATTGCTGAAAAAAAAACGTTATATTTAAATGTTTTTAATTTAACAAAACATTGCTTTTATTTTCGTTACACTTTTAACTAAAGGCATTATCCCGTGTTACAGTTATCTGGTGTTATCACTTAACTTAGCTATTTATAAAAATAACTTTATAAAAGATATAATACAGTGATAGCTTAATTTACAAATACGACAAAGGGTAGTGTAAAAAATTTCCAAATTAAAAATACCTGCAATTACAAATAAATAATATAAACAGATTTTTTTAAAAAAATCGGTATAAAATATAATCGACATGTGTAACACATACGACTTCGAAACAATTATATTAAATTATTGTTTGTGATATTAGGCTACAACTTTATCTTCCTTTAACTAGAATGAAATGTATGAATGTCCACAGACTCGCTTTAGCCGTAATGTCAAGATCGTAATGTGTTTTATGAAATTTTTATATAAATAAATTGGCGCAGTAGTACATAAGCTGAAAGTTATCTGGGCTTTACTGATGCCAACTTAATCAATTAATCAATAACCCATAATGTCAGACTGCTGGGCTCGGGACATCTCTCAGGAGAGGGTTAAGGCCATACGTCCCCATGCTGGCCGAGTGCGGTTTGAGGACTGGCAAGACACGTTGAGTTCGATATTTTTAAACTGCCCGAAGACGTCCAAACTAAGCTTCACGACTGCTTTCTTATAATAACAACCGGGACCGACTGCTTAACGTGACCTCCGAATCACGGAAACGCTCAAAATGTATCTTGCCACAAACGGACACCCATCTAGGCCTGATCACGCCGACCACCAACGCCGTTATTATCATGTAGACATTCATACATCTATTATGTTCATCATTAAAGTTATATGCACAAGTTATACGGCAATAGTGATTGCCACTATTGCCATATCTAACTTTTGACCGAGGGGTAAGGCATTATTTATTTTTGACAGTCTTTTGGGCCTAATCAAAAATTTAAACTTAATTATTACAAAACTCAAGGAGTGTTGCTCTTATGTATTCCCTCTCCCAGTCACACCAATGGCAGCTGCATTATATGCATCATCACATATCTTTTTAGTTTTTATCTTAACATGAATTGTAAAGTAGGATTGCTTTAAGAATAATCTGAGCAAACCAAATATAACATTACACCTGTAATTAGGTGAACACAACTTTCTCAATTACGGGAATATGTCACTCAAAGTGGGCACTACATAATAAACTTTATCTAACAACATAACACGACCGGATTGTAATATCCATAGGTATTATCTGTAGGTCGGCGTTCACTTTATTACTAATTTACTTTATGACAATACTGTCAAGTAATTAGGAAAAATAAAACCCACAGTCAATTTCTTTCTACTGTCCATTTTAAAACAGCTTTTCATATTTTAAATATGTGCAGTGATTAATAACCTAAAAGACCACCGTTTTATTCAACTGTACAATTTAGCAATTGGTTACAATTATAATGTAAAGGTTGCACGATTTCTAATATGTTTATATAATTTGTCAAAAATATAAGCGTCATGAATTAACACTTATGGTCTGTTCCAAAAGTTCCTGATAAAGTTTATGATAGTTTAACTGACATATAACGCTACTTTAAAGATAAAAGTTAATATTAAATATGTTATCCTGACATTTATATCATTTGTCAAAACGAAATCTGTAGTTATTTTTTTTAGATAAATTTATTCAGAATAGGTAATTTATCAGTAAACTTTGAAACTAGGTCTATATAATTATATGGAACAAGATGCTAGATAGCTTAAACCGAGTCATATATGCTTCGAGTTACTGATATGCAACATTGAAGTACTGGAAGCTATCGCTTACACTTCTCTATTCAAAAAGTTTATGCAACATCTCGTGTATGTAGTAGGTACCAGGTTTTTAATAAGTATTTGAAAAATTTGATTTTTAGTTATCACAACTTTTCTTTTCAAATTTGATTCTAAATTCAAACAAGGAGCTATCTAGTCTTAAAATAATCTCAGTACTGTTCTACAGTACGATTATACACAGATAAACAATTATTTACATAGAATATATAAACATATTTTTATTATACATAGAGGGCCTCAGCCCTTACGCGATGCGCGTGTATATGAAACTCGCACCGCGCGGGTACATTTAAATGGCTACTGGAGAGAGGTACTCGATTATCTGCAATCTATAGTGACGGAATGAACATACTTAGTGTCACTACGTTCTCATTCCGTGGGTGTCGTGTGAGTCGCCTCAGGTATTCAGAAAAATCACTGCTAAGAGAAAGGTAAACTTAAAATAAACCGTTTACCGAACCGTCCGGTAACGTGTCGAAGCTTCTCGCATTGGATATTAAAGGCTGTCGAAGTGACGGTAAATAATCACGTACACGGTGGGTGTGTTTCGTCTACTGCGGCTGCGGCTGCGGTTGCGGGTTGCGGCTGGACCAGCGCGGCAGGGAGATGCCGAACTTGGTCTCGAGGCCGGTGAGCACGGGCAGCGCGACCTGGTACCCGCCGATGTGCTGCGGCTTGGCCGGCGCCTCCTCCACGCTCGTGGCCACGTGCAGCTCGGACCCGGTCGGCCGCCTGAGAACCGACACGACATACTTATATCATCCTTCAATTTATTTATTTATTTATTTATTAAAACTTCCTGCAAAACATATTGCACAAGGCGAACTTAATGCCATAGCCATTATCTTCCAGACAAACCTTTGGGTGTTGCGAAGCTGTTTGTGGAAGGTGTATATGGAGGAGACAAGTAAGATGAAAGACTAAACTAATTTATTTCCAAAATATAATATACATACATATATACACATATACATATCAATATACTTAGACAGACATCTACATACACATATATACACACATTACTTACACACATACATACATATTTACACAGGCAAACGTACTACATGAATTTATATAAATCAATTAATTAATATTAATATATTTTGCCACCGCGCCACGCACATTTTCGTTGACCACGCAACATCATCTGTGTCTACTATTGCCTATAGTTATAATAATAACTTTTTTATTTAAACTTGAAGAAACAAAAGAAGTAACAATGTGTGCGAAAATGCTGCATTAGTTAAAAAACTGTGTCGCAGCCACTATTTTTTTATTTCGTACACACAATTATTTCGTCTTAAATTTTGATCAATTGAAATATAAAATATTTAATATTTATTAGACTTTCGATAGACTTTTGATGATTTTGTTAAATCGAGTCAATCAACTGTTTTATTCGGTACTCAGTATTCTCTTCGTCTGTGGTAATTTTACTATAAACTAAGTGCATATTTAATTTTTACAGCACTATACTTTTATTTAATATAGGTTTATACTTAAACTAAAATACTCACGTTCCACCGAAGTCGACATAGAATAGACGCTGTAATACTTCATAAGTTACAAGCGTCACACCGAATTGTGGTGAAGATCGGAACACACGCGCTGAAAATTAATAACTCAATTTAAATCAGGACGAAAAACAACTTCATTAAAAATAGGCATTTGTATGATATAGTATGGATGTGGGTATTTTTTTTCGAGTCAACTTTAAACTGACCAAATGATTTTACATTCACATGTCATCAAAATCCCATAACGTCCCACAGCTGGGCTAGGGTCTTCTTTAAGGAGAGACTCATAACATAGCATTCCTTAAGCGGAGAGACTCATAACATAGCATTCCATAAGCGGAGAGACTCATAACATAGTATTCCATAAACAGAGAGACTCATAACATAGCATTCCATACACGGAGAGACTCATAACATAGCATTCCATAAACGGAGAGATTCATACCATAGCATTCCATAAACGGAGAGACTCATAATATAGAATTCCATAAACGGAGACTCATAAAATAGCATTCCATAAATGGTCACCTATCTTAGTAAATGTTTCCATTCACCTAAGCCACTTGGCTGTTAATGCTTCACATTCACATATAGATATTTCTATCTTACCCAAAGCTCCTTTCCAAAAAGCTCTAGCACCCTCCTCGGCGTATATCTTTCTAGTGGCGTCTATCACACCATTATACGTTGTTTGGCCTGACCGTGCTACCACCTGGTAAGAGATAAGATAACATAGGTACTTCACAATAAACAATTAGGTTTGCAGCTGTTAGTATTTTTTATACTCATAGAATCGTTTATACTGGACGCAGAGGTGAATTTAATTGCTACTGAAAGCGTACAGTTAGCACAAGGAACAAAACATTTAGATTAAAAAACAGGTATCTAGGGTTTAGTTGTGCCTTGGAGTCCTTGTTTTAATATTTGTACATTCCTTATATATAGTATAATTAATTAAAAGGTAAATTTACTATATCATTACGATTAGTAATACGTTCGGATTATTTGTTATTTTTTTTTTAATTGTAAATTCGTATTCCACTTTGAAAGTTACGGTACTTAATACAGAAATCGTAATTTTAGTGTATGTGTCACTAAGTTATTCATTCCCTCCCTACAGTAATAAACAGAAAGTGGTGTACATACCTGTAGTCTGGTCTTGATGACGTCAGCAGGTGTGACGAGGGAGGCAGCAGGAATACCTGCGATCGCTCCCGCAGCTAGCAGGGTCAGCGGGTGGTTGTAACCGTTCTCGTCCGCGAATTTAGCCTGACAAATAATTGGACCTTTTGTTTACGATGAAAACGTTACAATATTTTTATATAAGTCTAAATTTTGCTTTCAAAATAGTTGGAAAAAATTTAGTTAAATAAGATCCTTAATCCATACACAAGAATAAAATATATATTTTCTGAAAATGGTTATCATGTGTAAAGGTAGTATAGACACGCTAATTTCAGCACGAATGGGCCGCTCGACCGGGGTGGTAAAACTCCCCCACAAAAGACCAACCTAAAAATGTCAGCATTAGTGCTGTTGTATATTGTTGGTGAGCGTGAGACCAGAGGCCGAATGATACAGAAGCATTGCACTAGACCGCCTTAGTGTGGGTCACCATGCTGCGTTGTGACCATCACTCTAGGATACTGCTCATTCATTTCATTTACATCAGGCAGAGCTGAGCCTCTTTTGTAGGCACATACAAAAAAGCGAAGTACCAGACACATTTTCACAACTTTTTAGTACATAGCTTAAATATACATACACACCTTAACATGAGCGTAGGCCGGGAAGTAAATAGCACTAAAGGGTACATCCCTTAGCAAGCATGCCTTAGCACCTTTATACAATCCGAAAAGTCCTAAGTCTTTCACCACGGACCACGCACGCACTTTTTGTGCACCAGCAATTTCACCTGCTACTTGTAGACGGATTTTGACTATTTCTAATGGATTTGTAAATACTACTTGAGAGCCGCCAGCCTGGAAAATAATATAAATTTGGTTTGTTACAATATAATTTATTATGTAATGCATGCATGCATTACTTAAAACTAAGTTTAAACAAGACGTAACAGTTTTCATCTCTAACATTGTATTTAGATTATTATTTTATATCATGCAGTCTTCCTAGCCTTTTTCACAAGTTGAAGGCACTGACCTGACTTCCCAATAACGATTGACTCAGATATTCATGGCAACTTGGATAATGACTTAACGTGCTCCTCGAATCACCAGGGTTAAATTTCCATACTGCGGACTTTCTTAAACATTTCTTATACGCATTTATTTTACCCGACCCGGGCAGCCGCGTATAAGCTTTTTTATAGCATAACTTGTTTCCTATTATTTTTCATCTTAAAATCGAAAACAATATACAACTTACACAACCACCGGCTAATATTTCTGCATATAACGATATATTTCCCTTCTTGTCTGTGAATTTGTCTCGAACAAGATCGTTTACCTGCCAACAATAAAACCGTATTACACAAAATAATCAAAACAATTAAGTTTTACATATTAACAATGGCATCTGTTTTTCTCACAACAATTAGTACAGTGAATATACCATACCTGAAGAAGGAGACATAAAGTCGTCACAAAATAACGATGCCCGTTTTGACATTTCTCATCGTGTTTTATAATCAACGATTAATTTGTGTTTTTGAGTGCATTTTTTCAATATAAAGTTAAACTTGATGCTTATTTATGATACGCGTTGTGATAATGTATGGGTAACATAGTAATTAAATAGGATTATGAACTGATTTTTGACATTAAAAAAATCAAATTGAAAAACGGCTGCAAAAACACGAATTAATCGTGTCAAAACGGGCTTCTTATTTTGTGACGACTATAAGTACATAATTTTTGTAAAAGCAGTCTGTATCGCGTGAAGAACAAAATAATCGCGGATTTCTTGTAAGTATTTTTAAAGCAATATTGCTTTAGTTTCAAGTTATATACAGAGTGTCCCAGATTTTAACGTCAAGCCGAAATGGAGTGACAGGATTGATTGTAACCAACATGAGAAAAATAAAAAAAAGAATATCTCATGCAGTTTGAAAATTATGGGCATCTAAAAATACCTATAAATTTGGTGAAACTGTAACCATTTTTCGTTTATTGTGGTTAATTTTTAAAATTTTTGTTCATTTAAACTTTGGAACCGTAACCCTAAATAACATTTCTAGAATCACAGTCAAAAATAATTACACAACTACCCCAAGTTTCCTAGAATTAAGACTATTTGTTAAACAATGTTTTTTTTTTTAAATTAGTCGACCTTGAACGGCCAGATCCCGACGAACGATCCTTTAAAAAAAATATACTAGAGTGCCTTGACAAGTACCATTAAAAGTTGGCGCATTTAATCAAGATTGTAAAATGGTACAATACTTGTTAGTTTCATACTATAAAAAAGCTGCCAAGTGCGAGTCGGACTCGCTCATGAAGGGTTCCGTATCAGCAAGTAGCATCATATAAAAGTTCTTGTAGTTCGTTGTTTTATACGACTGTATTGATTGAATTAAAGGTAAATTGCGTTTTACGATTTATGACGTATACTAGATCTCGTTCAAACCAATTTTCGTTGGTAGTTGGCATGGTAATGTACAACATATAATTTTTTTAGTTTTATCAATCTCCTAATTTAGAAGTTACAGGGGGGGGGGGGGCACATTTTTCCACTTTGGAAGTGTCTCTCGCGCAAACTATTCAGTTTAGAATAAAATGATATTAGAAACCTCAATATCATTTTTGAACACCTATCCATAGATATGAACACGTATGGGTTTGATGAAAAAAAAATTTTGAGTTTCAGTTCCAAGTATGGGTAACCCCCAAAATGTATTGTTTTATTTCTATTTATTTATGTGTTATATTCAAATTCAAATTCAAAATTCTTTATTCACTTAGGATGCAATACATCTCTTGTGACAGGTCAAGATTCTACATGTACATTTATGCCATGTTCGCAAACAATAGGTAGAGCCGGAGAAAAGAACATGGCAATAAAAACTCGCGGCCACTCCTTTCAAATCGCCAATGTTTACATAGTTTTAATGTTTATAAACCTGATATGGGGGTAAGGTGCTGCCACTAATATACTATACACCATGTTAGAGGACTGATGCAAATTATAGTGATTAAAAATTAGAACTTATGCTAATTTAAAAAAAAAAACAACAGCCTCAGTGGGTACAACATAGTAGGAGCATCTACTTACAACAAATGTAAAAACTATATGTGCTCAAATATTGGCCAAATTACTGGTAACGAAAGATTAAATATAAAATATTAATTATAAGATCAAAAGAAAGAGAAGAATGGCCTTTATTAGTCACGTAGAATCTTTACTTACAAAGGTAAGATCATGCTCTTAAACAATGTGATAACAACATTCACATGAGTAGAATAAAATGATAAGGAGCAAGTAGTCAAATCCATTTTTCTTTATCATTTAAAAATTCGTCAACTGTATAATAACCTTTACGTATAAGATAAGTTTTGACTACATTTTTAAACTTTTCCACTGATAGACTCATAACACTAGGTGGTAACCTATTAAAAAATCGCACGGAAAGACCCATAAATGTATTATGCGTTTTATGTAGCCTATGATATTGACCTACTAATTTATGCTTATGTCTCGTGTTCACCGAGTGAACGTCACTATTCCTGTGATATAAATGCATATTTTGTTTTATAAACATAATGTTTGCAAATATATATTGTGATGCAACTGTCATAATGCCTATCTCTTTAAACTTTTCTCTAAGGGAAACTCGTGCACCTAGTTTGTAAATCGCACGCACTGCACGTTTTTGGAGAATAAAAATTGTTTGAATATCAGCTGCCTTGCCCCATAGCAGAATGCCATACGACATGACGCTGTGGAAATAACCGAAATATACTAGCCTTGCTGTTTCCACATCCGTAAGCTGTCTGACTTTGCTGACAGCATACGCTGCAGAACTGAGTTTCCCTGCGAGACACGATATTTGGGCGCCCCACTGTAACTTACTATCTAAAGTAATTCCCAAAAAAACCGTTGAATCAACAAAATTAATAACTTCATTGTTTAAAACTAGATTTGTACTGATATTCCTTACATTTGGCAAACTAAACTTAATACATTTGGTTTTTTTAGAATTCAAAAGCAAGTTATTTGATGTAAACCAGTCAAGGACTAATGCGAGGGACCTATTTACTTCGTCAGAGTAATCGTTTTTGCGATTGGTTTTGAATATAAGAGAAGTGTCATCAGCAAATAGAACAATATCGCATAACTTACTAGTAAAAAATGGCAAATCGTTTATATACACCAAAAATAAAAAAGGACCCAGAATTGAGCCTTGTGGCAACGCCCATACTCACTGGTGATCCGGAGGACCTTATTCCATTAATATCAACATACTGTATTCGCTCACTAAGATAAGAAGCAACAAGATTAAGCGCTGTACCTGTTATGCCATAATGCCTAAGTTTCAGCAGAAGTGTACTATGCATCACACAATCAAATGCTTTTGAGAGATCGCAGAAAACACCAATGGCGTCCTGCGAGTTTTCCCAGGCACTATATATATGTTTAAGTAGTTTAGAGCCTGCGTCTACTGTTGAGCGACCCTTTGTGAATCCATATTGTTCACTATGCAGTAGATTATTAGAATTAAAATGTGTTTCTAATTGCATTAGTATGGCTTTTTCAAAGATTTTACTAATAGCTGGTAAAATAGAAATAGGTCTAAAATTACTAGGGTCGCTTTTTGAACCGGCTTTAAACAAAGGAATTACTTTACTGTGTTTCATCAAATCAGGAAACACACCGGTATCAACACATCGATTAAATATTGTTGCTAAATGTGGTGCTATCTTAATAATAATGCCATTAATTAATTTAACAGAAATACCCCATAAATCTGCTGTCTTTTTGCAATTAATTGACTTAAATATTTTTATTATGTCAGTGGGGTTTATAAAATTAAAACTGAATGGTACAGTACACTCTTTCACACTGCCTCTCATAAGTGACTGAGCATCAACCGGACATGATCTTAAGGAGCTGGTTGTATTTTTAGGTATATCAGCAAAGAAATTATTAAATGTTTGCGCTAGGTCTAAATTGTCAGTTACAGTTTTATTACCAATACTTAATTCAAAATTATGTTCACGTGGCTTGACCCGCCCAGATTCAGCATTAATCATGTTCCAAGTGGCTTTAATTTTATTGTCTGCTTGTCTAATATTTTTACTTAAATATAAAGACTTGGCAGCAGCGCAAGTCTTTTTAAATACTTTGGAATAATTTTTAACATATTGAACAAACTTATGGTCAAAATTATATTGCTTCATGCCATACAATTCATACAACTTAGCTCTACTTATTTGTATGCCAGTAGTTGCCCAATCACAAAAGCTAATTTTTATATTTTTATAAAAAGTCTTAGTTGTGTATATGTTATTAAATTCCGATTTGATCATGTTAAACAAAGACGCGTAAAGGTAGTTCGGATCATCCTGACTAAAATCTATATTGGTGATACGGACAGAAAAATTTTCATTAAATTTGTTTAGGCGAGCTGTACTCATTGGCCTACAGGTGATCTTATTTACTTTAGCCACTGTATGAATAGGAAAAGTGACTTTCTGTCCACAGTGATCGGATGTTAAATCACTCAATATAACCTCATTATAATAACTACAGTTGCAAAAAATATTATCTAAGCAAGTAGCAGAATGTGATGTTATCCTTGTGGGTGCACAAAACAAATGTTTTAAATTAAATGATTTAAATAAAGTACATAATCTAATACACATAGGTGACTGTTCTAGTATATTAACGTTGTAATCACCACATACTACTACATGCTTTTTACCATAACTAAGTACTTTAAGTACATCTTCCATTATATTCTCGAATAAATTAAAGTCACTCTGTGGTGGACGGTAAACACAAACAATAATATGCTCCTTTAATTCTACACATGAGAGTTCTATAGTACGCTCGACAGAACGAGCAACAATATCCTTGCGTTCTTTACTATTTACACTATTAGAAACAAAAATCATAGAGCCACCATGTATAGCTTTCTTCCTGATGAATTTGCTTACCATACTATAATATTCATTATTAAAAATCAGTTCATCGTTTTTTAACCAGTGTTCTGTGACACAGAAAACATCAACAAGGTGGGTCTTTCTATAATTAAAGGAAATTTCAGGAAATAATTCTATTTCCTGAAATTTGCCCGATAAGCCCTGAATATTTTGGTGTACTATGGTTAGACTACCAGTTCGCTTATCCGTTGTCTCATTTACTAGTTTAAACTAGGAACCACATTATTGATCCTAGCAGAATTGGCACAAAAAAGCGATTGATTTGATACACTATTTGTATCAGAGTCAGCATATACATTAAAAGATTGCTGTGATACACAATTTGTACCAGAGTCAACGTGTATATTAAATGCTAATAATTTAGCAACCTGTCGCTTATAAATAGAAGACAAATACATAGTATTTTTTGTTAAAATAAAGTTACGAATAAATTTATTCGTGTCGAAAAATAGTATAAACTTACCATACTGGTAAGTCGCGTTGTATAATAACAAATTCAAGCTCTGTATGTGCTTGTTGTGTATATCAGATACAGACTGTGAGTAAGGTAGTCCACATATAATAAATTTACAACCTACTTTTTCATTAATGGATATCATAGACTCTGTTAAATTAATTATATCTCTCTTGGTAGCTGAGAAGCTATCACCGAACAATACAATAACCGTTGATTGGTCATCTAAACTAATGCTATTTAATTTACTAATTAAACTACTATACTTTGCTCCTGGTGAACAATAATTTGTGACCTTATAGTTTAAGTGACCTTTAATTAACTTTCCAAAATCTATTCCCAGCTGATCGGAAAGAATTACAACTTGTTTCTCTGTAACAGTATTATCTAAAGATTGTGAAATATTTAACAATCCGCAATCACAATCAGACTCACTGTCAGTACTACAGTACAGTACTACAGTACAGTACTACAGTCACTACAGTACAGTATATATTATATTATATTTATGTAAAAACCTTAATGCGGTTTACAGAATACATCAACTGACCAAATTTCAACAGTATAGCTCTTATAGATTAGGAAAAAAAATGGCTGTGACATACGGACGGACGGACGGACAGACAGACAGACAGACAGACTTGACGAATCTATAAGGGTTCCGTTTTTTGCCATTTGGCTACGGAACCCTAAAAACGAGTAAAAAAATAAAAACCTCAAGTAACCCGATTTTTGCTAACACATTTTACTCAGTTGAAATGTTTTTTATTCGCACAAGCTCTTGGCAGGTACTTAATTTTACGCAAAAATTATAAGAGAGATGGATAGTGGACTTTGCCATGAGTGAGTCTCAAATTAGTTTTTATCAACCCAAAAGCAATAAAAAGTTTTTAAATTATTATTTAAAGTCATAATCATCAATCATCATCAACAGCCTTTAACAGTCCACTGCTGGACATAGGCCTCTCCTTAGAAGGAGGTTTTAACCTACTATACCACGCTGGCCAGACGGGTTGGTATAGGGTTGGTTTCAAGTTTTCCTTCTCTTTCCATTGATGTTGTCTTGCGTAGTTTATCCCTTAGTCGCCTTTTACGACACCCGCGGGATGAATAGGAGTGGTGACACTCTGTATCCGTCGTACTCTTAATCCGTCACCACACGGAGCGAAAGTGATAAAAACGAACGAAAGTCATAATACTAACCGTCAACTTAATAGCCTTCTCCGGCGCAACACCAATTAACTGCGGCACCAGTCCTCTGTACAAACCGAAGACCCCTTCGTGTCGAATTACTTTCTTGAAGCAATCCCATGAATTCCTATAAGCCACTTCACCAATGAATGAGCCGGTGCGCTGATTCTGCATTCGGGTCTTCACTAAGTCGATTGGATACACAGCCGAAGCACCCACAGCTGTAACAAAACGTGTATTCGGTTGTTTTTTTTTTATATTTAAGCCAACTAAAGTGAGCCAGCAAAATATAATGCAGCTATGGCGGTCCATTGCGAGGCTTCAGTATCATTGGGCTTCCGGTCTCACACTCTCCAACGAAATACGGCACGAATGCTATCACTTTCTTATTCTTCTGTGTGAGGGTAGAACTGGCCAGGTCAAGTCAGCCCAATCGTGGTGAAATCAGCTTGGCCCTACTTGGCCTGCTGATATCAGCACGAGTCTTTAACTTTAGCAAGTTTTTAGTAGACTATTACTGTTATATCACGTTGGCCAATTTATTCAAAATTTTCCTTGTCCTTGCAGTAAGTGTAATGTTGTTCCTTAGTCGCTTCTTACGACACATCTGCAATGAGTAGATGTGCTGACATACCGTATTCTTAATTTAAAAAAAAAACACTAAATATTTGTATTACGTACCACCAGCAATCGAACCAAGTGTGAATCTGTATGTGCTCTCCAAAATTTGAATAAATACACTTCGCTCTTCTGGGCTCTGTAACAAACATAGCCAACACATTTATTACATTATTTCGCATCGTTACTACTGAACTAGTTATGATGGATCTATAGTTTTGTTTAAAGAAAGCTAAACTATCGAAAAATGGGTAAGGAAATTTCTATGTGTCAAATATTAAAACAATTGTTACCTTCACAATTAGATCGATTATTGAGGATTCAGCACGGAAAACTTTTTCCTATCGAATCCGTTACCAGGATAATAATTTAGCTATAAATGGAATGATATTATTGATTTTCGATATCTGATCTTGAATATTCTATGGTTTAAAACCATACATAGGAAAATGGTAAGATAAATCACTATTCAATCAATTCTTGAAACTAGACGGCTGGCAGGAGCTGGATGCAAGTAGCCGAGGATCGAACTAAGTGGCGTGCAATTGGAGAGGTCTGTGTCCAGCGGTGGGCTACGATGGGCTGATGATGATGATGATTGCAACAAAAATGTTTTATAATACAAAGCTAGTCCGTTCTTGTCTAGAAGCAAGTGGCATAACACCCTCTTATCTTGACCGACGCAGGTTCTATACATCGGCTTTGGAAGGTACTAACGTTGGTCGCTGAATTCGCCAGCGATGGATATGGATGATAGGTTAACAGAGAGAGAGCTCCGATGTCTAAACGCATACGCATGTACACTCTTCTCGATTGGCTTCTGGTCCAGATGCCGTATAAAAAACCATGAAGATGGATCGAATTCCCGACAACCCTGGCGGTGTTGATTAACCCAAGGGGTTTTCAAAATTAAACAAAGAGTAAGGAAATTCAATTATGACTAAATTAAAATTAAATGATCTCGTTTTAACAGAGTTTTGAATATTTTTAAGACAGTTAAAAATATCAGCATTGGATTAATAAACTCTAATTGAATTTCTTGCAATATTTTTTCTTGAGTTACCCATATTGTGAACGTTACACAATTTTAGTTACCTAATAATGGTTTTTAGTTCAGCTTTACTTTCAAAATATCGTAACTAACATGTGTGAAGCATTTTAGCACATAAGGCATGCTATATAAGGACTAAGGGCCACCGCAGACTAGCTACTTTTAGCATCGGCGATCGGCAACTAGTCGCTTTTTAGAAGCTAAATACGGCGACCGAACGCTCCACACCGCACACTTAAAAACGCCAAACGCGGCGATCGAGTCGCTTTTTAGAAGCGCGACACAGCAGCTGAACGCTACTCTCCGCACTATTTCGGATGCCGGTAGCAGCGACTTGGATCTGAGCAGTCGCTAAAACGCGCGTTTCCGATACCGCGATCGAACGCAGGAAGTCGCTAAAACGCAATGCAGCATCAATGCAGTCGCCAAATCGCCGATGCTAAAAGTAGCTAGTCTGCGGTGGCCCTAAGAAGAAGTTATATCTAATGTATCGTAACCTTTTTATTTTTATCGCGAATAAGTCCCGTTTACAGTAAAAATATAGTTAAAAATAAATGACTAATATTACGAAGACGATACATTGATTCTTAAATACAGATTTTACCGCAATAACCGAAATAGACGCGTGCGGGGCCGCGGGCGAAAGCTAGTATTTACATGAAATAATGAGAAGCGAATGCGGTTTAACTACAATAGCGGTAGCTTATAAAAAACTCACTAACATAATAAAAAGGCAGAAACATCATAAACTTTGTAACCCTTACTTACCAAGATTAAATCCAAAATGGTAACAATTCGACAATTCTTTATCATATTTACCTCGTCCTTTTGTGCATGAAGAAAGAGAAATATATACCTTTCAGTTAGTGATGTTTCCAAACTAAACAAAACTTAAGCTAATCACAGAGACACGGACGCAAAATGGCGGTTCGCAAACTTAATGTTGACAGGTTTTAAATGCTTAAACGTACGCGAAACAAAATTATTTCAAATTAGTTGTTTTTTAGACATCGAAATAATTTAATTGTATAATGCATACAGGTATTGGAATGAGTATGCATGATTTCTTAATATTAACTATCTTTCATGTCCATAATACATTAATATCTAATAATAATTTACGCGTACATTACCTAATACTTTTGAATCGTAATGTTTTTAAAACATATTTAGCATATATCCAGCAATATTAATTTTATTATGCTACGAATTTACTACAGAATTTAAAAAACAACAGGTTACATTTAAAAATATATAGATACAAGTCCTTCCAAGCAATCTTCAAAGGATATACAGATATGTAATATACAATGATTTCAAGTTTTTTTCCTTATATCTATGTGTCAAAGATGCGAACCCCCTTTTGCATACCGGCTATTTGCATATATAGTCTAAAATACACTAAACATATATTACTTAGGCTGCTCCTGCAAATGTCTTAGTTGAGAACTACTGTTATATGAGTGTGAAAATATGGATTACTCACGGAGACGGCTTTAATTTCTGTGACGTAGCGTTTCACGTGCTTGAAGTATTGCTCTGGTGTGATTGAAATTAGATCTTTATAGATGATTCGTCTGGAAATTAAGAGAAAATCAACAATAAGTAAGGCTCAAGGTAGAAGTCACGCTGATTTCAGGACGGACTAATCGGCTCGACCGGGGCGGTACTAGCCTCGCATAGAAGACATGCCTAAAATTACAGCATTCGTACTGGTGTATTTCGTTGGTAAGTGCGAGACCGGCCCAATAATGCAAAATCCTATCGCCATAGTCTGTGGTCACAATGAGGATGGTCACCACAGCTCTTGGATTCTACTCACACTTTCTATCATGTTTTCAGTCATTTTGACAGGCTTAAATAATAAAAAAACTACTGTCCAAGCTTGCTGCACTTACATGACATTGTTTGAGTCTTAGTAAGTGTGTTACTATTTTTAATTTGATTTGATTATTTATAATGTCTGTGTTGGTCTTCGTCAGTTAGTTTTTTAATTTTGTTTTATAGTTGTGTATAGCCTTTGTTGGAGATCCTTAAACTTTATAAATACATAAATACGCTTACTTGGAAAACTTCGTACAAAAATAACGAAATAATAAGTTAACATAGCAATTATATACTGGATACGATTTTATTTCCACGTGCCATTGTGCCATATGACTACGGTACCAATTTTTGTGATATGTAGTACATAATAAGTTTAGTTTTCTATACGTGTAATAAGCTCCAAAGATAAGGTTCCACGCGACGGAACGATAATTTAAAATGCCGCTATCAAGTTTAAAGTATTCAACGGAGTGTGAAATTGCTGACAATCATGGGTAATTTATAATATTATCACATCAAATTGTCATAATTTCGTCGTGATCTTATCGAGTAAATACACACATAAAGTAGAATGTATGACACTATTCATAAACAAAATATACCAATATCTGGATCTAACCAGATAATTTACTTTTTTATCTACAACCTACACAACAAACACGTGTATCACATGTAACGTGATAACTGTTGGCAATAGCGTATAGTATTTACTTTTTTATTTACAGTTTGACATTGAGAAATATTTGAGGTCAATGCACGTAGCTAGTGCAATGTAACTGTGACTAATAATTGAAAAAATACTACGCATGCTAAGATGTCGAGTAAAACATTGTACGGTACAAATCTTGGCACAAAAAGTATTTTATTTTAACAATTATCTTGACACACTACTGTCAACACTATATGTCGACTCATTTGTTTATTTTTTATGTTGCATATCATTCATGGCCGACTTACAAACTATTTATCTATTTTTGTATTTGCCTAGTCTTCAATTCTTAGGTGTCACTATACATATTAATTAGACTTGACTGCCTGGTCTAGTGGTTAGCGTATGAGGCTGCTGATCAAGAGGTCTCGGATTCGAATCCCGGATCGGACCAAATGTTGGTATGATCTGCAAATATTTGTTTCGGAGTTTAGGTGTTTTCATGTAATAAATGTATGTATTTACGAAAAAAAGGTATTTATTTACCTATAGTTATATTTATATCAGTTGTTTAGTGCCAATAGTATGAGCTTTGCTTAGTTTGGGACTAGATGGCTTAGTGTCAGATGAAAAAAAAAACTCTGGTATGACTAATATTGCTACTATGAAACTTTACCACGGTAATTTCTGTACTCCCTCTTTTTTACAACAAATGATTGTTCTTGTATCGTTTAGTCGATACATTTTGTTGTTGTCTTCAATAAAATCATACTTGCATGAGGTTTAATGTAATGGCCCATCTCTATAGACCTTATTAGTGTGGGTCACCATGCTTTATTATCTTCATTCACAAGTTTGGTGACCACTACTCATGATTTCAGAGAAGAGCCACTTTGGCATGCTCATAAAGATAAGAAAAAAAGCAGCAAATTCAAATAGATCATGTACGTTTTCTTTCTTAGAATGCTGGGGGTCAGATGTTTTTTCACTGCGCATCAACTCTCTTCTGTAATAATTGAGGTCGATTTTTTTTCATCATCATCATCATCAATATAGCAGTTCACTGCTGGACATAGGCTTTTTCAATTGCACGCCACATTTTTTTTTACTACTCTAGAAAGCTTAAAAAACTGGAACAATTTTTGATTATGCTCTCAGAAGTTTTTTTTGCGAAAATATTTTACAGATTTATCATAATTTTTATTTTAAACATTACTTTTTTATTTGGCAAAAAATTGTCTCTAGTAAAAATTTTAAGAAAATCGTGTTAAAAAAGTATTAGGATTCTGGATTTTCAAAATAAATCAGTATTTTTAACTTACCCATTTGTGTGATGAATTGTATCACATAAAGCAAACAGAATGTCAACTTCAAGTGGAGTGATTTGCGACATCATCTGCGCCGAATGCAGAAACTCTTCCTTCGTTACTTCATGGGTTCGATGTCCGTTCGTCGCGTTAAGGTATACTCGTTTAATCAGCTCCATGTTGTTCAGTAAGGAATTAAAAGCCATGTAGTAAGGAAAGCTGATTTTACGCTCGCCTTGGAAACCAGAAGCCTAGACAAATATATACACAAATTTAGTACATAATGTTATATTTAATGTAGTTTATTACGGCACAATATATGCCTACAATTTAATTTAATTAGAGATCAATCCTATTTATTTATTTTTTACATATTTTAGACTAGTTGAGCCCCACGGTGTTACCCGAGGTTGTTATCGTAAATCGCGAGTAACGCCACGGAGCAAAGCTTGTTTATAAAAAATAGCCTTAAGAAGTTACTCCTTAGGTCATCAGCTTTCTGCCAGAGAAAGTCCCCTTAAAATAGATCCAGCCGTTCCAGAAACCATTCGGATTTCGGAATCGGAATGGACAGTTTTTCTTTAAATTGTCTTTTTAACCGACTTCAAAAAAAGGGAGGAGGTTATCAATTCGTCTTAATCTTTTTTGTTTTTTTTTTTATGTATGTTCGGCGATAATTTCGTCGTTTATGAACCGATTTCAAAAATTCTTTTTGCATTGGAATGGGCATAGCTTACAGGTGGTCCCATCGTCACCATATCGGGATCTGATCATGGGATCCCAAGGAAATCGAGGGAACTCCTCAAATATCATAGGCACAATGTCGCAATTTGGGTACTCGGAATAGTTTTTCATTGAAGTCGGTTCCTTTTTGTTAAAATTATTGACATTACAGTGGAGTGTCTGTATGTCATTGTCAGTGTCTGCATGTCTGTATGTAATATCGAATGAACAGTGATATTTATTTGTTATTACATACAAATTTATTTATCTTTTGTAAGAAATCTTTAAGTAGATATCGACGCCCCCGTGCAATAAGTCGGTAATCGAAAAAAGCAAATTTTACAGGAAAAATAATTTACTGTTTTTCTTGAATAACTTTCTAACCTCTAGGAGTATTACGGTCATTGATACATCAAATGAAAGCTATTTTTTTATGAAATACCATTTTGTCATCTGATTTAAATTATATGCTTCCTGTCGGCTGCAATATGAAAAATATTTATTTACAGTATCGAGAAAGGTTTCATTGTTCAGCAATGGTAACTTACGGGATTATTGTGGTAAATTTATGAAGAGTGTTGATTTGTAACAGCATACTATCGACTTTTATAACGTTTATTCTTATTATAGCTAGTGAATGTAATATATCGTAACCAAGTTATTCTAGTAATTTTCTATATGCAAGAAATACCGTAATAATAAAATACAGTACTAAATAGAAAATTTAACAACAACTTTTTCATATTACCGTTCAAAACAAAAAGACCTTTGAAGAATAATTAATCAAGGTTTTTCTTTGAAATAAATAATTAATTATGAGTTTAATCAATTTAAATACAATTTACGTAAATTATAGCTATTATCAACTATATACATGGAATATAAGAAACACTTATGAAGTATTGAATGAGAAGATTAAACGAAATCAGTGTGAAATTATAAATAAAAAGCAATAGAAACATAAATTTAAAAAATCAACAATTATCCTCTGCATTTTTATCTGTTGCATCCACATTTTCAGTAAATGATAACGAATCATAAAAGGAATGATAAAATCGTTTGATAGCGCCACTTTTACATAAAGTCATTAAATCCGTGTGTAAGGCTTTGGTGATTGGAATGGGCTGGTGGTAGGCTTGTTGCAACTCAATATTACGTGGAACTATAGGTGTGACTTGTGTTCGTTTACGCCCTCGCCGTCTTATATTTAAAGAAAATTGTGGATTAGTATCAAGTTCGGGATATGCGTCTTCAAAATTGTATCTAAAAACCAGTTTATTTTCCTGCAAATGTGTTGCTTTAACCTCCATTACGTCCGCCAATTATTAGTTTCTACAAGTTGTTTAATATCATAGATATCGAATTGTTCAAGTTACACAATACTTTTCGCCAGTTACTTTAGGATTAAAATAATGTTATATAATTGGTCGGGAGTATATACCACTTTATTCTTTAAGTTTCTTTCAATGCATGCATTCATGGAATCTCCCTCATTCTCGCTGTATCCCGTTTCGAAAAACCTCTGGGTAATAGAAATGCCTAGTAATTTGGCTGAAAAAATTAAGTAATTTGGAAAAGACATAAAGCAAAAATATATTTATTTTTATTGTGCCCATAACATCCATCAGAATAAAGTGAAAATGTGTTAATGCCATATTGTAGTTAGTTTTAAAAAAATGTAGCAAAGCGCTACCTATTATGTACTACCTCTTTTTGCTATTTGGAAGTGCCATACATAACAGTAGCCTTTTTTTTTAAGAGCGTCAAAAACTGTGGATTTATATACAGGATATTTAAGCTTGTAGTGAAATATACCCACTTCAGATTGTGGTATACTTAAAACATTTTGTAAATCAAAAATTGCTACCATAGAATTTTTTTTATCAGCAGTATCTATTTCGAATTTCTTAATTTTTGTAATAATCTCTTTTCTTTCTAGAGGAAAATCATAGACCATATCTATGATTTTCCTCTAGAACACGAAGGGCATTGATCTTTTTTTTGGTTTTAAAAATGAGTAGTTGTAAATTGTATTAAACACAGTTTCATATTGGCGTTTTGTAGCCATTGTAACATAATTGTAATTTTGATTTGCAAACCACTCGAGAGTAAAAGCGATATATTTTTGACATATTTAAATTTTCTGAAAGATATTCCCGCTTATATGTTTTCCGAATGTAGGGCGATTCTACTTTTAGAAACAGTTCAATATACGTTTTAATACTTAAATCTGTAGCAGTACTCATTTTCCAAGGTCTGTTATCGTGAACTCCCTTGTTATCTTTGAAACCCTCATCTAATTTTACCTTCTCTAATGCTGTATACACTGAAATAAATATGGATTGTGCGTTTACCGGAAATTACTGCAAATTATTCACTACAATAACCCAGTAATAGCAACTTACAGAATACCGAAAAAAATAACACTTAGGTATTAATGTGTAATGATGTTTTTCTCGTCATTAATTTATTTTCAATTTCCCTACAACAAAATGGCTATTGCAAATATCTCCGAAAATGTAAATAGGAAAATTATAACAAAAATTCACAATATGTATTCCGACTCAAAGATTACGATTTTAACATAACAGCAAAAAGTCCATAATAGCACATTACCGACTTGTTGCAGGGGGGCGTCGATATATTCTTTTGCTTCAAGATATCACTAACATAATAATAGCAAATAACTCACATTGAGTACTTTCGTCATTAACTCCTTTGTTAGTAGATGTTTCTTGACCGATAACATAATATCCCTGAAATCGCCCGCACTGATAAATCCAGTTCCATCTTTGTCACATCTCTTAAAGGCTTCTAGACCATACTCCTCGTGGAAGTCGTGAAGGAACTGACTGAACTCTGGATATGTTACAAGACGCTTCTTGTCCTTGCCAAAGTACAGACGGACAAATGTGCTCTCCATATTGAATGGGAGTTTAATGTGCAATGCAGTTTTACGCATAACTTCTGCGAATTCGTCTGGAAAATTATGAAAGATATCATAGTATATATAAATTCACAATAATTGTCATTAAACAATAATGAATTTGTTAATGTTTTCACTATGAACACTTCATTATGTGGGATTTGATGTTAACTAACTAAACTTTTCTCATTTTGATGGTATAAAAAAAATATCATTTTATCGAATGAAGTTTTGTTTTAAATCTTATCATTGGATTTAATGGTGATGAATAAAAACTTTGTAGCCATAGAGTTGTTTATTATTGTTGTTCTATTAAAACAGAGTTCGTGGGCAGAGATATATTACAACGAGTAAGCTCATTAGTGAGGATTTTATGAAGATCTAAAACTTTGGAGATAGACCAGAAAGATGTTTGGCAAAATACTAAACATCGGGACTATATAAATTACTTAAAATACTTACCAAAAGCAACAAGTCCGTTGCCATTTGTGTCAAAGAGTTGAAAGGCGGTCTTGTACAGTGCGTCCGGAACACACAGCAGCCCCTCGAAGGCCTGGAACTCGGAGAACGAGATGAACCCGTCTTTGTCCATGTCCACAATGCCCGCGATGAGCTCCACAGATTCCTTGTTGTAGTCATCTGAAAATTACAAATTTAAGGTTTTAGAAATGTTGTTTGTTCTAACTGGAAATGGTATCTTATTTTGTCATTATTTAAGACAGGTAAGGAGGAACAGAGGGTGCAAAACAAATATGTAATCTGTATTATATGTTCCATAAAGATAGGTAATCTATGACTTCACATGTAGGTATAGCAATATACATAACATAAATCAACATCTTCCTAGCTTTTATTCCCATGATTATTAGGGGTCGGCTACTAGATCAATCGGTTCTACTTGAATATCAGTTTTTCTACTGACCGACTGGTATCGGACCTACGCAACTCGGAGGGGGAACAAAAATTCGGAGAATGAACTGGTTATCGGTATATTAGAAGGCACTGACTTCCCATTAACGATTGCCATAGATGTTCATGACAACCGGGACCGGCGGCTCAACTTGCTCTCCGATTTTAACCCGAGATCTCCTGACCAGCAGTCGCATACGCTAACCACTAGACCAAAGAGAGGACATAAATCAAAAACATGAAATCTTTGCTGACCACAGATTACATCTCCCTCATTATTAGCTCATTATAAGACTAACGAGTTAATGAGCATAGAATAATGGCCATTTGTTACGGTATGTGACGAAATGCCTCAACGAATAAAAAGAGTTGTTTCAAATTTACCGCGGGGCCAAATCTAAGTTGAATTTTATAACAACGTTCAATGAGTTGAATCTATGTATTAATACATTAATCTATATTTTAATATATATTAAGCATAAACTTTGTACCACTTATTACGAAAATTGCTTTGAGAAGGAGTATGAAATTTCGTACACTTAGAGTTTATGTAGATGAGGAGAGCAGGTTTTTTTAAATATGCATAAAAATACGTCTTCACACACACTACCATGTATTTGACACACAGACGCATAGATACTCTTTTGTTAAATTAACATGGTAGCGTAGCCTTGGCGAAATCCGTGATTATACTAAAGTTATAGTCTGACAATAAAACCTTAATAATGTTGCCACTTATAATTAATAATTCAAATTAATTATGGTAAAAAAACAAATTAGTTTTGACCACTTGGCGACCACTAGTTATTTATAGCCCGGTCAACTTTTTGGCTCTTTTATAGAAAGAGATTTTTCTTGAGATTTCTTTATTACTTATGTTTACTGGTTTTACATTATATATCTGGCTGCTTTTTGAAACATTATATACCTTTTTAAAGTTAATAATGTATTCATATAAATTGAGCAAAAGTCCAGTGAGATAAGACTTTCTATTCCTATCTTTCTATCCCTATTACGTTCTCATTGACAAGGGTATGTTTGTTATCACTTATCACTTATGATTTTATCTTCGTAAATGACGTAAGTGACGTCTAGTTCTTTAGAACATTTTATGTGCCCGATTCCAGTTGCTGGTAGGAAATGTGATGTCTTATCAAAAGAGATTACTTAATCCATAGATAAATAACATGTATCTTTACTCTTTATCTGATTACAGATGTGAGTTAACAATTTAGAGTAACATTCAATTGGTTGTTGTTCTGTAAATATAACTGAATTATGAATATTTATTTGTGCGATAAAAAATAATAAAGGAAGTAGGTAGCAGGAGGTAGTAGTCACGCTGATTACAGCACAAATTGGTCGTCTTGGCCGTGGCAGTACTACCCTCACACAGAAGACTATCCTAATCATTACAGCATTTTTGCTGTCGTATTTCGTTGGAGAGTGTGAGACTGAGAGCCCAATCATTCTGAATCATTCTCTCGGCCTCCAGGGGCCGGGAGAATGATATAGAATTATCTGACCAGGCCTCATTGGCATGGGTCAACATGGTGCATTGCCTACCCTCACAATGAGGATGGTGACCTTTACTCCTGGATTCTACTTATTATTATGCTTTCCATCAGGCAGAGTAGAGTCACTTTGGAAGGCTTAAATATAAAAAAAACATATAGGCAATTTGCCATAACGTTATGATTCTCAGGAGCAGAGCAGTAAGCATAAACACATGTGACAATAAACTAACCATAAATTGCGATGATAATGTTTATCATTTTGTAGGATTGTTATCAGTTTGTGTTATTAAATTTGTCATTCTTCCACTCATTGATCACGTCGCCTGCACGCATAATGATGATGAATCATATTAAAATTATAAACTCCAAATAACAAATATCGAAGTCAACAATGTCGTTTAGAAAACTTACCTTCACTAAATAATCCTAGAAACTTTCGAACAAAGTCTTCACTAGTGATGCATTTCTCTCCGTTCTTCTCGGCAGTAGCGTACTTCAAAAATATTTCATGTAACCGGTCTGTGTCTGCCCTTTTTAGATAACCAGCCCCCTGAGAACAAACAAAAGGGATAATTGAGAATTGTGCACTTAAAATTGAGTAGGTAAGTTTGTTGCTTATTTCATTAAAAAAGTCTAGCATAAAGTACTTATAGCATTTATTATTGTGCAAAACATGCGGTAATGTCAAGATAGAATTCTGTATTTATTTTTTTAAAAAGGAAAACAGTATGTTTTTTATTAATAATACCAATTCTTCCTAAGGTGGCGCCTAATTGAAAAATCGGCAAAGTGCGAAAGCAGGAAGGGTTTCGTAATACGAGTATTATTTATATTATACATGTTGAAGCGTCTACCTGTTGCCGGAAATATAATTAACTTTGCAAGTAAGCAAAAAAAGAAAATTACGTTTGTTATATGGGACCCTCTTTAAATATTAATTTTATTCTGTTTTTAGTATTTGTTCGTATAGAAATAAATAGAATAAGACGACAACACAAAAAGGATGTCATCTAACGTATAATGATTTTTTCGACTAATCGTTGGTAGATGAAATATAATTTTGATACACGACTTCGGACGAATGGTATTTTCAGCAAAAAAATCATCGATGAAGGTTTATTAGAAATAAAACTTTAAGGTGCACATAGATAAGTAAGGTACAGATTGAGTCTAGTCCTCTACGATCAACTTCCTTCTCACTAAGTCGATTATACCTATTATGTATATATCTACTACAATAGGACTAGATATCGAAAACAAACAATATTTCTCGAACAATGCTCAGTTATAGTGCTTGATACGCTTCGCCGCAACTGATAGTGAATGAATTGTATGCGATAATACCCATTTGTTCTTCTAAAAAACCTCCAGTTCTATTGTTTATGTGTTGGAAATGAATTACTGTATTGACCGCAACACCGGCAATTTAATATTCGTTTTCTCAGGTTGATGTTTAGTATATTATTGTTATGTTATATTATGTTCGTTATTTCACAAGCATCCATTATTTTAATAATAAAACTTACCTAAATTATCAGTTTTATTTCTACTTTTCTAAAGCTAGTATGTGTGTTGTCCCAGTAAGTCTAGTATGATGTCCAGAGATCGGAATTGGGTGTGTGAAACTACCTAAAGTTTGCAGTAAGTTTGCAATAATAATATGGAGCTGTTACAACCACTGTTCTTGCAATTGAAATAAATGTTTTTAATTTATTTTTTTATGGAGTGCAGGTTTAATAATTTAAAAAAAAGCCGACTTCAAAACTATGTAAAGACGCGAAAATGTTCGTTTTCCTTGCATCAACCTGTAGCAAAACTTTTTAACTTAAGATACAGATCAAAAAAAGAAATTAAAACCGCATTAGCATTTTGCAGATATATAAAATTCTGTGTTTGACCGACAAAGAACAATTGGGACTAAAAGACCGAATTTTAACCGGAAAAGTACAAAACAAAAAATTATTTAGAACTGTATTAGCAGAAAATTTATTTAGAAATGTATTAGCAGCTTGTAAATGTTTATAGTTCGGTGTTTCAAAGGTAAGGAACATGTAAAAAAAAACCGGTAAAATTCAAACCCGGTTTAACTTAAGTGGTTGTAACAGCTCCATATTATGTCCCGCTGCAAACTTTAGGTATTTTCACACACCTAATTCCGATCTCTGATGATGTCCCAGAAAACAACAACAAGCAATTCTGATCTCTGAGGACAGCATATAATAAAAATAATTTAAAGAATATTTTCTGGCGGTTATAAATAAGACGCATAGTATTTAACGTCAAAACATTTAAATCAAATGTAAACCTAATAATTTAGTTTTACTAACTATTACAATAACTACGACGAATATAATTTTCTCTTAGGTTTCTGTTTAGAGATCAGCTTATAGTAAATATTATAATTGTATAAGTTTTTTTAGAGTAAAAAGATCGGTCAGAAGAAAACTAACCTGAAGAACGTACTCAGCATTATTATTTGTGACCTAGGTATTATAAATAGACGATGCATGGCTTATTTATTCGAAATTTTAAAAAATGATTTGAGCAGTAATTGAAAGTGAATTTTAACTTTTAAACGTTCTAAAAAGATAAACCTATTAGCTGACTACGGCAAAGGGTTATTTACTTAATTTTTTGTTTGCTCGCAGTAAAAAGCACTTGATACGTTGTGTTGCTACTATTGCTTGAATTTTTACACTACTCACTACACTATTCACACTTCTTTTATTTACGATCTTTATTTGTTTTAGAATTTTCAAGTTTTTAAAATACCTCGATGTTTTATTATTGACCGTCAGTTGATAAATAAGCCCTAGTGATAAACTAATTTAGATGTAATTTGATTAGATAGTGACAACAAGAAAGTAGGTGAAGTAAGTATGCATCTTCGGCTTATCGCTTACAATAAGTATATCGCATGCGTCGTACCTAAGAAGGTAGCAGCAAGCAGTGTCAAATGATGCTTACTAGTACTATTATGCGTGCTGTGCTTACAATTTAGTTCAATTGTTCTTGGCATTCAATTCAATGCATCCGCTCTTCATACGATATCCGCTTCTCGTCTTATCATAGAGATGGATGAATGGATAAAACTGGATTGGGCTATACTTCGTGTACTATAGTTTTTTATTGTCATCTACTTATGAAATTGGTGTCTGACTGTAAAATTTAACTTTAAAACGCACTTTCAGTACTTATTCCTTCTTTTTCTTTCTTTCAGTACTTTACTGTCTAGATTAAATATTTACATTACATGTTGTTTTTCTTTTAAATCTGTACTAGGTATTATAAAGCTGAAAAGTTTGTTGGTTTGTCTGAACGCACGCTAATCTCAGGTACTTAGTAATAATCCGATTTGAAAAAATGTTTTGGTGTTAAACACGTCATCAAGCCCTATATTTTTGAGAGTGTAGAACAAAACTAAAAAACTTATTGCTGTAAACTTGTTTTTTTTTTTATTAGTACCTGACAGGTAGACCGAATGTTGTTGAGTATTAAATTAGATAAAAATAAACCTAATTTAAAGTTGAAATTTACATATGTGTTTGTCTAAGCAGTTCTGACTAGCTAGATGAGGGGGAAGATGCTATGGGTGTGCAAGTAAGGATCGTAACGTGAAGTCGGTGGTGCTAATTTTACACTGTTTACATACATGTCGTTAATTATTATCAATTACTAAGTAGGAGCATGAGGACTGCCAACTACTCTTTAAACAAATAAATATTATTTATCAAAATAGCAAGTAGGTATATTCCTATTACCAATTTATCCAATTATTCGCGATGGTTAGTAAAATAGTGTTGTGGGTTCAAATATTACATAGGACAACTATTTGTGTGATCCACAAATTGTTGTTCTGAGACTGGGTGTTCTTTGTGTCCGTATCATGTATGTAAAGTCTTTCTCTATACTCAGTCACATGATCAAGAAAAAATATACTAGAGACTAGAGAATAGAATAGAAAACGATAAACGATTGTAACTTAGCTAGGGGGACCTGTCGCAAAAGTTACGATCACTTAGCTTCTGTTCTATAATTTCTATAAATAATAGTTGAATGCGCATAGTGAGATAAAGCGGGTGGTTTTATTTTACCATACGTAGTGAGTAGTTTTGCTTCCATTTTTGCTGGAATGGTTGTAATAACAATAGCAAATAGCATCTTCTAAAACAACACACTAATCATCTCCGTCTACCGTGCCCACAGAAGTGTTAGGGCGTATAAGTGATATGTAAATATATTAATTACTAACATATTTAATACTGAATTTTATATTTCCACTACTTTTATTGAGGTTATAATATTTTTTGTCAACTAACGCAGCTACAGTAATCAAATCGGTAGTTGAATGTGTTTAGGGTCATTATCTAATGTTCAAGATATGTGACGGTAAATACTAACGGCGAGTATATTTGAACGGTGGTTACACAAGATGATGATCCTTTAGACTAAAATTATATACCTATTTAAGAATATACAATTTATGTTAAACTCAGTTGTGTACCGATCCTACAACAGTGGAGGAACATTCAACACGCGGTTTTAAATTTCATATGAGGATTGTGTCATTTTGAAGTTGAATCCCAAACCTTAAGTCAATTTATATAAATTATGGTGAATTATAGGTGAGTTTTAAGTTTTGTTTTGAGCTAGCTTTTACCCGCGGGTCCGCCCGCGTGTATATCTATTATCGCAGTAAAAAGTAGCCTATGTCCTTTTTCTAGGTTCCATCTATATCTATACAGAAATTCATAAAAATCGGTTAAGCGGTTTAGGCATGAAAACGTTACAGACAGACAGTCAGACCGACAAAGTTACTTTCGCATTTATAACATTAGTAGCATGTGATATGTTTTATGCAAACCGTTTTAATAAAAAAAGCGGTTTTTTTTTAATATTCGGCTGTGGCAGATAACTAATTATTACCCATATAAACAAGTTAAGTATTGTAATCTGTTATGTATAATTCTGCTGTCACGTTGTTGCTCACAATGAACTCCAAAACTATATAACTATACCTACCTACCTGTAACCGACTAGCTGACTCACCCCCGTCTGAGTCTTCTAGTGTGATGTAATACCGGGGAAACAAATTTGTTTGCCATGAAAAAATCGGCTAAGTGCGTGTCACGCCACGTATTGAATAGGGTTCCTCAGTCACCCATAATGGTACGTGGATTTAAAATCGTATCCAAGAGATAATTGTTATGTTTACTTATTAATGCATAAATTTTGTATGAAGTTTTCCAAGTAAGCGCGATTTACAAGTTAGGCCTCTACTACTACTCCTGACCTAACGAAATCATGTAAGCTGTTAGAGTTTTCCTTTTAAGTTCATTATATGGACTACCTTCGTGTCGTTCGTTTTCTGATTTTTTAGCTTTTAGAGGGGAGACACCCTATTTTTACAAAAAAATCCCCTTAGTGGAATAACTCGCAAACGGATACCTAAAATAAAAAATCGTCTTAGGTTTCCTCTTAATGTTTTCGAAAGACCTATCTAATAATACCCCACACGATGGGGTACCTGCAAGAAAAAAAATCATCCCCACTGTGTAGGAGAGGAACCCTAAATAAAATTTTTTTTCATGATTTTATTGTAGCACTTTGTCGACGTAATAAAAACACATATCCATGCAAAATTTCATCTTTCTAGCACTAACCGTTTCGACGGTGAGCCGAGGACGGACGGACGGTCATGACGAAACTATAAGGGTTCCGAATCATGAACTTCGGAACCCTAAAAAGGGTCATTGTGAGCAAAAGACACATACTCGCAGACTTTTTTGAATTTTTCATGAGAAACGATTGTTTCATACATTATTTTCACTACTCTTTAAACATTTACTACCATCTAACAGTGAAATAATTTTTCAAATCAGGCCTGTAGTTCTTCAGATTAGTGCGTTCAAAGAAACAAACTCTTCAGCTTCTTAATCTAATCTAATATATAAAATTCTCGTGTCACAGTTTTCGTTGCCATACTCCTCCGAAACGGCTGGACCGATCTTTATGAAACTTTATATGCATATTCAGTAGGTCTAAGAATAGGCCAACATCTATTTTTTAAACTCCTGTGACGCGAGCGGAGCCGCGGGCATCAGCTAGTCTTATATATACAATTCTCTTGTCGCGGTCTTTGTAGTTAAACTCCTCCGAAACGGCTTGACTGATTCTCATGAAATTTTGTATGCATATTGGGCAGGTCTGAGAATTGGACAACATCTAATTTTCATACCCTTGGGACGCGAGCGGAGCCGCGGGCACAGCTAGTATTGGTATAGATTTTTAAATGTGTGCTATAGGATAGGTAGTTAACATCAAGCTTTAGACCAATAGGAGCCGAGCAAGATTGAACAGAGACGTAGACGAAGTTCCGTGGATTAGGTAGGTACGTAGTAATTATATACCGAGCTTGGAGTCACACCAATATAATTACACCCATATCAAGACTACTTATTTTAAATTTCCGTGACGTCCGGTTACTATTAAAATTTAGATTTCCTTATCTTATTTATGACAATATGTATTTGTATGATGCAAGAGAATCAACAATAAAACTAATGTAGTAGAAAATATCGATATTGAGTGCTACAGAATCATTATGATATCCTTATCTGCAATTTACGTATATAGTAAAAATGTTCCGTTCAACAATAGATTATGTAATAAAACTGTAAGTGGGGTTAGTAATGTAGGTACTTCAGCAAATGATTGGCCTTGAACTAGAAAATTCTAATGCAGGAAACGAATGCTACTAATTTTATAAACGCGAAAGTTTGTGAGTATGTATGTACGTTTGTTGGTCTTTCACGTAAAAAGCAAATGAATGGATTTGATAAAACTTCACATTAATATAGCTTACATATCAGAATAACATAACACATAGGCTTCTATTTACTACGATAACCTACACTACAGGCGAGCGGAGCCGCGGGCAAAAGTTAGTGTTTTCTAGCCATCCAGCCTTGATAAAGACTGACGACGACAGGCTGATGGCGGATTTTTTAGCTATTCATAGGTACTAATAATATAAAATTTGAAAATGACTCTGTCTTTTGAGCTTTCAGAGGTAAACCACTGCACTAATTTCAATGAAATTTGGAATGTGGATACTTTGATTTTTGAACAAGCACAAAGGCTAATCTTTACCACAATACCCCACATATACGTGGATGGAGCCAAGGGCAAAAGCAAAAATAAAAATATATAAACAACATTAGATAATAAATTACGTATTTTACAGTGATATTTTATGTTGGTTTCATATTGTTTATTTCTCCATTTTTTTTATATTAAATATATGGAATGCTTACAAAAAAACCCTTCCTAAATTTCGACAACAAAACATTTATGCAGCCAAGACTAAAACGCATCAGCAAAATACCAAAATCATAGTTATCCAGCACTGGGTCAGGCTCCATAAAATTTTGCTTATTTCATTTAATGATTTAGAATTGATTTTTTAATTTTTCTGAGAAGTTTTCATGTTATGACTATGTCTATCTTTTTATAAAATAAGTCACTATAAGATTCAGTATTCATAAATGTTTAAAACCATGCAATTGATTTTGATGATTTTTTTACCAATTGAGAGTTCCAGTTTATAGTACAGGAAATCTGAGAATTTCTAAGATTTCTGTCTGAAGTAGGGGTTTCTTAGTAAGTACTGTTTATATATTTACAAAAAATACATGTCAGTAAAGTAGGTTGCACTATAGTAACTGCAGTTCATTTATTTATAAATAAAGACAATATTGATATGTATTCTGTAGTACACTGTTCCAGTTATCTAGTTAAGAATTGTAGCAAATTCAAATTATAAAATTAAAAAACTAAGTTTAAGGTGTGCATAAAATGATTATTTTAAAACATCCATAATATTGATCATAATTATTACCAATGTTGCCAAATGTTTTTATGGCATTCTTAAAGTTCATAACAATGTAATGAATTAAAAATTTCGTCTATATAAAAGTAGCAGATGCCCGTGGCACCTCTCGCATCTTAGGTGTATGAAAAATAGATGTTGGTCGATTTTCAGACCTCCCGATATGTAAACAAAATTTCATACAAATTGGACCAACCGTTTCGAAGGAGTTTGGTATCAAATACGAGGATAGGAGAATCTAATATGTCAGATATAATAATACACACACAAAAAATTAACGACATATCAAAAACTAAGATGAGCAAGATTTTTAAAAAAAGATTTTTCAACCTCGAAATTTTAACTATTTTCGGAAGGATTCCCTACTTTTTAGGGTTCCGTAGCCAAATGGCAAAAAACGGAACCCTTATAGATTCGTCAAGTCTGTCTGTCTGTCCGTCCGTATGTCACAGCCAATTATTTCCGAAACTATAAGAGCTACTAACTGTTGAAATTTGGTCAGTCGATGTATTCTGTGAACCTCATTAGGATTTTTACATAAAAATAGAAAAAAAACAATACATTTTGGGGGTCCCCATACTTGGAACTGAAACTCAAAAATTTTTTTTTCATCAAACCTATACGTGTGGGATATCTATGGATAGGTGTTCAAAAATGATGTTGAGGTTTCTAATATCATTTTTTTCTAAACTGAATAGTTTGCGCGAGAGACACTTCCAAAGTGGAAAAATGTGTGTCCCCCCCCTCTAACTTCTAAAATAAGAGAGTGATAAAACTAAAAAAAATATATGTTGTACATTACCATGTAAACTACCAACGAAAATTGGTTTGAACGAGATCTAGTGAGTAGTTTTTTTAATACATCATAAATCGTAACACGCAATTTACCTTTCATCAAAAAGTTACAACGAACTACAAGAACTTTTATATGATGTATGGGCGAGTCCGACTCGCACTTGGCCGCTTTTTTCTTCATCAGTGGTTCAAGTTACACTTTGCTCAACATTATAATGGGGATTGTCTAAAAATTTTCAACCTCATTTTTTACCCCTGAATTCGAAAATATAGAGGAATATAAGAAACTAATTTGAATATTTTCGTAATTTTTTCAGTGGTTGCTTCAAAATTATTTTTTTAAAATTTTTAATCATACGTCCACGATGACGTCATCGCTGGCATAAAATTGTGTGTACCCTTGCCTTACTTTATGACACAAAAAAAAGTAATTGTCAAAAAAGATTTCACCGGTTGACATCTTGATAGATAGATAATCTCTCTTCATAGTTTCATAGTCTTCTTGTACTTTGCATTCACATACTTTAATCTTTTACATAAATTAAACTATTTATCATTCACTATGATTAATACTTTTATAAAAGCGGACTCTCGTAATCTGCCTAAGCTAAAAAATGTTATGATTTTAGAATATTTGGCAGAAAGTAACAAGCATAACCTAACAGAAATTAAATTAACAAGCATAATTAGAAACAGGTGGTTGTAAGCATTTCCTTCTATTACTATTTTGGCTAGTGAACAAAAAATCTGAAGCTTCTCTGACCACAGTTGAATGTTATTGGAACAAACCTACTCTTGCCAGTGCCAGCACTGAACATGTTTCTAGTAAAGAAATATTTCCTAAGGCCAAAGTTCCAAAATTGGCTCCAAAAAGCAGTACCATCTTAAGCTACTTTAAAGAAGAGTGTCGTAGAAGAAATCTTAGCAATGCGCTCATTTTGAAGTTTGATGATTGTTATAAATCAAACTAAGAAAATGTTCTAATATATGTATTATTATATTGGCATTCATTTTGACGAAGCTATACATACAACATATTTGAAGAAAGTTATTAATAATGATATTATTATGTTATTAACTTTAGACCAAGCCGAGAGTAAATACTGGCATAATATACGGCAAGGCAGACTGACAGCTTTGAAATTACATGAAGCTGCTCATTTCATTTCAGAACAGATGGTGCTTTAGTACAACAAATCTTAGGAGGATATAAGGTGCCTGAGACAAAGGCTATAAAACATGGGAAGAAATTGGAGGGCAGGGTACTCCAAGCTATCGAAGAGAAACTAAATCTAAAAATAGAAAAGTCAGGAATTTGTCTCATTAATGGCCTTTTAGGGGCATCACCGGATGGAGTTGGTGAAGATTTTGTGGTTATAATAAAATGCCCAGCCTCTGAAAAAGCTGTCGACTATAGCTGAAAAATTTAAAGCACATATAATGTGCCACATGATAGCCTGTAAAAAAAATAAGGGATTGTTCTGTGTTGCGGACCCATTATTTGAAACAACAAAATATATATATGTGATTTGGGTAGACTATGATGAAGGTTATATTACAAATATAGTGATAAGTGCAGAACTCTTTTGGAGTACATATATATTCCCAAAATTGGTAGCAAGTGCTAAAATATAATAAAACATTGATAAATTTTAATAACTTTATTATTTCTCCCTGTAAATTAATTAAGCCACAAACTATCAATACAATCTTGTCATATTAGGGTACATATTGGTATTGGACAACTGAGTATGATTTCAGTAGTGCATACTCTCTTACAAGTCGATTACCCTCTCAATATGGACTCTTAAGCTTGCTATAATTTTACTTTGCTGTGCCTGAGATAGTTTGCTTGGTGCCTGAATCGACACTTGGTGGTCTCAGGAGTTTTATGTTCTGTGACCTTAGTAATGATTCTATTTCTTTAAATCCTCTGTCAGCTACAGCATTTAACAGCATTTGGATTCAAGTGAGCTAATAAATTACTTTTTTTCAACAATAGCTTTGTCTGAAATTCATCCTCCATAGCCTTTTGAAATAAAGCTGACAAAGCCATTTGGAGCACAACCTATTAAATATTTAATAGTGTTACAACTTTTGTACTGAGACCAAGGGCTTGCCTTACAGGATTAGAGGGTTTAGATATTTGTATTTCAAAGCAATCAATTATCATTTGTAGATCTGAATATCTTATCTAAAACACTAAAGGTAGATTCTCTTTTATTTGTTTGGGCGGAGGACAATAAACAAAATTTTGAAAGAAGTTAGCTAGTACTTAAATCCCTTATAATATCATTGGTGATAATTTTGATCGAGTTAAATCAAATTGATCACTGATTCTTTCTATCAAGTCAGTTTGCTTTATCTTGATTATGGTTATAATAATGGATAGGGAGTCTATTTTTGTTGTACTCTTTTCCACAATGTGATCAATAAGCCATACATATTGTTTGGGTAAGCCTAAATACATTTTAGATTTATTTAACACTATGTCTAACATAATTTTTCCGTTTTTCAATGTGTCTTTACTTGCATCACAAACAGATACCTCTTCAGTTTCTGATGTACCACCAAATAAAGATGGAGTTGCTGCTAAAGAACTTTCTTGAGATGATAATATCTCAACTATAGTATTATCAGTAGCCACCTTCCTTTATTTATAATAATTTATCAAATCTTCTTGGGGCTAAAATAAAATGCAATAGTTAATTAACAATCGCTCGAACACTCGGTATTCACGATACGCATCAGTGGACTTAGACCAAAAAAAGGTATATAATAATACGTGTACGGTATTGAAAACATACCTCCAAATGGTCTTCACAACAATACATTGTGTAACCTTAAAATATTCTTCTTTTGCCTCACGATACCACTTTTCTCATAAGTCTTCTCGAATGCGCACAAACATTTTACTAGGGTTATTTATTGTGTTGTTCTTGCAAACACTCCCTATATTCCATGGTTGTTTTACTTTCACTTAAATCTCGAATATTTTGTTAAATCTTGAGGTTATGTTTATTATTTATATTGATAGTGACAGCATTCGAACGAATGTCACTTATAACTTCTTTTATGTCAACGTTTGTAAGCAAAGGCAACCATCCATAATGCCATCAATGACGTCACAGAAGGTCAACTGAAGGTTATTCACATTTTGCCTGAAATACTAATAATCTATGAGTATTTTCTTGTTTTAAACCCTTAGCAGACATCAGTAGCCCTATTCCTCGAAATGGTTTTCATATTACAACAGATTTTTTAAAAGAGAACAATCCCCATTGGCTCAATCATCTAACTACCTACTTGATTTAAAAGTCATATTATATTGTTTTGCTACCATTGAGAATTATTGTATCAAAAAGATTACAGCTATATTTCCATTGATTTAATAGACGAGTGCAATAAAATTGTGCTTACATTAGATACTTTTCTTAGAAGGATTTCTTTTAATAATTAAAATACAAAATCTTATTAGATTAAAAAATGTATAATACTAATAGTGTTATGAGATAAATAACCTATAACAGGTACTGGAACCTATGACAATGAAGTATCTTGTACTGGTAACAAAAGTTTTTATATTAAAAGCATAATTTTTTTATCAGCAAAAATAATTAACAATGTCCTAATGAAGAGTTTTTAGAGGAGAACATTCAACAGTCACTGACATTGTGATTGTATGTGTAATAAATTGTTTTACAAATCCTTTCAATAAGTATCCATAAACAATAATTTACTCTTCTGTTATGAGATAATAAAAATCAATGACCAGCTTACGGCAAAAAGGTTGTTCATACTTAACCTCATTATCACAAACTTTTTATATAAAGAATACTTAATAACAATTATTTTTAATAGTATTTATGTAAAGAAATGACAATAAAAACTCATATATGCGATATTTTTTGAAGCGCACAGTCCTCCATATAAAAACACATGTAATCACTAAAAACACATTCACAAGCACAATTGAAAATAGAATAAAAATTATGATAAACATAATTGTTTAAAAAAGGAATTACCCGGCGACTTGTCATTTTCTTGTGAAGATTTGTATCAAACTGAAGTGATGGGAACTAATGTATTGACGTAATAGATAAGACTTCATTATCATGTGTACTCAAGCAATATCGAATATTCACACCCTGTTATCATTACATGTTGATTCCTTCATACAAGACTGACATATTGTAAGTATATTTTGTCTGAAATAACTTACTTATTAAAATTATTTTCTATGCACATTTTCAATATTAGTTTTTTAATTTTTAAGTTTAATTTACTATAATTCATATGGTAGGTACTTGTCTGCATGAAATGTTGTAACATTTATTTTTGGTGTTAAAATGTTAGAGGTTACAAGGGTTATCTAACATAGTCTTATTGTATGATAATAAAAACTTTAAAAAGAAAACTTCATCCATAAACTTGTAAGTTCAGTAAGGTTTGTGTTTTTAAGTCAGAAAGACGTATAGTGACGTATCTAACCAGTTGAAGAGCGGACGACTCAAGGGCATACAGTTAAAAATTAACTAGACATCTGTACTTAATCAACAATATTTAGTTTTGAACCGATATAATGTGGTTAAAACTTACCCACCTCTTGACAGCTGGCCTGAGTTAATACAGTGTTCAACAAGAATTTAAACATTACAGTATTTTTTTAAGTCACAGCACAATTTTCTGGTTATACCACTGTAATGTTTAACTCGGTAACTATTGTATAAAGTGCGTTTGCCTTGATAACACGTCACAATACATAAAAATGTAACAAAATCTATTTTTGTTAAACACGCACAGTGCTCATGATCGCAACAGCCCGCCCGGCTACATATACTTCGAAAGATTTAAATGCTCTTTTGTTTATTCGTTAACCGAAATATATTTGCACTCTTTAATTTAGCCGCACTGTGCAAACTTTATTCGCAAAATTTTGACGTAATAGTGATGTATTGTATTTCTTCTCAGCAAATATTGAAACTGAAAAGTATTTTTAGTAAGGCAATGATTTATTATTTCACAAAGAAGCGCTTCATAATTTTAATATATGTATATATATAAATAAAGGATAAATTATATTTATCAACCCATTTTAAAATCACTATTTAAAGTTACCCAGCCATCAGTTAAATCTTGGACTGCATAACCTCCAGTCTTGTTACTACTGTGCTACTGTAGTAGATTGTTTTGTTTTGTATACGTATTCACGGTCCTTCCTAGATTTATGTTATTTTAAGTGTGGATAATCTTTTCAAGGTATTATTACATATAATTCGTTTTAATTATAATAATAGGTAATTTTTTGTATAAATATATATATATACCCTTTTATTCTGTGATCGTAATGATACTCAATTTAAAAATATTGAACCTACGTGTATGGGAGCCATGCTTTCAATTCAACCATTTTTTAAATTGACAGGGCAGTTATTATTTACAACTTTTGAGATCCTACATTATCAACGTGATTATACTTGACTCTAAATTTATTTATAAAATATCATTACATTAAAGAAAGTTTAGAAGTTACAATAATGAAAGCCAAATTAAAATTTATTTTAATTTTAAGTTCAATGGAACATTGAATTCTACATTATTAAAATGTTTCTCAACTTTTGTAACCTTTTCTTTGGCTCATCTTATAGTGTTCTGTGATCATAGATAATACACTATATTCTGTGATCTATAACTTTTCATTCAAATGGACAGTAATAATAATAATAGTACCATTTTTAGCGACCAAAGGAATAATAGCGCAACCTATATCTATATAAATATATAAATGAATTGCTATTCGTTATTCTCGAGAACGGCTGGACCGATTTGGCTAATTTTGGTCTTTAATTATTTGTGGAAAGAAGGTTTAAAAGTGGAATATATAAAAATAATACAGAACAATAAAAAATACAAAACGTGTAGTAACTGTTAGCGTGCGTTACCCGTTTCCCTAAAAAGTTCACTACTATGTGCCTAGATGGCGTTCATAAGCATTCTAAAACTGTTGTAATAAGACTGTAGGGTTGAATATATTTAAAATAGCGTTTTACATTATTCCTTTTATTTGATTAGTTTAGTAAGTACCTACTGTATTTTAACGATCGTACATCATGACGTTATAGTCACAGAGCTATGTGACTTCAGTTTCCACAGTTTACGTCAAATTACGTGCGAAATTGAAAATTTTCATTGCCTTGGTGGTCTAGTAGTTAGCGTATGCGGCTGCTGATCAAGGGTCACGGGTTCGATTCCCGGGTCGGACCAAATATTTGTGTATTCCGCAAATATTTGTTTCGGATGTTTTCTATGTATATTAAGTATGTATTTACAAAAAAAGTATGTTTATGTATTTATATCAATTGTTTAGTATAAGCACATAATAAAAGCTCTGCTTAGTTTGGGATTAGACGGCGTTGTGTGTAAGATGTCCGAAATATTTATTATTATTATTATTTTCATGACATGACATGAACAAAAATTAACATTTACTTCATGCTCTTGATAAAATTTTTCATCAATCATCAACAACCCATAATGTCCCAGTGCTGGGCTCTGGTGTCATCTAAGGAGTAGGCTAAGATTTAAAATCATACGTCTCCCCGCTGCCCGAGTGAAATTTGGAGACTGGCAAGACCACAACGATGGCTTGGAACGTAATCTTGTCGTTAGATATTTATAAGCCGCTCGAAAGCCTCCAACTAAGCTTCGCGACTGTTATGATAACAACCGCGACCGAGACCTTAACGTGACCTCCGAATCATAAGATCAAATAAGATCACTTAGCTTTATGCGCTTCATTCGCCATTCAATGTTTTTTTTTTGAATTTGTTTAAATTTGAATTCACTGTGTTGATCGTCTTTTTGGCCAAATTTTTTTGTTTTTGTTTTTTGATGCAGACAATTTTCACTAACAAAATATCATAGTAGGGCGTTTTTCAAAATTTTGCTCAGGACTATTTTGCTATGTCCTACGAGTTTGACCATTGATTAAAAGGCAAACAAAAATGTAGGAAGTGAGTATCAAATTATTTTATGTTAGGGTGAAATGTTTAACTTACTGTAAAAAAAAAAGATAAACATAAGACTTAAGCGGAAAACATATTTTAATATTTAATAAAATACCAAATATTATCCTACTTTTTTATGTGTCCTACATAATATCCTGGAGTTTGATTACGTATTTTGGAGAATATTTATGCTATATTTAGATATCTTTAGTGTTACTCGAATGAAATAACTCATTTTATTTGTTTTTAAATAAAATATAATAAGGTTGTAGTATATTTTTCTAATATAAATACTGAAATTATCGGATTTAAAAAACTGGCCACAGCGGACAGACCTGTACGTAACGGTATGATTTTATAAAGAATAACAATAACATTGTCTTTGGCTCTAACTATTTTCAATCAATGTCATATTGACAATGTTTTTATCATTCATTCGCTCTTTTCCTTTGAATTAAAACTGAAGAAATTCAATCGTCAACACTTGCGGTCCGTGACATACGTAACGGGTCTGTTTGTTTGTCCGGTACGAACATTGATTTTGAAAGGTAAGACCCACAAATTTTATATACTATCTACTCGTGTTAAATTATAAGTAAATATGTTGTAGATAATGAATGTGTACTAGTAAACTACTATAATCAACTTTTTTTATACCAAAGAAACATGTGATGACAAGTCCGCGTTATACGTAACGTCCAGACGTGACGTGATTTACTATGAAAATAAATGGACATCCTGTACGTAACGGTGCAAAATTTTGAAAAACGCCCAGTATTCATTATTCAGTCACTGATATATTATCATCATCAGCCTATCACAGTCCACTGCTAGGCATAGGCCTCTAGACGATAATATTCATTTAGGCCTTTAGTAAGACAACAAACTTCAGACTTTTACATTGCTTAAAGTTGTGTTCTCACCCACTAATACATAGAACATGAGATTAGTATGTAAGATTTAATAATACTATAGTAATACAAATAATCGATGGCTACAATTGTTAATGTGCATAAATATTGGTAAGGAAAAGTGCCAGCCATTAAGATTGCAAAGGAAAGTTTCTATGTAAGAGTGCAACATTGTACCTTTTATAGCTATTCAATAGCAATTGTTTTGTCGGTTTCAATGTGAATTGAGAATGATAAGTTCGTTAGTGCATTCACTATTGTAGTCGCGAATATAAACAAAATATGCTATTACTATTTCACTTCTAACTGCAAAATGCTGTGAAACTACTCGGGTAGGGCATTTGCTACCTAATTTCTTTCACTCTGTAGTTTAAAATCCTAGGAACTGTTTCATGTTTGTACTATGACGACTTCCATAGTCAAATTTAGAAAAACATTTACTAATGATATTTTTGACATACCTATATTGAAAATCATTATATTTAATTAATCTCTCATGATTCAGCCTCAAATACCGCATATTAAGGGTCGTAGTATGATGTTTAGTAACAGTTCATCAAAAATTGACCCGCTCGACAAATCCAAAAAAAATTTTTGCCAAGAGTATAACTAAAATTATCATGGAATATAACGTTAGCTTGACTGTATGAGTACCGATGTTGGTATCATTATTTGTATGCATAGGTTTCGTTATATCTATTGATATGATTTGGTACCCATGGCATTTGCCTTTCAAGGGAATTTAATTTAATGTTTTTTTCGTCCTTCAAAACATTCGATGTTTGTTTCAACGTTTATAGTATAGGTGGCATTCATATTTTGATTATAAAACTTAGTGACTAAGTGACCCTAAGGGAAAGGTTTTCACTCTTTTATCATTATTAAATTAAAAGTTAAAATTGCTGGATACATTTACCGCTAAAACAATTGTTTGGATAGTTTGCCCCACCGAAAATGTCATAACAGTTAATGCTGATTTTTACTCTCTAGAGAGCTTTTTAGAAATTCTATTACAATTATGAAAGGGTACATTAAATACTTTATAGATGCTGGTATGTTATGTGCATTCAACGGCGGAAAATCAACCGCCTTAAGGCATGGAAGCATAGTTTATTTAGGATTTTCTTACTAAAAATTCAATAAATGTTAGAAGTGGACTTTGTGAGTAAACTTTCAGAATTCCTTTTATCTTTCAAAGGGCATTATAACCGAGTAACCGAGTGAGTATTAAGGTAATCGCACACTTATTAAAGTCGAACGCGTCGAACGAGCCGAACGAAACGAATTTTAGATTTCTTTATATGAAATCTCATGAAACCTGGCAAACTTGCCCGCGTCGAATCGTCCGCATCTGGAAGAACCCCAGAATCCTAGACGAATTCGGATGACGTCATAAAATTCGGCGCAGATGATGCGGTCGCCTCGATCGATGCGCCCGCATTCTATCAGTTGCGTATGACAGAGCAAACGCACGAGTACTATTTCTTGAAATTATTTCTTCGACGCGGTCGATGCTTTCGGCGCGGTCGATTCTTCCGCTGCGGATAAGTGTGCGAGGTCTCCTTGACTTCGGTTCGTGCGTCGTGTTCGGCGCGGATAAGTATGCGATCACCATAAAACGGAATGACCTGTTGTGTTAATTTGCATATTAGAAGATAGGTAAAATTTGAAAGTTTTGTTTTTCAATAATGTCAAAGAAATACAAAACTTTTAAATTCAAGAATTTAAGTAGTGAAAAATTAACTGTTGGGATTTGTTTTAATTCTGTAATAACTTATAACGTATGAGCCTAAAAGGTGTGAAACATACATTAAATATACTGCAAAGTTTTAATTTACTTGCCATTAAAATGTCCCATTAAAACCCACAAATTAATGAGCTAATCCAAAGTTAAATACGTATGTTAACTTTTAGCAAAGTAATAAATAGTAATAATAATACTTCGATATACCATCTTTAAAAACTCCTTTTATAAAAAGAATAACTCTCCAACTCCAATGTTTAAGTTTTCCAAAAAAGCTTTCATATCCCTTAGAGAAATTGAAGTTTGATTGTCAGCTAAGTAACGTTAGGTGTTTCGTGTAGACTGGAGAGGATCAACTTTTATCATCAGTTATATAAAGCTTTTTCCTGGACACTCGTGTCGTGACAAAGGAGGGAAAAAGTGATATTGATAAAAGGTCTGTGGAAAAGCTAAAAGTCCTATTCCTAAGGGAAGAGAGTCAGATTCATATGAGATTCTAAACGGGAAGACTTCATTTCATTAAACTTAATAGACGCTTAAAGAAAATAAGAAAACTGTGCAGCTTTCTATCAATTGTATCTTTTCCATTTTATGACCCATAAAAACGTCTTTCTCTATATTGAAAAAGAAAAAATGTTCAGCCTATTCCCGATATTCAGATAACAGCGGTCAGCGATCTCCATGTTAACATGTCAATTGGTACTAAAACTCAAAGACCTTTTAGGTTTTAAATAGCTCTTGTATTATAAAAGTTAAAGTCGTTTTCGATACGAAATGTTGATTTTGAGATCAACATTTCATTATTGGCAGATCAGTTGGAATCAGCGGAAACAAAAAGTGATGAAACCAAAAATTCGAATCAAAAAGTATTGGAAGGTCTATACGGATATCCCCACATATTCGCATATTAAATTATCTATACAAGACTTTTCAGTTTTACTTTTTCTACGAGTGTAACACTTCAACGGAAATTCAATAAATTAATGAACAACGTGATCTAGAAAACATACTCTATGCATAACAATGCAACGATGTGCATTACAAAAAATTATTTTCTTCAACCCTACTTTAACTTAACTGTTTTAGGCTTTCGTGACTTTTACACATACTCATGTTTTTTACTTTACCTTTTTAATTTAATCGCGAATAAGTCCAGTATACAGTAAAGAACATAAGTATACTTTAACTTAAGTAGGCTTTAAGGAGCGTATAAATCTATAGTTATAGGTTAAGGTTTAGTAAGGTATCAGGTACCTATCATTTGCTTTGTGGACCACAAATTTTTAATAATATTAGAGATGAATGCAATAAAAGATTACCAGGATTTGGTTAGGTTTTTAGACTTTTATAACTTTTGGATTTTGTAATTTCAACTAGCGTTACATACTTTTATTTAAAGGGCAGCCACTCGGCCTTCAATACTTCTTGTTCTTGTTTGACACCTATTTTATTCTTCCTAGCCTTTATTTTCAATATTATTTGGGGTCGGCTTACTAGTTATCACCTATTTTTAATAAGTTAGGTAAATAATTAAAGTGACACTGAATACCTATATTGTTTCTCTTAAACTAATATGACCGCATTCATAATTCATTGTACTCGTTCATTTGAGAAGATTTATATAAAGATCATAAGTATACCTTTGTTTCAAATGTAAATAAATAAGAAACGGAACATGTACATGTTGGAGAAATTAGGTAAGTAAAACAATTATTTATCTAAACTACGTTGCTTTTATTTGCTACGTTTTTCTTTCAACTTCTTTCTTGATTGTTAATAATTTATTGTAATTTCAAATATCTATTATTAATTTGTCGTAATTTCGTTATTCTTTTATGTTTGGTTTAAAGGAAAATGTGGAAGTATACCGATCACAATATAACTCATTTAATTAAATGTTAGTATGATTTTTAATTGTGATTTTAATAATATGCCAATTAAATAATGCTTATAACATTTATGAAGTCTACATAATGTAGTAAATAAAGTCTACTTTACAATAGGTTTTTTTTATGATCCTAAGCCTTAACGGGAATTTTCTTGAATTTTTAAATTATTATGCTTATTTACAGATTGATTATGTTTATATGTTTTCTCCAAGTCCAAAACAGGCTATGTGGTCTGAAGCAAGCTTGAAAGCAGCAGTTAATGATCTACGTTGTGGGCGATTATCGACTTACAAAGCTTCAGCTCAATATGGCATTCCGAGAACAACCATTAGAAATCATCTCAAAATTGGTATTTTATATGAGAACTTAGGGAGCAACGCTTCATATACGAAAGAGCAATAAAAGACTTCGTCAACCGTATAATAAAATTTTCCGAAATAGAAAGACCTTTGACGCCAAAAATTATTCCTATCCAAGCATTTGCTTTATAACATTTATAATAAGTTGAACAAAGAAACATGACTTGCATGAATAGGCTGGTTAAGATTATTTTTATGAAGTAATTCAAACTTAGCCAGATGAAAAGTACAGTTCCTAAACCCAGCTAGAGCTCTGAAATTAAATAAAAGTATTGTCGCTCATACCTTCAATGTAGTTAGTAAGCTTTATGATGAATTAGATCTTCACTATCACCTGACAAAAAATTATGATATTGACGAGAAGGGCTCTGAGCATGGTCAGAACGTTACTGTTTTTAAAGGAAAACTTACTTGAGATTTATAAACCAAAGAATCATGCTCTGCTTTAATTTATCACCTTCTTCGAATTATTTATCAAGAAATGAGTGTTAGAGATTAGGTAGACCTTATTTGTATCACTTAATATATTACTTAACATCTAAAATAGAATAATGCCTATTGACATTAGTCTTCATATAATTATGACATTGGCATCCTTACTAATATTATAAACGCGAAAGTTTGTGAGTATGCAACTAACATACATATGTTTATTGCTCTTTCACGCAAAAACCACTAAACGGATTTGGATGAAACTGTACAGTAATATAGCTTATATATCAGAATAACACAAAGGCTACTTTTACTGCAATAATAGGGATATATACACACACTGATAATGTCACATACTAGGCAAAATTCATAATAGTCGCAGTTATAACAATTCTCATAGTTATATCTTCGTCTTATAAGACAAGTCTATAAAAAGGTCAGTGGTGTAGCAAGGAGCTAGTGCGGTTTGACTCGAGTAAATAAATCGAATTTGTTCGTCTCCGAGCACCGAGTTTCTTTGTACAAAGGTTGAACTATAAAGTTAGCAGTTTCTGTTATTCCGCGTCGAGATAACACAGATCCTGGTTTTCGTTGTACAATCTAAATGGAAATGTGTTTTTACATTATAAGTTGTTGGGAAATTTTAATTCTTGTCTCTATTATTTATGGTTAAATTATTTCGTCTACTTCAGTAATTTCATTACTTGGTGTTTATTTTTTTTAATACCAACAAACGTACTTTCACATCTTGTAAAATTTTGTGGGTATTTAAAATCGACATTGCGGTAACGCCAGACATAGTATGACACACGCTCTAACTTGAGACTAGAGCTGACCAATTATCGGGGTCTCTAAACAAAATTTTAATAGTAATATAATAATCTCTATTTGCATAAAACTTGTTTTTTACAATAGGTAGTTTTTAATGTTTAAAGTGCGAGACACATTTCACCGTATTTAGATATCATGCAAATATTTAAAAAGTAATAATTGTGAAAGTGAATCTAAGTGAAATATTGCTACTTAGATATTACACTTAGATAACTAGTTTATAACTCATTTAACTTATAATTTTAAAATTTATTATTTCATTAGATTTGCTGTCGTTATATAATTCTAATATGAAAAATGTACTAATGGAAACAATAACTAAATAAATAGAATGTATTGTTATTGTCTTATTACGGAGATTCTATAGTTTCTATAGATATAGATTCTATAGTCAAGTAAACAGTAGTACGAAAAACTCGAGTACCATGCAAATAAGCTAGAAAACAAGCTAATAAATATACTGAATAAATGGTCAAAATGCCAAACATACTCATAAGTGTAACATGACTTGTCACCCGTCTAACATTATTCTATCGTCACAACCCGCCCCTAAAACCCTTCAATGCATGTAGAAAAACTTCACTTTCAATATCTTGCCGGCTCGTTGACCGGCAATATGTTTAGGTTGGATACGGTTCTAAAACATATTTTATGCGTCTTGAGATCGGGAAGGGTTCAGTATGGTTTATGGTTTGACTATCGCTTTAGATGTAAGGATGACCTAATTCGGTCATTTTTACGTTTATTTGATATAGAGTTTGCGACGTGGAGACAGTTGCAAGTAAATATAGCTAACAAAGAGGCAGTACCGGTAGCTCTGCTAGCTCAAATGGACATTTTTTAAATTAAAGTTATGAATCGCCACTAATTGCTAAAGTCAAACAGATCAATGGTACCTATATTAGAATGTGGTTTTCCTATTTCTTTTTACGAATGGAATATCTATCACACAAGACTTTTACGGTAGCATTATATTTATTTAAAGTTTCTACACTAGGTGTTACTAGTCTGTCACGGTGGATCTGCATATACATACATTGCAGCTGTTTTGAGTAAACTAAGTTGTGCTGCTAACTGCTACTGAACAATCAATCCGACCTTCCCATAAATTAAGAAACTTATCTACTTACTACAAAACTATTGTACTAATAACTTACCATATTTCCAACTTAAATAAAATACTAACATATAACACAATCTTTTGTAAGAAAGGAATTAAAACATGTAACACAATAGTTACCTTCACCAACAGCCTTTAACAGTCCACCGCAGACAGACATGGTCTTAGAAAAGAGCTTTTGGCCTACCATAAATAGCTGCCCAGACTTGTCGGTATGACCTCTCTGCGCCTTTGTATTGGAAGGAGTCCAGGGAGGGGATTTCCTTCTGGACTCCAACCGGCGCCTGCCCGCACTGTCGCGGGCACCATCTCAAAATTTACTCTCTAATTAGGCAACGTCCGGTCACACGCGGACGTCGCCCCCTCGCGGTTGGCCACTACTGCGGACGGACGGGAAACCCGTCCCGCCCATCCGCGGCCACTCTCAGGGCGGCATGAGACGCAGGTATGCGCGCCTCCGCCGCCCGGGGCGCCGGCGGCGGATCGGGTCCGATTGGATGGAATCCTCCCGGGCCTTCTCCGCCACCTCCTTCTGCAAGATTACATCCTCGCAGAAGGTTGCGACCGCGGTAAAACAACTGTCGCTGCCGGTCATCGATCTTATGACGGCCGGCAGCGAGAGATCCCCTCCGATGACTGCAGTGAGGACCCGGCGCTGCGCCGCCCAAGCGGGGCAGACCGCCAGCGTGTGCTGGGCCGTGTCCTCACTGCAGTCGCAGTGGTGGCAGGCGGGACTCGGTTCCCTCCTAGCGACCGAGTGCAGGTACTTTCCGAAGCAACCGTGCCCGGAAAGTACCTGCGTCAGCCGGAAGGAAAGGGTCCCGTGCTGCCGCCCTGCCCACTCCTCGAGGACCGGCTGAAGAGCCTCCACGGCGGCGAAGCCAGCGCGTGGGGTCTCCAGCCGGAGCGACCATCTCAGCATGGTGGCTCGGCGAGCGGCTTCGCGCCACTCGCGCACGTCCTCGGGCGGAGGGCGAAATCCGCTCTCCGCCCGGAAGCCAGCCACTCGCCGATAAACTTCGGCGAGCACTTCCGCCTCCAAATCCCACGGGGGTGTTCCGGCCAAGGCACACGCCGCCTCTGTGGACACCGTGCGGTATCCGCGTATGGCTCTGACCGCCAGTATCCGCTGGGGGCGCCAGAGGCGCGCCCTGTTCTGGGCGGACAGAGCCGCCGCCCACACCGGTGCACCGTAAAGCGCCATTGACCGGACGGCGTGGCATACTAGGCCAACCATGCAGTCATTATTTTGTGTCGCTTATAATTCTTTTTTTGTAGTCTTTGCTTTTTATTTGTTATGTCGGTTATAAATAAATAAATAAAAATAAAAAGTCTTTTATTTCCAATTTTCTTATACAATATAAGTAATATTTGTTAGTCGTTTAGTATAGTAGTAGTACTAGAAAAATTTCTTGTTAGATACTCCTTACCATAAAAATCTTAACATAGATTAAATGTTAAGTACATGGACAGCCGAGTCGCCTATTTATTTTTTTGAAAAAAACAAAAAAAAAACTACCTTTTTATTAAGTTTTACAATAAAAAATAATTTGACGCTTATAATATAGCAATAGTATACAAAGCTGAGTGTCGATTTAGGAAGATAATAAAATTTCATCACTAAGGTTCTATACTATTTTAGAAAATAAGAAACCTTACATTCACAAAAAACGAGTACCTATGGCAAAACCTTTACAAATAAATCGATACGTATTGCACCCCGAAGGCATATTAATACAGATGCAGCAATCTATTACGTCGTTCTAATCTTTATTACAATGTATTATATGAGAGTATCGACATCGTTTTATGGCGTCATGTACCCTAGGGGTGTAATTTTGTAATAACCCTGTTGCTATTTACGAGGGCAAGGCTTACAGCTATCAGGACATTAAAATTTATATTACAGTCGTCCATGGCTACGATTTTTTGTTCTATTATAAGTTTTTACCTAAAAAGATGTACTATTCATGCAAATCGGCCTTCAAAACTTTCTCGTCAAATTGTGAAAGTTTTGAAATCGGACCAATAACTGCCAACACCTGAACCATTACTTAGATATATTTATAAATTATAATATCCAACATGCTCACATTTTTTTTGATAGTAGAATTAAAAGAAAATAAGAATACTTTAACACCTGTCTCAGCAGTAGATAAGCATGAAACTCACCTACTCAGTGATATCAAGGTCAATGTGGTTTTGGTTTTAGGGCTTTACAATATTTTTTTAAACATATTTTTCTTGTCTTTTACAGAAAATAATCTCAACGTAACTATAATAAGGATAAAACAGAATTTAAATTTAAAAACAATGCAATCCAACTTTGCTCCAGAAGGTATGGTGGTGACACCTCATCATTTAGCAACACAGAGCGCTCTTGCAATTCTCAAAGAAGGCGGAACTGCTATAGAAGCAATGGTTTCTGCTGCAGCGACAATTGCAGTGATCTATCCCCATATGAATAGCATTGGTGGAGACGGATATTGGCTTATCATACCTCCTCACGAAGAACCTATAGTTATTGAGGCTAGTGGTACTCTCGGGTCATTAGCTACACCAGAATTCTTTTCGGGTTTAGATAAAATACCATACAAAGGTCCTAAATCTGCCATAACGGTAGCGGGAACTATAGGAGGCTGGGAAGAAGCTTTGAAGTACGTTTCCGAATGTGGATATCAAAGAATATCTATTTCTAAATTATTAGCTGACTCTATAAGGTATGCTGAATATGGTTATCCAATGAGCAATAACAATCATATAAATTTCAAAAAGATTCAAAATACAGGGAATATCTCAAAAGAATTTTCAGAAGTATTTTTCCCAGATGGAAGAATACCAGATATTGGAGAAAGGGTTTATCAAAAGCAACTAGCTAAAACTTTGAAGCTACTAGCTGAAAATGGTCTGAATAGTTACTATAAAGGCGAATTGGCAAAATTGATTGCTGAAGATATGGCCTCACTAGGGATGCCTATCACAGAATCGGATCTTGCAAACTACTCTCCAGTTAGGAAAGTGCCGTTACGATTATTGCATAATCATGGCGAAATTTTCAACACTCCTCCACCGACACAGGGTCTAGTTTCGATGGCTATCCTTGGAATTTTAGATAAGTTAGGAATTGATGGACAACATGAGGGTCAATTTATTCATACTGCTGTTGAGGCTACTAAACAAGCTTTTGAAATGCGAGATCAATATATTACTGACCCTTCTTATATGCGTGTTGATCCCAAATCATTAATATCACACCAAGTGTTGCTTAAAATGGCAAAAAAAGTTGATTTTGATCAAGCTTCATGCGTTGGACAAGGGAAAGGTCCTGGAGATACGGTTTGGATGGGAGCAATGGATAATAAAGGGTTTTCAGTATCGTTTATTCAAAGTATTTATCACAACTGTGGGAGCGGTATGGTACTGCCGAAAACAGGTATATTATGGCACAACAGAGGTGTTACGTTTAGTTTACAAAAGGATCATATATTGTCCATAGAACCTGGAAAGAAACCTTTTCATACCTTAAATCCTGCTGCAGCGCGTTTACAAGATGGTCGTATTCTCATTTATGGCACCAGAGGCGGTGACGGTCAATCTCAAACTCAGGCAGCTATTTTTCATAGATATGTGGTTCAGGGTGTCGATTTACAAACAGCTATAACGGCACCAAGATGGGTCTATGGAAAGATTTCTGGTGACGCAGATGATACTTTAAAATTGGAATCCCGGTTTAGTAAAGAAACTATAAGCTATTTAAAGGATCGAGGTCACCAGATTGTGATGTTGCCAGAGATTAGCGAAAGCGTTGGTCAAGCAGGGGCACTGGTCAGACATCCAAATGGGATGATGGAGGGTGCCTTTGATATCAGAAGTAATGGAAGTGCTGCAGGTTTTTAACCAGTAATGCGTAATATTGCACATAACCTCAAAAGCAAATACAGAAATTACATAATATACGTTCGTACATATATTATTAACTTAGGAGTAACTTCTAACTCATGCAATTTTAGATATAGGTTAATTTTGTGAATGAATAAGTATCAATATTTTGATATTTCTAAGTATAAGTAAAGATTTTGTTTATTTGAAAACATGGGAACTATATCAATTTTTTTCCTAAAAATGAATATTAGGTTAGTAAAATAAAGCCAAATTTTTGGTGAAAATAATGTATGAGAGCATTTAAATATACACCTCTCGTGTAATCTGACGTAAAAAACTGCATACCGATATGTGTATTAATTTATTTTTGATTAATTATATGTCTTTAATCGCTTAGTGGGCTAAAACCTCCACAACGCAATCTCCAAGAAAAATGTCGTAAGCATACCTACAGGTCTATAAAAGTAAGTATGTTACATAAGTTTCGTTTTTTAGGGTTCCTTAGTTCATGACTCGAAACCCTTATAGATTCGCCATGTCCGTCCGTCCCTCCGTCGGTCCGTCCTCGACCTACCGCCCAAACGGTTGGTGCTAGAAAGCAGGGATGTTATGGAGCTCCGTAACCGTAACCGAAACTATCGGATATCCGAAATAAATACATAACCGTAACCGTATCCGTTTCAATAGTTTCGGATAATTTCATATTAGAGCGGAGTCTAATTAAAACGACATCTTGCGACAGTTTTGTTTTACCGTTCACGAACCACGTAAATCTTGCAGTACTAGATACAACCTATAAATAGATCAAAATTATTACATACTACTTGTGTTTATGTTTTACTTCAATTTAATATCCGTAACCGAAACTATCCGAAACTAACTGATAATCCGAAATAATTATAAATCCGTAACCGTATCCGAAACCGATATAATTTTATTTCTATATCCATATCCAGATCCGAAATATCATATTCATAACATCCCTTCTAGAAAGATGTAACTTTGCATGAACATGTGACGTAATTACGTTTACAAAGTGCTACAATAAAATTATGAAAAATATTTTTATTTGGGGTACCTCCCCTACATGTAAAGTAGGTATATATTTTTTTCGCGCGTCTTCCACATCGTATAGAGTATCACTACATCTTTTAAAAACTATGTGAGGTTACTAAAACCATTTTGCGATTTCGGTATCCGTTTATTAGTTAATTATTTATTTTTATTATTTATTAATTAATTGAAAGCCAATTTTTTTTCTAAAAACGGCGTCTCCCACCTCTAAAAACTAAACGGCTGGCTCAAAAAATCTGTAAAAAATCATGATAGTAGCCCATATATTGAACTTTCAAGGAAAACTATAGCGGTTTTCATAACTTTTTTAATTCTGGACTGGACTAGCCTAGCTTTTAAAATCATTCACTTGGAAAACTTCGTTCAAAAATTAAGGAATAATAAGTTAACATAACAATTGTCTATGTAACTACGGAACCCTATTATACGGCACTTATCCAATTTCTTATAAAAGTCTACAATGTTCTATGCCTTATTTATTTAATGCAATAAATAACTTACTATGGAGAGGACTACTAATTTTAATATATGACCAGTAAGAATAATTTATTCACAGTTTTAGGATCTGCCTTATTTAAATAAAAACTCAAAGAAGTGGAGGTTTTCACATCTTTTAATCCTTTTGTGAGCTTAAAAATACGAAAAGACTTGGAAAAGGACAAATTAACAGTCCAGGAACAGTTTTAAATTAGACAATATCTTTGAAATATGTAGTTCGTTTCCGTAGCAGTGGTGGATGATAACTCACTTTTATTGGAAAGATAAGAGGAGGAACAAAGACACGAGAATGAAAATAAAATACCTACCATTTTAAATTAATACTGCCGCGATATTTGGAAAACATGATAAATGGAGCAATAAATATAATTCCGTTGAAAACTTTTGGGTTGGATTGCATGAAAAATAAACATAATGCTAAAATGTTATCTGCTCTCATCTTTTCTGTGTCTTATCTTCGAGACAAAGATATTGAACTAGAGGTCTTATGTACCATGTCATTAAATCGTGTTAATGTCGGGAATCATTTTTTAAAGCAAAGGTAAGTAACCTTTGCTTAAAAAAATGTAATTTTGATATAACTTCTAACTCTAGTTTCTAGTAAGCGTTCCGGAATCCGGAAAATGAGCATAAACGTTTTTATCCTCGAGTCAGTTAAACTCGTTGATTAGGGAACAATTAATTTGTAACATTTTAAATTCATTTTGAATTCACTTAGCTAACCTGCTTGATGTCATAATTGCACGAATTGTCATGTTGGTTCAATCCCTACCAATGCTAATTTTCTATTATGCTATGTATTCTATTTTCATGAGGTAAATAGTTAACTATCGTCTGTCAACAACCAAGAAATCGACCTGTTTAATTATTTATTTAAACTTATTGCACATGTTGTACAAAGGTGCACTCAATGTTATAAAACATTCTCTGCCAGTCAATCTTCAGGCGATGTAGAAATATGATGCCGTAAGTGCAAGGACTAAATGTTAATTGCAACAAAGTTCAGAATAGGAAGGACTAGTGTAGACAAATTTACTTTGTACTGTGCATGTTAAACTGGTTTACTGCATGTTTTTTATATTATAAAAATATAATGTCTCGCCTAGTGGCACTAAAACTGTATTTTTATTACATTTCTTTTTATATTCTTACCTTTTTAAAATTAGAAACAAACGTGTAGGATTTATAATATCAGCTTAAATCAAACATTAAACTTGCAAGGTTTTTGGGTAAGGAAATTAGTTGTATACATCGGCACATAAGTTTAGGATGTAGTTAGAACATAACATATACACACACACAACACAATAAAAATAAATACTTTGCTAAAAAACTATAACCAAAAACTGTAACTTTAGCTCGAGCTTTTGGATTCTTAACTTGTTTAACGAGCTTTATTTTTAATTGTCATCAGCCTATTGCAGTCAATTGCAGGACACAGACCTGTCCTGTTGTACGCAGTTCTGTTAATCATTTATATTATACTATAAACAAGTTAAATAATAACCATATCTTATATAAAAAATAGGTTAAATGAAAAGATGAAAGAAAAAACTGTCATAATATGACTTTTCATAATACATAGTGTATGAATTCATTCCTTTTACTACAGACATTTTGAAGGTGAGTAGTACATATAAAGGACATCTCAGCATAGCATTTGCAAGAGATTTAGATTCTTAACAAAGTTAGTTTCCGTATATAAAAAAGCAATGATTCCTTATTTGTCCGGGTGGCGTTAATTTGAACAAATGGTCTAAACAATGCGAAATTATACTTGTGGAATAATCAAGTGTCCACATTCATCTTAATTTACCTAATACGCTGGAGGCCTGCGATGTAAATAACTGAATAATAAGATTTGGAGTGTTTTCGAAAAACTTTATTTTTTGACTGCCTTGTTGGTCAAGTGCATGCCTTATGCGGCTGTCGATTAAGAGGTCTCGGGTTCCAATCGGGATCTTATACGAAGACCCAATGTTTCTATGATCTGCAAATATTTGTTTAGGAGTTTGGGTATTTTCTGTGTATAATGTGTATGTATTTACAAACAAAAAGTATAAATGTTTTTATATCAGTTGTCTATTACCCATAGTACAAGCTCTGCTAAGTTTGGTACTAGATGATGTTGTGTGTCCGATGTCCGAAATATTAATATTCATTACTCTAAAGAGTAATTTTTATTAAGTATTATTATGGAGCTCCATGGAGTTATGAATCATCAACAGTCTTTTACATTTCAACAATTCTGTACATGAACCTCTCTGTAGAAATACTCGTAATTCATAACCACACGGACACGTGTCGTTAAAATATTTGAACAAAAACTTTCATCAGTAATAGTTATAATAATTAATGGTTGATAAGTTCACTTGAAGTGATTACTTATGGAGCGCATATATCGTCACTCTCGGCAATAAATGTGATTTTAGTGACACTGAGTTGCACTGCTAACTTTAACTTTTTTAACTGAAAATAACATAATATTTATTAGCAATCTATTTTTACCAATATTATATTAATTATATTTTTAAAGAACTTAATATATTTTTTTTATTTTCAATCATCTGTTATTTGAACTAACTGCCGTTTTGGAATAAAACAATGTTTAGAAAGTAGCAACTTCTGTATACATGTCACCTTGTAACAATATCATATTACATTTAGTTTATTAGAAATTTATCTGCCATGTTCTATATATATATACATAAAGCTGATCACAGTTCACTCGTTTTGACAGTTTTGGGCCTGAACGCTGTGTTACGTCGGCTATTTATTAGCCTTTGTGTATGAGAATTCCCTATATGTAATATTACAAGTTGGTTCCGACATTAATATGCTGAAAATTATTGCTATGTTACTAACGCTAGGGATATTGGGCTCACGAATATTTCTAAGTATGTTAAGTAAGCGATAATATGTGTGAAATATGGACATAGTTTTGGAAAGATCACTGGCATAGTTGTCAAATTTATCAAATAATTCGAGTTAAATATTACGAACGTAGTATAGTACGTCCACAAACTAGGTGGAGTGATGATTTGCGCAAGACGGGTGGCTGAAGCTGCAGGCGAATAGCCTAGTATCGACCTAAGTGGCGTGCAATTGGACAGGCCTATGAACAGTAGACTGCGATAAGCTGATGCTGATGAAGAAATAGACATTTCCAATACAGTCTACTCTCTTCTGATCGTATTATTTAAATAATTTGAAAATCATGATTGATTTGAGAAATTTTAGTTCACAATGTACGTTGTAACAGGTGCATATCACAAGAATTGTGTTATACTCGTATAGTTTAAAAATTATACTTGCACAAAAAATTGGCTACAAAGTAATTAACATACAGATGGTGCTAATAAAAGCGTGTTTAAAATAAAAAAATATATGAAGCAACGGCTTTCAAATTCATATACCTATTTAAAATAAACTCTTAAAAGTCCTACCTGCAAAAGCAATTTGTTCACCCTTTATAGATTGGAATATCGGTATAGGATCAAAACAATACGTTGCATTTTGACTTAGAAACGGATCAATAACTCTCGCAGATCCTGAGATCACTTCAATGGGTTGAAACTATAGGTTTGTTCGGACAATAGACGGTGTAACAGATACCGATCGTGTACAGATTTATTGTTCTAGTACGCCATTGTACGTGACAGTTGTGGCAGCACTAATCTACTGGGGTGTACGGTTGTGCCAAATGGGGTGCAGGAATGTTTGCCTGTTTTATTACTACATATTAATGTTGGAGATTCCTGATAACAATGGTTTGTCTGAGATTGGATATTTGTTGCTTATTAACAAGTGTAGGTACGAAACGAAGCTCAAACTGTATTAAAAAACTAACTACTTTTGTGTAAAATTTTAATTATATTTATATAAATATTTATAAAACATGATTGATTCAAAACCTTGTTTGCGATGGTTTGTTTTTGGGCAGTCTCAAGACCATCGCCAAAGTCACTGTGAAGATATTACGTCCTGCTTCTAAGAGATAGGATCCAGGAGATAGGGCGCACTCTCCTGTTACTCACTCACTGGTGAGAGTTTTCCCCTTTATCCACCACAATAAATTCTATCTGAATAGATAATTTATCTTACGGTGATTGCTGGGAGAAATTGCGAAGGATCCGTCTGACTTAATAACAGCTGTTTCCGAATTCGAATGCCTGGTTATAGTAGGTGAGAATTGGGTACATAGTGAAAAGGTGACCCCGGTAAAGCGATAACAAGAGTCTAAAAATAAAGAATACCAGAAGAATACTCTTGGAATGTACTCCAAACACCGCTTTATATACAAATAATTGTTATTGAATGTGTATAATAGTGTATAATAAACTTCCTGAATGCTTTAAGGAATTACCGTTGTGTCGTTTTAAGAATCGTCTCAAAACATGGCTCCTGCAAAAATTATATTATTCTCTGAAAGAATTCCTGAATTCAAAATGAAATTATGATAGTTTATTGACTTAATATTTGTTTTAGATTGACTTTAATTGTTAAATGATGACGAACCGATTTTCGATAATGTCGATACATATTTATTATACTTAGTTTTGACCAAGACATTTACATTTTCTTTGTTTGTATAATTTTTGATAAAATTAATCGAAAGTAATATATAATCCAATTATAATTTAAAATTAATTAACAATTATGTAAGTATTTACATTTCCAAAGGCCATCCAACATTTACACATGTCACCTGTGGCTAAATAGACGAGCTATAATATAAATATTGTGAAAACACCCTTGAATGCACTCTATTTAATGTGAAATAAATCATAAATCAAAAAACTCGTTTGAAACAACATAGGAAACTCTAAACATAAAATTATATGTTAGTATATTACAAAATAATTAACATTTTAATGATAGACATTGAAGTTAATTGCAATAGAATTATCTCTAATCTGTCCTTAAACACATAAGTTTAGCTCCTAAGCCCTGCACTTAAAACTACGCAGTCAGTGGTGGTGAAGTTGTACCCCACTTTAAACTACGCTAATAAGGCCGCTTTTATGCATAGCCGAGCTCCTCTTAGTTCATTCGCTTGCCACCTATAATTATAATTCAAGAAATTGAGTTGAATGCATGTTTTAGTGAAGCTTTGTTCTGAATTTCTGTTTCATAGCGTTAATGCGCATTTGATTATATACAAATCCACAATGTACATAGCATTGAAACTGAGGTAGCGTAAATCATTTAACTGGCTATTCAGTATTACGGAAAGTAGGGTTTGCAAAAGCAAACACTGGATTCCGGTGTGAATCCGACGATAATGCATGATGGTTTGTAAGAAGTTAACCTTGGCTAAAATCTCAAAGAATATACCTCTCAGACCTCTTAAATCTATAGGTGCTAGATGGAAAGGGTAACGGAGCCCATTAACTGAAGAGGGAGCAAGCGAGTGATCAGTGTCTCAGTGTTACGGGTTGAAGGGAGTGGAGATGTGTCAGCATGTTTAGCTGTCAATGTTCTATGTAATCTAAAACGTTTGTAGACTATAAACACTAGCTATAAAATTACAACCCTGTTAAAGAGATGATGACTTCTGACACCCGGAACTGGCTCAGAGTTCGTTTGCAGTGCTGACTGATGACTCTAATACGAAGACCCTCACACTGGGTAATCTCTCATCATGACAGAACTAGACAAATCGTTATTCCTAAACATTTTTTTTTTATATTTCAGAAAAATGTTAGGAAGTTATCTACATATATAGAAATAGCACACACGAAAGAAAGTGCTGAATAACATCATCTTTGTAAAGTTCTCAAACATGAACAATGTTTGAGCCGTGATTGATTTCAGAAAGTGGAAAGTTTATTTTTCTTTCATAATTTATTAACAAATAGCTTACAATACAACAAAGAACATCTGCACTATCTGCCACAAAATTTTCGAAGACCATTTCTCATTTCCTCTTGCCAATTAGTCCTTCACAAGTTTGTCCCAAAACACAAGTAATAAACAATCCCAAGTTATGACAGTCGTTTATCACTGCCTGGTTTCGACATTGCTGTGAAAGTTATGTCACGAGAAAAAATAATAATTTTGTAGTAAATGTATGTTGAAAAGACGATACATTTAAAAAAATACGTTAACAAAAATAGCTCTTTGTAAATGTTTAATTAATTAATAAAATTCATTATTACTTTGCTGTGTTCAAAAAAAAAAACGAACCCTTAACCAAGTAGGTGCCTCTCAAAGTAAAAGTACATACATTGCTATTTAAATAACATCTTCAGTTGTATAGACTAGGTATTTGCAAAATATTATATTAATTAATTATTATTTGACACAAGCTGTTCACCTTAGTTGCCTGTTCACATTTGCAATATTTTGCCTCAACTTAAGTTTTTTACCAAACAAAACACCCACCCAAGATTTTACTTAATATTGTCGACATTTGACAGTTGCTAAGAAAATACAAATTACATGTTGTATCTCTTAAATAATGTTATTTCAAATTATCATGTGCTTAAAGTACTCGACCAACTTTGAAGTATTTTGAGAGTGCAGTCTTTAAACAAAGTTTGTTTCCTAAAGCCTTGGTTCTAACATGCGAGCTCTAAGTCTGACGTTGCTCAGTTTGCAAGTCAAACGAGCTTTAAATTACATCACATCACATTACAGATAACAAAAAGAGAAATGTAAATAACAGGATTTTTTGCTTTGACACGGTAGCGCATGTGAATAAAAGGTTTATTAGAGAACTTTTATATTGTTTTAATGGGTATTTAGGTTCAGTAGCTTCACTGAAATTAGGTTCAAGTAGAATGTAGCTTCTTCCAAGAATACTTTAGACTTGCTTCTTCTTCCTATTCCCAAGAATATTTGGGGTCGGCTACTAGTTCAACTTGTTTTATCAGAATATCAGTTTTTCCAAAGACTGGCATCGGACCTCAGCAACCCTGAGAGGGAGCTGAAATTCAACTAATTGTCAGCTGAAGTTGAACTAATTGTCAGTATATTTGAGGGCACTCACTTCCCAATAACGATTGCCATAGATGTTTATGACTACCGAGATCGACGGCTTAACATGCTCTCCGACGCACGGGCGTGAATCACCGGCAAACTTCCATACTCCAGGCTGTTATAAAGATTTTTTTATAAGAAAACCCAAATAACACATCTATCTCGACCAGGGATTTGAAAAATTACGTATATGCTGTGTGGTGGAGGATTATAATAATAATAAAAAAATATTAAAATCAATTGTAAAGTTACGTTATGTACGACAATGACAATACATGATATAATGATACATTTAGATAGAATAGTCTATATTTTATTAGATTCAGAATACGCAGTTTCAATTCTACAAAGGACATCACTGAGTCAAGAATCAAGAAAAAGGAAGCTTAAAACAATAACTATATAAACCCGTCTAGCCAGCCTGGTATAGTATGCCACAGTGAAGAGGCCTATATCCAGCAATGGATCATTAAAGCCTATTAAAAATTAAATGAGAAACGGATCACTTAATGATAAATAACCACCGGCGTCGAATAACACCTAATATTGGAAAGTCATAAGTTCATTGGTCCTCAAAGAAAAGGTTAAGATGATATGTTAAGAAGATAAGGTTTGGGATACCCTCACTCACTCGGTGTCAGCGTCGGCGCAGAGTGCTACACGTTCAGTAGGTTCGTTCCCGTTTTTTTCATTCTACAATGTTTCCATACTTAAAAATGGTATACGTGCAATATATTTTGAGCATTTTAAATTTTCCAATTCTTTTGCAGAATACTTTTATTCTTGCAAAAAATTGAAAACTATATTTTCTACATCCAGAACTTCAAAAATATAAGGTAACTATAGTATAGCATAAGGTAAATAAACATACGGACGATAGAAACCATTCTAATAACAGTTATCGCGGCCAATGCCACTCATAAAAACGTATTGCGACGCCTAACCTAGATGCGTATGAAAGTTTGAACACAGCTTAAACTTTTACCTACATATCTATGACCAAACTGGAAGTAACAATGTTGAACGAAACTTGCATTTCTAAACTGTGGTAACAGAAAAGGATATGCAATCGATAGCTGACCACAATAATGTGCCATTAGGTCGACTATTTTCATGTTATTTGCTAATGTGCCTGCAAATGTACAATTGTATATGATTGGATATTGTGGGACGGTAACACGTTTTTAGGAATAATTAAGTTGATTTCCAACTAAGGATAATTAAGGTTGATGTTTCATGATAGTCGGCTAAACTAAATTAATAGTAATAACATAGTGCCCCCAAAGAAAATTTCGAAAGTTTTAAAACTTGCCATCTAAAAAAATGAAGCACTGAAAAAAAATAAAAAAAATCTTTAATGGTATACGATGTGAAGTATTATCCGGGCATTTCGCGATTGTCAAGGGTGCCAAAAAATTTAACTACATAAGCTATCATGTAACATCATGAAACTGCCTCGTTGGTCTAGTGGATAGCGTATGCGACTGCTAATCTAGAGGTCTCGGGTTCAAATCCTGGGTCGGGATAAAAAGTGTTTTCGGGTTTTTCTTAGGAAATTCCTAATATCAGCCCGGAGTTTAGAAGTTTGGTGGTGATTCATGCCTCTGCCTCGGTGAGCACGTTAAGCCGTCGGACCCGGTTGTCTATGGGAATCGTTATTGGTAGGTCAGTGTTCTCTCACACATACTGACAACAAGTTAAACCTTAGAATTTCAGTTCTCACTTAGGGTTGCTGAGGTTCGATGTCTTTCGCTCCGTGTAAAAACTGATATTCATTTAAAACCGGTTGAAATAGTATCCGACCGTAAATAACAGGAATAATGGTTAGGAAGAAAAAGTAATTGATAATTGTAATGAAAACAAATATAACAAGGAACGATTTTTAACGACTAGTACAAGAAATGAATTCCAGTTGTTACGGATGTACCACTGATGTAAACCGAAAACAATGTCATATAGCAAAATAATTACTTCGAGTGTAATCAATGCGTTTATTGGTTTTTATATACATATTGGATTAGTATCTCTAAAAGTCTAGTCTTACTTGATACAAGTTTTCTAGCCAAGACACTTTTGTTTAAAATGTATATTTACAGAATAACATATTTTTACAACTTCATATCATTAGTTTTGTATCCCATTAAGATTAGCCCATGGTTTTCATTCCGCTAACTCCGCCGGGGTGTTAATCGGTTATCACGGTAATAATGTTTCTCGTTAATATATTATATAGCCCATGACACTGATACTTAATATAGCTTTCTATTGGTAAAACATTTTTAAAAATCGTATAGAGGATACAGAAATACCACACGTTACGTCAGACAATCTCAAACTTTACCTTTTCATGATATTGTTATAACATTTCTTAAACTATATTATCCATACCATACAGCAATCATACATAAATTTTGTACACTAATTCTAACATCAACTTATTGCTGTAGCGATAATTGTAATTGAAAACTCACAATATAGCTCTAAAGGAAGTTCTACACATACATTAGAAACTCTCAACTAAGTTGAACGGATAGGCACAGTTAAACAACATAATCTATTCTAGAATATACACCAGACGCGACCACTGTAGCACCTGTTTTTGTGGTCCCAAACACTCAAGTTTGCTTACTTGATACTATACGATGCCAACTATTTAAAATCCACGTACGGGCTCTAAATATAGAGACATAAAGTCGAAATTTCTATAATAATCAGTAAGTGTAAATTGGTCACCAATAGGTAACAGTCTTGCAAGTCTGTCCGCAGCGAAGTAATCTACTAATGACAAAGAAAGTTGATGTCGTTTTGTGCCTTGAATACTTCTGTAATTATGTCTGTGTAACTGTGTAAGTATGTGTGTTTCATACATGCCTATATTTTATTCAAAATACATAGCTCACCACATTTACAATTTAATCAAAATTTATATTAATTTAATGTATCGATTGGAGTTGGGATACGTAAAACTTGGTACATGTAAAAATCATTTCAATATCCTAAATAATTGAATTCCAACTATTAACAATCAAACAACTATGATTAGATCATAAAAATTTAAAAGAAAATGTAAGCAATTTTCTTTTATAAACAATATACCATTATTTATCACCGAATTATCACTAAATTAATACATATAATAGGTAGTAGAGCCACGCTGATTTTAGCACGAATGAGCCGGCTCGACCCGGCCAGTACTACCCTCACACTGAAGACTATCCTAATAATGACAGCATGTAAATGTTTGTGTGATCCACAAAGACCTGTTTCGGAGTTTTGGTGTTTTCTATGTATAATAAGTATGTATTTACAAAAAAAAAAGTATGTTTATGTATTTATATCAGTTGTCTAGTTACCCATGATACAAGCTCTGTTTAGTTTGGGGACTAGATTGCGTTGTGTGTAAGATGTCCAAAATATTTATTTATTTATTTATTCATAGGAACCCCATCGAGTTTGATTCGTCTTGACGAGTACCTTGGCACTATATGGTAAGCAGGGTCTGATGATGGAGCTGGAAGGTGGCCATAGGAACCCCATCGAGTTTGGGCTCATTTGATTAGTCTTGACTCGTCAAGACTAATGAAATGATTGAATTGAATTGAAATGAATTGAATTGAATTGAAACCAGACCCTGGTTACCATATACTGTTAGAGTACTCGTACTTTAACAGTGTATGGTAACCAGGGTCTGACGATGGAGCTGGAAGATGACCATTGGAACCCCATCGAGTTTGGTAATAATTAATACTTAAAATACCTACCTATAATAATTAATACTTTTTTATCTTATAATACACTATACATATAATCACTTGTGTAAGAAATTCGAGAATGATAAGGGTACGGCAACCACCTGATACTTGTCGGACTGAGACTATTTCTCATTATTAAGGGGCTGAAAACCAAAATAGAGGTAAATAAAGATCGTTTTGTATAAAAACCTATCGCTCATATCATTACCAAAATCAATGTCTTTATAATTGAACATATTCCTCACATAGTGGTTATTTCCAAAACACGATTTGAAAAACTTCACTCGATAAAAAAATTATCAAAGTAGCCTCTGAAAATAGTTAAATTTTGACTTTACACAGTTGTGCTTTAAGTAATGTAAATGAAATTAAGTAAAATTGTGTATCATATGTAACTGAAGGAAATGGTTAACTTTAATTTTTTAAAAAATTTGCAACATTTACAAAAAATAACGAATTTTGTGGTTTGGCACTTACGCCCTTCTATTTCAAGCGCTTTTTCTCTGTCACTCCTATGGAGAACGACAGTGAGCGCTGAGGCGCGTTGCTAAACGGACCTATGTCGCTCGACTCGCGCGCTATATTTAGCTGATAAATCTAAAAAACTTTATTGAAAAACAAAACAAAATCATATTATGATGGAGGCTATAAGGTAAGAATAATTTATTTTATTAATAAACTTATAATTTGATTGACATGTAAGATTATATAACTAGATATCCTTACAAAGACGTAATGTAGTTTCATAACCCTAAAAACTGTCAACTGTGTAGTGGAACAAGCTTAAGCTAGAGACACATTATCGGAAGCGGCTAATGGACGCGGCTGATAGCCGTGATCTAGAGTATGAACATACACTCAGCTGTGCAAACTATCGGACGTAAGTCGTGGACAGACTGACCTTGAGCGTCCGAATGTACGAATGTGCACACTTATTTTTCCACTAAAATCAATTAATTATCATAAATATGTATATTACTGAGTCAATATTTTAATACATTGAATAAAAATATATTACCAAGGCACTCTACTAGTGTTTTAATAAAATAATGTACAATTTACAGTGGCGGCTGTTAGCCGCGTCCGTCAGCCGCGTCCGATAATGTGTTTCCAGCTTTAGTCTTGAAGAACGTAACGTACATAGACTTACAAAATTCGTAGACTCTGCCATTTTAGTTACACAATGTATCATATGATGGCCTTATTTTATGCATAGTCATTTTTGATAGTGTATCTAACCGCATAATATTATCATCATAATAATTAAGTAATAAAGATATTAAATTAAATAAATACTATTATTTGATCACAGGTTGCAAAATGAACAGTGTAAAATACTGCACGTCTTGAAATGTCACTCAAATCTAACTAACAATTCATAGACTATTTATTTACAGCAAAAGAAGACTATTGGAAAATAGCTCTGAAGGAGATGGACCGCAGAATGTAGTTTTGCATCATACACGAATCACATTCTCGCTGAGCTCTGACGGTATCGTCGCGTTCAGAATAGTTTCATATTATATCTATACATATAATAAATCTGTAGAAAAGTCATTTTTGTACATTGAAGAAATTGAAACAAAAAATAGCCAGCGTGTGAAAAGATAAGTAACAGAACCCATTTCCATCATTTTTGAAATTTTTGTCTGTTTGTCTGTTTGTCTGTTTGTCTGTTTGTTTGTGCGCACATCACGTAAAATCTACGAATTCAATGCTGACAATGTTTATATACAAAAATTATACGCAACTTGAGGTTTAACTTAGTTTTTGTTTCATCGAAATCGGTTCACTCTATCAAAAGATATGATTAATTTAGTGAGTTCAAGAAGTAAAATATTACGTTACGCAATTAAGTATAGTACTTGCAACGACATCTTAAGACTAAAAATAGAACTAATGTTGATAGTTGAAATCTAAATCCGATAGATGGCGTTGTGCAAATGACGTCATTTTCTGAATCGCGGTGTTAAGATTTTCCGCGCGAGGATGACGTCCACCGTGTTTACTAGGCAAATTGGGTTTCGTTAGGTGTCTTAAAAGTTCTTGCGTGTGTCGTAAAAGTTCTTTGGTTGCTTGGTTTATCGATTTTCTAAATTGGTCGAAAAAAAAGTATTTGCTTATCTTATTGGTTTCGTTTGGTCAACTTTGGTCATTGGTTTGAAGTACGAAGTTAAGATTGTATTTGATTTACTTCGTAGTTTGAATCCAATAGTGCCAATCGTTATACAGTAAGTTAGTGTTGCCAATTCGTTGAGTCACGACCACGAACAGACGATACGTTGTCACACTAGACTGTTCGACGCACCGTTCTTTTAAGTTTGTAGGCTATTCAGTCATAAGTGTTGTTAGTTTTGTTTATTGCTTTAATTTTCCTTGAAAATGCCTCAAAGAAAAAAAACTAACCTTTCGCTGCGTAGCCGAAATGCGAAAAGGATGAGACTTTGTAGGTCTCAGGAATCGGAAGAAGATCGTGAAGCACGGTTATCTGCTAACCGAGAGCACATCGCTCTTTCACGTGAATCGGAAACGTTCACCGAAAGGGAGTCACGTTTAAGTTCACAAAGAACACGGACCGCGACTTTGCGGTCTCAAGAGAGTATCCAGGAACGCGAAGACCGGCTGTCTGCTGATCGGGAGCGCCACTCTCTCTCACGTGAGTCAGAGACATTCACAGAAAGGGAGTCGCGCTTAAGTTCGCAAAGAACTCGGACCGCGACTTTGCGTTCTCAAGAGAATATCCAGGAACGCGAAGTTCGGCTGTCTGCTGATCGGGAGCGCCACTCTCTCTCACGTGAGTCAGAGACATTCACAGAAAGGGAGTCGCGCTTAAGTTCGCAAAGAACTCGGACCGCGACTTTGCGTTCTCAAGAGAATATCCAGGAACGCGAAGTTCGGCTGTCTGCTGATCGGGAGCGCCAGTCTCTCTCACGCGAGTCAGAGACTTTCACAGAAAGGGAGTCGCGCTTAAGTTCGCAAAGAACTCGGACCGCGACTTTGCGTTCTCAAGAGAGTATCGAGGAACGCCAAGCACGTCTGTCATCTGACCGAGAGCGACACGCTCTCTCGCGCGAGTCTGAATCTCTCTCCCAAAGAGAAGAACGATTAGAAATAGCTAGACATAACTATGTAGGTGTACAAAGAAACAATGAAAGTTATCTTGCATCTGAAAGGGAAAGAATAGATGAACTAAGACGAGCAGAAACAGCAGAACAACGTCAATCTCGCCTAGAAATAGAACGAGCTCGATACCATATGAATAGAGAAACAAATAGCGGAGCTGATGAGTCCATGGAAAATGACGATGCAAATATTTTATTACCTTGGGACAATAGGGAAAAATCAGGGTTCACATATTCGTCTAGAATTAATTATGCTGGCTTTACTTTCGTGGGTGACATGAGAGAAATTTGTAATTTTTGTCATGCTTTGAAATGGAGGAAAGAGACAGATGGAATGTGCTGCTCAAATGGAAAAATTGTTCTTCCAAATTTCCAAGATCCACCACACTTACTTATAAGTCTCCTGAATGGCGATCATCCCCAGTCGAACCGTTTTTTGGATAATATTCGTTTATATAACAGTGCTTTCCAAATGACTTCCTTTGGGGCAAAACAAATAACGGAAGGACCGTTCATGCCAACCTTCAAAGTACAAGGTCAAGTTTATCACCTTATTGGATCTTTGCTGCCAGAAAATGAACCCAAATTTCTCCAAATTTATTTTGTATCCGATTACACGCAACAGCTCAATGTTAGAAATCACAATTTTCCCCAGCTCAATGCTGAGCTTTTGGGTCAACTTCAAGAATTGCTGCATCGCGTTAACCAGTACGTTCGTGAATTCAAAGCTGCATTGGAGTCAATTCCACAAGGCAGCAATGATTTCAAAATTGTTATAAGTGCCGATAGACGTCCTGTGGGTGAACACCGTGGAAGACACAATGCACCCGTCGCAGATGAAGTTGCAGTTGTTTTAGTCGACCAGGAGTGTGAGAGACGTGATATCGTGTTGCGTACACGCGACGATCGCCTTCAACGCATTTTGGAAACCCACCGAGCTTACGACGCCCTGCAATATCCACTAATCTATTGTCATGGTGAAGATGGGTACAATTTTGGGCTGTACCAAGTGAACCCTACTACGAGAGTCACTAATTATCAAAAAAAAATATCTGCTCAACAATACTATTCCTACCTTTTACAAATAAGGCAAAACAGTTTCGTATATTTGCAACGATTTCGTGGTTTGTTCAGCCAATTTATTGTGGACATGTACGCAAAAATAGAAACTGAACGTTTAGTGTATATTCGCACTAACCAGCGACGGTTACGCGCTGAAGAATACGTGCACTTGCGGGACGCCATGCAATCAGATAATAACGTCGAAAACTTGGGTCGATTGGTTATTTTGCCATCCAGTTTCACAGGCGGTCCGCGGTATATGCACGAACGAACGCAAGATGCTTTTTGTTACGTCCGTAAATACGGCCGGCCGGACCTTTTTATAACATTTACAACAAATCCAAAGTGGACGGAGATTTGCCAGGCACTTCTCACAGGACAGGCGTCATACGACAGACATGACATTATTGCTAGGATTTTTCATTTAAAACTCAAAGTCTTGATTAATCTACTTACAAAGGAGAAAGTTTTCGGTTCAACTCTTTGTTTTATGTATAGCGTCGAGTGGCAAAAGCGTGGTTTACCCCACGCGCACATTCTTCTGTGGCTGGAAGAAAAAATTCGTCCCGATGCTATAGACAGTGTCATAAGTGCAGAATTTCCGGACTATAATGCAGATCCGATTTTGCATGACATAGTAAAAACACATATGGTTCACGGGCCATGTGGCCTCTTAAACAGGGAATCACCGTGCATGAAAGATGGTCAATGCTCAAAAAAATACCCCAGAGCACTGAAAGAACTAACTATGGCTGGGGAAAATGGGTATCCGCAATACCGGCGAAGATCACCGTCACAAGGTGGTTTCACAGCTACTGTCAGATTCCGTGGACAAGAAATAATTCTAAATAATAGTTGGGTGGTACCGTATTCTCCAGTTTTGTCAAACGCTTTTCAAGCACACATTAATGTTGAAATTTGTAATAGCGTCGAATCTATAAAATATATATGTAAATATGTTAATAAAGGTAGTGATCAAGCCATGATAGCACTAAGAAATAACAACCAATTTGATGAAGTGACAAGGTATCAATCTGGCCGATACATAAGCTCTTCGGAGGCAGTTTGGCGCATTTTGAGTTTCCCTATTCATGAAAGGTATCCGCCAGTCATCCATCTTGACGTGCACCTGGAAGGCGGGCAGCGAGTTTACTTTCAGCCAGAAAATGTGGCAGAAAGAATGAACAACCCAAGACAAACCACCTTGCTCGCATTCTTTCGCCTTTGCGAAAGAGACAATTTCGCTAAGTCTCTGTTGTACAATGAAGTGCCACATTATTATACTTATAACAAGCAGCAAGGTGTTTTTAATCGCAGGAGACGTGGAACTGCTGTAGAAGGCGAGTCCGGCATTTTTAAAGAACACGTGATTGGAAGAGTATACACGGTGCACCCAAATAATGCAGAGTGTTATTATTTACGCCTTCTTCTTCACACAGTGCGAGGACCTACTTCTTTTGCTGAGCTCCGCAAAGTGGACGATATAGAATATCCCACATTTCAAGCTGCTTGCCGCGCACGGCATTTATTAGATGGCGATCAGCATTGGGATGATGCTTTAGCCGAAGCATGCGTCAGTGATAGTCCACATCGTTTGCGCCATTTATTTGCCATTTTGTTGACATTTTGTGGCCTATCGGACGCTGGGCAGTTGTGGCAAAAATATAAAGACGCGTTTGCCAAAGATTTTTTGAGACAGCAAAATATAAATAGTGAAACTTCTGACCAAGTACGTGAAAGCTGCCATAATAGGGCTTTGCTGGCTATACAAGATATAGTTACAAGTATAGGAGGGAACCCCCTCAGTCAATACGGCTTGCCGACACCGACAGTTGGTGGGGAACGAATTAATAGGGAGTATACATCTGAAATAAATTACAACCCCGAAGAGTTAGCAGAAATATTGCGAAATGGCTGTTCAAATTTGACGTCAGAACAACGTCAAATCTTTGATAGAGTATGCTGTAGTGTAGAACATTCATTAGGAGAAATGCTGTTTTTAGATGCACCTGGTGGAACAGGTAAAACTTTCCTCACTAAAGTTATCTTGGCTCAAATAAGGAGCCAAAACAAAATTGCCCTTGCCGTCGCTTCCTCAGGAATAGCTGCCACTTTATTACCAGGAGGAAAAACTGCACATACAACATTTAAAATACCAATCGACTTGGACCGCACAGAAAACCCTGTTTGCAACGTGTCTCGCAATAGTGATAAAGCAAGGGTTTTACGCGATTGCGCCCTTATCGTTTGGGACGAGTGTACGATGGCAAATCGTAAAGCTGTGGAAGCTGTAGATAGAACGTTGCGAGATATAAGACAAAATGACCGACCGATGGGAGGCTTAACGGTGCTATTCTGTGGAGACTTCAGGCAGACACTCCCTATAATACCCAGAGGAACGAGGGCCGATGAAATAGGTGCCTGTTTAAAGAGCTCTATTTTATGGCGTAGTGTCATATTAACTAATTTGAGCTTTAATATGCGAGCATATTTGGGAGGTGACGCAAACGCGCAGGTTTTCTCAAATTTACTACTTCAAATTGGTAACGGCACATACCCGACTCAAGAAGGAGGTAAAGTAACTTTAGTCGAAAGCCTGTGTTCTTCTGTTGCCTCACAGCAGGAACTCATTTCCTCTGTATACGGAGATCCATCAGAGATCTCGAACCATGACGCTGCTTGGCTATGCCAACGAGCTATTTTGGCACCTCGCAACGACCAAGCAGCAGCAATAAATTCTCAAATATTGGTACATGTTTCTGGAGAAAGTAGGGAATATTTATCTATTAACACGGTTTTAGAAGAAGGAGATGCCACCCACTATCCAGTAGAGTTTTTAGACTCTCTAAATACACCAGGTCTTCCAGCACACAAAATTTATTTAAAAGTCGGAGTACCAATCATTCTACTCAGAAATTTAAGCCCACCAAAACTATGCAATGGAACTCGGTTGAGAGTAACAAATCTCCAAGGAAATGTCATCGAAGCCGAAATCTTAACAGGTTGCGGCTCCGGTGATGTTGTTTTCATTCCCAGGATACCCATTATCCCCAATAATTTTCCGTTTACTTTCAAACGTGTGCAATTTCCTGTAAGCCTCTGTTACGCTATGACTATTAATAAAGCCCAAGGCCAGACGTTATCCGTTGCGGGTGTAGACCTTACTTTTGATTGTTTTTCACACGGCCAACTCTATGTTTCTCTATCAGGTGTTAGCAACCCAAACAACCTTTTTGTATATGCTCCGGGTAATTCCACCGCTAACATAGTATATAGAGAAGCATTAACGTAATCAACTATACCAAAGTCAGGACTCTTATCTAAATCATCAAAAGGTGATATACTCTTATCTAAACGACGTTGTTTTGCTCTCGACAACCACGCGAACGAAGTCGCGGGCACAGCTAGTACTATAATAATAATAATAATAAAAAGAAATGAAAGCACTAATAGACGCTACTGCCAAATTTAGTAAAGATATTAGCATGCAATTTGGATTGGATAAATGCAAAACTATTCACATAATAAAAGGAAAGATTCAGCCAGGCGATTATGCAGTATCTCGTGATGAAACAATTACAGCTATGGAACCGAATGAATTATATAAATATTTAGGATATCAGCAATCAAAAGGAATAGACCACAGTAAAATAAAAACAGCTTTAAAAGATGAGTATAAGCATAGGGTACATGCTCTAAGTAAAAGTAACTTAGCTGGTAAAAACTTGATGAAAGCAATAAACACTTACGCTATACCCATACTAACCTACTCTTTCGGTATTATTAAATGGACTAAAACAGATATCAATAACATACAAATAACAACTAGAACAATTCTCACTAAACACAATTGTCTTCACCCCAAATCTGCAATAGAAAGAGTAACATTAAAAAGACAGGATGGAGGAAGGGGACTTATCGACATATTTACCCTATGGAAGACGCAAATTTCAAAATTACAATCATTTTTCTTCGAAAAAGCTAATAGTAGTCAAATTCATGAAGCAATAGTTAAAAATGATCTTAACCACACTCCACTAAATCTAACCCAAAATATAGAAATAGATAACACAGAAAATAGCTCCGAAATATGTAAAATAGAACAATGGAAAAAGAAAGCACTCCATGGTAGACATCCTCAAGATCTTGAGCAACCACATATAGATAAATCAGAATCGAATAAATGGCTCGCTCTTAGATCCCTATTTCCGGAAACTGAGGGTTTCATCATAGCAATACAAGACCAAATTATAAACACCAAAAACCACAGAAAGTTTATTATCAAAGACCCCACAGTAACAGACGATAGATGTAGAAAATGTCATGACCAGTCGGAAACTATACAACATATTACTGGAGCATGCCCTAATCTTGCACAAACTGACTACACACATAGAAACAACCAAATTGCAAATATCATACACCAACGACTATCTCTCAAACATAAGCTTATCACAGATACACGTACGCCGTACTACCAATACACTCCTGAAGCAGTTTTAGAAAACAATACCCACAAAATTTACTATGACCGTGCAATACTGACCGACAAGACAATACATTACAACCGCCCTGATATAACTGTTCAAGACAAATTAAATAAAACTACTTACCTAATTGATATAGCTGTCCCAAACACTCATAACTTACAAAAGACAATAGCCGAAAAAATACATAAATACACAGACCTTAAGGATGAAGTTCTTAGAATTTGGAAACAAGAAAAAGTATACATTGTCCCAATAGTTTTGTCAACCACTGGAGTTATCCCGAAACACATACACCATAGCTTAAAACTACTTGATCTGAAACCCAATACCTATATACTCCTTCAAAAAGCAGCCATATTGAACACATGCAGAATCGTCAGAAAGTTTCTGCAAATAGATGAAAACACACCCAATGCAACAGAAGTACAGACTTAACAACTAAAAAACCGTGGCATTTACTTGACTTAGTCTGTAAATGTCACTAAAACACTACCAGCAAAAGCTGAGATATATTATATTCAACAAAAATAATAATAATAGTTTTATTCATTTCTCTCATTCACAAAGATAAGTACTATGACTGTATTGTTTGGCAATAATATTGTTAGAATGTATGTTGGTAAAAAGACAGTGTATATTGTTTTGTAAACTTGGATTAATATTAAATAAAAAAATACTATATAAATAAAAAATAAATAAATAATTAAATTGCATAAGTTGATAAAAAATGCTATGCAATAGCTTTACCGCGGCAGTCTCCGAGTGCCACATGACTTTTTTTATCATACCATTACGATAGCATTTTTATTTTGCCCTATCTAAAATATTCTAAGGCCCTGTGTTAAAAGCAGAGTGCAAATTCAAAGACGAATATTAGTTCTCGGAGACTGTGGTAGTACCGATAACGAACCGCGTCTCAAACGCGGCGCTGCTTTATCGAACAAAAAGGGGTGTATCCATTGCTCAAGGTCATTGGCTGCACTCAGCGTCTTAATAAATAATTCCTTGTAAATAGTAATAGATACATGTAAGCATACATTTCTTTAAACAGTGGTAAGAAATAACTGTTTAAGTTTTTAATAATGCTTTAAAATATATTCGGAAAGGAATTTATTAATTAACACAAAAAACAATTAACTAGCTATTGATCACGGTTCCCCTGCCTAGTATGCTAGTCAACGTGATACGAATAGCCAAAGTATCTCAATACAACATTTTCTCAGAAATCAGTGCAGTGGCTAAGCGTAATAGACTGACAGCCAAATTACTTTAGATTTTATAATATTAATATGAAATATAGAAATATTTTTATTAGTGTTTGCTAAATGTAGTATGTTAAGGAAATCCAAACACCGAAATAAACATATTAGGTAATACGAAAAGCAAGGAATATAAAGAAACTTAACCATTGAATATGCAAACACCTTCCGTTACGAAAGAAGTTTGCATTTAAGAGTCAACAAAACAACAATAACAAATTGTAGACTGTAGAATTATTCAAATATATTTGTGAAGCAAAATATAGTGTAAGAATAAGACGTGGGAATAAACTCACTAAGGTACATACGTAACCATCTTAGACTTAGAACGTAAAGTAGCGTACTTCGGTAATCATAAGCGTAACACGAATATGTCATTTTTACTTTCTTTTAATGTATCGAAGTTGATTTTCTTTTTTATTTTAATTATTGAGTTATATTTCTGTCGTTAATATGTTGAAATGTTATTGCAACATGTTTTTTTTTATAAAAAAACAATGATTGCTAAATTACATTTTATATTCGTGGTCAAAATACTTGAAAAGTAAAAACTACTGCAATATATTGTCCTTATGTGTTAATGTTTTTTTTTGTGTGTGTTCAAGTGGGTTCAAGATTGATTTAGATTCACAAGTCAATCTGACCTGGTATGTGGCGCTGCGATCAAGTTCTGGAATATTTATTTTTCGCATATCAGAACATAACCTTAAACTTGGGTGTTACGAAATTCATCGGGCGAACTAGTGTATTTATATAAAGACTCACATTTAAACATAATTATTATTTTGATCTTTTATACTAAACTGTAATCTTAACTAAAATATCAGTATTTGCCTATCAGACCATATTGTTCAACAAAAGAACGAAAAATATTTTCAAATTATATTAAATTCTCGAACATTGAAATTCACCTCCTCATACTTTGAGTTGTCTCAGCCCGGTGCCGCGGTGGAACGCGTAAACTTTAAAATGGGACAGTAAAATCCCAGAAGACGTACTCCTTGACTGTTTCCATCACCGGCGCGATCACTATTGATTTACTTATTTATGTGTAGCTTTTTGAAAACTGAAATGTGACTTGGAAATATTAAATATATTATTAGCCCGAATAAAACTGAGTGAGGTGATGTTGATGATTTATTTAATCAACAAAGTAATTTTAAGTCTTTTATAATATGTATGTATTTACAAAAAAAAGTATGTTTATGTATTATATGTATGTATTAGTATTATATTATAAGTATTAAATATACTGTTGTCTAGTTACCCAGAATACAAGCTCTGCCTAGTGTGTAAAATGTCCGAAATATTAATTATTATTATTATTATTTATTTCTTTTCATTTTTTCATTTTATTTCATATTGAGAAAAAATATAAATGAGTTATACAACTAATTCAGACAGTTGTATTTAAAAGTGGAACGCAAAATGAGTTATATACTGAAAGAGATAATTTCAAGAATGTGTCATATTTCAATCTATACCTAAGTAAGTAAAAAATGAAATATGATAAAATTTCTAGAAGCATCCAGTCTCTCCTTAGTAGGTATGTGTAGAAAATCAATAAGTTCAGAAAACTAATTAACATAGAAAGAAGTGGTAATACATTTTCTATATAACGAATATTGTTTAAGATAAAATATCGGGAAGGAATCATAAATTTTACTGCTTTTTATTGCCCATTACAATGAACATTATCTCCCACATAATTTCAAACTTTCCAAGCGATTTTAGTGTCTGAAACATAGCGAGTACATTTATCATCTCGATTTTGATGCTGAATTGAAATAAATGAATAATTCAATTATCATATTCGATTATGAAAATAAAATACTACGTTTTTAATAAATGAATTATTATTTACACATTATCTATCTTACATTATACCGATTATACGGCCCTTATTTGCCCTGTAAATATTTTCTGTAAAAGCCCCGAGTTGGAATTGCCCACGACTTATAGTTCTTATTTTACTTTGAGAATTTCACTGTTAAGTTGGTATGCGTTATTACTTGTGATGAGAAGCTTTTTGCAATAAAAATAAACTTTGAACTGTTTTATACCATAAACGTTTTTAAAAAATACAAACTTCAGAGACACACCATCAAAATAAAATTGCCTGCCTTTTCCGTTTAGATGAATGGATCAATTTTAAATATATTATTTCTTAAGATGATCGTGTGAGCAACGCGGCCATGTGGAAAATTTTAAGCGAATGAATCGATCTAATCTGTAGCAGTAAACTAAGAGATAGCCTACGAAAAAATCGTAGCCCCCTAAGGGCTAAATCTCCCCACTTGTCTAGCTCACCATTCAATGAACCTTATAGAGGATAATCAATCAACGTTATCGGAATACAGTCGAGCGTCTCATGATATAAATGGCTTCTTATGAAAGTAGCTTCCCAACCAGGAACTTACTGCTCAATATGGTTTACGTAACAAATTGAAACGTTTCTCTTTTATATTGGAATGCTAAATTGTTATTTTAACTCTTTTTTCTATAAAAGATTTCTTGGAAAAATATGTTTATCAAAGTAACCTATTTACCTTTCCTCAACTAAGGAACGGCCATAGGTGGTGCGTAAAAAACTAAAGTATTTAATTCTTGGAATTAATTAGATTCTTTTGATTGACATAGAAAGTGCATGTTTACTGCGTGCGTTATTACTCGAATAACTCTTAAATTGTATAATTCGAAACATGCATAAACTGAAAACTATAAATGAAATGAACGCAAAGATGGGATAATTTAAAAATAGTGTTATATACACTGCAATACATGAATAATGTATATAACCAAAAATCTAAGCAAGGTCTAAAATAACAAATGTTACCCGTACGGGTTATTTTAAACTATGTTTATTGAAAGCTTTTAGGACTTAAAGAGTTATTAGTTAACCAAGCTGTAGTTGAAACCGCCGCAGTTCAAACCAATAAACTTTGTTATTTAATCCATTTGAAACAAAGTTTGGTAGTGGTGAGATAGTTCGATGACATATCGGTTACGTAGAGATACAATAATTTGACTGTTTATTTTACAAGATCATACGTCAATGAAAGCTAGAAATATAAGCCAATGAAGGCTTATATTATTTTTTCATTTGATTTCTAGTAACGTGGGTCATATATTACTTCTATGCTTTTATATCACTCAAGCTAAGTTGAAAAAAATTGTAAAGTGACAGTAGAGTAGTTCACATTGGCTTTACAGTGGTTGAGATTCATACCTGCAGCTGCTTGAAAGCAAGATCGAGTATGTCCAGTCTCAAGAGTCTCGGTTATTGCATCACGAAAAATAAAAAAAAAACAAAGATAAACAAATTCTAAAGTATGACTTTTTAGACAGATAAAACGGAAAGTATTCCCTTTCAGATCTTTCTTTCTTTCTTTATTTTAAAAGACAACTCCCGCATTAGGAATATAAATTCCTGTGTCGCGGGGGACTTTACAAGCATACATGAAACGGACATAAAGAATTGTAACAACAAATGTGTATTTATTACCAACACGCATCAAAATTTTACTGATCCATGGCTGAAAAATTGCAATGTTTTGTCTTTATTAATTGTGGTTTTGATCCAGTAATGATATTCCAATCCATTTAAAATGATTAATATTATTTTTTTAATTACATGCGGTGTTTACTTCCAAATAGTTTATTTTATTGTGCATACTTGTGTATTTTATTTGGAAGAGCTGGGACTAGATTCTCTTCTACTCTGTAAATTGTTGGTCTTCAGTAGTAAATATCTATTTTAAGTTAGAATTGTTCTCACGTTATTTGGTCAAGACCTTACAAATAACAATTCTGGTTTATACTAGATTCTAAACCTAACAAATATATACATTTAACACTCTAACAACCTATTGTTTATTGATGTACAGGCATTGGATTATGTGTGAACGTTACGTTACGTTCACAAACACCTGATTGCTTGATGCCTAGGTTCATAAAAATATTATTGTGACTGTATATATCGAATGCCAAGATATTAGTTTAGATGTATTGGATTAATACATCTAAACCTTAATAGTAATAAAAATATCGGTCTATCCGTAAGTATGGCAAAATCTTATTTTATTAGTGATATTACGTCAATCTACGTATATTAAGAGTTTGGTACGTATACCTGATTACGATATCAGCAAGTTATGTAATTCATTTTATTCATACATATTTTCAGAATTTGAAGAGTTGTCGATTGTGCTATCTATTAGGCGGTTGACAATACCACGATGTTTTATTTATTTATTATTAGCTTTATTGTAAACCACTTTACAGTACGAAATAATATACAGAATATACACATAATAAACAAAATAATATATATAAAAATATCATATACAGAGATCAATATCTGGTCTTACAAAAGGCGGTCTTATCGCTCACGGCGATCTCTTCCAGACAACCCCTAAGCAAGGATACCCTTATAATAATTTTTTTTTGGTTGTCAGTGACGTACTTTAAACATAATTTGAGATAGACTAATACTTAAGGTTACTAACATATTTCATCACAGTTTACATATCACTAATATACACAAGTACTAAAACAAAAACAATAATAATAAAAGAGGAATAAATCAATCATATTACTACTACAATTACAAAATCAATTAGACTCACAAACTTTCACAAACATTTACACACAAAAAAGCGGCCAAGTGCGAGTCGGACTCGCCCATAAAGGGTTCCGTATCAGCAAGTAACACCATATAAAAGTTCTTGTAGTTCGTTGTAACTTTCATCGATGTTTTTATACTAGTGTATTGATTGGATGAAAGGTAAATTGCGTGTTACGATTTATGACGTATTAAAAAAAACTACTAACTAGATTTCGGTCAAACCAATTTTCGTTGGTAGTTTGCATGGTAATGTACAACATATTTTTTATTTAGTTTTATCATTCTCTTATCTTAAGTTACAGGGGGGGATACACATTTAACCACTTTGGAAGTGTCTCTCGCGCAAACTATTCAGTTTATAAAAAAATGATATTAGAAACCTCAACATCATTTTTAACACCTATCCATAGATACCCCACACGTATAGGTTTGATAAAAAAAATTTTTTTGCGTTTCAGTTCCAAGTATGGGGACCCCCAAAATGTATTGTTTTTTTTCTATTTTTATGTAAAAACCTTAATGCGGTTCACAAAATACATCGACTGACCAAATTTCAACAGTATAGCTCTTATAGTTTCGGAAATAATTGGCTGTGACATACGGACGGACAGACAGACAGACAGACAGACAGACAGACAGACAGACTTGACGAATCTATAAGGGTTCCGTTTTTTGCCATTCTTCATTCTTCACGGAACCCTTATAGATTCGTCATGTCTGTCTGTCTGTCTGTCTGTCTGTCCGTCCGTATGTCACATCCACTTTTTTCCGAAACCATAAGAGCTATACTTTTGAAACTTGGTAGGTAGATGTAATTTGTGAACCGCATTAAGATTTTCACATAAAAGTAGAAAAAAAAACAAAGCATATTGGGGGTCCCCATACTTGGAACTGAAACTCAAAAAAATGTTTTCCATCAAACCCATACGTGTGGGATATCTATGGATAGGTCTTCAAAAATGATATTAACGTTTCTAATATCATTTTTTTTCTAAACTGAATAGTTTGCGCGAGTGACACTTCCAAAGTGGAAAAATGTGTGTCCCCCTGTAACTTCTAAAATAAGAGAGTTATAAAACTAAAAAAAAATATCTTGTACATTACCATGCAAACTACCAACGAAAATTGGTTTGAACGAAATCTAGTAAGTAGTTTTTTTTTAATACGTCATAAATCGTAAATTGCATTTTTCCTATAATTCAATTAATACACTATTATAAATACATCGATCAAAGTTACAACGAATTACAAGAACTTTTATATGATGTTACTTGCTGATACGGAACCCTTCATGGGCGAGTCCAACTCGCACTTGGCCGATTTTAACTTTAAATTTTCCGATGATCTCTGGTGCCTACAATGTGAATTGTCAAGGAACTCAAAACGTTTTTTGAGATAGGATGGCGTATGTGGAAGGAACAGAATACTGTATAGAGTGGAGAGAATATGAACATTCCGGCGAAGGCGTATAGGTAACCATTTAAGCTTATCACGATATTCAGAGATGTGATCATATTTACGTAAACCGAATATGAATCTTATGCAGACATTTTGGAGACGCTCAAGTTTATTTAATTGTTCTTCGGTAAGATCTAGATAGCTAACATCACCATAGTCAAGGATAGGAAGGAGAAGGGATTGTGCTAGGGCGATTATCGTGTTTATTGGAAGAAAGTTACGAAGTCTTCGCAGTGACCCCGCTGTAGCAAATAATTTTTGACTAACCGCACCAATCTGGGGAGCCCAGGACATGTACTTGTCCATACAGATTCCAAGGTTTTTAACTTTGTCACTATATGGAATTTTGGTCACATCGCAAGAGATAGCAGGCAGCTGTTCCAAATTAATTAAGGAGTTCATCTTAGGACTACCTATAATTATCACCTGTGTTTTTGCTAGATTTACATTCAAGCCATACTCCCTACTCTAATTACAAATGTGCACTAAATCATTATTTATATCGGTGATAGCTGCACCCAATTTAGCTGGAGAAGCTTTGGTGTAGATTTGGAGGTCGTCTGCATAAAGGTGGTAGGAAGAAGATAATCAATCTGTGATGGAGTTGATAAAAATTGCGAAGAGTAATGGAGAGAGCTCGCCGCCCTGAGGTACGCCCGCAGCTATAGTGCACCAAGACGAATAGTTGTTTTCAATACAAGAGCGCTGCTGGCGGCCATACAGGTAGCTACGAAACCAGTCAATTGCTGATGGAGATATGTTAAGAGAGCGCAATAGTCCGAGCAAGATATCAAAGTCAACAGTATTGAAGGCGTTGCTAAAATCGAGCAGAGCGAGGATCGTCAATTTTCCCTCCTCCATGCTGAATCTGATATCGTCCGCAACATGAAGGAGTGCAGTAAGTACGAAAACCCGATTGGAGAGGATTTAGGAGGCAATTTCTTGAGAGAAAAGAGCTGAACTGCGTGTAGATAAGGCGTTCGAGTACTTTAGAGAAGAAAGGGAGTATGGATATTGGACGGTAGTCAGAAATGGAAGAAGGGTTACATTTTTTAGGGAGAGGAATTATTTGAGCAATTTTCTATGCGGATGGAAAAACACTGTTGGATACAGAAAAATTAAGGATATGGCATATTTCAGGTAGAATTATATCCAGTATTGGGATGTTGGAAGTCCAGTGTTGGATGTTTTGTATCCGATACCTGTGTTGAATAATCAATAAAGCAAGCTAAAAGAAGTAAATGACTATTATGGATAAGCTGTTCAGCTGTAAAAAGTAAACGACAATTTGCTTTGAGACTCTCTGCGTTATTCATGAGAGCTGATGCACTAGTAAAGTTTAGCAGATAAGATCACTGTTCTAAAATACTGATTCATTCACCTGGTGTAGAATGTATTTAGTTTTTCAATTATAAAAAGAACTAAAAATAATTAAAATATAGTATTAATTTGTGTGCAATTTGTTTTATAAATGGTAGTTTGATTTCAGTAGTTCCCATTTCGTTTGGATTATTTATATTAATTTGACTTAAATTATTAAATTTATATTTGAATGAAGACTTACTTAAAATTTTCATTTTATTAAATTTAAAGGCAACTGATGGGTAAAGTATTACAATTTTATTTGACAGAGTTTTAAATTATTTTAATAAATATGCATGTCTCGTCAAGAACTGGATATAGTTATCCATTACTTAGATAGTTTTCTATTAATACATAGAGATATTTTATATTTTATAGAAACTAAAACTCTGAAACTCGCAGAAGATAAAGCTGAGACAATTAAAATTCAATTAAATAAAATATTATAAATGAAATCCTGTATCCACTGTGTATTACTGATATTTACTAATATTACATCATTATACATATACATATTATATCATCATTACATCATACATTACTAATATTATAACTTCAAAAATGACTCTGTCTATGTGTAACACTTTCACGGCTAAGCCTCTGCACCGATTTCAATTATATTTTCCAAGAAGACACTTTGATTCTTGAGGAAAAACGAGGGTAAAAACCAGTCTATTATACGCAGTGCAATGTTTAATACCGGATCCTTATAATAAACATATTGGTGAGGGTTTAATTTAAATTAAATCATTTCTGACCGACTACACGTTTTACCCTATAACATTTAACCAAATGGCATTAAATATTACATCTTGGTTTATTCCATTTAAATATTCACACAACAATTTTCGAAATTAATTGACAAACATCAAATATTTGAACGCATTTAATGTTTATTTTGCATCATTTTGGTTTTAAGTTTGCTAATAAATACAAAACTTTTAAGTTTGCTAATAAATACAAAACATTTTGATTTTTTAACGAAAACATTGATAGTTGATAGATAGTACAGTGACGTTGATTTTAGCGCGAACGGGCCGGCTCAAACTTGCGATGCCACGATCTCTGAACGTCAATCGTTTCATTGATCAGGACGAGATTGAAGGCCCATTGATGCAGAAAGTTCTCAATAGACCGCCATTATGTGAGCACAAGGCTGCATTGTTGCATTGTCTGCATTCGCCCCACTATTCTTGTGGTGACCACTGCTCTTCGATTCTGCTCATGCACTGATGGAGTGCCATCACTTTATTTGAAATATATTTGAAACAGAAAAAAAAAATTGTCATAGGTATAGTTAAGTTAATAATCAAACAATAAAAAGCGGCCAATGCGAGTCGGACTCGCCCATGAAGGGTTCCGTAGCAGCAAGTAACATCATATAAAAGTTTTTGTAGTTCGTTGTTACTTTCATCGATGTTTTAATATTACTGTTTTCATTGAAAGAAGTGTAAATTGCCGTTTATGATTTATGACGTATTAAAATATAATCTAATTAGATCTCATTCAAACCAATTTTCGTTGGAAGTTGACATGGTAATGTACATCATATATATTTTTTTAGTTATATCAGTCTCTTATTTTAGAAGTTACATGGGGGGGGGGGGGGACACATTTTACCACCTTGGAAGTGTCTCTCGCGCAAACTATTCAGCTTAGAAAAAAATGATATTAGAAACCTCAATATAATTTTTGAAGACTTATCCGTACCCTACACGTATGGTTTTGATGAAAAAAAATATTTTGAGTTTCAGTTCTAAGTATGGGGACCCCCAAAATTTATTGCTATTTTTCTATTTTTAACCGACTTCAAAAAAAAGGAGGAGGTTCTCAATTCGTCGGAATCTTTTATTTTTATGTATGTTCAGCGATAATTTCGTCGTTTATGAACCGATTTCAAAAAATATTTTTGCATTGGAATGGGCGTAGCTTACAGGTGGTCCCATAGTCACCATATTGAGATCTGATGACGGGATCCCAAGGAAAACGAGGGAACTCCCCAAATATCATAGGCACAGTTGTCGCGATTTGGGTACTCGGAATAATTTTTTATTGAAGTCGGTTCCTTTTTGTTAAAATTATTATTGTGTAAAAATATTAATGCCGTTCACAGAATACATCTACTGACCGAGTTTCAACAGTATACTCTTTTGGTTTCGAAAAAAAGTGGCTGTGACATACATACGGACGGACAGACAGACAGACATGACGAATCTATAAGGGTTCCTTTTTTTGCCATTTTGCAACGGAATCCTAAAAACTAAATCCTTATATTATTTACTCAATAACAGGTAATTTAAATTCCATAACTTCATCTTAATTATTAAATTTATGGATACTGCACAGCGGATACTAAATTCTTAGATGGATGGTATTGATACACAATCTAAGTAAAACTTTCAGACTATCCTGTTCGCTGTTATCCTATGAAAACAACCAGAACGGACTGTTTAACGTGACCTCCGAATCACGAAGACGCTAATAGTATCATGCCACAAACAGTCACCCATCCAGGTACTGACCGCGCCGTCGTTGCTTCTTTCTAATCACCTAGGGCAACAAGTCTATGAGCCTCACATTTGGGTTGGTTGGTTGGTCACAATAGTTAGGTTTATTTATTTATTTGAATCACTGACAGTTATCCACAATCAAGTAGAAAAGCAATATAAGCTTTTATTTCTCTTTATAATCTTCGTGGAAAGGGTTAAGTATGGGTATCGAACGCATATTTTGCAAAGAACTGTTGCTAAGCCTATGTACCTATACCCATGGGTCTTCATTTTATCCACAACCATTAATGGTGGGCTCAGGTCTCCTCTCATGAGGGTTAGGGCCATCCGTCCCCACGCTGGCCGAGTGCGGGTTGGGGACTGGCAAGACACGTCGTAGCTACGTCGTTATGATAAGAGCTAAGATCGACTGCTTAACGTGACCTCCGAATCACGGAAACGGTCATAACATATCATGCTACAAACGGTCACCCATCTAGGCACTAGCCGCGCCATCGTTGCTTACCTTTGATGATTGTTTAGAATCATTTAAGGACACTTAGCTAAGAGCACTTCTTTATATAAATTAGCGTTTTATTTTTATAATTATTAGGTATAGGTAATTAAATGTTTGAACGGTAAACGGAATGGAATTGATTTGAATTTGAAAGATATTTGTGGTCGTGTTTAGTTGGTGATCGCGAGACCAAAAACCCAATGATGCGTAGATGACCCAAGTGGTTCGTAGACAATAGACATTAAATAAATAAAATTTAAAGTTATAAAGAATGATGGACAAATATGTATGTTCGAATACTTGTGTAAGCGCTCCTGATTGCGGAGATTGGTCATGAGTGTATTTTATTTTGATTTTATTATAACTCGTTGTTCTAGCGGCTTAAACTAGTTGCACACCCCAAACAATCTTGTCAATTGCTAAAATATCTTCCTATTTGATTGATAACTGAGTAAAAAACCAAAAAAATTAAAGGAACCCTCCGCACTCTACGGTGTGATTCACATGAAATGGAATAAAGTATTGTAAACTGTCAAAAAAACGGAGGAGTTAATATTACTTTTACGGGAATTAACGCGATCACTTATTTAGGGTAACAAGGGTAAAAACAACAAGGGTAACAAAAAAAAGTTAGTAAAACGGAGGAGGAGAGGAGGTTTCAAAATTACTTAGCTATACTTACATTCGTTTAAGAATTTAGTTATTATGGTTAATTAAAAACTCAACTATTTACAAAAATATATACTTAGATATAGTTTCCTTACTTTTAGAAGTTGATTATTAAGGTTAAATAAAAAAGGTTTATTATTTTTTGCTTTTCAGTTTTTTCAGCGGTTTAATTTTTTGTTAAAAAGTTTTTATTTTAGTTAGTTCTACCACTTCACCGTAAGCTCTGGTAAGGTTGTGTTAACAATGTTATATTTAAAACGTTTACATTGTAACAGCAACGATCCAACGATTGTTGGATGGTTTTCAACTAAAAACCATCCAACAACATCAAAAAGTTATAATGTCCCAATGCTGGGCTCGATTTTCCCCTCACCAGAGGGTTATGGCCATACCTCCCCATGATGGAAGAGTTGACAGATCAAGCTGAGAGACAAGGTTGTGGCAACGCAATCTTGCCGTTGGATGCTTTAAGCCGCACCAAGACTTCTAACTAAGCTTCACGACTGTGACTATGATAACAATCCGGACTGACCACTTAACGTGACCTCAGAATCATGGAAATGCTTATGGTATCATGCCACAAACGGTCACCCATCCAGTTACTGACCGCGACGATATAGCTTACCCTCGGTGATTGTTTCTAATCACCTTGGGCAATTTAGCTATTAGCGCTTCTTGTTTATTGCTTACGATGAACTCCGAAAGTATCTAACCAATTTTACATCTCTCATGTTCGGTAAGTAGGTTCTTATTACCTCCAAGGTGGTAGGTGACTTATTACCGCTCTAGGGTAATAATGTAGCTAGAAAAGCCCTAGGGCGGTAAGTAATTAAAAAAAAACCCATCTGTACAGTGTCGTGAACTATACATTACTGTTAGTTAGTTAAGTTGTGAGTGTGCTGGTGAGAAAAACTCTTCACGTAATATTAAAAGGTTTATTTCTTTCAAAAAGTTCGCGTACATCTTACCATCATACTGGCAAAGACATCATGCATTCAGCCTAAAGACCAAATAGGTCGCTTTGCTATTCAGCCTTGTCTTCGTGTGACTTTATTAGTCATCAATTTTAAATATCGAACGGCGAAGCTCAATTTCATTCTTGAAAAACAATTTAAAAATTTCTTTACTTGTTTCTTTTAAATGAAAAGAGGCGGGAATAGAAAACTTTTAATTTAAACATTGTTTGTTTTTGGGTTAATTTTTATAATTACGTGCTAATAAATTAGGGAAAAACATGAGTTCTTCAAGTGATGAAGATATAAGCTGCACTCCCGATTCAATGAAAATAGAAGCTGAAGATAAAATGTTTTATTCTTATAATGCCGGTTTTTTTCTACTTACCTCACAATCGAGATGTAAAGCAGAATAGTTAGCTCGGGTGTAAGTACCAATTGCACCCTCGAACTATAGGCGCCCTCGCTGCGCTCGTGCGCCAAAATATCTCGGGCTGCAATTGATGCCTTACAGCCCTCGGCTACTAATCTACTATTAACGTTTTTTTTTCTTACAGTGTCTAAGATAGGATAGGTAACATCACGCTGATGTCAATAGGATCCGCATGATTGAAAAGAGATACTAATGAAGTTGTGTTGGTCAGCTATTTCAATATTGGTACCTTTTCCCTTTAAATTGTTAATATCGTTTATGCCTAGATGAAAACCTACATAAATTGCATCACACGAATTCCTTAAACATTTCTAACTCAACCACTCCAGATTTCCAAGTCAAAGATAAAAGCACACATACTTTTCGCTCAATTAACGCCGTTGAACAGATAGAGCGGTCTTAAGCGCCCCAATACAACCCCAGATAAGGTCCACCATTATTTTTCTCATTAGGCCGACCTTTGCGATAACACAGCCTGTTACCCACGATGTAGAGGTGTGAATTGCTTGACTAATCTTTTCTTTTATTGCTGAAGATTAAAAGATAACCGTTATAATGGAGCATGTCTTATTTTTTCTCGCCAGCATGTTTTTGTTTATGATTTATTAGCAAGATTATGTCGTATATTAGGTAGAGCTTATTATTTTGCGTTGGTGTTACTTACATTCTTGTAGTATGAAATATTTTGGTTAAGAACGTGTTGTTAGGTTACGATAATATATTAAAAAAATATGTTTATATATTTATGTCAGTTGTCTAGTACCAATAATACAAGCTCTGCTTAGTTTGGGACTAAATAGCATTGTATGTAAGATTATACCTATCCAGTTAACGATTCTGAACTTGAAAAAAAACTCTCTAAACTCCCTTATAACTTTATTTGATTTGATTTATTTATTTAAAAAATATGACAAAAAATAATAATAAAATAAATAAATTCAACATTTAATTAGTGGATTGTGTGCTTTACATAACATCAGGGAATAAACCGCGGATGTATGTGGTCGAACACAATTTGAGTGAGGTGTTTAAATATTCATGATTGACAAAGGTTACTAACATTCGAATGTAACCCCCTATGTTGTGTAAGTGAATATGATTATTGTATGTATGTCTGCTTTTAAAAATACTGATAGATGCTGTATGTTTTTTTTATAATCCACATTATCATAATAAAAATTTTACGAGTCTCATGTTTTTACAATTCAGTTGATCATGATTTAGAAATATTGATCAAGGACATTTTTATCTAAAAGAAAACTCTAAAAACTGTCCCTGAGGGACAGAAAAACGTCGACAACCTAAACAGATTGCAGTATACGTTATTTAGAACGACATCACAAAGTAATAGTTGATGAATGAAGAAATCAACATAATAAGAAAATCTAAATGAATAGAAATCATAAATTTTGATTCAAATTATAATCACAATACGTGATTCGAGAGATTTTTATGATTGAAAATTGACTCAAGCCTAAAAACGCCGAATACACGTTAATCTAAAAAGCCGTACTTTCCTACGTGTTTCACCATGAACCAATTTCGAAACAAAACATAATGTTTGCAGGCACTCAAATTTTCTCAACCATCGACTTTATTGCTCGGGATGAATGTAGAAACGCCTAGTTATGGCATCCGTGTATTCGCGGCGCCTGAATGCTAATGTATCCACTTACTAAGGTCGGTTTTGAGAAAATACGAGTCTCTATTAAGGGTGGAATTCAAGTATTATTCGAAGTACTTTTACTGATGTAATCGTTACTATGAATTAGTAATTTTATGGAACCGAACTTATACCTATCCAGTTTTAGTTTACAGTTTTCGTGGAGACTTTATTTTATGCCTAGCACTATCCTTTTTTTAGTACGAAAAACCCCAGGGATACCACCAACGAGAGGCTAAAAACCTCACGCCGAATCGGTTTAGTAATTGGAGAACTAGTAGTTATACAACAAAGTAATGAACAACACTAATTATTAAGATTTAGCGAGATTTAAAAGGAATTCAAAAGGCTTAGTCCAGAAGAAGACAAACTTAAAGTTTATTAAATATCTCCACAGTACAATGATATGTTACATAGAAACTTTTTCATCATTTCGCTAAAAACGTTGGGTCGCACCCATTTATCACTATTAACACGATGCTGCGTAGATTAGTTCACAAATAAGAGCTTTGTCTCACCAACTGATAGTTCTTAACGAGGCCACCACTTTAGGGTTCGTACACACTGATACTGTTGTATGTATTAAGTACATAATAGGCCGTAGTGATCTACTAAAATAGTAACTACCTAACATACTTAATTTTTCTAAATATTTATACAGAATATTCTATTTTGTTTAATTATTTTTAGACGACAGATCTTATCTTCTTGATTTAAAAACTGAGATAAACTAAAATGTATATAGACTGGAAATTTAAGTTTTGGCAAAAAATAATAATGAGCGACATATATTATGATATTTCAATTTGATCATAAGTTTTGACGTAGTAGCATTTGATTTTTTTAAATTCTTTTCTGTTATATCACATCAATCATGGGCAGTAGTCGTCATCAAGCAGGCAGTTAAGTTAATAAATGGAATCAATTTTATTAATTTAAATGTAAATATGTATATAATTGTAAATGATTAAAATCACAATCATATTATATAGTCAAAATAACTTCATGGCTTCCAAGAACGATTTTTTTTACTTTTCAATTTTTTTTCTCCAATCTGTACGTAGCTTTGGAGCCCCTCATCATCTTTAATCGGCGCCGACAGCTCTGCGCTAATGAGAAAAATAATGATGAGCTACAGGTTCAAAGCCTTAATCAACACCTACATAGTGCTTCAAAGTTTTGTTTTTTATCGGAGGCAGACTTGGAAAATGATGTAATATAAGTACAACATTGAGTTATTTCTTTTTTTTTATGTTTAGGTTCTACTAATATTTTAAGCTGTTTACGTTTGAATAACTAAAAATGTGAAAATAAATGTCTGGACTTCCTCGTTGCTTGCCTTGTTTTTAATGAGTGTGTGTGACTTGTGATCAAATAATCTCGGGTCCGACTTCCGGGTCGGACCAAACGTGTTGTTAGGCTGGTCTTTTTTTGTATCAGCTTTCAAAATAACTCTACTCTTCCTGGTGAAAAGCATGAGTATCATCGCAGAGTACTGGTCACATGAACATGAACAATAAATCATATTGAGTAGGTGACCCACACTATGGCCGCCCTGAGTATGGAAGTTTTGCGGTTCTTTATTTTATTTTTATTTTATTTATAACTTCATGCACTTGTGTACATCGCTGGGCGAACCGTTGGGGTGTGTAGAGATTTACTACGGTAGGTGCAACGAGGTTACAGTCGTTAATAACAACAAATACGGACACAGATAACATAATATAAAACACTCAAATATATACATAATTATGTACACAAATATTCATAAACATACATACCACACTAATACACATATACATACATACACAGACACATACATAAGTACATACATACAAACACACAAAAATATATATACTTATAATCGTTTGCTGTAAAAAATAGACTATAAGGAGGTGTACTTATAATTAAGTTATTCCGCCCTCACAAGAAGGTAATCATGTACGTTCTTTTTAAATGTGTAACGGCTGGTAGACATCCTGATTTCGAGTGGGAGTGCATTCCATAGCAGCACCGCTTGCACAAAGAATGGTTTTTCATGCCAGTGGTCAATTTCGATTATCTTGACGCGCGTAGATGATGCTAACCGTTATTGGGAAGTCTGTGTCCTCAAAAGTACAGCATCAGTTCTATATTATGACAGCTAGCTAGTTAACCTTCGAATTAAGTTACCCCTCAGGGTTGCGAAGGTCCTATACTAGTAAAGTCCGATGGTAGTAGTTCCATGAAAAAACCTAATGAGGTAAAACTTATTGAACTAATAGTCAACACCACATAATTTTGGGACTTAAAAGAGGCTAGAAAGAAGAATAAAAAAGTAACAATAGTCTTTGTTCTTTTTTGACCCTCTAGTGAAACATCCTCCATGATACTTCTAGTTCATAAGTACTCGTACATCTTCATTTTGACTTTACTACACTAAACTATATCATAGTATTTATAATCATTCATAAGTACGTTTAAGCAGTATATCTCAAGTATGCATTGACGTAGTGTGAAGGGTACGTAAAATAAAAATCTCGCTTATCTCGCTACAATATAAACGCAGCTTGAACAACATAAAATTAAACGCGATGTGAACCCAAATGTACTTGAATAATAAGGAGAAGGGTTGGCCGTTAAATTGAAAAAAGCTTTAATTATGACATTCTGAGCAACTAGATTACCAGTGTTCTGGTTTGGTTTGGTCGGTTTCCTTAGTCTGGTGATCCATAAATAAACTAAATAAATACGAACGAACAATGTTTTTGCTTCTTTTTAACGAGCTGCCAAATGAGATAGTTTGTGCATACGTCGCAGGCCAAACTCACCTGAAAAATATAAATACCTAATTACTTCTTGACACAGGTGGAGTACAGGCATATCTTGGAATAGATTGTGATGTTGCTCCTAATATTTGTATGTTGAGTAAGCGGACCCCATAAAAACCTACACGGTTTAAGCGAGTGGTTGTGATCATTAAAATAATATGTAAACTGTAATACTTAGTCCATAAATAAATAAATAAAAATGAAATGACAAATAAACTCTTGTAAGTTCAAAAAGTTTGTAAGTCATCTCATGATCAAATTATTTTTAAATAATGTCAAAAAGAAACAATATTATCTTGTGTACTCATATTTATGTAAGTTTATTAGTAATTTTCAAATAAACAAATTGGATTTGACCAATTATATTATGACCAAAGGGTGCAGACGGGTCAGACAAATTGGGTATCATTAGATTTATTAAGGTAGGTAGAAATATTGCCCCAATTTACGACCCCTGACCGAAGTTAATTTTAGTTTTAGAAATTAATTTTACACGAGCTTTGAATAGAAAACCTTCGAAGAATATTTGCAGACATTTACAATTGCTGGATCTAGAGCTAGAGACTAAAGTAAGGCAAGCATCAGCAAACAGCTGATATAATTTCCATAAGATTGTGATTCTGGTAGGGTCTGTTTCCGAATAACAATCCAATTTAAAGGCCGTTGCATACGTAACGAGATATTACCTCGGACGGGACGTGGACGTGGTTGCCTCGTTATAAACGGGGAAGTGATGTAAATGCATACGCACCGTGACTGTGACTCGGATCTAACGTGTTAGTGTTGTGAACAAGGAAAGATGGATTTTTCATTTCAAGAATTGGCTTTAATTGCTATTGAAGTGCTAAACATCGTCGGCGACGATATTAATATAGATTTAATTCCAGTTAACGAAACCCAAGCCTACCCTCTAACTCTTCGCATAAACATTGAAAGAACAGCAACGCACTTGTCTCTCCGAGCTGCAGTTATCTACAGTCACTGCGTCATGTGTCGCGTCTGTTCATTTGCCAGTATTCGTGAATGACTTAACATAAATTATTTTCTTTTTTAGTTGATTGTTTGCAAATCGTATCACTAGAAAAAAGTTAAGAGAACTTTGTTTATTCTTCTTTTGAACTATCGATAGGTAGAGGTAGATTATATTTTAAGCTAAACAATCTTGGGCCAATGAAAATATTTAATAAATTAAGTTTAACAACAAGAGTCTGTATGTCAAGCGTCAAGAGACTGTATTTATTTTGTTTTCGAAAATAACTATTCTAGATACGATTCCTATTTATCTTTTCAGGTAAACTCCGCACAGTCGTTTCAAGAATTTTTCACGAAAGGGATCTCGTAAAAACTTGGTTTGATGCGCCGTACAACGTTTCAGGAGACAGGTCTCTTTGTTTAGAAGATTCGGTCTTAGCTTGTTTCTATTGACAAACTAAACGCGTTTTTGTTTTGATAAAAAATCTATGTACTTTTTTCATTGCAAAGAAAATTGGCGTTTAAGCATATGTGTCTATTAGAACTATGTAGATGACTTTGTTGGAATTAAGTGCAAAACATGAAGTGGATTATAATAATAAAATGTACAATTTGCACTCTGGCACTCGCGAGTTTTATATTATAGACATCGATATTCCCTTGCCAGAAAGCAATATGTGCTAATTGCCACTATTCAGTTTAAGTAGTTTGTGTTGAAAATACTTCTTCTATTATTAATATTGATTGGATTTTTTTGTACGAAAATTTTTGAGTTTTTTAAGCTGGCTCGTCTTTTATGATATAATGCGAAAAAATATAAAGATGCTCTCTTCGAGCATTAGTCTCCCTGCCCTAGACATTTACCTTGACGTTTGGATTACTTAATAAACTTTCTAATAAATTAACTAAAAAAATAAATAAAGACGTATTCTGATTAAAAATTGACTAAGTCATAACACAATTTATCATCAGTGTAAATAAAATAAGATTATTTAAAAAATATATATAATATTCAATTTGTAAAGTATAACTTACGCATTATCGTCCAAAGTAGTGCTTGAAACTCTTCAAAACTGTCTTTCTTACTCTGTGATATTTAGCTAAATCTTCTTTTTTAGGTTTCCGTAGCCAAATGACAAAATACGGAACCCTACGGAAGACCGACAGACATGACGAATCTATAAAGATTCGTCATGTCTGTCTGTCCGTCCGTCCGTATGTCACAGCCACTTTTTTTCGAAACTATAAGAACTATATTGTTGAAACTTGGTAAGTAGATTTTTTGTGAACTGCACTAACTAGAACTGAAACTCAAAAATTTATTTTCTTCATACGCATGGGCGTGTGGCGTATTTATGAATACGTCTTCAAAAATGATATTAAGGTTTCTAAAATCATTTTTTTATAAACTAAATAGTTTGCGCGAGAGACACTTCCAAAGTGGTTAAATGTGTATCCCCCCCTGTAACTTCTAAAATAAGAGAATGATTAATCTAAAAAATATATATGATGTACATTACCACGCAAACTTTCAACGAAAATTAGTTTGAAAGAGATCTAGTAAGTAGTTTTTTTTTGACAACTACAAGAACTTTTATAGGATGTTACTTGTTGCTACGGAACCCTTCATGGGCGAGTCCGACTCGCACTTGGCCGCTTTTTATTTATAGCAGAGTAGCACCTGGTGTCCAACATCATGTGTTTGGCTATTTACTCACGTTTACCACCGGTCTTTGCCATACTATGGTCTCTAAACGCAAACTTATAAAACTTTGTTTACTAAGGGCCAATTGCGTGCCAATAATTGGCCAAGTGAGTGTCAGGCCACGCATAGAGTAGGGTTCCGTAGTCACCCATAATGCGAGGTAGATTTTAAATCGTGTCCAATAGGTAATTGTTATGTTACTAATTATTTCTTTATTTTAGTACAAAGTTTTCCATCATCATCATCATCAACAGCCTTTAACAGTCCACTGCTGGACATAGGCCTCTCCTTAGAAGGAGGTTTTGGCCTACTATATTACGCTGGCCAGACGGGTTGGTATAGGGTTGATTTCAAGTTTTCCTTCTCTTTGCATTGATGTTGTCTTGCGAAGTTTATCCCTTAGTCGCCTTTTACGACACCCGCGGGATGAATAGGGGTGGTGACACTCTGTATTCTTAATCCGTCACCACACGGACTTTTTCCAACTGCTGCATTTTACTAGTTAGGCAACTATAACTCTGGAAATAAAAAGTTGTTAATAAAACCGCTATAGCTTTCCTTGAAAGTTCAATCAATGGACTACTATCATGAATTTTTCCAGATTATTTGCGACAGTAGTTTAGCTTTCAGAGGGGGGGACGCCCTGTTTTTAATAAAAATGCGTTTTTAGAGTTGAATAACTCGCAAACAGATACCTAAATCAGAAAATGGTGTTGGCAACCTCGCAATGGTTTTAAAATACCTATCTAATAATACTCAAAACGAGGGGATAAAAGCTAGAAAAAAAATACATAATATAATATATTTAAGTTTAAGGGATGTACCCCAAATAAAAATATTTTATTTTATTTTAGCACTTTGTTGACTTAATTACAGCACATATTCGTGCAAAGTTTTATCTTTCTAACATCAAGCTTCTTATGAAATCGCACCAGTTAAAACTTTTATTTTCATTTCTTATTTTGGACATTTCGGACATCTGACACACATGATTTGTTGTAACCAATGTGAAATGTTTCAAATATTTAATTTAGATGTTTTTTTTTCATGTCATATGTTTGCACGGTATGCTCATCGCTTGCACCACAATAAAACCAGGCAGTCATAGAGTTGTGCGACCTCCAAATCCCGCCAGTAAATCTCATAAAAAGGCTTTGCCTGGTTGTATCTTGCGTCGATTTACCACAACACTGCTTCGTATATAATTCAAACGAGTTCAGTTCCGGTGACTCACTAGATGATTTATTTCGCTTTTGACAACATTATTACTATCTAAAATAAAGTTAATTTGACATACTTCCGGTGACTGTTATCCCTTCCATAAAAAACCAAACCTCCTTTTTATGGAGAATCCTATGTCTAACATAGCCTTAACCCTCTCCTGAGGAGAAGGAAAACCAAACCCAGCAATAGGACGGTAAGTCATCCAACCTTCGCGTCAGCCTATTCGTGATGAACCTGGAAAACAACTTGTAGACGTGGCTCAAGAGCGATATGAGACGAATCTTGTCTTCTTAAAAAATAAAATTATCATGCTCCTACTCACTACTTGGAGTTCTCCCTTCATGGAGAATGGACTTGCAGTTGCTTTATGATAGGGGTTTCCACTGGCCTTAACAGTTCAGTTGTAATGCCATCCTCTGCCGGGGATTTCCCATTTTTAGTTGTTTCAGGCCCATATCCATCTTATCAACGCTACAGTCAGGAAATTGGTCGTATTGATGTTGGACTAAAACAGCTCGGGCACCACAGGGGACGGGTTATAGGTACCAGAGATTGCGAGGCATACAACTGGTCATAGAACTAGTTTTTAAGTATTAGCTTGAAGCATTAACATGAATAATTTCGGGGAAATATAACCGAACTTATCTATTTTACAAGTATTATTTTGTGAGATGTGTGGGACTCTTGATGATGTCCAACACTTGCTGACGGAGTGTGTCAAGTATCGAAGACAAAGGGAGGCGTTGATACGTAAATATAATTTAAATAGTTATGACACTGGTATGTTTGCCAACATTTTAGCAGACCCAACCTCAAATGCTGCACTTGACTTATTTGAAATATTTACGTATCACAAACTTTAACCTAGTAATATAGTCTAACATAGGATAAGTTACGATGAGACTAACATATTATTCTGTAATAAAAGTCTCTAAATAAAAAAGATTAAAAAAAAAAAAAAAAGTATTATTTTATACTGAAAACCAGTCTCTCGTTATTGTGTACATGTACATACACATTTGTGATGCTCACAAAATTTCAGACAATATAAAATTATTCCTATGTATTGATACCAAAATATTTTAAACTAGGGCTATTTCGATTTATAAACATATTATACATTAGCGTTGTCGTTTACAATTTCTTACTATTTGTTCAAGCATTCTGTGTTATAGAAATGGTTATTGTGGTCACTGATAATAATATTAATAAATATAAGTCATATATAAATAATGTTATATTTAAGTAAAATAAGTTTAATTGTCTTTCAAGTAATAAGAAACCTATGTAAAATTAGCACTTAGGTAGGAAATTATTTTCAATATGAGTAGTTAAATATCTATAATATAATAATAATAATAATAATAACCCCCCCGGGGGATCACCTTGCCGTGGTGGGGGGGCTTACGGGTATCTGGTACTGGTTATGATCTTAACATCTCATCATTGTGTTGGGTTTTCGCTTGTCGCGGAGACCCGATACTACACCTACCCAACCAACGATCCCAAACCCATTATGGAGAATTTATGGAAACTGACAAGAAGAAATACAATTTACGGCCGCTGCCCGGGGAGCGCCGGGGCGCATCTGGAGCCGATGCTAGGTGCCACAGCATGCGAACCATCGGTGGTGAGACGTCGAGCAGGCGGGCTCTCATCAAGCAAACTACTACAGCCGGTCGCGGTGAGTTGAGCAGGCGGGCTCATCGCGTCGAAGTTACAGCCGAATCATCGGGCGATGATACAATAGCATTATCCTCTTCTATCACTTCAACTCGCCCTTCGTACACAACAAGAAGAACAATTAGCTTGTCAAGTACTAACACCCTCAACAGTGCTGAGCATCACCTATCCACTGAGCGATCACCTTCACCCTCATTTAGTATCACACAGTCAGAACATTCACTTTTCTCTAATATTCCATCACCATCTTCAACAAATAGCTTATTTCGATCACCGAGCTCATCACCGTCATCTACATATTCAACCAGAACTACAAGGTCAACAGCTGTTGTGCAGGAGGCGTTAGCCACTAACCCTGTACCCACTGCTGGCCCTTCTCGTACGCGAAAAAAATGGACTGAAGAAATGAACCGTTTTATATGGCGTACATACCTTAACATAACAAATTGCGAGACGTCTCAAATGAACAATTACCTAGAAACTTTACATCGAGAATTCGACAATAAATATCCCGACATGCAAACAACTCGACAACGGTTAGGTGATCAAAGGAGAGCAATAATAAGAAGAAATTTACTCTCACAACTTGTGTTAGACGAGATAGCCACTGAAGTAAGACAACACTTAAGAGATGAAAACTTCAACAATTCACATATACATAGCCAAAACGAGCAGACAACACATACACAAAACAGTGTCTCCAGCAGCAATAGGATGAAATGGACTAAAGAAATAAATGATGATGTTATTAGATGCTACCTTGAAGCAACGGAACTAGAGACAAACAAGACTGCCTATCGTAAAAAACTTCATGAATTATTTATAGAAAGACACCCAAATTTATTTAATCTAACAGAACAAAGAATTGCAGATCAAAGAAGAATAATATTCAATAATAAGACATATACTAACAGAATAAATGAATTAAAGCAGGAACTACAATTAACACGAACAGAACTGAATAACCAAAATATATCTGACACAAACTACTCTATTGCCGCACAAACAAACAACACAAACGACAGCATAATAGACAATACGCTTACACTAACTGAACCAACCGCAACAATTCACAATGAAAACAACACGACTCATAACACGGATATCAACAGTAGTAACAATATAGATCATGTCAGCATAGAATTAGAATTCAATAATGTTCTTGCTCGATTCAGTATGATTGATCCAGAAGTAAGACCATATATACCAAAACAAAAAACATCACGAAAGTTTGCTGAAATTACTCAACATTTAAATTGCAATATTATACCAAAACACTTACACCACGAATTAGACTTTGGTTCACTACACACTTTAATTTATTCAGCAGCCTATACGGCTGCTATTTGTAACGGCACCAGATTCATTATTGAAGATAATACGAATACTCATAAACGGCATAGAAAACCTGCGTGGCAAAGAAGAATCGAAGGTAGGATAGAAATATATCGATTAGAAATAGGAAGACTTACACAATATATGCGAGGAAATAGAAGTCAGAAAATCCTAAAGACTGTAGAGGCAATAAAGAATAAATATAACACTCATTCACAACACGAAGAACCTAACACTGATCCACAACATTTTCTTGACACACTAAAACAGAAATTAAACGCGACCTCAAGTAGGCTTAAAAGATACTTAAGTTGTACCAAACGCAAACAGCAAAATGCAAACTTCATTAATAACGAAAAACAGTTTTATAGAACCTTAGGGCACAATAACCAAATAGAATCAATAGCCACAGAATTACCCCCACCTCAAGACCTTCACCAATTTTGGGCAGGTATTTGGGAAAACCCAGTACAACACAACACGCATGCTGACTGGTTACAAAAAATGGCAGACACATCAAACATTAACGAAATGGAATTTGAAAATATCCCAGTTGACACATTTACTCAGATTATCAATCGCACACATAACTGGAAGGCACCAGGCACCGATAATATCCACAATTACTGGTATAAAAAATTTACCTGCACACATCCATTCATTCACAGTCATATTTGCAAATTCATAAAGTCACCAGACACTATGCCAACATTCATTACACAAGGAATTACATACATGCTACCAAAAGGTTCAAACCCCAAAAATCCTGCAAATTACAGACCTATCACATGCTTACAAACGATATATAAAATCATTACAGGATGCATTAGCGAAACGATTTACAGTCACCTTATGAAAAATAACGTGCTAGCAGAACAACAAAAAGGGTGTAAAAAAAATAGTCAGGGCTGTAAAGAACAATTAACCATAGACTCAATAGTAATGAGGCAAGCCCAAACTAGAAATAGGAATATCCATATGATGTACATAGATTACCAAAAGGCATTTGATTCTGTCCCCCATAGCTGGTTAATATATGTATTGCAACATTACAAAATTCACCCCAGTCTCATATCATTTCTAGGAACATCAATGTCACATTGGAAAACAAAATTAAAATTAATACATAACACTTCATCAACTACTCAACTAATAAAAATAAAAAGGGGTATATTTCAAGGTGACGCGCTTAGCCCGCTTTGGTTTTGTATGGCGCTCAACCCCTTATCTGAACTACTTAATCACACAAATATAGGTTTTAAATTAAGATGCAATAACTCATTCCACATAATTTCACACCTACTTTACATGGACGACATTAAAATTTATGCAAGTAACAACACCGAGCTTTGTAAACTAGCTGACATTATTCAGTCATTTTCAACAGATATCCAAATGCAATTCGGGGTTGACAAGTGTAAAACTCACTCTATCAACCACGGTAAGACAGAATACAACTTTTACACTCTTAGTACAGGTGAAAAAATAGAACCAATTGACGAGCATACAACGTATAAATATTTAGGTTTCCATCAGTCCAGACAGATTCAACAAAAACACACAAAATTAGAATTAACAAAGAAATTCAAAGCCAGACTAAATCAAATCTTGAAAACCCAATTAAATTCACGCAATAGCATTAAAGCCATTAACACGTACGCAATACCGGTTCTCATTTATTCCTTTGGAATCATAAACTGGTCCCAAAGCGACCTCTTAAAATTACAACGCACAATCAACACACACATGACAACTAATAGGAAACATCACCCCAGATCGTGTACACAACGCCTTACATTACCCCGACAAGATGGAGGTAGAGGCCTCATCGATATACAGAATTTACACAATAGACTTATAGATAGACTTCGTAATTATTTTTATGCCAAAGCTGAAAAATCCCAACTTCATAATTTCCTAACCAATATAGACAAAAAACTAACTCCGCTGAACTTAAGCGACAGAAACATTCACCCTAAATTACTAAGTAGGCAGCAAAAAATAGACCTGTGGGCACAAAAGTCTTTACATGGCAGACACCTCGCCGATCTCAGCCAAACACATGTCGACAGAAAAGCGTCGAACGAATGGCTACTTCGGGGAGAACTCTTTTCGGAAACTGAGGCTTTTGTAATTGCTATTCAGGATCAGGTCATAGATACTCTTAACTACCAAAAACATATAATTCGTCTCCCTAATCTCATTACCGACTTATGTAGACGATGCCATAGCAGTTCCGAAACCATCCAACATATTACTGGCTCCTGTAAAGCTATTGCACACACCGATTACAAGCACAGGCATGACCAAGTTGCAGCAATTATCCATCAGAATCTAGCTCACAAACATTCATTTATCCCCAATAAAACTGCTTATTATAAATATAAACCCAGTACAGTTCTTGAAAATAATGCGTTTAAAATATATTGGGATAGAACAATAATCACCGACAAAACCGTACACTACAATAGACCTGACATAACAATCCTGGATAAAGTTAAGAAGACAGTTTTTATCATAGACATAGCAGTATGTAATACACATAATCTACTTACGACACACGCAGAAAAAAATTCAAAATATATAGACTTAGCCAATGAAATCAAAAGACAATGGCAAGTAGATAGAGTTAAAATCGTACCCATTATCATGTCTACAACCGGTGTAGTTCCGAAGACTCTCCACGATAGCCTTAATACACTGCAAATGCCGAAACACACACTACCATTGATTCAAAAAGCAGTACTTCTAAATACATGTCGTCTCACACGAAAATTTCTCGCATCATCTTCATCTTAATCGCACATCACTCCCTCTAGCACACTTGGCTAAACCCCGTGTGTTAGATTCTGATCCCCTTTTAAACTAAAAGGGAGACCCAAAAAGGTAACATAACATAATAATAATAATAATAATATCTCTTTATTGCATAAAATTAAGTTTTACAAAATGGATATAAGCCCTGATTTCCAAACTAGCGTGAGCTGTATGTTGGGAACCAGTATCTTTTTTTTAAAAATATATTACACAATTATGCGCAGTAAATTCACAAGTCACATCATAGCCAAACACAAGCAGCAAAACACTTCCGAGTGCCATGTATTCTTTCTGTGCATACTCGTTTGCATAGCGCATGTGTTTGTGTGTGTACATGTGTGTGTGTGTGTGTGTGTGTGTGTGTGTGCGCGTGTTTGTGTGTTTGTGACGAAAGTAAGAACATAATTATTTTTAAGAATTAGTTTTATTTTACGTTAACTAATAAATTTTCCACCTCATTGTAATCCAAACCTTTAAGCCATAGTTTAATCGTGTTTTTTATTTCATAATTAGATAGACGCTTCGTTTTATGAACAAGATTGAGTTTGTTATATAGTCTGGGTGCAATATTATGATAATGTTGTTGTTAATAGATATTGTATTCTATAAATACATAGTTTAAAGAGAAAAATGATCTGCATCTATATTTGTTAACCACATAGAGAATGTACCTAACAAATATTAAAAGCAATAAAATATAACACAGGAGCCCGTCCACATATGCCACCCCTTTCTATAAAATTTCCCGAACAGTTCTATTATTGGATCGTTAACATATTCCTTTGTACGCCTCTTTGGACGTTAGACATCTGTCAGTATTGTCAAACGATCTTATATAACTGTAAGATCGTATTTTGATATTGAATATTGATTCCATAACTTCTTCAAAAGTTGCTGGTCTATTGGTGTATAGTTAGATTTTTCTATGGGTAGTTCGGGGAATTTCTTTTATAATGATCAAATCCTTTTTTAGTCTACCAAGATTATAAATTTCAAGTAATCTGCATTTTTTTAATATAAGTATCTTAGAATAATTACACATAAAAACCTAGTCCGCGCGCCCATTTTGAAGCACTTCAAATGGAGCCATATGGCTCCAAACGCCGCGCCGCTCCGTTAGTGTTCAATGTCAAAGCACGCCAAACGTGTGTCGCGATAAGAAGAATTATTATGACGGTATTCTAAGATAAGTATGCATAGAATCCAAAAGTAGTGATCACCATCCTCATTGCAAGAACAGACACTGCTGAATGGTGACCCTATGGCGGCCTAGCAGGATACTTATTGAGCCTCCCTTTTCACATTCGTCCACGAAATACGATAACACAAATTCTGTCATTTCAGGTTGATCTTCTGTGTGAGGGTAGTATCACCTTGGTCGAGCCGACCTATTTGTGCTGAAACCACTTTGGCTCTACTTCCTTGATTTCCTTTATTAATAACTACATTACAATGTTTTTGTTGTCTCGAACTTGTAAACATAGTCTGCATTCAGCCAAATTTGAAATCTCAAATGTTTCATGATATTAGAAGAAATTTAATATCTTCGTTTTGTAAATTACAGTATTGTAATATATAGTTACAGTTGTAATACTGATAATAATATAGTCTCTAAAGCTTTACATTTGAGAAACACTTGTTAGATTACCTACGTGAATACTTTTAAATCTACTTGATCGTTTTCTACTGTGATTGTGCAATTCAATTGCGTCTGTGCATCCCTTCGATAAGATATCCATCTATTGCTGGATACGGTAGACGCTGTAACTTATTGCTCTAGTGCAGAGCTAAGTTGTCTTCTGCAACTTTCTTCCAAATGTGTATGCAGCTATTGGACAAATTATTTTTCGAATTTGTCACTTTAAGTATTATACATCTATTCTGTTCTATTACTTTAGGTAAAAGAGCGTCACCGGTCATTTATAACTATAGCTGCGGATAACACCCCGGACACAGCTAGTCCCAACATATAAACTTTCTTAAAACCCTCTGTGATTAATATAAATGTTAATTGTTACCTACGTCATTAAGAAATTAATTCAAAACCAATCCTAAACCTTCATACTAAAACTTTTCAATGTTATAATGCTTGAACTGAAATTTAATTTCCCTTGAACTGAGAAGCGAAGTAAATTGCGTTTCTCAGATTAGCAGCGATTAAATTGAAATAACAACAATTGAAAGCCCAAAATCGATCACAGTGGTGTGCAATGGGAGAGGCCTATGTCCAGCAGTGGACTGCGATAGGCTGATGATGATGATGAAATTGAAATAAATAGTTTACACAAACTTATAGTTTTGCTGCTTAGGATAAACAATTGTTTTACTATGAGTAATTAACTAATTAGATTTTTTGCCCGATAAAATATCTCTCTGATTGTTATTTGTGTTTTCTCAGGTTTTTATTAGTTAAATTTTACAGTTTTAGTCAAATATCAGTTTTAATCAAGTATAAACGTATAACTAAAATTAATTTTTAGAAATTTATAAAATGTAATAAAAGATAGGAATTCTCCATACCGTAGTTTTCATTGTAAACAACAGCAACACCCGCAAGGTCTCAACTAGTGAAATCTATAATTTAGAAAACGTCAAAAAGCTTAGGATTATGCGAACAAAAATTAGTAATACAAAAAACTAGTGATAATAACAATGGTGTTGTGATATGTACATGTGCACTACTGCAATGTCTTGTATAATGTACTATTATGTTTATTTGTAAATAATCTTCCATCATAAGCCATGGAGCTACACCTCGTCAACCACGATTACCGAGCTTGGTCGGAGGCCCTTTGTATTTAAGTAACAAAACATCCGTTTCTTTATAAATGGAATGTTTGTATTACAAATTGCCATTTTTAAGATATTTATTCACTGTAATCTTCTCAACAAAAAGTGATTTATGATTCTTTTCTTGTGTAAAATTAATAATAAGTGCTATTGTTCACAAAAAAAACGTGAAAACATATTTCAAGTGTCTAACAGCAAGGTTATAAAAATGCCAGAATCAATTATTATGCAATAAAAATCCATGTGATCAGAATGACAATAGCTCTTTTCTCATAGCTCACAATTGACTTATTTATACTAAACGACAAAATTTCAAACATTTCATACAGTCCAAATAATAACGGTATTATAAAATAAATGCTTACCTATTTCCCACGTTTTTCAGGTATAATTTTTCATCCAACTCTAGTCAGTAAGCTGTCCACAATTCCAGTACATTACTGTATTTGCTTAGATAGTGGCGTCAGACGTAAGGCGACGTGCCGTAATGGATTTCTGACGTTGAAATAAATGATAGATCACCGCGCACGATGCATTACCTGTGGACAAGTTATACTTTGAATTTCTTTAGAAGTACCACTTTAATAAAATTATGTAAGATATTACAATTATATAAGACAAATTAATAAAATTATACATCTACATGTATGTTTGTTTGTTTATGTAATCGACTATTGTAAGCGTGCTTTAAAGCTCTTAGGGTTCCATAGTTCATAACTCGGAACCCTTATAGTTTCCTCATCTCCGTCCGTCGGTCCTCGACTTACCGTCCGGTTCGTGCTAGAAAGATAAAACTTTAGATAACTATGTATGTTTAACACGTCGACAAAGGACCAAACTAAAATCACGAAAAATATTATTACTATGGATACCTTTCCTACACGTAAGTTTTTATTTTCTCAGGTCTAACCCTATCTTGTAGAGTATCATAAGATTGGTATTATAAAAACATTGATTTTCTTACGACAATTTTTTAATTTAGGTATTCGTTTGCGATTGCGAGTTATTCAACTTTAAAGGGAATTTTTTTGTAAAAACAGGGCATCCCCTTTCCCTAAAATTTAAACAACTGGCCCGAAAAATCGAAATATTCACGATTATTTAGTGCTTTGTGTAATAAAATTTAAAGGAAAACTGTAGAGGTTTAGATAACTTAGTTAATTTAGGAGTTATAGATGTAGAAGGAGAGATAACATAAGTATTGGAATTATTTTATAATAATATTAATAATAATATATTTGACACATTTTATAATAGTTAATTAATTTTACTACGGAACCTTGGCCTGTCACGCACTTAGCTGATTTTAAAACTATTTCGTCTCGCGTTTTAATTTATAAGATAATGATTTCCTTTCAATGAAGACTGCCCTTTAAATATATACAGATCAATTTCAGGAAATCCATCTTCAAACTTATTCTTATAATATATATGATGTTGATTAAACTGCCTCGTTGGTCTAGTGGTTAGCGTATGCGACTGCTAATCAAGAGGTCTCGGGTTCAAATAACGGGTCGGGCCAAAAAGTGCTTTTGGGTTTTTCTTAGGAAATTCCTAATAGCAGCCCGGAGTTTGGAAGTTTGGCGGTGATTCACGCCCGTGCCTCGGAGAGCACGTTAAGCCGTCGGTCCCGGTTGTCATGAACATCTATGGCAATCGTTACTAGGAAGTCAGTGCCCTCAAATATACTGACAACTAGTTCAACCTTCGAATTTCAGTTCTCCCTTAGGGTTGCGGAGGTCCGATGCCAGTCGCTCCGTGGAAAAACTGAAATTCAGGTAAAACCGGTTGAACTAGTAGCCGACCCCAAATAAACTTGGGATAAGGCTCGGAAGATATATATATATATAGATGTTGATCATCATCCTAACCTTTATAATTTCGTAAGATAATTTGAAATCGGCTACTAGTATAATCGATTTTACAAGAACATCAGTTTTTAAACGGAATGTCTTGCATCGAACCCTAAGGGTGAACTGCATTCATAAATTGTACTAGTTGTCACTATATTGACCCTAGTGCCAGCTCAAGCTTTCTACTTGATATCAAAACCGACTCAGGGAGGACGCCTCCAGAGTCGGTTTGACATCAGGTTAGGTCTTGGGTCTATTAGCCCACGGTTTGGCAGCGTGCTGTTGTTGCTGAAACATCGCTAATGCATTGGACAGTCTGAAATTTAGCTGTATCAGGAATGCACTCTTCTTTGGCAAAGTGTCAGAGTACCTAACGCAGCTAGTGAAATACTATCTAGAGGACCGTATCATCATATACAAGATTCTGAGATGACTTAAAAGAAAGTAGAAATGATGCAAATATTTTGGTGATGAAACATCATAAAAAACAGGATAACTTTGAGGTTGCAGTTTCATTCGTTATTTCTAAACAAGTTTTAAGCACATCTAAGTCACAACACGTCCCGCATAACGAAATGAGGTGTATCTGAAATAAATCCATTTGGAATAAACTCGTGCACGTAGACATTTGACTTCGTGTGATTGATTGTTTCGTCTCGTATTTTATTGATATGGCACCGGATAAGTAATGGAGGAACTAGTAGCCACTTTAGATGTTTGTATTATGTATGAGGCCGGGGATTTTTTTAAATATATCACTCCTTTTATTGAGGCATGGAATTATTCCAAAGTAAATAAGGTACGTGAACATAAGTGGTTGTATTTCTTATTTATTTGGTACCCACTACTGAAGTCGAATAGCTTGTTGAGTTATAAAATTCGAATAACTTAGCTGTTTTATATTCGACTTGTGTTTATTTTATTTGATATTCAGTAATCTAGAAATTCAGCATAAGTCACGCGAAGAAATACCACACCTAAACATCCCGTGGGTATCGTATGCCAAGATATAGTATCAGATAGCACAAGCTCTGCACAAATGAGGAAGACTTGAAACCAAATGGTATATTAGACCAATTTCTCCATTCTTATTAGAAACCTGAATCCAACAGTTAATGTATGGAAAACTGTAATGTTTAAATTTAATTATGATGATAAGGTGACACATTTAGGACGCGGAGAGTCACCACACCTAAACATCCCGTGGGTATCGTATGAGCAGATAGCACAAGCTCTGCACAAATGAGGAAGACTTAAAACCAAATGTTATATTGGACCAATTCCTCCATTCTTAATAGAAACCTGAATCCAACAGTTAATGTATGGAAAACTGTAATGTTTAAATTATGATGATGAATTTAAATTTAATCACCGATTAAGGGCACTTTATAAAAATCGTAAGTGTGTACGTACATACATACAAAATGTACAGTGACATATTATGACCTTCTGACTGCTGACTAGTAACCGTAACTTATAAGTGCTGCTACACTTACATAATACACATTATACTTTAAAATATACAATAAACCTTAGTACACAAGCTTCAGCGGTAAATACTAATTAATTGGGACCGACAAACTTCCCTCCCTGTTGCATCGTTCCAACTTCGTGTTTTATCACGGCTCGACCCAGCCGCGGGCGAGGCAGTTGTCCTCTAATAGTAGGTTATACTGTATAATTCTCTGGAAAAATGCAAGACAGGGAGTGAGCTTGAAAGAGGATAACTAATGATGTCCCACTAATTCTATTTTGATGTCATTTGTTTAGTTGAATAAATGAACGAGTATTCAACAATTTTTTTTCTTCATTTTGGTAGAGATCCAATTCAGCTTTTAAAGTGTTGTCCATTGTTGTTGTTTAGATATTTATTAGCGAAGTACTTGAAAACGTCTATGACGATCTGCTGTCTCCGTCTGATAGATATAACAATGCATCATCATCTACGAACGACAAAAAGGACTTTTAGTTATGTATTCAAGATTAGTTAATGGTGTTACGTGTAACGAAGGATAGTTTACTTACAATTCATCCATGTTTATTGTTAGATCACGGCAATAAGCTTTCATAATTAATTAGTTTAGTAATTGTACGTAAATCAACTCGTAAGTTATAGGTATGTACAAATGCAATTGTATATCATATCTTCGCAGAGCAATGCAATAACAATTTTATCGTGTGTGAATTTCTAAAAACTACTAAGTCGTAAAATTGAAAGAAAAAACAAGAGTAAATAAGCCTCTGTGTTACTGGTTTCCATATTTTTTACTAAATGAATTTTAAGTCAACAATACTTAAATTATAAAGTCGAAAGTTACTTTTTCTGTCCTTTTTTGGTCCGTTACGCTTTCACGACTAAACCGCTGAACCTTTTAAAAGGAAATATGCTAATTTTTGTCTCGTTAACCGAGATATACACTTGCGGAGCAGCGCGCAAAAACTAGTTCATAATGTTCAGAGAGTTGGTATTATTTGTTTGAATTATATACTTTACTCTTCATATTTCTAAGTACACATAACTTTTGCCTTACGTTCTCTTCTATCCTCAATTCATTTTAAAGTTTCAAAACAGCTCTTGATAATCCACTGCTTTAAACAAGCCTTTCCTTAGAAATGAGATGAAATATAGATGGGAAGATCAGTAAAAAGATCGCTTTTGTACTTATATTTTCATTCGTTGTCATTTAAATATACATAAATTAATGCATACAAAAATGTAATAAGAAATACTAACTTTTAAATTCATTTGTTACTCAAAAGTCAAGCTGCTCAAAAACATTAAAAAATTATTTTACATAATAATATATTCATTCTAATACTGACGTCATCTGTTTATTATTTATAACTCTATCATTCTTAAATTATACTTTAAGACAACACAAAATAATTAGTCAAGAAAACAGTAAACAGACAAATCTTCTGTAGGATTTTTTCCCCAGCGCAGGTGTTATGGCACGATGAAATATAACAGTTGCTTGGAGTTTCCGTGAAACTGAAATTAACTAAACTCAACTGGGACTGTTAATTTCATTACCCGGTACTTTTTGTTTCATAAAATTTGTGCTTGCTTTATAAATTTGAAGTTCTTTGAAAACTGTTTCCAGTAATTTTATAAAAATCAAGGATAATATTAGTATCGGATGCATTGTTATTTCAAAAAAATGTTTCTTTTCTGTCATTAGAGATAAGATTGTTTCTGACTCTCAGTTCACCTGTTGTTTTTACTTTGCAACTACCAGTATCACTGAGCTAGTACTTTATTGTAGTTCCTGAAAAATACGATATTAGTTATATTTGATTAGTTGTTTTGCATATTGTTTGTCTAAATTGTTAATAACTTTAATTCTCCTGTTTCATACGTGGTAATAATTTCTACTATGAATTTTGATAGACTTATCGGGTAGTGCATACACACACTTCTAAATAATGAATTTTTAACATAAATTCTAGATTAGTTCATAGACAGTTCTTTAAGAAATATCAAGAAACATATAAATAAATTGAGCAACTTCTCCTATTTTGAACTTAATTAAGAGTTATAGTCTCTAATCTTATTTTATTAAAGATCACTTACTGACATAGTTCACGCTTACTAGTTACCTCTTTAATTATTTAAAGGACAACACGGCAGATCCATTTCATCTTGTAAATATAAGATTAAATGGATCTGGCGTGTGAAAATGATCCACAAAAGTGTGGGGTTCGAAATCTGTTGACCAATGATGTAATTACTTTTTCATTTTGCATTTACGCACATGGCCAGTTTTGTGCAAAACCATGTACTGAATTATAAATACTTTTTTAAACTTGGCAGGTTTTGAAAAAAGAGAAAGTAAAAAAAAGGGGACTTTACTCTGCTTAATGGAAAGCTTGAGAAAATACAAGAGTGCGGGTCACCACACTCCCTGTAAAAATAGACACTACGGCGACCCCGGATCATAGTAGGATTTTAACACATAAGTTGGTGAGTGAGTTTTAGTTTTTAACTGCTTGAAGAGGGAAAAGCATAATCGTTTATTTCTACCCTCTAAAGCAGTGACTTCCAAGTTCAGCACGTGTTGTCCTGTAGCGGAACGGAGAAGGTGAGACCAGTTGGAATACTCTTCAGAGCACTCCCCGTGGCAAAGACAGAAAATATATGGCATATTAAAATTTATTCTTAGCTATTTTATATATTTTATTATATTCTGGTCACATATTTTATTATTATTAAGGAACTTTCATATAATATCCTAAATTCAGATTTTAAAACCAATAACTTACTGCAACACCATTCTAAGAGATTTTCTTTTTCATTACAAAAGTTTTTTTAAAATACCATCTTACAATGGTGAAGTATTTTATTTTTAGCACCACGTCCGGGAGTTCAATCATCACATGTATGGTCTCCGCGGAAGGGGGAAGAGGGAGGGAGTTGAATTACCGCACTTACTTCTGGGATTACTGACCCCTACTCTTTGTTTTCAAAGGCGATAAGACTAGAACATATGAGTTCTTGGTAGTGAATTGTTTATCGTTTCTTTTGAAGACAAATGAGAATGTTTAAAGGCTAGCTTGTGGCTACGATCACGAAAGGCGAAGTAGAGCCTTGTGAGAGTATTAATTCCTATAAACACGCCGCACTACTGGTTTCGTTGGCTCCTCGTTCTTAGTCCAGTCTGTCCACTTGCGTAATGCTCTTCTTCTCGAAGTCAGAATGGCGAGAATTCGAGACACTGTTAGATGAAGGTAAAGGAGCTTTTATTGGGCGAATTAGCAGATTCAGCGGGGTTTTAGTTTATCAAAGATTTTTTTTAGATCCTACATTAATAAATATTTGTACGTGTATGAATGTGTATAAATATAGACGTATATAAATCACTATAATCTATCGATTCCCCCTATGTGCACCTACCTCATCTTTTTAATGCATCGCCCAATCGGTCGACTGGCAGAGAATGCCTTAGGCATTAATGTATTTGTGCATAAAGTAAATAAATAAAAATAAAAATTTGAAAGTTTGTATGACGACAAATATTTTCATCGTTTTACAAAATTATGTTTTGCCAAATTTAATTGAAAATCCAAAAATAAAACTCTACTACCTCCTAAATTGTCGTAATTGTAAAAATCTTAAAATCTGTTAGTCGAATAGAACCGATAGTACTCCTCATAAGGTGCAGTGGCTCAGAATTTTAACTCTACCATAAATGTACCGTGGCAATGATCGTAAAGCATTTTCACGGTACTGTGCACACTGATCCAGATCAAACCAGTTTGAATGGGTTCAGACCAGTTGAAAACGGTTCTAGCTGTGTATTTAAATTGGCTTTGAATGGATTCATGTTTAAAATCAGTGTAGTTTTAGCATATTTTATAGTTATGCCATTTTGAAAGCTATTACTTGAATGTTCATTGTATTACAAAAGAATTTGTATTAAAATACTGTTAAGAATATACATATATGATTACAATTCAACAAAATGGTAGATGAAAATAATGTAAGGCCTATAGTTTATTGGTCTAAATAAATGTATAATAAGTAATATAAGATTTATTAACACACAAGAAAAGGCACAATAAATAAGGGTGGCAAAAGGTCTTTGGAAAACACTTAGAAATTATGCATAGAACTCACTTATTGTAAAATTATTGTTATACATTCAGCTCTGAAATTGTGATTGTTTTGTGTAAAGAAAATTAAACCTTAATTAATGGTAATAATAATAAACATTTCGGGCATCTGAGACACAACATCATCTGCTCCCAAATTAGCAGAGATTATACCATAGCTACTAGACAACTGACAAATACATAAATACCTTTTTTTAATAAATACACACATATTATACATAGAAAACATCCCAACTCCGAAACAAATATTTGCAGATCATACAATTATTGGTACCGATCGGGGAATCGAACTCGAGATTTCTTGATGAGCAATGGTACGCTAACCACTAGAGCAACAAGGCAGTCAAATAATATTCATTATAATTTTAGAATTGCCTCTATGGTTTTGGCGATTAGCGTGTGTGACTGCCGATCAAAAGGTCCAGTGTTCAATTAGTCTAAAGGTCTAGTGGTCTCGGTAAAAAGTGTTTTTGAGTTTTTCTGATTACAGAAATGCTTAATAACAGCCCAAAGTTTCTCTTAAAGCCGCTGGTCCTGCGCTGGCTCTCCCTGGTCGTATCGGATAGCCCATCCCGTCGGATTTTGAGAGTAATGCAATAGAGAGTATTCCTGTGTTTGCACACAAACTTAAGTACTATAACATCTCCTGTTAGTTGGTCTCCGTTGAGACTGGTCACCGTAGCCGAAATCTGCTACGAGGACATTATCATATTATTTGTTTGAAACTTCTTGAATTTTATATACCATATAATGGTGAAAATGAACGTTTACAATTTTAAAAACCTTCACAGTTTCTCCGTGTTTTCATAACTCAACCCAGACGGTGTTATTCTTATGGGTATTGGCCTGGTGCATCAATTTTATACGTGAGTATCTTTCCAATACCTGATATCGTTTGTGGTGCTGCTACTGTATAGATTAAATTGAACAGATATAAAATATTTATATTAATGCTGCATTGTTTTCAACAACGCAAAAACTTGGTAACTCGCCCTTATTATCTGAAAAGAAAATAATTTTAGTTGCGGACTGTCTCACGCTTCATCATAATCACCATTACATCAGGCGAAGAATGTTTACTGTAAGGCATAGGCCTCCCTAAAGCTCTCCATGACAAAAAGTCCTGTTTTAACCGCATCCAACGGCCACTAATTTAAATAAAGGTTTTTCCGAAGTATGAACTTATCCCTATAAAAGTATGTTAATAGTATATGATGCATGTCTTCTGTGTATTGCACCTGTACACGGAAAACTAATTTTATTTTGGAATTTTCTTTCTGTTTGCTGTCGGGTAGTCTTCTCATATTGAGTTATCTCAAATGGATTTTATGTTCAGGATTTGGTTATTGTATCCATAGAATTTCAATGAAAACATTTACTACAGTTATTCTTTTCTGAAAATACCTTAAATAGATGCAAAACTAAACTATAATTCTCAGTTCTTCTGATAAGAACTACAGTATCCATGTTTGCAGTTAAAGCATTACCAGTTATTCATTTCTTAGTAAGATATTTCAGCACTTACATCGGTCATGGTACTCAAAGACAAATCTTTTCCAAAAGCAGTCCGTACGGAGTAGTCTTTATTTGTATTATATATGACGATAATTAAATAACTTTTCTTGTCAGCTAAGTGTAAATTTACAAAATCGAATTCTTGCAAAGCCATTCTTATTTCCATTGCCTGGAATAGAAAACGATGAATGAATAGTAGTAGCCCCGCTTAAAGCCGGGTAAAAATATCATTGATTTATATATATAACTTATTTCATATCTATATGATAGTACTCTAGTATGAAGGTAGCCGGCCGAGACACGCTGATTTCAGCACGAATTTGATTTGACCGGGGCGGTACAACAGTTTTTTTTTCTTTTTTGTCCGTACGGAATACCACCAGTCGGTGGATATGTCGGACTCGATTAAATTAAAACCCCAAGCCGTTGAGGAACCAGGTATACCCTCGTAAGGGAGTCCCCAACGTACCTTGGGTTACCTAGAGCCTGCGAACCCAAAAGGCCCTCTCATATATGGGAACCTCCAACAGGAGCACGCGCGCTTCTTAGCACTCACGCCACCATCCTGGCGGACGGTACTACGCTTACACAAAAGAATAGAATATTCGTGATGTCGTATTTCATTGGTGAGTTCTAGACCAGATACCAATGGTCTAAAATCATCCTAGGCCGCCATGGTGTGGGCTATCGAGCAGAGTAGAATCACTTTAGTCTTAATTTGCAAAAAAAAAGTTAAAGTTCATGAACTTGTAGGGAACTATGAACCGACCGATATTCAAAATTTTATTATTATCCCAGTAGGAAGTCAAATACTTGCAAGTATAATTTTAATAAAAAGGAACCGACTTCAATGGAAAACTATTCCGAGTACCCAAATCGCGAGAATTGTGCCTATGATATTTGAGGAGTTCCCTCGATTTCCTTGGGATCCCATCATCAGATCCCGATATGGTGACGATGGGACCACCTGTAAGCTAAGCCCATTCCAATGCAAAAATCATTTTTGAAATCGGTTCATAAACGACGGAATTATCGCTGAACATACATAAAAAAAAAAGAAAAAAAAAAAAGATTCCGAAGAATTGAGAATCTCGTCCTTTTTTTTGAAGTCAGTTAATAAATTATGAAAAAAAAACTGTGATGTTCGGTATATTTAAAAGTTAGAATTACTCACCTTAGTTTTAAATTGTTCACCAAACCAATTATACGCAAACAATTCCATGAAAGGCGGGAGGAGATTTGATACAAATGACCATTGGATTTTCTGAAAATTGAGATACTAAATGAGAAGACAATGTAAATGATGACACTTAATAACACAAATAATTTTATACGATTGAATGAAATGACTCTATTTCATTTGTATACAAATGCAGCCATTTTCCTCTGTTAAAGTATCAGCCCAAATGGGTATGGGAATTACACTTTTATGTTACAAAATGTATTTTCATGTTATATTTTAGTTCATAGTTACAGGCGATTGGTTTGTGTACAGTTGGGTGCCATATATGTATGTATACATACTCATGTTTTTACTGTAAACGGGACTTATTCGCGATAATACTAAAAAGGTTACGATACCTTCTATTTTCCGACGCTTCGAACGGGTTATACCGCTCGTGGTTACGGGTAGACTGTCTACCCGTGACCACGAGCGGTATAACCCGTTCGAAACGTCGGAAAATAGAGTATGTGTAAAAGTCGCGAAAGTTTAAAAACATGTATGTATACGTTTGAATATTTCCCATGTATTGTATGTGAAAATCCAATATTGAAAATTCTCGTGTGTTTGTTACCGAACTCCTCCTAAACGGCTGGACCTTTCACCCTTAATCCTTCTTAAATATAATAACATAACATTAATGCGATCAACAATACTATAATAAAATTGACAAGCATTTTCAATTAAAGTCATAGTAAAACAGTGTAATACAATATCGTAACAAAGCGCTACTTACGGACATTATATACCTATGTATATAATGTCCGTAAGTAGCGTATATAATGTCCGTAAGTAGCGTTACCGTTGTTAAAGGCTTATATATACTGCAGTTTAGGTTCAACTCGTACTGGATTTATTTGTAAGATATGGCATAAATGTACACACACACGTCTTCACAGTAAGTGTATTATGTTTTTGTTGTTCTAATATTAATGTTTAGGTAACTGTAGAGTGCAGGTGTGCCATATAACGGTAATAATTCTAAATTCGTTTGTTTTCTAAAGGTTTTTGTCTATGCTACACCCTTCTGTCTCAAATGAATTTTAAACATGTTTGTTTAAACATTGGGGAGGCCTATGTCAGGCAGTGGGCTGCGATGATAATGATGATGATACCGCAAATGATGACTGGCATGTCGCATGTACTATGTTTTTCGTTTGCTTTGCTATTTATGGAACTCGCCACATTCTCTTTGCAATATAAACATTACTTTAAAAGACAATAAAACCAGGGGGGTGTCACTCCACAGATTAGGTATAGTCAGCCGCAAGCCTGCCTGGGTAGGCCATGGCGGTGGGCTGTCGCTTAAGCACGATACGCGTCATGTTTGTCGCCGCGTCGCTTTCGCACATTACTGAATTTTTGTTATACTTTTCGATACCCACAATGGCTTCTTATCACAAACCTGTTACGGATGTCTGAATAAAAGGTTTTAGGTGTTAGGTAGGAACTGATCTGTTCGCGTCGTACGTATGTAGGTAGTAAAAGTACCTACAGTAATTATAGAAGGCAGTGTGATTCAATATCTTTAAGTAATATCAGGCCTGTCTCACTTCCCGTGGGGATTGTAAAAACTTAAGTAGGTATGCGCTAATATATTATAATTAAAGTAGTACTATCAACTACCTTGTGTTTATTTGGATAGTAATTTGTTCACTAAAGTTGGAGACGCGGTTTAGCTGAATGCGGGCTGTTAGAGATGGAGGCCGTTGTTATATCAAATACAAATACAAACTCATTCAAGGGAAGAAGCACTTACCTTGAACTTGCCAACTCGCTCGCCTAGCAGCAGCAACAACGTGATGAAAGGCACTCCACACAGCGAATGTTGTAAAGCGTAAATTATGTATTATCACAGCGGAACAGAGAAATTGAGAAAAAGCGAGATGCGAGCCGTCAACGATACACTTTTCTTGACGGAGAAAAAAGTTCAACTGTCTTATTGTTTGACCGTTGTCATGGTAACGCGCCTCAAGAGGGCGCTGCGGTGCGGTGGCATCAGCGCATGCGAACTGCCATCAGGGTCGCTTATTGGACAAGCTGGGATTGTACTCCACCCAAGATGGCCGCACTTATATTTATAATAACAAACGGCGCAACCATTCTCCCCGGCTTGAAAAACCGTAGGGTTTTCAAAGGAAAAATGCGAGCGGTGCTATAATGCGGAGTCAAGTTATAGTAAACTTGAATAAGATGTATGCAAATAAATGAAATTGAATTTAATGCGAAATATGAAATGCAGAATTATAGGGTAAAAAATAATATGAAATTATGAATAGGTGAATATTTGCGAATATAATTGTATACTTAACTAAAGCTAATGGCAACAAAATATACATTTTATAATCTATTGCGATGGAAGAGGACACAGCTTTACAACTGGGCGTTTAAAGGTGCCAGTTGTAGAGCGCACAAGAGCCATTCGCGTGACTCCGTCCTTTCCCGGGTATATTTGTTCAATAATGCCTGTGGGCCAGCGGAGCGGAGGCGTGTCATCCTGATGGATAAGCACAATCGTACCGGGTTCAATTGAAACACCTGGAGTATTCCATTTTTGTCTCAATTGAAGCGTGTGCAGGTAGTCAACGTGCCACCTTTTCCAGTAACTCTGAACTAGCCTATCTAATAGTTTTTTGCGGTTACACAGGCTCGTTGTGTGATCAACCTCATACGCGGGCAACGATTGCAGCGGAGTAGTATTTAAGAAATGAGCAGGCGTTAAAATGGTATGAGGCTGCTCAGAAAGGACGCAGAGTGGCCGCGAGTTCAGTAGGCATTCTATTTGCGTTAGTACAGTCAGCAGTTCCTCATAGCAGAGTAGCTGCTGTCCTATCGTGCGGTATAACAATGTCTTGACAGACTTTATATTCGCTTCCCAAATTCCACCCCAGTGGGGGGCGCGAGCGGGAATTGTACGCCACGTGATTCTATGGCCGTTCAAGGCTGCTTGGAACGCGTTAGTTGTGTCCTTCGCAGCTAGGAACGTGTGTAGTTCGTCGAGATGCCGTTTAGCACCAATGAAATTAGTAGCGTTGTCACTGTAAAGGCACGAAACCGGGCCACGCCTAGCGAGAAAGCGTTTAAGAGCGTCGATAAACGTGTCTGTGCTGAGATCAGATGCAATTTCTATGTGTATTGCTTTAGTGGTCAAGCAGACGAAGAGGCATATGTACGCCTTTTGACTCTTAACGCCACGTTTGCGAGTAAGAGTTATGTTTAACGGCCCAGCATAGTCAACGCCCGTGTGAGTGAAAGCTTTCGCTTCTTGCACTCGCGCGGGTGGAAGACTAGCCATCATAGGCGTTGGATGTGTGGGTGCAACTTTAAAACAAAAGTTGCACTTGCGGATGCGTTGTCGGATCAAGTTTCGAGCGGAAATGATCCAGTAGCGTTGCCGCAGCAGCGACATGAGCAAATGCGAACCTGTGTGACAATTAGATCGATGGCAGTCGTCAATGATAAGCTCGACCACGTGATCGCGACGCGGCAACAGTATTGGGTGCCGGTTTTCGTATGGTATATTCGCATTAGTGAGCCGGCCACCAACGCGGAGTAACCCGTGGCTGTCTACGAAAGGATCAAGCTTCCTCAACGCAGGCGAAGGTAAGTTGCCCTTTGCTAAAGCTTTGATTTCTTCCGCTAAATAATTGATCTGGAGCTCATGCAAAATTAGGTTTTCAGCAGCTTGCAGATCTGACGCCTGAATGGAAGCCGAGCGTGGCAGCTTACGTGCGAAGCGTAGGACGTAAACGATAATTCGTAGCAGTTTCTTCCAGGTCGAGACCCGGACGGCGAGTTCTAGCAGCGGTGAAGCCTCCACATCGGTTATAGCGGTAAGTGTCACTGATGTTTTCATTTCAGGTACGGCCTCCACACGGGACGGTTCGAACGGCACTATGGGCCATTCATCAATTGGACAATGAATCCAGTGAGGGCCACACCACCAGAGCTGGTGGTTTACCAACTGCGAAGGCAACAGGCCTCTCGATACGCAGTCACTGGGGTTCTCGTTTCCATTGATGTGGAAGAAGCGGTCAGGAGAGAGAAGCTCCTGAATTTTACTGACACGGTTGGCAACAAATGTTTGCCAACGGTGCGGCGATGCGTGGATCCATGACAAAGCGACCGTGGAGTCCGAAAATGCGAAAATGTTTTGAATAGGATAGCGTCCATGGAATGCAGTATAAACTCGCTTGGTAAGTTTAGCCAAGAGTAACGCAGCGCATAGCTCAAGCCTTGCCAAAGTCACAGTTTTTAGCGGAGCTACCTTTGACTTTGAACACACTAAACGAACCGAAATTTCACGGTTTGGATATGTCACGTGTAAGTAAATGACGCAGCCGTAGGCTTTCATACTGCTGTCTCCGAATGCGAGCAAGTTTAGCGTGCAGCCCGTAGCAGTACCTAGGTGCCGAGGTATTTGCAGTTTCGACAATAAGGGAAGTTCAGTTTTAAATTTGACGAAGCGTTCCTTCAAATCTGCAGGGGGCTCTTCGTCCCACCCTACCTTTGCGAGCCAGAGCTCCTGAAGCAAGAGCTTGGCATATAGAATCACAGGCGCTGCAAACCCCAACACGTCAAATAAGCGAGCAATGGTCGAAAGTATGGCACGTTTGGTACAAGCTACAGACGCGGCGGATGTAGTAAAGGAGAAAGCGTCCGTAGTAGGTGTCCACTTTATGCCTAACACCTTCAGCGTGTCACTATCGTCGGTGAATTCAATAGGCGCGCGATGAGATTCGGGCAAATGTGCAAGAAGCTCTGGCGAGTTGCTTGCCCATTTAACCAGATTGAATCCACCGGCTTCGAACAGAGCGAGCAGCTGGTCAGCGAGCTGTATGCCATCAGCAGTAGACGGCACTGAAGTGGTTAAGTCGTCCATATATAACTCGCTGGTTGCAACCGCTGCAGCGAGAGGGAGACGAGCGTGCTCGTCTTCAGCTAGCTGCCGGACGGATCGCATGGCGAGAAAGGGACTTGAGCGAAGACCAAAAGCCACAGAGTTGAATTGAAAGATGCGGAGTGGCTCGGTCTCGTTGAAGCGATATACTATTTTTTGATATTTACGATCACCTTCCGATAATAAAATTCTTAGGTACATTTGTTGTATATCTGCGGTTATTGCTATTTTAAAGTAACGAAAATTCAACATGAGAGAGAATAGATCCGCTTGCAGATTAGGGCCTGTATGCAATAGATCGTTAAGGGACGGACCTGTCTCCGTCTTAGCACTTGCGTCCAACACGACGCGTGTTTTTGTCGTCGACTTGTCTGGTCGAACGACGGCGTGATGCGGTACCTTCGGTTACGGTAGCGGCGGAGTAAGGCAACTCCGAAAGATAGCCCTTCTGTATGTAATCGTTGATTACGTCGTTATATGCTTGGCGTAATGTGGGTAGCGATTTAAATTTACGCTCAAGTGCGTTTAACCTACGTTGTGCGGTAGTAAAAGAATTGCCTAAAGTTTTGGGATCTCCCTTGAAGGGCAGGGACACGATATAACGTCCGCAAGAACTTCTCGTGACTGTGGACGCGTACAGCTGTTCGCATTCGTTGTCTTCTGGGCTCCCAACAGCATGCGACTCTACCTCTTCCAGCTCCCAAAACTTAACGATTTTATCGTTTAGTTCGTTTACTAAAGGACCGAAGGACCAGGCCTCACCATCAGAGCAAGACGTCGATGTCTCACCCATGATGATGTAACCAAGCGTAGTCTCGAGAGCGTAAGGTGCAGAGTGAGAAGCCTGAGAAGACTGAGCGATTGACGGAATTATTTTTCCCCCAAGTAAAATAAATGGAAACAGCTGAGCACCGAGAATTGCATCAATGTTACCGGGCGAGCCCCACTGATTGTCCGCTAGCGGTAGATTGATAAAATGTTCCATGACGGAAGCTTGGATTGAACGCGTAGGTAACTGATCGGTAATGTGATCAACCACTAGCAGCGTCACTTTGTAACTCGCATCCGAAACGCGCGATTTAATTAAAAGTGATACGTAGCCTCTAATCGGAGCGGATATTAACCCCACTGTTTTTATGCAAGAGTTAATGAGCGGACAAATTTTTAATTTTAATTTTTCGCAGCATGAAAGAGTGATTAAATGATTCTGAGAAGCGCTGTCAACTAAACATCTAATTGTATATTGCATTCCGTTGTTTGAGACGTCTACCTGAGCAGTAGGTAAGATAACAGTCTTATCATATTGAACCTTATTGAAAGCAACAGGTTGAGAGTTCGCTAGCGTAGTGCACGGAACGTCATCGTAGCAGGCAACCGGTATGTTGTGGTCTATATTATTCGTATGCATACATAAAGACTGTGGAGACACAGATTGCTGCGCAGTTGACTTATGCGCTACGGTCGTAGCCGCTGCTACGCCAGCAGAGCTATGAGCGGGCGCGGGGTGTGCGGGCGCAGGCGGCGGCAACCCCACCGCGTGCGGCGAGTTGCGCGGGGCGCTGCTTGATGACGAATCGAAATGCAACAGAGTATGGTGTTGCTTATTGCACTGCTTACAAGTACTTCGAGAACCACACTTGCTGAGCGAGGAATGCCTTGAACTTAAACAATTAACGCAGCATTTATTTGACTTAATAAAATGAAAGCGTTCGTTTACGGGCAACTGTTTGAATGCAGTGCATTCATATAGTTGAGAATGATGTAAAGTCTTACAAAAAACACAAGCGGGTTGAGTTACATTATTCTCAGTAACAGCGAAGGTGTGCGAGACCTTTGGTGCGCTATAATTACGCGACCGGTTTGCGAAGGAGCCCTGAGCGTGCGGCAGTGAAGTACTTTTATGAACAGCGGAGGTTCTCTCAAGCACTTTCACATGATGCCTCATAAAATTGACTAAGTCTGTACTCGTAGGTATTTCCTTATCGCGGACAGATAGTTCGAACCTTTGTATCAGCTGTGTGTCTATCTTACGTGAAGCGATATGCGTAACTATAAAGTCAGCCAAGTCGTCAATACCAAGCTGTTTTAATGCGGACCAGGACGAATGAACACGCTCGATAAAATTATTTAATTGAGCAGCTGAGTCCGAAGTAGATTTTATGTCAAGTATATTATTTAAGTACATTGACCCTAGCAACTTCTTATCTTGATACTTCGATACTAAAGAATTCCATATCGTAGCGTAGTTCGATTCGTTAGGTATAATACCTGCGAATACGTTAAGCGCAGTACCACTTAATTTACCTACTAAGTATTGGACGCGCTGACCATCAGTTAAATTTTTATTTTCGTGTACGTTTGTTTTGAAACATTGGTAAAAAAGCGGCCAAGATTCTGTATCACCAGAAAAACTTATTAGCTCTAGCGGAGCTAAACAGAAGTAACTGGGATGAGCGGTGGATGCCTTATTAATATCAGCTGACGAAGTATCGCCGGCTGCACGGCGAGATTCCAAGCATTCAGTGCGTGCTTGTTTGATAAAAGAAAATAACGTTTCGAAAGACGTCCAATTATCAAAGTTAAATTTATAATCAGGATTTTTTTCTAATTCTAATTCATTATGCTGATCACATAAAATATTGAAATCCGAATATAATTTGTCAATGTTTGAAGAAGCAGCTAAAAATTCAAGTTTATTTCTAGTTTCTTTAACAGACGGAACAATTTTCTTAGCGGTGTTGTATAAAGAAATTATATGCGAAAAAATAGCTTCTTTTTTAGCAATGACCAAACGTAACTTAGCTTCTAACGACATTTTTGAGCGTTACCGTTAGTAAATGTAGGTTATGAATAGTAAGAAAAAACCGTAAAAACTGTAACTGCGTAAATTACGTTAAATGTACAAAACAAGTATTGTTGAACAAATATAAGCGTTGTATGCGATAAATAAAAGAAAAATATGAAAGTATATTGCGAAACAAATGCGAGAAATATAGCGAAAAATGAGAAATTATGCGAATATATGCGATGCGTGTACTTTCGGGTACCGGTTTATAAATGAAGAACAAATTATAAACGCAAATACACGAAATAAAATGCGGAATAATTCCTACGATAGCACCAGGCTGGTGAAATCCGGCTCGAAGGACCAAAAAATTATGGAGACGCGGTTTAGCTGAATGCGGGCTGTTAGAGATGGAGGCCGTTGTTATATCAAATACAAATACAAACTCATTCAAGGGAAGAAGCACTTACCTTGAACTTGCCAACTCGCTCGCCTAGCAGCAGCAACAACGTGATGAAAGGCACTCCACACAGCGAATGTTGTAAAGCGTAAATTATGTATTATCACAGCGGAACAGAGAAATTGAGAAAAAGCGAGATGCGAGCCGTCAACGATACACTTTTCTTGACGGAGAAAAAAGTTCAACTGTCTTATTGTTTGACCGTTGTCATGGTAACGCGCCTCAAGAGGGCGCTGCGGTGCGGTGGCATCAGCGCATGCGAACTGCCATCAGGGTCACTTATTGGACAAGCTGGGATTGTACTCCACCCAAGATGGCCGCACTTATATTTATAATAACAAACGGCGCAACCAAAAGTAAAATAGATAAAAAGTAGTTAATAAAAATATAAATTACTTTTAAGAGGAAACAACCATAACATAGTCAGAACAGATAAGAGTTACAGGATTGTAAGAGACGCAATTGTAGGTAAATATAATCGTAGGTGATTCGGCGCTGTGCGATCTGAATTGAACTTAATTTTATGACACCAAGGGTCACTATTTCTTTAAATTACTTTTCGGAGTGAGTCTTCTGTACTAGTACTATTATTTATTCTGTGATAAAACTCTTTTTGCATTGTACATAATCTTTTTTTTAATTATGTTGGTATTGTTGTCAGAACGTTTCACTAAATTACAAAAATAATATTTTAAACTGCAATTTATACATACTTCTATATATGTAACAACGTTCAATTTACCTCTGTCATCAAAAACATACTAAGGCAACATTCAAATAAAACACCAATTAGTTGTACTAAAGTCAGCCATTTGTACATGTCACTCAAAGCATTGAAGTATCTGTAAAAATAAGAAATTTAAAAAAATGTGAATACATCTTTCAGATTAACTCACAGTAATTGGTGGTTTTTTTGTCCTTTAATAATTATGAGAAAAGTAAAAGGAAATAAAAGGAGGCTCGGTTGAAGTTTTTTTTTCTTTTATTAAAAGGTCATAAATCCGACTGAAATAACCACTTAATATGTTCTGGACTAAAACTAATTGACAGTTTAATAAACATAACCAATAGATGAATGCACAAAAAAAATGACTGCATTGGAGGAGCGGTGGTACCGTATACGTGTTAAGGTATACGGGTGTTTTCTACGTAAAATATGTATTTGCAACAAAAGTATGTTAGTATTATCTAGCATTCATACTCTAATTATTCATTCTTTCATAGTGCCAGCTCTGCTTTAATTGAAAACTAGATGGCGTTGTGTGTCAGATGATCTTCATTTCACTATTTTATATACAAGATAAATCATGGGACGTATCTAGTGTTGTAGAAAAGTTTAAATAGGTTCCAGCACATAGTGATATAAATTCAGTTATTTATGTGTTAGTACCTATGAAACTTACTTCATAACTTCATGATGGTATTCATAAAACATTCGAAGTCTTTCGTTAAGTCTTGTCCCATAAGCTGAATCAGTTTCATTTTTTCTTTTCGGCTCCACTTTCAACAAAACTAGAAGACAATCGCAGGCCACACAAAAGAAGAACACTATGATAACGAACCACATGTCAATGACACAAATACTGAATGCCATGTGAAACAAAAATATGGCGTGTAAAAAAAAACCGATTTCGTAATATGGACTTGTCATTGGCATCAAAATAGATGTCGTTTTAGACAAAGTCACCCTCTCTCCTTGCACATTAGATAATATTGCTGCCGAAATGTACATTGCCATGGGAATTAAAATAGTGACAAAAAACAACTTTACAATTAATTTTAATTTTTTAATCATATCAATTGAAGCTTCCGCGGAAATTTCTTTTACTATAAAAACTACCATATTCTTAGCAATCAAGTATACGTTTTGGAAAGCTAAGCGGTTATTGACGAATAACAAATATTTAATCAAAAATAGTAGCGTGATAAGAAGAGTATAGTATCCTTCCCCTTTAGATGTTATTCCAACTGCTTCTTTAAGAACGTCAGCAGTACCGAAAAGTACATAGACGATCAAACACACAATGAAGACATGTTCGAAAATATTTCTTTTCCAAGACCATTTAGGGCTCAAAATTTGTTAACCCAGAATAGCTTGTATGAAAAGCGGGAGAGACATGATCTCGTCAATTTCATTTCTTTCCCCTATAGTACTTGTATATTTTCTTATGACTTTTGAAAGAACTTCCATTTTTGTAAAATTGAATAAAACGTGTGATAGTTGTGGAAGATTAACAAACTAGTAGTGACGCAACAAACAGTCCTGTAGAAAAGTGTTACGAATTTTCTTGTTCATTATAAGTATAAAAAGTAATATCAATGCCTTAACTGTTAGCGTATCTATATTTACCTGTATCTATATTAAGTATGTAACTATACTTAAAAGTCAAAATTAACGTCCAATACTATTTTAGATTTTTTGAGATTGATAATAATGTGTTTTTACATATTATATATATATAGCCTGCTAAAGTAACTCTACCCAGCTAGAAGGAAAGCATGAGTAGTATCTAAGAGTGGGTACCACCACACTTGCTGCAAATGCAGATAATAAAGCATGGTAGCTCACACTGTGGTGGGCAAGTGTGATAATTTTTCAGACCCCTTTTAAAAGACCTGGGATCACAGTGGGAAAGCAACACGAAATACACATTATCGTGACAATCCGACTTTCGTTTTTAATTTCAATATAGCACATCTAAATCATTAAAAAGTATTTTAATTATTCTAATTTGTAGTATTTAGAAAACCAAGAAACATTAATGACACGCAAGACGTTGACCGTGAGTACTATTATATGTCTAGTTTACAAATGCATGTTAATTAAAAAACAGTTTCTTTAAATAACACAAATGTTTGTATAAAAAACCTAAAATTATATATTTGCAGACATTAAAAGCTTACATTTTACATTGCTATTTTCTTCTTGTGAATTATTTTTTGACATTCATTGTTCTTGCGTGATTAATTTGATTTCGTAGATAATAAAAATGTAATAAACAGATCAAATGTCATATCACTTTTTCAAGTGACTGTAAAACAGACAATAGTTTGGGTTATTATCCAATTATTCTAATTAATCTTTCGCCGCCCTATTTCTGTAACGCAATCACACTATGCAATTTAAGACAGCGTTTAGCACAATCGTGACGTTTGAAATATTTAAATTACACAATATCTAAAATGCACCTTAGTTAGAAGTGTTACAGTCTATATTGTAGTATTAAATTATCAGTCGTTATAGTTAATTGCAGTGAATCAAACGCCATTCCTCTAATTAGACCAGTAATTTCAAAATTGTGCAGTAATAGTTTTCGCCTCTGGTAATAAAATTGCTATTAAAAGTAAGATTTACGGGCGAAGGCGTAGTTCCCAAAGATTTCAGTTTTGTAATTACTTAATAGTGGGTATAGTCGTATAGTCACAGTTTTCATCATTAAGTTCACAAACTGGATTAGGTACATTAAATGTATCCAATTCGATTTTTTCACAAATAACATTGGCAAAGAATCTTGATTAGTACTAATACTATAAATGCGAAAGTAAATCTTTCACGTCAAAACTATTTCAATGAAATTCGGTACACAGACAGCTTAGAGCCTGAGAAAAAACATAGTATAGGTTACTATATCGCTATAACCGACATACACGTGACAACATATAATGGAATTCGCTAAATATTATATTACAGCATACAACTGTCTAAAAGCTATAGGTATTCAAGTAAGAAAAAATCTTACAACTTGCAACATTTCAGAAGCCGTAATCCAGCACGGCTCTATACAGCAATACAGCAGATTAGCATTACTTTCCTCAGTTAAATAGGAAAGACAAAGATTCAGAAAAAAAAAAATAGTTGCATAGTAGAACCTGCATAGTTTTTCTATGTAAGTCACAATGCAGATGTTGATCATTATTTATTCACGGTCAACCGTATGCCTTATACTACTTGAGTAAGTAGTGTAAAATATTCGTGTTTCATACCATTGTGTTTAATACCATTTAGTAACCTTTTATTACCTATTAATAGGGTGAATAATACACATAAAAATATGAAAGCACGCAACTTAGACACGTTTGTGAACGTTTAGAATGATCGTATGTAACTATCGCGTGTTAATTAAACACTACTATGAAATTTTACTCCGCAAAACTAATGTTGGACTTATAATTATTATTAAAAGTAACTCACGAAAGCTGCCTAACGTATTGATTTTTTTTCTAATAGTAAGTGGACCTTAACACTATACATCAAAGAATTTAGGTTTGTGGATTTAGGAGCCCCGCGGTATTACCCGCGTTTGTTGTTGTAACCGCGGCTAACGCCGAGGGGCAAAGCTAGTCTGAAAGAAATAACCTAAGTTACTCCTTATATCAACATCGTCGAAATCGGTTCAGCCGTTCAAGAGGTTATCCAGAGATTATTAAAACAAACAGATAGACAGATATAAAAATTGTAAAAAAAAAATTTTCATATGTACTCTGTATACGTACATATGAATTTAGTAAAAAGCGGTTATTTTATTCTTACAAACAAATACTTCAATATTATTTATTTGTATCAGAAAACCAGCTTAGTAGAGTAATTTGAAGCTTGAAGCTAGTTTAATAGGTAAAAAACTGAAAGATCATTTATAAACTACCTTAGTGGCGCAGTGGCAACGTATACGACTGCTGCACCTGAGGTCTCGGGTTCGATTTCCGGGTCCGACCAAATGTTTGTATGATCCACAAATGTACGTTTCGGAGTCTGAGTTTTTTATGTGCAAAATATGGATGAATTTATAAAAAAATATATGTTTATGTGTTTAAATCAGTTGTCTAGTACCTATAATACATGCTCTGCTAGGTTTGGGAATTTGAAGAAACTGTGTGGAAGAAGTCCGAAATATTTATAATTCTTTTCAACATTTATGCTTTACTAGATCTACTAGCGCACGTGTTATCCCAGGTATTTAAAACGGGACGTACAAAGCATTTTACTAGGTCCCCATAGTTTGGGTAAGCATGCTGAATTGTCCACGTTAAAAAGAGGATGGTGACCATCACTCTTAGATTCTACTCATGCTTTCCATTAGACAGATTGCCTAGTCTTTTTGTCAGGTAATACCTAGAAATAAACTACACAAAAATAGCTGTCTTTTTTAAAACCGACTTCCAACAGTGAATAGGAAAGTGACATTTAAGCTTCTGTTTCCAGGAGATATGAAGCCGGTGCTTTTAAAATTATGAACTAGAAGTGCCCTACGGCGCACCTGATCAAGACAGTTATGAGGGGGCAATAAAATTCGCCATATTAATTGTCATGGACTTGTATGTTGTTATTGTGATATTATTTTTGCATACATTTACTGTAACATCCCTGCAGTTATTATATTATTCTTAGATTTGATGATCCATAGGTAAATGTTTTATTATAATATCCTACGATTCATAATATTCCATATAAATTTAGAAAGAAGGAAATAGTTAAATATTCTTGTATCTATCTAAAAATATAATTAGTTTGATAGTAATTTGATATCATAAATTAAGTGTTTGTACAGTATATAATTTTCATATAATTAAGTCAAAAATAGTACTAAGAAATGGACGACGGTACGAGTAAAAGGGAGATAATTTTTGCGCTATACCTAGGCTTTTTGAATTTACTGGATAGACCGTGAGCTTGTAATGAAACCCTGAAGTTAGACTAGCTAGTTGAGGTGGATATGGCGAATACATATAAATGTTAGCAGAGCGCCGGGTCAAAACCGTATAGGTTTTCCCTAGATGTTGCTTCATGTAACGAAAATGTAATCAGGATTTGATAACAATAAAATGTCCATAATTATCATCTTGGACTAGATGCGTTTAGATTTTTGGAGAGAGGTTTGATTTTAAAACTATATCTCGTTTTGAATTTCATTATAGTATCACATTAAATCTCTAAAAGTTCTAAAGCTCTAAATTGTAGTAAGTGAACATACTTATTACTTTGCATTATGTTTGAATTACTAGTGTGCTGTGCTCTAATGTATAAATTGCATCGTGCGGCTGACTGGTGGCAGGGTGGTGACGCGTAGTAACAGCCTCCCATCGACTACTGACTACGCGCAGCTTAAGTTGTCGTTATGTTATTATAGTAGTTTGGCTGGAAGTTTAGCACGTCCAAAATCTTATATTTTGTTCATACATCTGCTTGTTTTACTGGCAGTATCTAGGCACAGTGAGCTTATGGCGTTGCTGTACTTTCATTATTTCTTCATTATGCCGTAATTTTACACTGTTGTGCTTATGCGATTTTCAACATAATCGACTTTTATTAAATATTTATTTCTGAGGCGAGATTATTTTTAACCTTTTATTCATAATACCTAGTGATACATGATTTGCTTCTCAAATGTTCTTTCGTTGTAGTTTCATTTTTAACTTCTTAATAAAATGATTAAGTTATAATTTTAATAATTTATAATTAAGTTATGTTAACCTAAGTTGTCTATTTAATGATTATAAAAATTATTCTGTTTAAATGTGTATTGTGTTTAAGTGTTTATTCTATACACGTAAAAAAGATCAACGGAAAATCTAAATAATAAGTTTAAAGAAGTGTTTAGTAGTTTCTATGTAACGGAAATCAAGGGAACAAGGAATTGACTATAATTATGTTTCAGTGTTTTGCATATAACAATACTATTTTAAGATGTTTACAACGATAACAATTTAATTCTATTTTATGTTAGACACAATACATAGCCGGCAACGCACAGACACGGAAAATTAGTACTCTGAAATGGAAGCGGACGGTCATGTCATCAGGCAGACTGATGTTCGTTGGAGTTGACATGTGCTATAACGGAGACCGTGTTTGGGCATATGTATGTATATATATATGACCGAATATAAACGTAAATCATATATGGAAACTAACACTATCTTCGATAAAGTTCATTTTTTTTTTTTATTTAAGTATTGGCATTACTAACTACCCATGCTTTCCACCAGGCAGAGTAGAGTCATGTCATAAAAAGCCTGAGTTAAAACTAGGAGTAAGGCCCACCATCCTTATTGTGAGTGCATACAATGCAGCATGGTGAACCACACCATAGCGTCCTAGTGAGATGTTTCTGCATCATTCTCCTGGCCTACGAAAGCCGGGAGAATGATAAAGAATAATAGGGCCTATGGTCTTACACTTACCAACGAAAGACGAGATCTCAAATGTTTTAGGTACATTTTACATTTCAATGTTTAATCTCAGAATCCAAATTGAACCCTAAACATAGAGACCACTTCACACCTTTCAAATCTAGATTGTGAGCTCGTTAGACGGCGAATCCTTGCCGAGTGTCGCACTAATCTGTCGCTTCTACTATCTTTGTCAATGTCTACAGTAAGAACCGCCAATAACTAAATCTAGTCTAGCAGCGATGTTAATGTTTAACTAGATTTTTGTTGATAGCGGAGGACATTACATTATTTACAGAGTTATAGCTTTGCTAAAGTCCTTACAAAGACACAGTTTTACATTATGTAATTTAGAAACGTTACATATAGTTACTTTGCTACGCAAGCTTTTTTCTTAGTTTCTCCTTAGTTTCTTAACCTTTTTAGTATGCTATGCCCATTACTTATTCAGACTTATTCATTTGATAAGAGATTAGAGTACTTTACACCTTATTACCAAGTTCCTAACGAAATGGCCAGTATTATAGTCAACCATTTATGCATATATTAGTAAGACAGTTTCATGTTAAAGGTTCAAGTTAAAGTAATCTTTTAAAAAAATTTCCTTTCCCTATTAATAATTCCCTATTACAACGACAAAACATGAGTGAGCTATAGTAACTTCTTATATTAATGCTGTAGACATATATTTGTCATTTTATACACTTTCTTGTAAATTTGTATTAAGGTGTACAACTAACGAGTTTTCTATCCATCTATTAAATGCATTGTGGCACAGGACAATGAAGCTTACTGTTAATGAACGAACGAAAATCCCCGCCGTGACGGCGCGCGCGTCGCTGTAAAGCGCGCTGTCACAACTGTCATCGCCGCTTCCGTCGCCGGCGCCGAACAAGTGAACACACGAAATACAATCAATATTATTGTAACAAGCAGTTTTCTACAATATACGTCTAAAAGTAACGTGTGTCATCATTTCAAAACCTCGCTAACACTTACCACAATAAAAGTATGGTCAAATATGAATACATTGTCACGCGTTTGGCTTGTTTACATTGCTCTGAAACATAATGTTCGAGATGTCCATGACTGCTACGTCGACGACGAAAAAATCTGGAACATACGTCGACAGCAGTTCAGTTCAGTTTAAACTTTAGTGCGTTTAATATCTGAGTGACAAGTGATTAGCCCAGCGACCTCATATAAAATTAAGAATATATGTTCTGTATTTTTGAGAGTTATTAATAAAATCTCTTAAAGTCGTTATAAACTTTAAAACCATCCGTTTTGAAATTGCTTGAAACACGTGAAAATATTTTGGCACTCACTCGTTAACTGGTCAACCGAAACTACATCCGCTAATGAAAGCGTTATTTAATAGTATGTAACCAGTTATAGTCAGCCAAAAACCCGAACTTTAGTATCTGCACATCAATATGCTTTATGTTATTGTGAAAGTAATATTTGGTTTCATATTTTTATTTTAAAAGCTCGGTACAATGGATTGATTCAAACCTTTTGTTGCATTGTGTGGATGTACTGCTATATGTTGGCCTACCTGTCGTTCATAGTTTCTGTGCATTTGAGCATAAATAATAGTATTGGGATATATTAGTAAAGTATTGCCATTCTTTTTTTCAAAGTTCTTAAATTTGTGATTATTTGTAAAATGAAAACTATTTAGAATCTTAAATTTTTCATTTACAAGTTACCTGTACATATCCGTGGTTGAAGTAGTTTCTAGAACTTTATACTCCCAGAAGAAAAATGCAGTTTATACGATTGACGTTGATTAAATACATACACTTACGATAATATTATAACTAAACATACATTCACTTCTCTACACCACAAGATGAAGATAAAGGCGCTCATTCATCATGCGACATTTGAGCTTCGCACCTCAGCAGACTCGCGACAATAGTTGCAACAACCCATCGCAGTCGCTAACAATGCTTGCGGAATGTTAATTGCTGTCGTTTGTCGTGAGACACTGATAAATGTTGACGCTTGTCACTTCGAGTTTCATTCTCTTCGCACTCGTACCCATAAACACAGCGTTTCTTTATATTGCATTAAAGAGTAACTATGAAACGAAAATAATTAATTTAATGTGAAATGAAAATATAAATTGGAGTTATAGAGACTGCCGATAAAAGTGAAAACTTAGAATTTTTGTATTAAAATTTGAAGCACAATGATTCTTCAATGAAACGATTCGAATAATAATAATCAAACAAAAATGCACAGTAAAAAACATTGAACATTGAATTCAACATTGAATTCAACATTGAACTTTTCACAAAATCCGTGAAGCCACTCCTGAGTCACGACGATTCGTTGGTCGTCTCGGCTTAAGACTCCACGTGCGTCATTCACCGTTATATTACGGCCGCTATATGACGGCACCGCTATCCTAGGAAACCAAAGCTTAACAGCTAAAGGTACATCGACCGAGTGCGTAGGCTTTTCCGGTACTTTGTCTCAGAAATAATCTTGTGAACAGAGCAAGATTCACCTCAAACGTCTTGCAAGCATCTCTACAATTTGATAGACCCAGCCGGGACGATATTTTTAATAGAGTTAGGCTCCCTGTGGGATATATTGAAGTCGTTTCGTGTTTTATTGTTCTTTGACGAAATTTTGTTAAAATAAAACCCCTAGATTGTGCTCGCCAGAGTGTTTTTGGCGAAGATTTATAGATATTTTTTATATAGGAGTGAATAAAGACGACTTCTGTTCTGTATTACGGCAGTCACAGCTGGAATAATTTTATTGTGATGTTATATTTTAACTGTGCAGATGGTGCAACAGCTTTTGTGTTGTCGACAACCTTATCGTTTTGTCTTATTTTTGACCTAATTTTAGATTAGTCTCAAATTAATACTAAAAACTTTATTACATTTTAATTATAAACAAGTCAAAATATTGTAGAGAATTTATGTAAATGTATATTATATCTTATATTATTTTTGATAAAGTAGGAATACCCTCAGTTTTACTTATTTTCAAGCGACCCCGAATAATAATCACAGGTCACCAATAATACTGCTATGTAACTAAATATGTTTGATTAATTGATAGACATGATTTACTTAACAGCTAATGACACCTAGGGTGTTGAGAGTTCATGTGTATTATATAGAGAAATAATTGATTGATTGAGTAACTGATAGACATGTTATAATTATAAAAATCATTTATTTTCTGTAATTATACAATCTCTTTTTTTACATCCTGTTGTTGACTATTTCGATAGCATTAGTGCGCAAAGGCGCCAATCGCACAAATCATATAGAGGTTTAAGTTATTCAGTAGCAGTATTGGACTAGTGTATATCACAGAGATTTGTAAGAAGTTTTATTGTTACTAAAATCACAATTATTATTGCTAAAAGTTCACAAGTTCTGAAAATTATTTTATAGTCGAACCGGTCTCCTTACTCAATATACTTATGGCGGGAAGAAGTGTCGAGTCTCTCCCAAGCTCAAAGGGAGGATCCTCCGACCAGGCTAGGTGATCATGCCTGGCGGGCCACGGCCCAACGGTTGATGTTGGGCAGTTGTGAATATGTTATGCTAATCGGTGCAAGAATTTCTATAGCGCGATTCAGGATTAGTAGTTAGTCCGTATGGATTATTACTCCGTGGTTCAGTGTTACTTCAGTAGATGGCGCTGTTGTATGCATTCGCTTGCGCTACATATATCTTGAAGTTGCCACATACTTTACACGTAATTGTAAGGCTATTTCTTTAGTCAGTTGACATTGTGTAACGTTAACACTCATTATTGAATTCCAATGAATAATATACACATTGAAGACACTAAAAAGTTAAAACTTTTCTAGTATTTACCTACTGTGACGCTGAGGCATACGTCCATATCATTTTGACTTTTTATATGGAATTATAGGCCTCTCCTTAGAAAGGAGGTCCAGCCTATGTCCAGCAGTGGACTGTTAAAGGCTGTTGATGATGACGATGATGATATGGAATTATGAGGATGGTTTCTACTATCACAATTTTAATCAAAACGATTTCTAAAATTCTGACCACTTTATTGACTAGTGTAATAAATAATAAAATCTGACAAATTTATCACTTACTTAAGAATTTAAGAAAATATTTACAATATGTACATAAGTTTCAAAAAATTGCTCCAGAAGACTAACAGCATTGCCATGTTGAATGGCAATTCTAATTCTCTGTGCAATAAAAAGACCAGCCTTCTGGTCACGAGAAGCATAAATCATTTACTTTTTGAAACATAGCACGAGCACTCGGGCCCCATAGACCTAGCATCTCAACCCCAAACTGTTGAAAAAATTAACTACCTGCTAATTGTTGGTATTTACGCCGTTTGACATAAAATAATATACCTATTTTACGCTATGTGTCCTAAGCGCTTATCTTTGTACTCACCTTAAGAGTAGTACGTGTATATTTCTCACCCACGTTCCGTGAGTGGATTATAAACATGTGGGCATTAAATTAGGCGTGTGCGGGTCTTAGAACCATTAATAAATGTACCAAATGAATCTACGTCACTTTTTACTAGGGGATTGACTTTCTCTCGAGAATTTTCCTCGACTATCTGATGAGGTGTAGCTCAGGAATAATAAAGGCTATGACCTTTTTAGGGTTCCGTAGCCAAATTGCAAAAACGGAACCGTTGCAGATTCGTCATGTCTGTCTGTTCGTTCGTATGTCACAGCCGCTTTTTTCCAAAACTATAAGAACTATACTGTTGAAACTTGGTAAGTAGATGTAAACTGTGACCCGCATGGGGTATCTATGGATAGGTCTTCAAAAACGATATTGAGGCTTCTGTTATTATTTTTTTCCAAACTGAATAGTTTGCGCGAGAGACACTTCCAAAGTGGTAAACTGTGCCCCCCCCCCCCCTGTAACTTCTAACATAAGAGAGTGATTAAACTAAAAGAAATATGTAATGTACATTACCATGTCAACTTCCACCGAAAATTAAAGGAGATCTAGTAAGTAATTTTTTTAATACGTCATAAATCGTAAACCGCAATTTACCTTACATATCAATACACTATTAATAAAACATCGATCAAAGTTACAACGAACTTCAAGAACTTTTTTAAGATGTTACTTGCTTCTACGGATCCCTTCATGGGCGAGTCCGAATCGCACTTGGCCGCTTTTTAGGGTTCCGAAGTTAGTGACTCGTAACCCTTATAGATTCGTCATGTCCGTCTGTCCGTCCGTCCGTCCGTCCGTCCTCGACTTACCGTCCAAACGGAAAGTGCTAGAAAGATGAAACTTTGCGTGAATATGTGTTGTAATTACGTCAACAAAATGCTACAATAAAATCATGAAAAATATTTTTATTTGGGGTACTTCCCCTACACGTAAAGTGGGCATGTTTTTTTTTTCTCGCGGCTACCCTATCGTGTGGGGTATCATTAGATAGGTCTTTTCGAAACAATAAAGGGCTTCTAAAACAATTTTTTGATTTAGGTATCCGTTTGCGGGATATTCCACTTTAAAGGGCACTTTTTTGTAAAAACAGGGCGTCGTCCCCCCCTCTAAAAGCTAAACGGTTGGCTCAAAAAATCCGGAAAAATTCGTGAGGGTGGTCCATATGATGAAATTTGAAGGAAAACTATAACGGCTTATGTGACTTTGTTAGTTCCGGAGTTATAGAGGCTTAACTGGTAAAAAGCGCTCACTTGGAAATCGTCATACAAAATTAACGCATTCCTAAGTAAACATAACAATTATCTATTGGATACGATTTTAAATCCACCCAAGATTATGGGTGACTGAGGAACCCTTTCCTGTGCGTGGCCTGACATGCACTTGACCGATTTTTATTCCACCGTTTAAGCCAATTTCTTTTCCATTTTATTGTATAAACACTTGAATCTCATCCAGGTACTTATCATAACCTCTTTACCTAAAAAGTTTGAGTTTAATAGCCGAATCGCTAAATTAAATTTAACCTTGGCGTTTTAAATATTTTTATATTTGACGAAAATTTTCACATAAATCTATATCGCTACATTAAGAAATGAGGGGAATGTAAAAAGAAATGAGAAACTAATTTGAATCAGTTTTCATTTATTTAAATAAATGCTTTTACTGTTTCCAAATCAGATCAGTATTAGTGTTGCCATAGTGAATATGTTTTTATTGATTTATTTTATTTATTACACTTCCTGCATTACATTTACATGAGGCGGACTTAATGCCATAATAATATGGCATTTTCTACCAGTCAACCTTTGGATGGTACTACAGTAAAGGACGTGGCAGGTGGTAACGTGTCTTCTCAAAAGTGGATAAAAGAAAATCTTATAAAAGGATGTAAAAATAAACACTTCTATAAAATACATAATAAAATATACATAATATATATACACAATAAATAATATAAAAAGTTATAAAAAATATTTCTGAGATAATTTAGATGTTTTTAGATGTTTCTAGATGTTTTTTAGATGATTTTATATCTCAAGTCTAACTTACTTAACGGGTGACTGGACTATTGCAGCCGAATATCTTTTGACAAAACGTAGTCACGGAACAAGATAACGGCAATACAGCATGTCCCCTGATAAGTAAGTGAAATTAAAAATCATTATAGACAGCAAAATGTGAGCGTTTATTAAGCCTCTATTTATACTGGATAAAAACATGAATAAATCTATGTATATTTGCATTAATAATATTTAGAATATGTCTAGTAGTTTCGCTACGACAACTACAAAATAACTTCAAACAGTAGCAATGTAATGTTCCGTGTAATCTAAACTGGCAGCCTAATGCCATAGAGAAGTTTTGAGTACACTTTGTACCTGAACCTTGAAATATTGTAGTTGAAAACTCTTTGGAATGAATCGTAGGCCAGGAGTTTAGAATCATTTTAAATGCTGTTTGAATTTACATAATCTTAGTATTGAAGTGTACGACTCAGAGTACTGAATAAATGACTGACAAAACTCTCGAAAATAATATTGTTTTATTGTATCCTTGTGGTAATGAAATAAGAATTTACAATTCACCTATTCATTTCGTAGGCATCGGAAGAGCTGACTAAAGAAGAAATCACCTACGTACTGCTAATAAAACGAACACTTTAAACGATTATAAACAAAAACTCTTGGTAAGGTGTATACATCCTTCATATATACACTAATAATTATTTATATTATTTCAATTACACCAATATTTGACCACCAAATGAATTTAGATTATATACTGAATTGCATCTCGATGTCATTCACAATTTTTCTACCATTTTGAGTATATATGTGCTTTCAAAAATTTTGCTCACTGAACCGCATTAAGGTTATTTTATGAAAATATATTCATCTGAGAGGTGAATCTACATGAGAAAATATAATAAATATAAGTTCTTAATTTTGATCCCGTCTCCTGGTTCAACTGTTTAATGTGACGTAGTCAAGAGTGGGGACAACTCCTCGTTTGAGGTCTGACAACAGAACTCCATTATGTGACGCGATCTTCAAACCGCAACCTTTTTTTCTACCTAAATTAATGATTTACAACCATTATATTTTATGTTGGTAACCCTTTTTAGACCGAATATTTAGCTTTAAAAATGTTGATTTAGGTGGTAGTTAATGCGTTTTTAGGTGAAGGTTTTCATTCGTCAGAATAATACAATATAAAAAGAGGTATTTTTATTTTCTGTATCTGTAGTGTTTTACTTTGATATTCAATTTTAATTGCTTTATTTTACAAATTAAATTGAAACGGCATAATTTATGCTGTTTTGAGAATGTTAAAATTAAATGACATGAGCACTGAGACGCTGTTTTGATTTTAAATTAGATCGTTCGGTCTTGCCAGCACCAGCTGATTTTTTAGGATATTCCCATCTCCTTCCAAAGTAATGACAAGAAAGACGGACTTCTTTACTTATTTATGTATTTAGTGGTTCATCATCATCAAATTCAAATTCAAATTCAAAATTCTTTATTCACTTAGGATGCAATACATCTTTTGTGACAGGTCAAGATTCTACATGTACATTTATGCCATGTTCGCAAACAATAGGTAGAGCCGGAGAAAAGAACATGGCAATAAAAACTCGCGGCCACTCCTTTCAAATCGCCAATGTTTACATAGTTTTAATGTTTATAAACCTGATATGGGGGTAAGGTGCTGCCACTAATATACTATACACCATGTTAGAGGACTGATGCAAATTATAGTGATTAAAAATTAGAACTTATGCTAATTTTAAAAAAAAAAAACAGCAGCCTCAGTGGGTACAACATAGTAGGAGCATCTACTTACAACAAAGGTAAAAACTATATGTGCTCAAATATTGGCCAAATTACTGGTAACGAAAGATTAAATATAAAATATTAATTATAAGATCAAAAGAAAGAGAAGAATGGCCTTTATTAGTCACGTAGAATCTTTAGTTACAAAAGTAAAATCATGTTCTTAAAAAATGTGATAACAACATTCACATGAGTAGAATAAAATGATAAGGAGCAAGTAGTCAAATCCATTTTTCTTTATCATTTAAAAATTCGTCAACTGTATAATAACCTTTACGTATAAGATAAGTTTTGACTACATTTTTAAACTTTTCCACTGATAGACTCATAACACTAGCTGGTAACCTATTAAAAAATCGCACGGAAAGACCCATAAATGAATTATGCGTTTTATGTAGCCTATGATATTGACCTACTAATTTATGCTTATGTCTCGTGTTCACCGAGTGAACGTCACTATTCCTGTGATATAAATGCATATTTTGTTTTATAAACATAATGTTTGCAAATATATATTGTGATGCAACTGTCATAATGCCTATCTCTTTAAACTTTTCTCTAAGGGAAACTCGAGCACCTAGTTTGTAAATCGCACGCACTGCACGTTTTTGGAGAATGAAAATTGTTTGAATATCAGCTGCCTTGCCCCATAGCAGAATGCCATATGACATGACGCTGTGGAAATAACCGAAATATACTAGCCTTGCTGTTTCCACATCCGTAAGCTGTCTGACTTTGCTGACAGCATACGCTGCAGAACTGAGTTTCCCTGCGAGACACGATATTTGAGCGCCCCACTGTAACTTACTATCTAAAGTAATTCCCAAAAAAACCGTTGAATCAACAAAATTAATAACTTCATTCTTTAAAACTAGATTCGTACTGATATTCCTTACATTTGGCAAACTAAACTTAATACATTTGGTTTTTTTAGAATTCAAAAGCAAGTTATTTGATGTAAACCAGTCAAGGACTAATGCGAGGGACCTATTTACTTCGTCAGAGTAATCGTTTTTGCGATTGGTTTTGAATATAAGAGAAGTGTCATCAGCAAATAGAACAATATCGCATAACTTACTAGTAAAAAATGGCAAATCGTTTATATACACCAAAAATAAAAAAGGACCCAGAATTGAGCCTTGTGGCACGCCCATACTCACTGGTGATCCGGAGGACCTTATTCCATTAATATCAACATACTGTATTCGCTCACTAAGATAAGAAGCAACAAGATTAAGCGCTGTACCTGTTATGCCATAATGCCTAAGTTTCAGCAGAAGTGTACTATGCATCACACAATCAAATGCTTTTGAGAGATCGCAGAAAACACCAATGGCGTCCTGCGAGTTTTCCCAGGCACTATATATGTATATGTTTAAGTAGTTTAGAGCCTGCGTCTACTGTTGAGCGACCCTTTGTGAATACATATTGTTCACTATGCAGTAGATTATTAGAATTAAAATGTGTTTCTAATTGCATTAGTATGGCTTTTTCAAAGATTTTACTAATAGCTGGTAAAATAGAAATAGGTCTAAAATTACTAGGGTCGCTTTTTGAACCGGCTTTAAACAAAGGAATTACTTTACTGTGTTTCATCAAATCAGGAAACACACCGGTATCAACACATCGATTAAATATTGTTGCTAAATGTGGAGCTATCTTAATAATAATGCCATTAATTAATTTAACAGAAATACCCCATAAATCTGCTGTCTTTTTGCAATTAATTGACTTAAATATTTTTATTATGTCAGTGGGGTTTATAAAATTAAAACTGAATGGTACAGTATACATCATCAATAACTGATAATGTCAAACGGTTAGGACAATATGGGTTTATGAAAAATTATGAATCTAAAATGAAGTTCTATGAACATGTGAGAGTATGTGGTTACTAGTAATATAAATGTGTTCATCAAGAGTTTATTAGTAGTTGTCTAATAATAATACTATGAATATTTCCGAATCTTAACTTTAACATTTTTTGTTATAAAACTGTACTTTGTCACAGTTTTTTATATAAGTCGTTGCTTAGATTTAAATAAAGTAAAAATGTTGAAATTAAAATACTCTAATAATTAATGAACTAACAAATAATAATTAAAATTTAAAATAAAATGTATTTACACCGAAAATTGTTCGTAAATTAAATAAAGACATTTCATTATACTCTTCCATTTTTCATAAAGTAGTGACATGCCTTTCAATCTTCTTATTAAAGTAAATAATATTATTAAAGAGAATATTACAATAGCAGCTTCATTTTCTGTAGGCTGAGGACATCCTTTTTAATTTCACGTAAATATTAGAGATAGAAAGATTGAAAACTCTTTATTTGTACACCGTGTCATAGATTCAGAATACAGAACAGAACTTACATTTAATGTACAAAGGGCGGCCTTATTGCTAAAAACAATCTCTTCCAGGCAACCCTGGGATGGATTAAAATATTTTGCAAAGACAGTAGTTGACGGTGCAATGAGTGCAACTCGATTATATAGATCGAGTTTGTTGAAAATCAGTAAAAATAATTAAGTGATAAGATTCTATCAACTTGAATACTGTCATGAAAACTAAAATAGTAGGTAGGTACGTTGGTTATCGCGATAAAAAGTCGCAAAATTATTTATCCAAAATCCAACTTATGTTTTTACTAAAATTAATTAGTTTAATTCATCCGTTCGGATTGGTTCTCTCGTAAAATCGTAACATATAGATAGACCGACGAAATTACTAATAAACATACGACTTTCGACGATGCACCGTTTCTCATCAACTGTTTGAGGCGGAGGACAGTTGCAGCTACTGTTTCCTCCACAAATATGTGTACTTATTTTGTACTTACACTTGTACTTGTACTTACTTACACATATTTTACTAACTAAGATATAAGATTAGTTAATGACAGTAACAATAATGCCGTAGTCTTCTAAATTCTACCATTAAGTATTCTGCTTACAGCAGACATGGTCAGTAGCTACAAGAAATGTTAAAATAAATAAAATCTCATACACTAAGATGCCTCCAAAAGTGCGGTTATGAATTTATGTTCATAATGTATAACTCGTGCGAGCTAAGATGGCTCAAACCTGGCTCAAAGCAAAACCTGATGCCGTTCATGCGCGAGACGCCCCTCTGTCGTCTTGCCAGTAGCGTTAGCATCACTATTACTGTTCCACGAATTGTTCCACAATAATTATAGTGAGTATCGAAATATGGTTATAAAAAACTATTTTAAATTGTCATGATAAGCCTTTTAATTGTAGTCTAAAAATATCATGTTTATTTTTTTCTTTATAAATATATACTGCAGTGTATACCTATATGTGCAGGTGCAGGTAATACCTAATATCATTTAAATCACTGCACTGCATTCGGATAAATAGTGAATGAGGCCTGCTTCCTATTGGTATATGCATACCAATAGTCCTAGCAGGCCTCATTCACATGCGTGTATTTTCTTCTCAGGTAGTAAAGCACCACTTAAGATAAAAGTAACATAGTATGTTGTCGCAAGCTACTTAGCGCGAAAAAAATTTTGAAACTAAAGAAAAAAACTTGAGTAAAATAAAAAAAATGCATTCGTTACTTTAAACGACTGTCATTTGAGTCGGGTGCCATCTTAGCTCGCACGAGTAAGAAAAAATTGAAGTGAGAAAGTGAGAACGGTCAGGAAAAAACACATGCCATTACGAAAAATTGTTACTGAGCTAATAGAATTGACTTCCTGCCCCGGACTAATAATTATGTGATACACAATTGTTTCTCTTTTGTGTAGGTATTATTTACCTACTTTTATTTATATATTTATTGTTAATATCTTCTAAGAAAAACGAAGTCCTATGAACATATTTACTACTAATATAAATGTGTTTATCAAGAGTTTAATTAATACAATACAAGCTCTCTTATTTCGAATCGCACAACCATGTGAGATTTATGTATATTTATAACTGTTCCTTTTTGCAATTATTTAATGATTTTTTTTTATTTCAAAGTGAACACTGAAGAGAAATAGTAGATAGCTTAAGCGAATATAACAATAAATTTAAACACTCACAACACTTTGTAGCAGAAAAGGTGATTAATTAAAATTCGTTCATTCCTCTTCATTTGATAATAGAAAGGGAAAACCTTACTGTACCTACTAGAGAAATGGCCTTAACTCAAATCCAGGTGAGGGGCACCTTTATAGCCTAACCAAATACCTTACTCATTCAAAATTAATGTCTTAAAATGAATTGGGCTTTCAGGTTGAAATCTCGTACAGTAACGTTACTCTTTAATCATCTCAACTCTGTATGGAACCAGATTTATTGACGTCTCGCGAAACGTGTGCGTAAGTCCAAAAGTTTTGAGGTAACCCTAAACTGTGGGCCAAGTTATCAATACGAACGGAAAACTAGGCATGACCATTCATTATAAACATTAAATTCAATGATATATTTGCTGTTGTAAAGGGTATTAGCTACTTTGTTTAATTACTTTGTCCCCTAAATGAGTACTAATAACACTATCTTATAAATGAAAATGTTCTAAAATTACGTTAATAAAATAACGTTGTCTAAGACTATGTTGAGATCACTATTAGGGGCCCTATATTAAACGCGAGTTAATTTTTGATCGATTATAATTGCAGTTACGTTTGAATAAAAATAGCGAAGAGCGGGATAGTTCCTTACGTTTTATACTTTTATTTTATACATAATAAAACTATAAAATGTATGATAAGATGCATTTTGATATACGTTCATTTGAATGATTGAATCGTTTTCTAACACCGTAGTTATTTTAAAACGCACGTACATATTCATACCAAAGAAGAAGAAACCAATGATCTAAAGCCCAAATCAATGCACCATATTCTTGTTAACCCTAATAAAATGAAAAAAATAAACTGTAGTTACTACACCAACTTGAGTTTTAAATTAACCTGAACAGTTATAGGGTAACCGACATAGCTACCGACTGGTGGCATCCGTGGGGATTTCCGTACGAAAAAAAAAGGGTAACTAACCAAAGTAAGTAACCTTTCTTCCATGTAATACTTAAAAATTACATTTTTACTAAGATACTGGTTGAATCACTCTTAACTTAAAGTATACACCAAGGGTCTTAGGGGACCTTTATGCATTACAGTTGCGCGTAAATAGCCATAGTTGGTGCAATTTTAAGTGCCAAACCAACGCTCGACTAATTCATAATTTAATCTCGGCTTATTAAGGAAGACCTGTAGGTTGCCGACTAGAAGATCATTCATATATAAAACAGAAAGTGTTGCAGAAGAAGCGAAGAAACAGTTATTAAATGTGAAGAAAGGTTAATACTTCAATTAATTTATGACTTTAAGTCAAAAACAAAATGACTTACAATGTTTTTTTACCATTTTCTACATTAAAATTTTTAGCGTTCATATGCTAGATTTATAATTTTATACTTTGCTAGTCGATTTGCTAGGTCGATTGCATAATTATGCAGCAGATGCAACTTTATTCCATTTTTCAGCTGTAGCGTCCACTGGTGCTTTGAATCTACATAAAATGAAAACGTTGTTGATGTCGCAAGATTCATTGTACATCTTGTTTTGTAGACTAAGTATTACTAGTTGCAAAATCATTTTGTTTAGTTTTGCTTGTTACTGAGTATTCGTATCTATGGTTATACATAAAACATATATTAAAATATAATGAAACAAACCAATCTTGAAACATATTTATGATATATCATTATATATATCAATTCATACGAAAATGAATAAAAATAATATTAATTCTCCGAATCAGCTGATCCGGACTTATAGTTGTTGGACAAGATTAACAACGACGAGAACTGTATATTTCAATAATATTCGCTGACAATATATGTAATATATGGTTATGATACTCACGCCGTTTAATAAGTGTATAATTCTAATTATTTTCATGTATGAATTTATTATATTTCATAAGTATGATAAAAGAACTTAAATTAGTACTACTTAAAAATTTAAAAGCATTAACAAATTAGTACCATTAAACATCGAAGTATAAGCAATGAAATAATTAAATCTATATTTAAAACGAGCTTACTGATGGTTTTAATAGAAGACCAACATTTTATAGACGAATCAAGAAAATCGTAATCGAATGATCTTGATTTCAAAGTTGGTAAATTCCACCATCTTGTTGACAACAATGGTAACACATTTTTGATCTAAATGTTTAAATGTAACCTAAAATTAAAAATAACATTCTAACGCAAACTTCTAAAAATCTAGGAATTTAAACTGTTATTGTCGATGATATTAGCAGCCAAATAAACACAAAAAAAAACCTACCATGATAAACGCCATGCGGTACAAAGTCCCATACAAACCTGCCATTGTCCTTTTCACTAATCACTTTAATATCATCACTATCAACAACATTTCATAAAAAAATACTTGACATATACTTCTTTTTAGAAACAATGTTTTGCAGTTAAAACGGCTCTAGGCTATATAATAGTAAGATTTAGCGTAGAATTTATATTAATTTAATCGTATATGTCATACAAATTCTACTCTCACAAGTAAAACTGGAACGCCTGGGCTTTGGATTTCTTCTCCTCGAACCTAAAACAAATATACACATGCCTACGACATAGCCCTTGATACACACATGATTTAATATTTGAAAAGGTTGCGACATCGCGTTAGCATTATCCTAGAAGACTTTGATCTACCGAGTCACTTTAACTCATAGTACACTTTTCATGTACGTATTAATAGCAAAAGGGTATGGTATGTACTAAAAAGTAGCATTAGCTGATATTATAACTAAACTCTATAATGTATTCATCATAAAATACGTCTTGTTTGCAGAATATTACGTCACAATAGACTTGCCGTATCTACATAATGAATTGGAGACATGAGCTTAATTTATGGACAAGAGAGTTAGTTATGCACCATATACAATATGTTGGCATTATCTTTGTAGAAGATAAAGGCTGGTTTAATATTCTGTTTGATACTAATGGCCTGATTTACTATGAGGAATAGAGTGTGTTGTTTACGAGATGTCGTGTTCTGTGAAGTGGCTATGAGGGTTATCTTTATATAACGTTAACTGCGTAGCTATTTTAGATATATAGAGATGTATTGTACTTCAGTGTTTATCCATGTAAATAAGTACAGTCACTTTTGTTCTGTAAAACTCTAAGAAAGTGGAGGTTTGTCAATAAACATTGCCTGTATTACTAGTGCACACTTACGAGTATAATTATACCTACTAGTACACAGGAACAAACAATCAACAAAGAGACAATGTAATTGGAGATTGAGATAGTGAATTGTTTTCAAAAGGTGTATGTAGGTGTACATAAATATAATTGTTTCACTAGTGTCACTCACTATAACCACATGGACATTTTTATTGAAAAAATTCCAAATATTTAACTTTTTTTGTGGAAATAGTTATTCGTAAATACTTTTATTAATTTAATTATAAAATAAGTGATATACTTTCGTGGAACTAATTAAACTTTTTTTTAATTAGAAATTCCTTAGTATATTTCATGAAATACATTTATTTATTGTACCTTTTATAGAAATATATACAACTCGATAACAATTTAAGAGTGACAGGAACAGACATCCGTTGCCGATGCGGGGTAAGCCTGGCCTTGAGCGCCGCGGGGCCACGTGATTGCCACGTAAAATAACATCTCCGATTTGCAAGAATAAGGGCGGAAACTGAGTTAGGCGGGCGCCCGCGCGGTTTCATACAAAAGTGCCACGTCACGGGAACCGCGCGGGCGTCCGTCACGGGGTGCCGCGCCCCGCACCCATTCACTCTAGTCGTCGTTTTGCTACGTAATAATATATTATGTTTTCCATCAACACAACTATACATGCACACCATTAAAATTGAACTGGTGACACTGCGTAAATAAAATAATCCGTCTCCGCAACGTTCCCAAAGAGTCCCCCGTGTCCCACGTGTCCACGCACGTAGCCACGCGACGGTTGCCCGTCGCGGGCGCCCGCTTAACGCAGTTTCAGCCCTAAGGTGCAAATATTGCATGAATTTTAGGTGAAAGTAAAAATCTGTAAATAATCTGACTGATAAGCTGACTGAAGCAAGATAAAAATCTGTGTCCGAAATATTTATTTATTTATTTTTTTATAATATATGATGTGAATATGATGTAGTTAGAAAAAAAAAGAGAAAATAAATCTTCCAGTTCATTTTCACTTCACTTTTGCGAGTAAATTCTCCCATAAAATTTTCCAAGGGGATTTAGTAGACCTTTTTTTATATTTAAACCTACCGAATTGATTCTACTCTGCCTGATGGAAAGCATGAGGGTTACCATCCTCATTTTGAGTGAAGGTAAGCAATGCAGCATGATGACCTGGCCTGGTCGGATGTTTCTGCACAATTCTCTCGGCCTCTGGAAGATGAGAGAATATTGCAGGATGATTGGGCCCTTTGACCTTAAGCATCGCTACATTTATGACAATCCGTACAATTTAACTGCAACGTAGAATTAACGTGTTCATTTTTATAAACAATGCTAGTATTGTATGATATATTTTTCTATTTTATGTTAATGACCACTATTTTTTGTGGCAGCCATAGCTGTAGCCATAGTACTACTTTCTAAAAGAAATCTCTGTTTGAATCTTGTAAGCAACGCTGTATCAAAAGATTTGTTTACTTTTAAATGTATTAACGAACTGTATATATTCAACAAAATTTCTACGAGTATATTAGTTACTATCAAAGGAGATTTTTGTACCTTTCATTTCAACTCATTAAATATTCTCTAAACTCGAGTTTAACTAGTAAAAACTTTAATGTCTATACAAAGTAGAGAGCGCAAACAATGAAGTTAGACGTTAGCACTTTATGTTCCAGTCACTTATGCGAGCTGAGGTGGCCTCTATAAATTTTCACAGTGTAAGTTTAAATCGTGATTATAGATTATTTTGAACTGGAATAGTCTGACGTATTTTATTACTAACACATACACACAAACACACACATTCAACATATATATGTTCCCAAATTGTTTTGTTTTTTTTCTTAGTTCTATGGAACACTCTTACTTATCCCAACTATACAGGGATTCCTAGTGTGAAGCTTAGTGTATACACTAACGCAAATTTTGACTTGAGGAAATAAAAACTAATAAATTACCTACTATTCATGGAAACTTTATTTTCGACCATGGAAATAAGGGAACGGACCACATGCATTTATGGTTTCATGCATAATGTTGGCACCTTCGTAGTAAAAAAAAATTAACTTATCAATTAGAGCAATTTTAAATGTGTGAGTAGTATTAACTTTAATGAAACGATAAAAACGAGTCATGATTACTTGTGAAAAACCTCTGCTGTAATTGGGCCGATTGGCGTAGAAGGTAGTTTGGGTAGTCATAAAAGTCAGCGAGTCTAAAGAACGATAAGATGATGAGAGTAACTACACAAGTACATTTTAAAATTGCTGTTCTTTTTCATGATATAAATTTTATTGAATAAGTAATAGTCCTTTGTTGTAATAGAATAAAAGGTTGTTGTGATACTACTATAATAAAGTACGAAGCCTGTGAATAAAGCATCGATTATATAAATTCTCTAGTGTTTAGATTTTGCAGAAAAATATGTTAAGCCACGTGTAACTTGAAAGTTTGAGAACACTTAAGACCACTCACTGAATTTCTAACTTTGTTTCAAGTTGTTTTTATTTCATGTCATTGTTTTTTGACATTGATATTTCAATACTGGGTTTATATGTTATGTACTAAAGATGCAAATGTCTGTTTGTAATTTTGTAATAAAACCTTTTCACTAAATGCATGAAAGTTTACAATACGGTACATTCATCAAACATCATTTTTTGTCTCTCTGTCTGATTGTTCCAGCTAATCTCTGGAACGATTTAATCGGTTTTGAAGAAACTTTCAATGGCAGGTAGCTGATGATACACGTGATAACTCAGGCTGCATTTATTTTAGACTAACCTAGTTCGCGGGTATATCTACGACTGTTGTTTTCAAAGGATAACAACAATTACAAGCACCACGAGGCGCAGTTAGTCAAACTTTAAATATATCACTAACTAGGCACATCTAGAAAACGATCATCTGTTAGCTAACTTTTCCCTAAAGGCGTATATTTCTCTATACACCACTGTCTAAGTAATAAAGTGGTCACAGTCGAAGCAAGATTAACAGCTCGTGTTTATTATTGTTTGTGTTCGGATGCGTGCATAATGGTGGAAAAATAGGAAAATATTGCCGTTTGGGATTCGAAAGGCTTCGATATTGACAATCTCATGATATAGTGAGACTGTTTTGTTAGGGGGTTTATTTACTGCATTTCAGAGAGGTTGAGATAATTTTAGAAAAATATACTTTAGCGCCCTGCCCTTACTGGCCTAGTATGTTTATGATGGCAACTTCAATTAGTGCACTGCAATTATAATGCAGGTAATGAGTGAGACCTCATTTCTCAAACAGAGTATGTTAAACTAATAATGCTTCTATTATTAGCTATAGCTATCTACTATATACTTTCTCCGTCGTTTTAAATTTTGTAGTTGGGTTGAGTTGACTGTCTGTTTATGACTAAATGGGGTATGAAAGTAAATACGGTGTATAAATAAAAATCAAGATTTAAATTTTTTGTCAATTTGACTGTTTATTCAGGCTAATATCCTGAACGGCTGGATCAATTATGACTTAACTTTCACTGGCACATAGCTAATGATATAAGAAGTAACGTGGGTTATTTTGACTAGAGGCATTACTCACTGTTATTGTAAAGGCACAACAACAAAACGGGTGGTGTGGCTCAGCCAGTCTATCATATATAGCAAATAGCTTTGGCCAATATATATATATACATTGCGTCGTGAGTAAAACCACGTCATTAGTCTGCCGGGTTGAATACACCACATATTGGCTATAATTGACTGTTTACAATATTGTTTAAGTAAGCGATTATGAGACATGTATACGTTTGAGCGATTGAATAAGTCTCCTTTCACAAGCGATTGTGGTTAATTAAATTAACTCTTAGGATTTTCAACTATATATTTCTTATGAGACAATCTATTAATTATATGAAATAAAGTACTAGTTTTTTAGGAGGCTACGTATAAACTATATTCTGCCTCAAGAATCGGTGTAGTGGATTAACCGGAAAGCACAACATTATAATAAATGGATGTTTGTGCAACATTTTGAAAGACATAGGGTCAATTTAAATTAATATTTATCTCAACTACGAGTATTTCCACACTAACAACTTAGTAAAATTAACAAGGATTAGAGTTTATAAAGTAAATAGAGATATATAACTTTAACAGGGAAACATTTTTATCAATTACTGATTTTTTTATGACGTAGATAGCACTTTTGATTTACGCTCAGGAAATCAAAATGGTGCTGCGACTACCGGTCGCACATTATTTATTTTTAAATGGAATGTATTTTGCATTACAAAATGCTCCATTAAACTCGATTCAACAAATTATCGGAACATCACTAAATAAAATTCTATTATAGAAGATCGTTATACCACCATCGGGGGCCATTTCCTTCGATGTTTTCCTGGATTACATTTGTGATACGGGGCGCAAAGACACAGTGAATAAATATTATATCGTTACACGGCTTTTTATAGGCACCTAAAGCTTTCTTGTGAAGTACAATGACATAAGTTCAAAGGAAACTCTTTATGATAATAACTAAATTGCAACCTTATAATATATATTATTTTGTAATTTATAACAAAGATCATCAAAATCACAATGTTCCAAACCAAAGTCAAAAGTGATAAGGATAAATTTCATTTTAGGAAGAATTTTAAATATTTTTAAGATGTCAACCCTCAGGAAACATTTATTGCTATGCAGACGACAGCACAGGTCATGGGTGAAATTTTGGATATCCAAACAGACAAACTAGCAGATGTCAAAGAAAAACGACAGAAACTTGTTGCCACCTTGAATTTTTTACATTATTAAATGGGATTGAGAAAATTTGGTAGAGTATAACGCCAAGAAAACTCACGCTCTCTACAAAAGTTCTGTTTCCATTTCCTCTTATTCCCACTTTACAGAATACTCAAGGTTAGACACTACAATGGACAGTAAAAGGTTGATGTCCTGGGTATAGATATTTGCCATTAATTTAACCTATACGTTGCGTACGTCCTTTCAAAATAAACGGATCGTGTCTTTCTTTCTACCACTACAGGTGTTTTAATGCCACTATGATCCCGAGACCTTAAAGCGGGGTGCGAATCTCTCACTAGGCCGCTATAGTGTGGGTCACCATGTTACGGTGTTCATAATTGGAATGAGGATGTTGACTCTTGGATTCCCATCAGACAGCACTCTCATTTTGACAGCTTATAATCTAAAAAAGAGATTTATGGTATATTATTTTATTATAATCATAAAACAAAATTATATATGATACGATTTAGAGCCTCATTGTCATATATTCAGAAATATAGAAAAAAGTGACAATATCGATAAAGATATAATGATAAACATTTATAAAGGAACCAGGTTTTATTCCCATCTCCGCATGCATTTATATCGGTTATCCATCGTGGTTAGGAAAAGCCAATTTTTTTATTCAGAATCTTAGTATCACCATACCTCTGCAGCTATTTAGCCGTAAAAGCTGTTACGACAGACAGAATTACTTTCAATATTATAATAATACTAGCTCTCGCCCGCAGCTCCGCCCGCGTCTATATCGATTATTGCAGTAAAAAGTAACCTATGTGTTATTCTGATATATAAGCTATACTGTAAAGTTTCATCCAAATCTGTTCAGCAGTTTTTGCGTGAAAGAGCAACAAACATACGTACATACATTCATACACACTCACAAACTATTGCGTTTATGATATTAGTAAGGATATATGAAATAGTAAGAATTAGTACGTGTTATTCGATTACTTCAGTATGCCCTCCCCTTAACACAATGCAATACACGAGCGGGAATTTTGTATAAATTAAAGAAAACGTTACAAATGAAAGAATTTATCATTTCGTACGTGTCCTGACTCCTATTGAGTATATCGTCTCGTTATTTAATTTTAGCTTGCCGTCAGAAGGAATTTCATTTTCTACTTACGTGACAAGTTATTGGTATCGAGTAACATATCGTCGCGTATTTAAATTGGGAAAGTGACAAGCATTTTCAGAAATATTCACTTCGTTAAATAACGTATTGGGTCCTTATGTAGAGGACTCGACGACAATACTAATTTGAAGACATCATTTGAAATACACAATTTCTGTTTTTAACATATATGTAGACGGGTGCTTGAACATAATTAAGTAAAATATATCACACTAATAAACCGTATAGATACGGAATTTTTGCGAGTCGGTATATTTCTGTTTGTCAGTTCTTCTTTCTCGATTTGGTAGGACCCATTTTGATAAACTTTCGAATGGAGCCTGATACTTGGATGACACTTTGAGGTTAATTAATACTGTGCAGGAACGGGTACATCATGACCCACCAACCCAAAGGGAGGATCCTCCGACCAGATGTGGTGGTTATGCCTGGCGAGGAACGACCCAACGGTTGATGTTGGGGTACCAGAATTTCTGTATGGCGATTCAGGCTTAGTAGTTATTCCGTATAGTTGGCTAGTTGATGGTTAATAGATGGCGCTGTTGAAGTCAATAAAAACACAAGAATACTTTTTATTTAGAAAAAAAGTAGGTGTTCGTTGGAATGAGTAAGTTATTTACACCGCGAGGCGCAGTATCTTATAAAATTTTAATTAGCTCTTCTTTGGGGTCATGACAACTATCTTTATATTTTATACAGAAAGGTTTTCTTGGCTTAGATTAGTTCTCTGAATTTAATTTGAATCTCCAACTTTGAAGACACTCCCTATATTAAACTACCCTATTTATTAGAAACATTACAATCACATCAACATCACCAATATCATCAGTCTATTTCATTCCACTGCTATACATAAACCTCACCAATCGCAAATATAATAAAATAAAAATAATTTCCTCAATGTAATAAAATGTTATAATTTTCAAATAACATCTAATCTTAGAAATTCTAAGCATCTTGTGTTCATCATGTTATTCCATTGTTTCAGAACTTTAACAAAATAATTTTAACAAAAAGGAACCGACTTCTTAGAAAAACTATTCTGAGTACCCAAATCGCGACAATTGTGGCTGATATTTGAGAAGTTCCCTCGATTTCCTTGGGATCCCATCATCAGATCCCGATGTGGTGACGATGGGACCACCTGTAAGCTAAGCTCATTCTATTGCAAAAAGAGTTATTGAAATCGGTTCATAAACGATGCAATTATCGCTAAACATACATAAAAAAAAATAAAAAAGATTCCGAGGAATTGAGAACCTCCTCCTTTTTTTTGAAATCGGTTAAAAACAATTCGGTAACTAACCCTAAGCTTGAAATCTGTTGTTATAATACTCGTAATATTTTTATTAAGAGTATAATTTCACAGATTTCAAGTTTAGGGTTATTTAGACTTTCTGAAGTCTTTATTGAATCATTGTGTATGATGTGATTGTTAGTTACATTATAAGAAATGTCTCTATTCTAAATTGTTTTTATAATATCAACTATGTATAACATAATTTTGTAATGAATATTTTATTCTATAAGGAATTATTCCGAAAAACTTAAAACTTATCACTCGTAGGTTTTGTTGCATACACAAATCTAAAGAGAAAGTATTGTTCGAAAGTTTATTATTGCGGTGGAATAATGAAAAGTCATAGTTACGGATAACTATAACGAAATTGTCGTTAAACAACATTAACAGGGTTTATTATTCAGTATCAATAATTTAACACTACTATATTATAGTACCATTCGAATGAAACAGGCAGGACGTGACAGATTGTAATATTACAGACTACTAGCGAAAATATCCGCCTATATAGCGTTCGTGCATACTATTTATGGGTCTAATTATTGTTCAAAAAAAGAAAAGTAGTTTTTTCTTTTTTATTCACTGACTGTGGGTGCACAGATTATCGCGTCACTCTTGTAATGCCAGTAGCCAAATGTAACCTACATACTTATATAACGGTAATAGGGGATTAATACAAACAGAACCGTTGTCATTTTAGTTCCAACTAGCTGGCCCGGCGAACTTTGTTTCGCCTTAGAGGCAGAAAATGCGCAGATTTTGGATTTTGGTGACTTTATTTTTTTATTAAGATAGTAAATATGATTTAATACATCAAGTAGTTTAATAATTCTTTGTCCATGTATTTTCGTGCATGGATTTCACTCTTCAGTGAAGCACCTTTTGATAGACAATATTTTTCTTTGATTTATCTGTGGCAAGCGCAAAAATTAGGCAAATTTAATGGTCTTCCGACCCGTGAACATGCCACATATTATAATTGACCATTTGTAAAACATGATTTTCTAGATTCAAACCACAAACTTTCAAGGATCGGCTTTATGATTTATTAATGGTCAGGGCGAATGCAAGACGGATCAGCTATTAAAGTCGATAAAGTTATTCGGTGTTTCAGTTGGGATCATCGGGATCCTCGGAATGAGAACTTCTCCTTCTTCATTCTTAGCCGCTAAATTGCTCGCTCACTCAATTTTTTTTGTTTAGTAATGATGTTTGCGAATACTTTCTTGATGATTTTGTCTTTCGATGAGACAAAGTTCAGAAATTCAGATGAAATTAAATCAATCCGCTCGATTCGTCGAAAGGTACTCGACCACTACCGATACTCAGCAATTGGTCAGAGAAATCCTCAGCAGATGTATCGTTCAGTAATGCAACTCTCATGTTTGTTGTCAGCTGACAGGTGTAGTTTCTAGTAGTAATATATGTACATAATATCATTACATCGACACACACTTACATCGAAAAATATATTTTAAATATTGGTGTCTCTCTGTCTGTTTATTCCGTCAAACTTCTGGAAAGGCAGGATTTATTTTGACAGAATTTTAATTGACAGATCGCTGATGTTTTAAGGAATAACTGACGATACATTTATTTACAAAGGCACACATTTAACACAAGTTATGAAACACGTGAAACACTAAATTTCAGCAGCGGCTCCACCCGCGTGTCGGTTATCACGGTAAAAAGTAACCTAACAACTGAACCGATTTAAATTCCATTTAAATTCCATTCCAGTTCTTTTCGCATTTATAAGAATTACAAATTGCATTTTCAATTGCAATCATTATAAATTTACAAGTTAGACTTCTAGACTCAAATATTGATAACTTTAGCCCGGGTATAAGATCCAGTTTCCACATTCTTCCGTTAAGCAGAACACTAACATGCTTAAGATGAAAAAAGAACGGTTCTATTCGGGAAAAAGCAATATTGTGTTAGTGCCTGTGTTTTGCTTTTGGTCCATGAGTAAAGAAATAAGCGAGAATGTTAATTAGAATATACTTTACTAATAAATTAATATTATAACAGCACGAGACATAAAATGACGCTGCAAAAATTTAAAAACAAGGTTTTTAGGACACTGCATTATACAACGTTACTGAAGCAATATAATCGTCACATAGACTCTACCAAGATGACTTCGTTGCAAGTTGACAATAATGTCATACAATACGAAACTATAGTACACAATTATCAATGCACAGAGATGCACACATTCAAGTTTGAAAAGTAGTCAAGCGTTCTTGAAGTGTCAGTTATGGTATGTTTTCATGCTAGTTTATCTCACACACATCATCTAGTCCCAAACTTAGCATGAACTATGGGTACTGGACAATAGTTATAAATAACTTTTTTTTTTTTGTAAATACCTTCAATGTTATATACACAGAAAACACCCAAACTCTGAAACAAATATTTGTAGATCATAGAAACATGTGATCCGAATAAGAATTCGAATAATAAATAAACGACACGGTTTTATATCCACGTGTCATTATGAGTAACTGCAGAGCCCTATAGAATATTATGATTTTATAAATAAAAGGATAAAGTGCAGTGACGTAATAATGCATGATTTTGTTATACTGATAAATGATAATTGTTTTATTTAACCCTGGATCCTACTCATGCTTTTTATCAGGCAGAGTCACTTTCGTATGTCTTAATAATAATGCCCGTTTTGGACTTTGTATTTGAACAGTTTTATGGTTCCTGTCTAAGTACTTCTGCCTAAATCGGATAATGTTTTAATTAAAATCAATAGGATCTAAGTAAGAAATAAATAGCACTAACGGTAGTAGCATTAATTTTTTTCTCGTGAGATTTTTTTTGTTGGATAGCTCTGAACAAATTCTGCTCTGAACTTAGAAAAGCCTGTCAGAAAAGAAAAGAAAAGGCTTACTTGAAACTCAAAGGATTTTCTGGCATTATTTTTTGTAGAGAAATATTAATACACGAGGCTTACAACAAATTTAAATTCAAAACAAAAATCACAACAACACACAAGTAAAAGAGTTCAAACTAGAGAGGCTATCATTCACCACCTACCGTCCATGAAAAGATATAACAATTTATCTTAATTTTCAGAATGAAATGACAAAACCATTTGTGGTTTCGTAGAAAAGTTTAGAAGTTATCCGACTGCTGACAGCGGCACGGCGGCGGCGCGTACAATTGTAATACTTCATAGTCATTTCTAATCTGATGTAGTGATGTAGGTACACCAAAAAGATAATGTGCTGTCATTTCCATTATTTACTCTATTTTGAATTTGAGTTAAGTTTTCTGCGTATGAACGGTTTTTGTTCAATTGTTTATCATTATGGTAAGCTGGCATTTATGTTTCAGAATTGTTAACAGCTCTTTTGGTTAGTAGTAGTATTCACCACATTAAACAAAAAATATGTGGTAACCTATAATGTATTTATAGCAGTACCATAATAAGTAAAACCTTTAAAATGCTAAAGCATAACATTAAATGGTAAACATAAATCTAAGTAACAAAGTCATTAACTGAACATCAGAATAACTAACTTTTAAGACAGAAAGATATATGTTAAGTTAGAATTATTCAAATATCACCTACGAGTAAAATACATGTAAAATAAATAATGCGAGTAGCTATATGAACTTATTTTGAAATTTCAAAACCCAAACTGCGAAGAAGAAGTTTTATTCATAAGGTAATCAAATTTAACTCAGTTTCAAACAATAAATTCACAAAGCAAAAACGTAGTCTTACAGGCAGACTTATTTCGTTATCAAAAATTACGTTACAACCTTTGCCCGGAGGTCCTTTTCATTTGACTGACATTTCAAATTTATGTTATTTATTTCTACCTTATTATAGAAATTGAAATTACGTGTGTTATATTATGAAGATTTATATGACAGTGAGGTAAAGTTATGGTAATAGTAGTTTGAGAATAAATGACTTGTGAGTAGGGTCTGTCAGCCGCTTAGTCAGAGGTGAGAAAGAGGCGAGGTAACAAACTAAATATACAAATAACTTAAGTTATAAAAACTTCTTTTTACACGACACTTGAATAGCTAATTTTAATATTCTTTAAACACACAATACCCATTTTCAATCCCATTTTTGACTACAGTAATTTAGTGTGTATTTTTTGTTGTCTTACCTTACATTTTTCTATCCTCCTAACTACGCGGATAGCGTAGTGGTTTAAGTGTTCACCTCGGCGCTCCTAACTGCGCTGTGTTGTTAGTTTAAATTCTACATGGGTCAACACTTTGTGCACTAAGGTGAACACTTAACCCTATGCAGAGCCTTTTCTGCATCATTCGATATGTTTATAAATAATGTGAAATTTCTTAAACAAAAATAAGCTGTACATTCAATTTCACTAACAAACAAAATGCTCTTGGCTCCCTTGTCACATTTAATGGAAGGCTGATTAAAGGAATTAGAAATACAATACACCCACTTTGTTAATTAACAAAGTGGGAGAAGAAACAAAAAAGTATTCTATAATTATACCACTAATTGTAAGATTGACTGGTTTCGTATAGCTCTGATAGTTAGCAAATACCAATTCATTTTCAGGTTTAATAAAAAGGCTTTGTATTAAATTATTATTAATAATTATCACTGAGGGGCCATGCCTCACAATCAAAATTCTCTTACTTTTTATACATTAACGGGATTCATTTTTATTAAATACATGAAATAGCGTTGAATTAAAACATTCTAATGGGTATACTATCGTTTGAAAAGAGTCAACAGTTACTTCCGATATAACTATAAACAAAACTTTGTTAGACTCTCTTATTCTACTTTTCACAAGCTTACTGCTTGCTTATGTAAATATTTGACTAGGTAGCGATGTTAATATATTGGTGTAAGTTAAGTCACTAACTTTATGATCAAAATAACTTGGAAACACAAAACTTCATTAATGAAAGAACAAAACTTATAGGCTTTCTAGTTCACACAGTACTCTACAAGCAGATATTTAAAAAAAATATGTACTTATATTATCTTCTTTATCTTCCCTATGTCGTTCTAGTCGTCTACGTCAAACTAAAATATTTTTTATATATCTCTGATATCTCCTCTGATTTCAAAATATAATATTGTGAATAATTAAATTAAATCTTATATTTCCCTGTTTCTTTTTACGATTTCAGTTTTCAATACTATGGGATAGTAGATACCCTTAGCTAAGAGTTGAGCTGACCCTAACGGAAGTCTGCTGTTGTTCCTTTATCTCTTTACACATACATTTTGCAGCAAAAAAAGCAATGACTTGAATATACAAGTAATTATAAAACGTTTGAAAGGTTAATTAGAGTACGAGATACTAATTATCTAATACCAAGATGTCATACTTATGTATGTATAGGTGACCTAATTCCCTAGTGACTTTTTAAATCCTAAATAATTTTATTTTTTCAAGTAAATTTATAGATATTTTTAAACGTTTCATTTTTAACCTATTTTAAAACTTATATATTGTTTAGCAATTTATATATTAATATACTATAATAATATATATCGTAAATTATAGTAATATAGCAAGCGTAATAAATATACAATAATATATTATAGCAAGCGTAATATATAGTAATATAGCAAGCGTAATATACAGTAATATAGTAAGCGTAATATACAGTAATATAGCAAGCGTAATATATAGTAATATAGCAAGATAATACATACGTTTGCAACTACTTTGTCAGATTTTATATCCTAATTCTGCACCTACCTCATCCTATATCTACATCACCTGATGGTTGACTGGTAGAGAATGCCTCATGGCATTAAGTCCGCCTTTGTACTTCATTTGCATTAAGTTTTAAAATAAGAATAAATAAATACAGAAAAAAGCGGCCAAGTGCTAGTCGGACTTGCCCATGAAGGGTTCCGTATCAGCAAATAACATCATAAATATAAAAGTTCTTGAAGTTCGTTGTAACTTTCATCGATGTTTTTATACTAGTGTATTGATTGGATGAAAGGTAAATTGCGTGTTACGATTTATGACGTATTAAAAAAAAAGTACTCACTACATCTCGTTCAAACCAATTTTCGTTGGTAGTTTGCATGGTAATGTACAACATATATTTTTTTTAGTTTTATCACTGTCTTATTTTAGAAGTTAGAGGGGGGGGGGGGGGACACATTTTTTCCACTTTGGAAGTGTCTCTCGCGTAAACTATTCAGTTTAGAAAAAAATGATATTAGAAACCTCAACATCATTTTTGAAGACCTATCCATAGATACCCCACACGTATAGGTTTGATGAAAAAAATTTTTTTGAGTTTCAGTTCCAAGTATGGGGACCCCCAAAATGTATTGTTTTTTTTCTATTTTTATGTACAAATCTTAATGCGGTTCACAGAATACATCGACTGATCAAATTTCATAAGTATAGCTGTTATAGTTTCGGAAATAATTGGCTGTGACATACGGACGGACAGACAGACAGACAGACTTGACGAATCTATAAGGGTTCCGTTTTTTGCCATTTGGCTACGGAACCCTAAAAAGGTGCTGGTGTGTCCTATAGAAAAAAGTATCGAAGCAAACACCGAGATATCTTATTTTTTAATATCGTTTTTCGAATTATTTATTTACTCAAATAATTAAAATGACGATCCTCAAACATAAAAAAAAACATGAATGTATGTACTACGTAATGGCTACTTTCACAGTTTATGTGTCATTAATTATTTCATTTCAACAAATTATTTATGAAAGCGAGTATATAAGCCGCCATTACTAAGCCAAAACCAAAATTACTAAAAGCCGATGCTAATCAAGATCTATTGGACTCATTAGTGGCTAACGAGAACTTAACTAGGGTCATCCCTAGTGGGCCGCTGCCCTAAAAGCTGAGGCGAGTAATTCTTATTATCTTGACATACAAGATAAATAGTATGGATTTGCTTGTATTTTATAGTAACGTCATTTTGAACAATTTATGAAAGTACATTTCAACTAACACTAAGTCATAATTTTTATTTAATTATAAGTAAATTTATAACAATCAATCGTAAGAGGCCTGTGTCCAGCATGAGACTACAACAGGTTTATGATGATGAATAGTCTATTATCTTTATCTAGTCTTTATATTAATGAAGTAAAATCATTACAACAAAGTATTCTACAACCTTATTGCACTCACCAGTATCGTACTACGGTGACGCGTTTTTTTTGAAGAAGGGTCAACACAATATAATGCAGGATGAACTCTATTCATCAACAACATCTTCCAATCTACTGTTGGAGATAGGCCTCTCCTTAGAAAGGACATTTAGGCCTACTATACTTCGCTGGCCAGATAGATTGGTTATGCTCTATTATCTTATAATATTTAAAAAAATATATTTTTTATGCACCATTAATATAAATTTATGAGAGGTGAGAGAGAACCACAGCACCTTACTAGTGCTGTGGTTCTCTCTCACCTCTCATAAATTTGCCATCTGTATGTCGTAGATAACCCATAGTGCCATTGGGTACCAGGGACTCTCTTTCTATGTTACACTTGGTCGGTCCAGGCCACCAGTAGTCAAAACTACTGGTATCCGAGACTGGCAGCATTGGGATCAGTCGGTTTGGTTTAGACGTAACCGCCTCATCACCTCGATTACCCCCAGATGACCCCCACCAGACGATCTTAATTTACGAGAAGAGTATGTGATGTATATTGCATGAACGTAATAGACCCACAATCAAATCGCAGACAATCTTCCAGCTTAAACATTTAACTAATTAAATAATTAAGGTAAGAAGCCATCAAATCGCTTCATTAACCTAAATTAAAAATTTCTTGAAAACACTTTATGCTACTTGACTCAAAAGACAGCAAATCTATAAGCAGTATGCTTTTGATTTTCTTTCAATAATCATTTTATTTTATTTTATAAATCATTTAAATATATAATTATCTCGATATTTATTTAATATCTTTTATTCAAAATATTCATAATTATATTTTAGCTTTTCTCGGTAACTGGGTTATCTAATACTGAAAGAATTTTTCCAGAGATTCAACCAAGAAACTAGCACAACCAGAAGTAATAATATTGGACATGGTCTGACTTTTAGGTCCTCAGCCACTTTCTTGTCTTAAGCGTCTGTTACACAAGGAGAGTTTCTCGCATGCGAGCGGCGATTTCTTCCAGGCAATAATAATGGTCGCCTAGTGTAAACAAATGCTCCGAGTTTCGCCTCTCGAATACGATTCTCGCTATGTAGGCTCTCCTAGGCCGCTAGTCTGTGTAAACAAACAATACGAGTTTCTCCTGCGAGTCTCGCCATTCGAAAACGCGTTTTTTTGTTCAGTCGAAATAGTAGGTCTAGTTTCTATAACTGGAGTCGATCAACTGGAACCAATACAGTTTTGCGGTATATGTATACTTCTTAAAAGGTACCAACTCCAAAACTGATGGATATTTTTTTCTTTTTCACTTCCTGCAAATACTGACTTCGCATATTTTTAATTTTCACTACTATTTCCTTCGGCCTAAAGTTATCGATAGCTAGTTTTTCTGCAAATAATTTGAGAGCTTCATCCCTAGCATCCCTATTTTTGTATTGTGGATTTTGAATGTTCCAGAGACACTCATAATTTCTATAAATTTCGACAAACCAATTTCGACCAATTTAACATTGTCTTGCTTACTAAACTTAACAATACTTTTTGACATTATTGAAGACCTTTGAGAAAATTAGGTCACGAATGGCGAGTCTCGTATCAAAATCAGTACGAAGTGATTTGTGCGAGTCTCGCATCGAAGCTTGCGATTCTCGCTCGAGCACTGTTTATACAAGTCGAGACACGTATGCGTCTATAGATCCACGATTATTCGCCTGTAGTGTAAACATATTATGAGAAGCGAGTCTCGCCTGTGACACTCGCATTCGAGAATCGCTTGAATTATACGAGTTTTTGTTAAAGTGTGAACAACCACAAGCAAGAATCGAATAGCGAGTTTTGCCAAGGGATAATCGCATACGATTTATTCGCCACTCTCGTGCGAGAAACTCTCCTTGTGTAACAGATGCTTTACTCGTTATGAAGAACATTTTAGATACAACTGTAGGTACTCTCAATAAGGGGTGCTGGTCGAGTAACCTCCACGTGCGTCTTCAATTGTTGTTTTCCGACCAATGTGTCTGTGGGGAACGGAAACAGGGGACCGGTGCACCCTGGGCGGCAGTCATTGACTTCCCTTAAGGGATGTGTATTGGCTGTTGGCGAATAACTCGACAAGGGGGGGATCGCTCTCAGTACTTCTCTGTTCATCAGAGAAGACTGGATGAGTGAAGGCAGAGGTCGGGAGTAGGATTCATAGGGAATCGTGCAGCGGGTCAGCACACTGTTCAATTAGGTGTTGACAGGCACTTGGTTGCCGCCGGTGAGAGAGGCTTAGCCAACCTCTTGCATTTCGTAACCAACAAGGACTCAACAACGACCCGACTGATGGCTCCAGGAGGATACGCTGGGAACCTGTTGACCGAAGGGCTTGCCTTAATTGGCCGGCCCACGACAAGGACAGTCTATAACACCCGACAGCAAAGTCGTTAAAATCTGTGGATACCGGCCGACCTCCACAGTATATAGGCTTATCTGGGTGCAGGGGGCACCGCTCGGATGGACTACATTTCCCCCATACTCGTGGGATTAGTTATGCCTTTGAACACAAATAATAATCAAAAAATTACGGACGGATCTAGTAAAAACGAACTTGGCTTAGAAAACGGATTAATAGAGAAGGTGACAGAGAAGGAGAAAGGGCGGTTGCGGCAGCGGTCGCAATCCAGACCCTGCACTCCACTACCCTTAGATGGGGGGCTGCGGGGGGAAGATAGCGATAGCTCAGTCTCAGTTAGATCAGAGAAGGAAACGCGCCGGCAGTCACGGAAGCGCGGAAACTTGCAGCGCAATGCTGAGGATGGGAACGGACTTATGGCAAAACGGCTTCATAGTGAGACGAATACGGAAGATAAGTCCAACAGCTGCAGCTCAGTAGAGATTGGCGTCAACATGTTGCGAAGTCTGGCTGACATGGAGGAGATGCTAGACAGACGCTGCACAAAAGCTGAAATGATGAGCTCCATGCGTCAAGCTCTGCAGTCTCTGCAGAGCGGTGTTAAGGAGCTCTGCAACCAGGCGGTATCGCGCGAGCTTGAAATGGACGGCAAAATTAAGGATCTCCAACGAGAGATCGAATCTCTTACACGTGCGAAGGCAATGGTGCCATGTCCGGCTATAACAGCCGCAAAGTTACCAGGAAAGAGCCAACTGCCTTCATCGATATCGGGACCGAAACCGACAAATGGCCCAATAGCGTCTACTTCAGTAGCCCGCCCTGTAAGGGAGGACCATCCGGACTGGGAGCGAATCGAGGTTTTAATGAACCGAGAGTTTGCTCGATTCCAGTCCGGACTCATTGATAGGTTCTTTCCAGAAAGAGGGGCCAGACCTCCTTTAGGAAAGGGACTAACTCTGGTGGCGCAGCAGCTGGCTGAAGAAGAAGGTGTAGTAGCTTCTTCTCCCAACCAGAAGAAGAAGAAAAAGAGGAAAAATAAGAAGAAGCCGAAAGGACCGGCTCTTCAATTGGCACCGTTAACTGGGCCGGCAACTACATTGGAGACGTTGCCAGCAAAGTCAGTAAGGCAGGAGGGCGGCACCTGGGCCCAGGTGGTAGGGAAGAAAGCAAAGGTTGCTGCTGCGAACAAAAGCACAGCGGCTACTCCCACTCCGAAGGTAAAGAGGCAGTTACCGCGACCTCCCACTAATGCCGCCATTGTGGTCGTAGTACCTCCGGGGTCTAGCAGCACACTGGCAGAGGTGATGCAAGCTGCAAAGTCCCGGATAAAACTGGCAGACTTTGGCATTACGGGTGGGGTTCGTCAGCGAAAGGCGGTCACAGGGGACCTAATACTGGAGGTCCCTGGGCCAGACAGCGCTGCCAAAGCAGACGCCCTGGCTGAACGTTTGCGTGTGGTAATGGGTGACACGGACGTACGATTTATGCGTCCGTGCAAGACCGCTGAACTGCGAGTGATGGATTTAGATGAATCCATCACACCCGCCGAGGTCGTAGAGGCGATAGCCGCAGCGGGTGGCTGCCCCTCGACCGATATCAAAGTCGGAGAAATACGCAGAACTGCAGGCCGGTTAGGGACAGTTTGGGTCCGAGGCCCACTTACGGCTATACGCCAGGTTGTGGACGCCCAACGCTTAGAAGTAGGATGGGCTTCGGTCCGTGTCGAAGTACTGACACCACGGCCCTTGCAATGTTACCAGTGCCTCGAAATGGGGCACGTCAGGGTGAAATGCTCGGGCCATGCAGACAGAAGTGGGCGCTGCTTCCGCTGTGGGGAACAGGGCCATAAGGCCTCAACTTGCACTGCAGACACACCAAAATGTCCGGTGTGTCTCGACTACGGTAGGCCTGCTAACCATCGGCTGGGTAGCAAGAGCTGCTGCCCACCAAAGAAAAAGAGGGGAGAGACCCAGTCTCAACCCTCCCTAGCTCAGTCGGGGTTGCCAGTGTCGAGTAGTAACTCGACGGGAGAGCCAATGGAGGCCTAAAATTCCCATCTCAAACAAAGGTTCTCCAGGGCAACCTCAACCACTGCCGCGCAGCACAAGATCTCTTGATCCAGACGCTGACGGAGCAGTCAGTTGCCCTGGCAGTCATTGCAGAGCCATACTCCGTCCCAGACCATCCGCGTTGGTTCGGGGCGTCCGACGGTTCAGCGGCCATCTATTGGCCGGGTGGGGAAGGTCTTCATTGTTCTCTCTTGAAAAAGGGCGCGGGCTATGTGGCAGTCGAGTGGGGAGTAACAGTGGTGGTAGGCTGTTACTTCTCTCCCAATCGTGGCCTAGCCGAATATGAGGCATACCTGCACGGGTTGGCGATCTGCATTCGCAGTTACGCCTCCCGTCCGGTATTCGTCCTGGGAGACTTCAACGCCCACTCAAGGGAGTGGGGCGACACCCGGGACGACGCGAGGGGAGAGGCTATCCTGGAGTGGGCGGCTGAACTGAATCTTCAACTTTTAAATCGGGGTTCAGTCAGTACCTGTGTGCGGTGGCAGGGGGAGTCGATTGTCGACCTGTCGTGGGCGACTCCCTCTGCAGTGCGCCTGGTGTCAGGATGGCGAGTGGCGGAGGAAGTGGTAAGCCTGTCTGACCACCGGCACATCGTATTCGATGTGTCACTCCGCCGCTCTGGCCGCCCACACCACCAGAATAGAGAACCTCCGCGACGATGGTCCCTTAAACGGCTCAACAAAGAGATGGTTGTAGCCGCATCCCACGTCTCGGATTGGTCAGAGGAAAGAGTTTCATCCGATCCAGAGGAACTGGCGGCTTGGTTTGGGAGCGTCATGTCATCAATATGTGACGTCTCAATGCCCCGAGTCAGGCCAGCCAGAAAGGGCTCAGTATACTGGTGGAGCGCGGAGATCTCGCGGCTGAGATCGACCGTCGCGAGATTGCGCCGCCCGTACCTTCGAGCCCGGAGAAGACGGCGAGCCACAGTCGAGGAGATCGACGTAGCACGGCGGGAATATGGAGCTGCCGTTAAGGCTCTCAGCGATGCAATCGCTGAGGCCAAGGCTCGGTCATGGAAAGAGCTCATCGCGGGACTGGATAGGGACCCATGGGGGCGACCTTATAAAATGGTTCTGGGGAAACTCAGACCATGGGTCCCTCCGTTGACGGAAACCCTGGACCCGGAGTTCCTGGAAAGAGTGCTAGACACGCTGTTCCCAAGGGTCCAGGACAGTCCCCTGAATCCTCCGTCACAATCGTATCTACAAATGTGGTCAGACGAGTATGAAGTGACGGAAGAAGAGTTGGACCGAGCCGTGCGGCGGCTGGCTTCCCGCAACACCGCGCCTGGACCTGATGGTGTTCCAGGTCGGGCGTTGGTGATAGCTCTGTCGGTGCTAGGGGACAAACTGAGGCAGATTTTCACGAAGTGTCTTAGCCTCGGTATGTTCCCTCTCGGGTGGAAAGAAGCAAGACTGGTGCTCCTAAAAAAGGAAGGAAGGGCTGCAGATTCGCCATCTTCGTTCCGACCGATATGCCTGCTGAACGAGTCGGGGAAACTCTTTGAGAGGGTGATCTCTGACCGTATCAGCGGGCACCTGTCGCGAGTAGGCCCCGATCTTTCGGATTGCCAGTTTGGATTCCGGCAGGGGCGTTCTACAGTGGACGCTATTAGGTGTGTTCGCTCCCTGTCGGAGTCGGCAGTCCGATCGGGGGGGGTGGCGTTGGCAGTTAGCCTTGATATCGTTAACGCTTTCGGCACCCTCCCCTGGCAGGCAATCAGGGCGGCTCTTGTATATCACGAGGTGCCGCCCTACCTGCGGGCTGTCATAGATGCCTATCTACGCGACAGGACTGTGAAGTTTGTCGATCGGAACGGGATGGAAATGCGAAGGGAAGTGTGTTGCGGGGTTCCTCAGGGATCTGTATTAGGCCCATTATTATGGAACCTCGCATACGATGCGGTCCTTCGCACTGTTCTGCCCTCTGGCCTAAGTATTGTTTGCTACGCGGACGATACTCTAATACTGGCTAGAGGGTCACGTTTTGAGGAGGTGCTTCTGCTCGCCGAGCAGGGAGTGGCTTGCGTTGTAGAAAAGATTCGTGAGCTGGGCCTAAGGGTGGCGCCTCATAAAACTGAGGCGATATGGTTCCACGGCCTACGTAAGCGCCAGGAACCACCCAGCTCATGCCTCCGGGTCGGTGACACTGAAGTCCAGGTGGGTCAGTACATGAAGTACCTTGGCCTCGTCCTGGACAGTCGGTGGAGCTTCGAAGAGCATTTCGGGCGACTAGTCCCCCGAGTTCGAGGGGTAGCAGGGGCATTACATCGTCTGCTGCCCAATCTCGGGGGACCAAGGGAGGAGGTTCGGTGCCTCTACATGGGCGTCGTGCGGTCCATGGTCCTCTATGGGGCACCCGTCTGGTCTGAGGACCTGGCGGGTTCCTCCCGCTGCAAGGCTCAACTTAGGAGTCTGCAGCGGCTGATGGCCATACGGATCGTACGGGGCTACCGCACCATCTCGTATGAGGCAGCGACGGTCTTGGCGCGATCTCCACCCTTCGACATCCTGGCCGACATGTATACGATGGTCTACGACCAAATTCGTTCTGTCGGTCGGAATGGCGAGGGGACAGCGCCGGATCATGAGCCCGAAATGCTACGGCGGAACGGACATGCTCAAGTTCTGCGGGATTGGCAGGCACGGCTTGAAATCCAGGGCTGTGCTAGCCAGCGCGCTGTCGGAGCCGTTCTGCCTAACTTCGAAGCGTGGGTAGAGAGGACCGGCTGTGTCACCTACCGATTAACTCAGATACTCACCGGGCACGGTTGCTTCGGTGAGTATCTGAATCGAATAGGACGGGAGGCTACAGCACAATGCCATCATTGCGGGTCTGACCGGGACTCCGCCCAGCACACGCTGGAGGACTGCCCTGCTTGGGAGTCTGAGCGTCGAGTCCTGGTCGGACAGATCGGACGAAACCTGTCACCGCCAGCATTGATCGCGGCAATGCTGGCGAGTGGCGAGGGTTGGGAAGCCGCGGTCTCCTTCTGTGAGAATGTTATGCTCCAGAAGGAGTCCGCAGAGCGAGATCGGGAAAGGGCCGATCCCGCTCGAAGGAGGCGGCGAAGGGGACGCGGCAGAGGTCGCTAGTTCCCCAATCGTCGCCTAATGGTCGCTGCGGTCACACCCTGGGGAGGTGTGACCGCTGCAAACGACCCGAGACAGGTGACACCCCCGGTGCGGCCGGGGGGTGTCGTTTAAGGTGGGTCGATGTTCCGCCTCGTACTGCACAGAGCGGTGAGAGGCGCAACAGCGCCCTGCCCTGGAGGTGAGTCCAGTCACCCCGGGATGTACCCCATTTGTGGGGTATGGCAGGGGGGACACCAGATGCCGCTGTTGCGATCCTGGTGTTCCTCTGAGCTGCCGAGGTAGGCCGCCGCGGGGTTTAGTGGGTAGACCGGTTGCCCGGGAGTCCCACACACACCCTTCCTTGTCCCCCCCAAGAAGGGTATGGTGCGAAAAGCATTCCCCGCGTAAAAAAAAAAAAAAAAAAAAAAAAGGTACTCTCAATAAATTATGTTACTTTGAAGTAGTAATGAATGAATGACCGGCACCAAAAAGGCCTCGCAAATTAATCAGAAATTATTAATCGCACTACCGAATGTTACAATGTACGTAAAATGAGTAACGAATTCAAATTTGCGGGCTAGTGGCCGCCGACCGCGTCATTTGCAACGGGTTTCGTATTTGTGTGGTTCTCTATTTACGCCCAACGAACCCTGATTACGGAGGTAGCTAATAGGAAAGCACTAGATGCGGTGAACTGAACACTGATGTTTTGGTTTGTTTGTTTGGAAATAATGATTGTACTACTTAGTTTTTAAAAGCCAGATTAAAATTCTATTGTTTAGTTATTTCTGACTTTATTATTATGGAAATTTTGGATAGGCCTATATTTAGCAGTAGATATCCTTCGGCTAACATTATGATAATTTATAATAAATCATCGTCATTAATTCTTAACATTACTAAAACACCTTAACAACTAAAGATTTAAGATTATAAATATCTGCTTATTCATCACGATCTATTAAAGTATATCAAGTTATATTTTCAATGATACGACCTATATTGGTCGAATAAAAGGAAAACAAAATAATATTACGTTAATTTGTAAATAATTGTTTATCAATACGGCATCAATAACGTTGTCGTTATCGTTAAAGATTTTATTGAATATCGTGTCATATCGTCTCATAACTTTTGTAAAAAATGTTTTTTTTTTATGTATGTATTGTATTTATTCAATAAATTATAGGATTCGTTGCATAATACTGTTATCAGTTACAATTTTAACTGTGAATCAGATACTTATTATTGATATAAATAGAAAAATCAACAAAATTAAAAAAAAAAAATTAAATCCGTAAACCCTACAAAAATCTCATTGCACTCTGAAAGTTCACATTGATTCACAGAACGTAATAAATCGTAAACATGGAGGTCTTAATTTGCATCATGAACTAGGGTTGATGTCATTTTATCTCTTTAAATTAAATTTTGTTAAACTCCATATAGTCATCAAAATAAAATTTAAATCAAAGCTTATAAATAAAATTATTTGACACTTTTAGATATTTTTTTTAGCCAGCTATTCTGTTTAAGATACGATTTAAAAAATATTTCCAGCAATTATTGTTATTCCCACATTATGATTTTAATCGTAATTAGTAGAATGTCTACTATACAAAATTCAATGCAGCAACTCGGAACTATAAAATTATTATGTAGGTTTATTACTTTAAAAATACCAAATTGCAAGTGGTTGACTGTATTACTTAGGTGTAACTTTAGAAAAGAGTCTATTATTGATACCAAATCAGGAGGATTTTTGATAACAGTCTCCAAAATAATGGATGTTGTGGTCAGACTCATCAATTTTCAAAACTCTAAAGCCAGTTTCAAAATTCAGTTACATAACTGTTTTATTAGAAGTACGTTGGAGTACTGCAGTATAGTATGGTGTCCACACTATGACATATTTAGTCTCGGCATTGAACGCATATAAAAACGTCTCATATGGCATTTAGTTGTTTCATTTAAAATGTTTCATATAAAAATACACCGTTTCAAATGGTTTTGAATTTTAAAACACTTAAAATTTAATTCACCAAAATCTAGGCAAGCTAATATCTATATATAAGTGATTCATATTCTATATACATATATTTATACATAACGCGTCACTGAAGCTGCAAATCCTGATAGCTTTCAATTAAAGACTCCAAAATGACGTTCATTTATTATTACACATTTAAAAACCTGTTGGCAGTCTATTGGACAACCCTGTAACGAGTAAATATTAAAATATTAAGTGCTATTTACAGGGCCCGCTGTGTCATGTGTTAGCGTAAATTGTTGTGTGCATTTGTATTATTGTGTTTTAAATGTTATTATTAGACGTGAAAAGTAAATAGGATAAATAATGTAGCCGTATGTTGGTATAAATATGCATACCTTAGTGAGTAATGGAGAGTCGTAAACCAGTGCCTGAATAATAAAGATGGATCACAAAGTGTAAACAGCGGTGGTTATACGATACGATCCATAAGTTCGCTATGATTGGTGACCCTGACAATTGAAGAATGAAGAAACCGAAAATTGAACAATGTAGAAAAACAACTGATCGCGCCTTCTGAAGGAGAACATATAGTGAACTTGTATGTCAGTATCGCATAAATGGACAGCCTTATGGTTCACGCAGTGAGGTTATCGTTGTTCCCCAAAAACAGCGAAAATCGTCATTCAAGTCTTAGCCAGCCAGCAACCTCCGCCTCAATAGGGATACCCCACACAGGACATGACTGCTCCAGTCTGGTTACCCCTTCAGTCTCATTAGAGCCCCAACTCACTGGGACTAGCGGCATACAGTTCCGACTCACTGGAACTAGCGGCACTCAGTTCTGACTCACTGGAACCACTGACTCCTGGCACTGGCAAGCTCCACTGACCGTTAACTTTCGCCTGTGAAAGGAAGCCCTCGCAACATGATACCCCTCGGAGAGTACGACATCGTGCCTTAATTGCACGATACAGCACATATATCACATGTATCAAGGGTTCTCAAAATGAAGTTGTTGACACTTTAAGACGAATAATTGGAGTAATCGCTATGCTTTCAACGCTAGATTACGACAAGATTTGTTATGTGCAGCAGAATGACTTAGAATTAAAGAAGTTGCCTGGAGAGGTGTTTGAGCAAAATAACGACAAGACGTATTACTATGATTTCTATTATTTGATAGACGTATTATTTGATTGGCTAATGTCATTCAGTCACGTGAAGGAAACAAAATATTAAGCCAATCAAATAAGAAAATAGAGGCGTCAGCGATTGCAGAAAAACGATTTCAACTTTGGAAGCAGAGCGGGGCAGGTACTGATTGGTGATTGTTTCCAATCACTTAGAGAAACTTGCTATGAGTGCCTCAACACATTCTTGGAAATTTTCGATTATTTATGTATTGTTGTACAAGAGATGACTCCCGCTAACACACAGATGATTACTGTGAAGATAAATAATAGGCATCTGCTAGCACTCTAATAAAATATGTTAATGCCACTAACATTGTTAAAATAAGTTTGTAGAACTTAGTTCTGCAAATAACTTTTCGTTAAATGCTTCAAACCTAAACTTACTACATAAAGTTAGCACATTACTGTCACTTGATAATATCTTAGAACTATTTTCAGTAAGTGAAAATATTAAATTTAGCTTGGTAAAAGGAGCCATGAAACAAACGTTTCACCAAATTTGGTGAGAATTTAGTTTAAGACACTAATAAGTTTTAGGGACTTCGCGTAAAGAGTTCTGTGCCCAGTGTTAGTAATACAGTAATATAATGTACTATCGTCCTCATTATACTTTTTTATTGTTGTAATGGAATAGGCGTTTGTCTTCCATCTCACCTGATGGAAAATGTAGATGAAGACAAAGATGGTACACGCCCATCCAAAAGAAATCTTAAAAATTGATTTGTTTTTAAAGTAAATAGTCAGGCTCTTTGACTAAAATTTAGAGTAATTTTATTTACTATTTTTTAAAAATAATAAATAATACGGACATCTCGCACACAACGCCATCTAGTTCCAATTTAAGCATGGGTACCTATTAGACAACTAATATAAATGTAAATTTACCTTTTTTTTGTAAATCTATACCGTTTTTGAGGTGACTCTCATGCGATTCGCATAGCTGATTAAATAAGGAGTAGCTTAGTTTGTTTAGACTGGCTTCGGTCCGCAGCGTTTACTGCAGTTGTAGTTATAGTAGTTATAGTACATACATGATTACCTAGGTATACTTAGTAAAACTCCGAAACAATATTTGCAGAATATACAAACATTTGGTCGACCCTGTTAGACAAATATTATTATATTTTTTTTAATAAGCTGCCTAAATCATTTAATTTGTGTATCATATTCACATCATAAAGATTTTCTATTGACGAACACAGAATTATAAAATCTGATCATAAGTAAAGTTACATACATAGAAACAAAGTAATTCTAAGTAAATATAATATTAAGTCATAAAGTAAATAAACAAAATTGTCTAATCGATTAACAATAATTTATTGGTGTGATTTAAGCAAAATTTTTACTCCGCAGAAATGAATATTGTTTTTTTTTTATTTTTTTTAATAGTTTCTATCTATCTACTTTCAACTCGGCAAATACTGTGAATTTTGTAAGGGTCTGATTTGTTTTTAGTAATATAGTGTAGTAAATATTTTTTTTACAGCAAACAATACTTCGTAAATTTTACAGAAAACAATAAGAATTATAAACAAAAAATTCTAAAAATCGTTTTAATCGGGAACAAGGTACTGAATATCAAATAATTAAAGATTTAACTAATAACATATTATAAATTCACAACATCAAACAGCCGAAAAAGATCTATTTAAGGCAAATGGTTCACTATGAGGATAACTGTACTCTATAGTCGGATTTTTAATTAGACGATATCCACTGACGTTTACTGTGTTGTCAGTTTTTGATGAAATAAAAATAGTGTTGTGACAAAGTGAATGATTGAAAAAACTCCTGAATGAATAAAATTAATAAATATTATTAAAATTAAAATTAATTAATAAAATTAAAAAACAATCCTAAACACAAGTACACAATTAATTCTGTGCCATTACAACCAGTGGGCTCCCAAAGAGACCTCGGAGTTATCATAACACATAAACTGAAGTGGGATGAGCATATTACAATGATAAGTTGATAACAAAGAAGGCAAACTCATTATTGTATATAATTAGAAAGGCATTCTATGTTATCAATAAAGAATTATTTCTCAGCATCTATTTAACGTACATTAGACCCTTGCTGGAATTCGCGTTTCAAATATGGAATTCATATTTAAAAAAAGATATTGTAATGTTGGAAAGAGTACAACAAAGGGTAACTAAAATGGTCTTCTCTTTGAAAAAAAAGTCCTATGAAGAACGTCTGCTATAAATCAGTCTACCAACACTAGAACCTCTATTCTAAAAACATAAACATTTCTGATCATAAACAACAAAAAATACTTTTTTATTTATAATTATTTATTATAAAATAGTATTTTTTGTTGTTTATGAACTCTTTTGTATTTTCTATCAATACAAACTTATAAGTCATGTTTTCATTGACATACATCAAAGCCGGAATTTTCCAATGAAAGAAAAAATGTGGTATGGGGAAGGGGCCCGCCCTCGTAAGACTTTGGTTAAAACCGCATACCTAAACATTTCTTTTGGAGGAACGGGGGTGAAGCACCATGGAGCCGTCAAAGACCCATGTTGCCACTTTGCCTCAACAGGAATTAACCCAACCTGTTGAGGGATGTCAGTCTGGGCTCCGACCAGCTGACTTAATGCAAGGAGGACAAGAGGGTGTCAACCTCCTTGTTGGTATGCGAGTGGCAAATTATGAAGCTGTGCATAGCGCCTCAGCCATCAGATACGTAACAGAATATCCTTGGTATCCGATGACAGTAACTCTACATAAAATATTGGTTTGAGGTAAAGAGATCATAAGAAATTCGGCGCTTCCAATAGGCATGCTATCCGGACAGACTGGTGAATCTAGAAATAAATTTGAGAGATATGACCGGGAACATCATGTTAGAGAGTCAGGCCGCGAATAACACATGACAGATCTATTTAACAGGGCAATTGTGTCGTCTGACCCCTACATTTCTGATGTAAGAGTGAAGAGGCTACAAAAATTAGATCGTAAGCCACTACCAGTGAGGGCTTTAGAACTGATCCAACCATATCAAATACCAACATCAGATTTAAATGAACCAGATGATGTAAATGATCTCTTTGAAGATTGTGAGGATTTAATTTTTACATCCGACTTTCACAATTGATTCTTTTTAAAAATTTGTATAAATAGGTAAAATTTTCTGTCTGTCTGTCACTCAATTCGATTCGTTTATTTTTAACACAAGTGCAAGAAAGTACAACAAACAAACAAACTAAAACAATAAAGCAAATCTATTGATGTTCAGTAATTTAAACACTAGAGTGAAATTTATTGACATGTATACTGCCAATACCCTTCCTGTTTGCTTTGCCTTTGCCCACAGACGAGTAATATCTCTAATAACAACCCTAAAACCAAAGAAAAAAGTACAAAAATCGAGAAGCTTGTAACTTAAAGATCTTGGATGATTAGGATTTGTTTTTTTTTGTATTACTGGTACTATTGCAGGCTAGTTATTTATCAAGGTTTTGATTCCAACTAAGACAAGATATAGCTGTAAAAAATTATATCCTGAAATAACATTGTTTGTATTTCTCTCCGGTATTTTTCATGTTATGGTTTATATTTTTGTGTTATTTGTGTATGTTAAAGCCGCAAAGAAGGACATTAGTAGATTTACAGAAACTCGTATGGGATCTAAGATTTAAATAAAAATTTTTTTTTTAAATATTTACAAAAAAAAATATTTTGATCAAAGCACATTTGGACATCAGGAATTCTCGTCTTTTTTTTTAAATTAATTTATCTATTTAATAAAAATATAATAAGAGGATGGTTGTTTTTTGGGTCAAATAACATAATGCGCGGCGTTGAGCCGTCAAAAAACTGATTGTTGTTACAAACTACTAGTATCTTATATCAGAGCACTTTTATACAATTTCATTCTTAAATAGATATAATATTCTTTTATAGTTTGAAATGATTAACTATTCACACTCATTGTTCATTCATCTGGTTGAATGAGAACTGAACGCATCACTATTACTTTAAATATGGCAGCATTATTTTAGTAAGTGACATTAGCTACTGTCAGGTAGCTTCGTCTAATTAAAAATCCGACTATAGAGAAAACCAAAGAGTATGTAACACTACGTATAAGAGGCGGGACTGCCATAGAAAAAGACGATGTATGAAACGTGCGTCCACGTACCATACCAACCTTACGGAACTAAGGCGTCATACAATGCTGCCAAAACAATGTCCATAATGTCATTACTAGTGATGTGGTATGGTGGCTAGCGAAAAATTATCGATATCGATTGCAAAATTTTGGGCTTTCAGGAAATGAATAAATAAATAAATAAAAGAATATTAAAACTCAGATTGTTCTAAATCATATTTATTTACAAGGAAATAAACAACTACCAATACTACTGGTAGTTTTAATTTTAGAGATAGATTTTACAAACACACGTCAATAATATTTTTATAGAACTAGATGGGGTAGACGTTTCCTATCTGAAACTCGTAAACATAAATTACATCATTCTAGCAAAGTAATTTATTGAGAAATCAGGATGACGAATATATTGACATAAAACAAATAACTAACTTGGTTCACACAAAAAGGCTCGGTGGTGATTATGTTCCTTTTGTATGACTGAAGATAATTCTGTAAATATAAATTACATTATTATAGCAAAGTAATTTATTGAGAAATCAGGGTTTGCTTTACAAATATATTGACATAAAACAAATAACTAACTTGGTTCACACAAAAAGGCTTGGTGGTAATTATGTTCCTTCTGTATGACTAAGGATAATTCTGTAAACATAAATTAAATCATTATAGCAAAGTATTACTTTGCTATAATGATGTAATCTATGTAATTTATTGAGAAACCAGGATGTGCTTTACAAATCAATAAATATCTCACCACTGTATGAGAGCTGCACATTATCAGTTCTTCTAGCTGGCAATGGTGGACTTTTAGTAGTAGTATGTAGTGGAAATCCAACTAAAATTTCATCAGATAATGGTGTAGATGAGATTTTCAGACTCGGAATAGCAGTTTTCTTCAGTTGAGTTTTTTTCTTCTTGAAATCATTACTTCGGAAATGCTTTTTACAAACATATTTTAACTTATGCACTTTTTCAATTGGCAAATAGACTTCTTCTTTCCCTATTACTTTGACCCATTGTTTGCACCTAAAAAGTGGGTGAAGTTGTTTTTACTTAAAAAATACATAAACTACTGTATTAAAAGAATGTAACAAAATAACTTTATACAATATTATGATACGCTAAAATTATATCTTAAATCCATATATTTTATAAACTCTTTCGACCAAGTATAGCTTTACATGAAAGGAAATTTATAGTGACAAAACCAACTAATTGAGAAAACATTGATTTTACTTCCTTAAATCACTATCATCATCAGCATAGACTTTCCACTGCTAAACAAAACTTTGTCCAGTAATTTATATAACTAAACATCGATATCGATAAATCCGATTGATGGGTGATCTCACTATGCAATGTTTTGTTAAAGTTATTTTGATTTGATTAAAATGCACTAAACCTTTAGGAATTGTACTAGAATTGACTTCTATAAAGAAATAAATATCTAATTTTGCTTACCATTCTTTGTCTAATGGAAATTTAGCCAAAAAAAGACATTTGTTCCAGTTTGTTCACAGTCATGGCATGTTTTTATACCACAAATTTCACACGTAATTTTTCTCATTTTGTTTATTAGAAACATTCGACGACAACCAGACAACAAATTTCTTATAACTAAATGATTATTAATACACTTTTATGCAATTTATACGCGAAAATATAGCTATAACAAACTATCAAACGCTTAGGAAGAACTACACAGACACAGAGTACTTTTACTTGCTAGTGACACTAATGACAGTCAAAATTTTGACCACCCATTTTGAAAATCGCCATTTTCATTTTGAAAATCGCCATTTTGACTGTCATCTATGTGAAGAAGAATCGTAGCCCGATATAGTTCCAGAGTACTCGGTGTTCTTCGTAATTTTACGGGTTATAGCCGCCATCTTGAAAGGGCGCACGTTTCATATATCACGTCTTTTGTATGGGAGTTTCGCCAGACTGGAGAAAACTAACAATTCTTATAACGACTGCTATACAAAATATAAGTTTAATTTTTATTACGGTATTTGACATATAAAGAGATTGACTCTATTATAGTGACTTAGAACTGCCTATAAACACAAAGGTATGTAGTCACCGACACACTTAATTATTTGCTGGTGACTAATTCTAAAAAAAAAACATGTTACTCTGTGGAATGGAGTTTCATGCCGAGTATGTAACTATGATTATTACAATAACACCATGCACTATGTCAAGAAAGCAAACATAACTCTAACTATCCACACTATATGTATCTAATACCTTAAAAATTATATCATACTACACTTTAATTACTCCTTCTAATATGCATTTTAGATAGCTGTCGTGAAGCTTGGTTGGAGACCTATCGTATTAGCTACCACTTACACTTGGCCAGTGTGGGGACGTTGGAGGAGGAAGAGAGAGGAGACCCGAGCAGAGCAGCAGGACAATAATTGTTGATTGATTGATATACGTTTGTGTCTCGGAGAGCACGTAAAGCCGTCGGTCCCGGATGTCATGAACATTTGATAATTTAAATTCAGGTAAAACCGGTAATTACATTTTCTATTAGGTTGGAAAAAAATAAATACCAGTATTATAATAAAAAACATTTACCCAAATACTAGACAGTTTCTAAATTTAGATTATGGTAACCCTAACAAATGTTTCTGTATTCAGGCATTTCCGAGCTGCAATAAATCTGAGACAGTGGTGTGACGTGTCATTGCTCGTATCGCGTCACATAACAGCTTTGGCTAGGGATAAGCACGTCAGTCAGTGTCAGCAGCTCCGTTCTGTCCATGTAAAGATGGCTGTGATATATAAAACGGGTTGCTTTTTCAAGTTAAGATTATAGTAAGTAAGTAAGTACTTTCATACATAGTGGTTTCAAGAATTCCCTAATTAATATAATTTGTGCGGTAACAGCGTAATCGTTTTAGAAGTTTCGAAGTATTTAAGTAAAGAATTCTTTAAAAAGCTCTGTGTACCCTGATAGCTGTATCACTAAAAATTTAGAGGAGCTGAACCATCAAACCATCTGCCAAAGTTCCTTACTGTGCTATGCTTTCCTTATGCACAAAACACTTATTAACACATTTCCAAAATAAATTGCCTAAATGTACATAGAATATATTGAAAATAGAACGAAATGGTACATTCATTAGATTAGATAAATAATAAATATTTTTAGACTTCACGTTTATAGATATTCATAAACAATTTTACCTACATTAGCATTTGTTTGGTAGTAGAGCCACGCTGATTTCAGCACGAATGGGCCGGCTCGACCCGGCCAGTACTACCCTCACACAGAAGACCATCCTAATAATGACAGCATTCTTGCTGTCGTATTTCGTTGGTGAGTGTGAGACCGGAGACCAAATCATTCTGCATCATTCTCCCGCCCTTCGAAGGCCGGGAGAATGATGCAGAATAATCTAACCAGGCTGCCATGGTAGGGGTCACCATGCTACATTGCTTACCCTCACAATAAGCATGGTGACCATTACTCCTGGATTCTACTCATGCTTTCCATCAGGCAGAGTAGAGTCACTTTGGCAGGCTTAAATATAAAAATAATAATAATAATAATAATAACCTAGCAACACTCAAAGACATCAGAATTTCTCCTACATATTTTTAAAATAAATTATTTTTACCAATAAGAACTATATTAAAAACCAAATTTATATATTTTAGAAGACTCAATGTTACAAAAATAATTAAATAAAAGAAATAAAATGAATCGCAATGAAATAAACTTAAAAATATCCGTTTTAAAAGACATGACGTTTAAAACGTCATGTCAAAACCAATATTATAAATATCGATAAAACGAGAAATTCTCAAGATGATCACAAGAGCTAGAAGCAGAGCACAAAAGTCATCCCCGGACTCGTCGCTCCGCTCCGCCGTGCCGCCAATGGAAGAAATTACAGAAGTTCCGAATAGTGCTCAGGCGTCGAGCTCTACTTCGAGCGACGAGTTTTTCTCTCCGCCGACGTCGCCAACACCTGTACGTCGGCAGGAGAGGACCCGGCCACCAGACAGCTTGGGATCCCGAGGACCACTGACCTCGAAAAGGGTCTCCGCTACCGGTGGTGGTGTGCGCCGCATGAAATGGTCACATACAATAAATGAGAACGTCATGCGGGCATATTTTCGGGCTACAGAGTTGGGAACAAACCTTACTGCGTACCGTGTTCGACTAGTTTCTCTGTTTCAGGAGCTTGAACCAGCCGTCAACGTATCAGCACAACGATTGTCGGATCAAGTGCGGGCTATACAGCGATGCCATCTGCTAGATGAGGCCGTACTTGAGAGGATACGCTCGGACGTGCGGAATACCTTGGCTATCCCTTCTTCGTCACATGCTGTGGATTTGGGAGCGAATAGTACACCAATTCTACCACAGAATAATAATGCTGATGAACAAGAGGAGAGTGAAGTTATATCCGTAAGTACCCAATATAATGATAGAATAAGGAGCGCTTTGGACGATGCGGTTCAGAAATACCGGTATGTTGATTATCATAACAGACCCCGGTTACCCCGTTTGCCCATTCATAAACGAAATTTAGCACTGGTGAGTGCCCTGAATTCGTTATTGTCAGATTATTTTGATAATAGCGAGGATCTTAGTGATACACATTCTATTCTTTACTGTGCGGCTATTGCAGTTTGTCGAGTAGCTGGTATTAAGTTTGCTGAAGACAGAATTGCTACTCGACCCAAAAATACTTTGCCAGCTTGGCAGTATAGAATAGAACGTCGTATTACTGAGACTAGGACACTCATCGGTAAACTAACTGCTTTTCAGGCAGGTAATACGCGGCCGAGAGTCATGCGCTTTGTGAAACAGGCATTCTTGGGGACTACCATCAGTCCTCAACAGTACTTGTCTAGTGTCACAGAGCGCATAGACTTCTTGAAGCAAAAAGTTTATGCATGGGCAAATAGGATAAGACGGTACAAAAAACGTGGGAATCGGTATTATCAGAATCGCATGTTCCAAAGAAACGAGAAATGGGTGTACCGGAAATGGGAAGAACCGGATCCATGTGAGCGCGATGGGTATTTGCCAGATGAAAATGCCACAAATGAATTTTGGCGTGGCATCTGGTCGGTGCCTGTCACCCATACAGAAGGTGACTGGATGCGAGATGTCAGACACTCATGTGAGTCTGTAACAACTATGGAACCAATCATCATTGACAAAGATGATGTAAGTTGTGCAGTCCGTTCATTGCCAAATTGGAAATCACCTGGTCCGGACGGTCTGCACAACTTTTGGCTTAAGTGGTTCCGAAGCTCGCATGGGTGTTTGGCATCTCAATTCCAGGCAGCATTGGATTCTGGTTCATTGCCACAATTTTTAACAACTGGTATAACCCATTTACTCCATAAATCTGGTAGTGCCATGGATCCCAAAAACTTTAGGCCAATTACATGTTTACCAACTTTGTATAAACTTCTTACATCTATTTTGAGACTCAAAATTACTACACATGTAAATAATAATTCGATACTTTCCGTTTCTCAGAATGGATGTAGAAGTGGGACCCGTGGTACTAAAGAGCTCCTTATCGTTGATATGACCATTAGCCAACAAGTACGTCGTAATCGTAAGGATTTGGCGACATGTTGGATAGATTATAAGAAGGCTTACGACTCGGTTCCCCATTCATGGCTTTTGAGGGTGCTGGAGCTGTATAAAATTGATACAACTCTGTGCACCTTCTTGAAGTCATGTATGGGGCAATGGAGGACAGTCCTTCGCTATCCTGGATGCCGCCAAACTGCGGTAAGCGACGTATTTGTAAAGATCGAGAGGGGTATCTTTCAAGGTGACAGTCTGAGTCCCTTGTGGTTTTGTTTGGCCTTGAACCCTCTTAGCACTCTCTTAGAGGGTTCAGGGTTAGGCTATAGGTTGCAGAGAGGTAACCGGGTTATATCTCATCTTCTTTATATGGATGATTTGAAACTACTGGCTCTATCAAAATTACAATTGATTGAGTTACTAAAGGTTACTAAAAACTTTAGTAATTCTATCAAAATGGAATTTGGTTTGGACAAGTGTGCAGTCATGTATGTAAAGAAAGGTGTTATTGTGGAATCTGAAGGATTAGAACTTTCAGATTCAACAAAACTTAGGTCTCTCTCTGCCACCGAAACCTACAAATATCTAGGCTTTTCACAATCCTTGGGAATGCCAGAATCTGATGTGAAGCAAACGGTGCGGGAACGCTTCTTCGGCCGCCTGAAAAAAGTCCTTAAAAGTCTTTTGTCAGGGGGTAACAAGGTGCGAGCCTACAACGGTTGGGTCATGCCGGTTCTGATGTATTCCTTTGGTATACTTAGATGGACTCAGACCGAATTAGATGCCCTTGACAGGAGAGTTCGTACCTTACTGACTGCATTCCGAATGCACCACCCACGTTCATCGGTTATGAGATTGTACATCCCGCGAAAGTTTGGGGGTCGTGGATTTTTAAATATCAAGACCCTACATAATCGCGAGATATACAATCTCAGAGAACATTTTCTTAATACCGACATGGGGGTGCATCGCAATGTAGTTACGGTGGATAACGGATTCACTCCACTCGCTCTGGCTAAAGAGAATTGGCGCAAACCTGTAGTACTTAGTACTGATGATCGCAAGGAGGTATGGAAGGGCAAAGAGCTTCATGGTCGGTTTTATCGGGCTTTGAACGGGCCCGATATAGACTTTAAAGCATCGACTTCCTGGCTGCGGTACGGTGATCTCTTTGGAGAAACCGAAGGTTTTGTTTGTGCAATTATGGACGAACTTCGTCCATAATTGCACAAACAAAACCTTCGGTTCATGACGAATAACTATCGGAAATATATACTGAAGGACGGTACCGTTGACATATGTCGGGCATGTCACCGACCCGGGGAATCTATCAGGCATATTATTTCTGGTTGTTCTCGTCTTGCTAACGGTGAATATTTGCACAGACACAACCAAGTAGCCAGGATTGTACATCAGCAACTTGCCCTTAAATACAAACTTGTAAATTTGGAGGTGCCATACTACAGGTATGTGCCCGACCCAGTTCTCGAGAATGGTCGTGCTACATTATATTGGGATCGATCTATTATCACAGACAGGACTATTGTCGCCAATAAGCCTGACATTGTGATGATAGATCGATCACAGCGCCGCGCAATGATTATCGATATCGCTGTTCCTCATGACGAGAATCTCGTGAAGGTTGAAAAAGAAAAACAAATAAAATATTTGGATTTATCTCACGAGATTGTCGATATGTGGAATGTCGATTCGGCGATCATTGTTCCGATAGTCGTTTCTGTTCATGGTTTGATAGCCAAGAGTCTCGGCCAACACCTTAAGAGGCTCACGTTGGACGGCTGGATTAAGGGTCTGATGCAGAAGGCGGTCCTCCTTGACACGGCACGTATAGTGAGGAGGTTCCTGTCTTTGGAGCCCTAACCACCGGTTTCTTGGTCCCTGTACTCGAAGTCGGTGGTCTACTATTTTTTATATTTTTAAATGTATTTTTTATATTTATATATTTAAAAATGTAATTAATATGTTTATTGACTGAATAAAGAGAATAATAATAATAATTTAACAGTGGTATGGCAAATATTCTGTGAAGGTGAAAGAACTGCCTCTCTACTGGACTGACTCAACCGGGGCAATATCACCCTCACATAGAAGACCAACCTAATAATGACAGCATTCGTACTGTTGTATTTCGTTGGTGAGTGTGAGACCGTAGGTCCAACCATTCATAGCCAGCTATAAATTATTTTCATTGAATAAAGAATGAATTATGATCTTGATCTTCTTTTCTTAATGTAGAACCGACATTGCACAGCCACTGTATCAGTAAATTTTATAAAATTTACTAAATAAATTGCACCCGAGAGTAAATTAGTTGAGGTTTAGACATAAATTGATAAGGCTATTGAGTTAAATGAGATACGTGGTTACGCTTATATTGGGAAACATTTTGGTATCCGGGGCCCCTTTATTCATAGTCTATGGTTTCCGTAAATACCCTACATATTTTAGAAGGATGTTATCTAGTGTTCTACTAAATTTAACACGTTTAAGACTCACTATGTTTGAGAAAATTTATGTTATGGGAAAAAATAAGTTAATAAGTTGTTTTACTAACGTTAGGTCTACTACTTAGTGTTCAGAAATAATAACACTACACCTGAACATTGCCTCTAGGAGATTGCTCAAAGTAAAGTGGTCCCTCATTGTATATATTAACTTCGTGTATTTACTTAAGTTAATAAGTTGTAGATGTACTTTAAAGATTACTTTACTCTATTCCACATTCATGAATTACGCTCGAGGATGCACTTGCTTGTGTTGTTAGTGATTCATTTAATTCTCTTAGGATGTTCCTTTTTATTATTGTTTTATTACAGATTATTTTTGAATGTAAAAATATATGTATAACGTTCAACTGTCCATATACCAGCGAAAAGGTAGCCTGAAAAAGCTGACAGACCTAAAGCGCTAAATAATGCCTTATTATAACAATATAAATGGCACTGGAATGTGAAAATATATTCTGTCCAAAAATCTTACTGAGCTGCCGGATAAATTTGTCTGGGCATAAATCGCAGGCCAAACTGACCTGAAAAATAATAATAATTACTTCTTGACACTGGTACAGTGGTGGAGTAGAGGCATAGCCTGGACTAGATTGTGATGTTGTTGCTAATAATAGTGTGTTGAGTAAGTGGACCCCTTTCGCATAAAACCTACACGGTGTACCTACTATAATACTTTGTCCATAAATAAGTAAATAATATGTATTATACATAAATTGAAATTAAATGAACACGTTCTTGGCTTGACAACTGTCAGCTGTTTTCTTTGTGTTTATTTCGCGTCATCGCCCCGCGAGTAATTATGTTACAGAGGTGACGGTGAAGTCATATGGACTTACGTAATTGAACCGTCTAAAACCACACAGTGTTCCATCACTTGTCTTTGCAATGGACTAGTGTAAATCCTAGTAAGAAAGTTACCGAAAACCTTGTCAGATGTTGACCGCAAAGCTTGACAGTTCAGAGCACCTTACCCTCATTTATCACATCACGCCAGCGCTTATGGACGCTGGAAAAATTACTTTGTCGCTTTCTTGAAACCTCCCCTGGTTGCACATATCCACAAACACTGTGTATTTGTGCAAATAATATACCTATCCAATAAGATAAGCAGTATGTATATTTTGTAAAGATATCGTGACATCAACATTAAAAAGTAAATGAAATGCTTTATGGGAAAAGCACTTAACATTATTAATGAATAAGCATCATTAAGATCTCTTAGAGGAAACAATCTCTATAAATGGTGAGGTATTGTGTTTTCTCAATGAGAAATGAACTGTACAATTTCGTACGACATAATGTTGTTAGAACTTGTTTGGTCAACATGGCGTTGTTTTTGCAAATAATTGGTTCCAAATCATTCTCATGTCACGATGTTGCTTATGTATCCTATACTATCTAACCTTATTAAACATTTTTAAACGTGTACTTTAGTGGCGCGCCTATGATAGGATAGCTTACATCATACTTAGACCAATAGGAGCCAAGCATGATTAAAAAGAGACGTAGAGGAAGTTGCGGAGGTCATTTACTTAGTATTCAATAAATATACAAAACTGCCAAGTATCTGAATAAACTATTCAAAACAAATTACCTCGATGACATTTAAAAATGTACCTTGATCCATCGTTTCAGGATCAATTTAATTTGCTACTTACAGTTGTATGTAAAACTCAAACATTTAAAATAATATTTTAAGTAGGTCTAGTAATTTTTTAAACGCATTATCTAAGCTAATCATAATTTAATAAAACACCGATTCCTTAAAACTAAATTACTTAATTAAACAACAACATTAAATTACAAATTCTCTGATAAATTATATTATTTTAGGCATCACATGTGCCTATCCCATTCATATGTTTTCTTTGTATTAAACAAGCTTCAGAAATTAAATTTATTGTAGAACAGCTTCATTCATTTTCTTGTTTTCTTCTCAGTAAGAGAAGTTTAACAGTCTTCTTTTTGTTCCGTGTTATTTATCCTTATTCTTGGTCGGCCTATGTCGTTTTTCGGCGCCAAGTCAGTCGATCTTGGGTTATTCTAAGTTTTCCCGCTCGAGATCTTTGGCAACGGTCTTCGACGTTGTTGTATTCGTTTTCTTTAGTCCGGGATAGCTAGGGCAGTTTTTATAGCTTTACATTAATCCCATCTCATCACATGTTCGTGCAATCGTAAACCACTTTCAACCATCCTGTCTACTATGGGTGCGATCTTGACAGATACTCTAATATAGTCTAGTCGACAAGTTGAAAATGGTACAAACTAGAGATACTGCTCTTAAAATTATGTGCGATAACTCATTGGATCCGGAATGACGCCTAGAAAAATGTGCCAAAAGCGTGTAATAACACACAAAAAATTGCAATTGCAAATTATTCATAGTGTTCAGAACACACCACATTTTTTTTCAAATTAAAAAAATATATTCAATACCTTAAATAAATTAAATTAAGTGCCGTAAACTGAAAACGTCGCGCGCAGACCTATTTTCAGCGTTAAATTAAAATTATAAATAATGGAGATAGAGTTCCGGGAGTTCAGAGATTTTTATTGGGAATTTCCTCCTCTTTCAGAATCTTTTTTTTGAAATTTCTTAAATGTCAATAGTTTATGAAATATTGGCAAAAAACAAGATGCCACTTTTTTTCATCTTCAATCGTTTATAACTTTTGCAAATTTTTATGTGCTAACACGCTTTTGGCACATTTTTCTAGGCGTCATTCCGAATCCAATGAGCTATCGCACATAATTTTAAGAGCAGTATCTCTATTTTGTACCATTTTCAACTTGTCGACTAGACTAATATACTCAAACGAGGGTTTAACAATAAATATTACTATAATTCATAATTATGTGAAAGTCTATTTACTGCTGGCATTCTCAGAATCCTAGAGCTTTCGATATTTACAATGCTTTTAATCAAAATCTGATTCTTCGCTTATGGCAGACCAGCTTTTGCTCGCGGCTCCGCCCGCATGTAGGTCGGTCATGGCGGTAAATAGTAGCCTATGTGTTATTCTAACATGTAAGCTATATTATTGTGAAGTTTCAACAAAAACCATTTAGTAGTGTTTGCGTAAAAGAGCAACAACCATATTATATACATACATACTCACAAACTTTCGTGTTTATAATGTTAGTAAGGATTCCCTTTCGAGACAAAACTTTCCAAGAGGCCTGGTGTAGTTAAAACTGAAAATAAAGGAGATGGTCCAAAAAAAACCCAGAATCGATTGGTACTAAATAGGTATCAGTAGGTTCATTAAAATGCACAATTTACTCCACCCTAAGCGCAATGCCAAAATCAATGGGGTAAATGAGCTATGGGCTGACAAAATATGTATGAAAAAATCATGAGTTACTTGTTTATTGATGATGAGTTTCCAGTTTTTACAAAAACAATCATTATTACTGATTAACAACAATAATAAGATTACTGTAAAAGTTATAACAATCAACTGAGTAATCACTATGTCGAGCAGTAACATGTACAAGTAGTTTAGAGTCCAATACAAGCATTAGTAAACTATTTCGGTAAAACGAGTCATAAAATAACAACTCTTGCATGCTATTGTCATTTCTTTCTCTTAGCAGTTCAGCAAGCAGCAAGCTCGAATTGCTTTTTTTTTTTTCAAAAAAAAAAAATTTTTTTTAGTGATGAGTAATAATTCTAAACATAAATAAATGATAGTAAGCAATAGTATAGTAATCCTGTCGTTATAGTCGTTAGAATTTTGGCTATATTCTATAAACTGATAAAAATCATAAGTAAAACTCATGATTTTTATAGACTTTGACAGTCTATAGCTCTTATACCCCATTGATTTGGGCATTGCGCTTTCGGTGGGGTACATTGTACAGTGTAACGAAACTACTGATACCCATTTAGTCCCAATCGATTCTGGGTTTTTGGTCCATACATTTTGGACCTTCTCCTTTGTAATAATCTTTAAAGTTACAGGATAGTCTTTAAAACTTCTAATTTTCATTAAAATGCTTGCAAAATTGTATCTCTTTATTCACAATATTATTTTAGATTTAGTTGATCTTGGTACTAAGCTGTTTCAGAGATTAGCATACTATTAATTTGCTTAAGACACCCTCTTACAGATAATCTGATGTTTCTATTCCGAGAATTCGAAATATATGAGCGTAGTAGTTTCTTCAATGGATAAGATTGCTCTCTTTGATCTTCGGCCTGTGAATTAAGCAGATGTTCTAGTTTATATTTATGCTAACGTTGAAGTATTCAAGAATTTATGTTTTTAAACACGGTATTTTGAATTTTATGTATAGTTAAGTACAAGCTGAAAGCCTAAAGCAATATTCTTACTTAACAGTTACTAATAAGAACTATGCTAAAGTTTCTACATAATTCAAATTTCAGAAAGCGAACAGCCGTAGTAACTACATACTTTGAAATTAGCCCTGTGTATAATTTTACATAAGGTTTACTAAACAATTGTTTATTTATATATATTATTGTTGTTGGGTACAGCTGATAGGGTTACATCTGCAACATAAAATACATAAATTATATCGACCAGTTTAAATATTTTATGTTGTAAAGAATAACACGTAGTTGATAATAAAATCTTAACAAGGCTTGAAAAATAATTGATAAATAATTTTGTTAGATCGGGCAACGCTAAGTATCGTTATATACACATACTCGTACACAACTGTCCGAACATTGTAATAAGATGATTTTGTTCGCCGAGACGCTGGGAGCCATTTTGTGTTCATAAATGACTAAAGTTTTAATTGTATAGTATAGAGGACACATCTGTTGTAGTCCCGTCCCGTGAGTAATTCGCCGATTTGTAACCCAAAAAGTTGGGACGTATGTAATAAATCATTGTTCTTAGTACAAGCCCTTATCTAAGCGGGTACGTAGATTGATTAATCCATATATCATCTGGTCTGTCAAATGACCAAAGTCAACGTTACAACAAAAGATATATAAAAAATAATATAATGTACTTATTTCGTAATTGTATAATATAAATTTTGGGCATATATATAGTTATGATATAATATTATTCCATACACTGTTTCTACAATATAAGGTAAAAGATGTGTGAATATGAATGCTGCCATACATACGCGATAATGACGGGCCACGACTACTTGTCCACCAGTGAGGATTTCAACCCACAGAAACTAAATTTATAGTATGTTGACACTGTTTGAATAAACAACACCATAAAATGTAATTATACTCGCACCTAAATCAATGCTCAAAAGAAAAAAGACAATAGCAAAACAGTATCCTAGGAACATGCATTGAATTCTACATACAAGCCTAACATATTCCATACATGAAACCGTTGCTAATAGTCCATTAAGTTGCCTCGGCACGCGATGGCGCAGATCGGTTTGTGTTCATATTTATTGTTGGCGACGAAGGACTGAAGCCACTAAATCAGCGGTAGTGCGAAATTTATCTCATAGATTTTTATTAAACTTAGTGCAAAATTTCATGTAAACTTTTAATGAGTCTTCAAAATAAAATTTGAAGGAAGATGTAGCATTTTTATAGGCCACTAATTGCTTTCTTCAGAATTATTAAGTTTTCGTTTACTTTAAGTTGTCTTAGTACCGGCCGGTAACGGTAAATGCTAGTTTTATCAGGGTTAAGAGGTAAACAAGCAGTCCGCTATCAATAAAAACTACTGATGCCTTTTAATCCCAGCCCCAGAATAAAGTGGATTGGTATGGTTTGCGTGGTTTGCGCTTAAAAAAGCATAACACCATTTATTTGTGAAGTCGTCAACTACTTCATTCAAAGTTTGTACCGAAACTTGGTTCTCCTACAGTGTCAAAACAATATCACAACTGATACACAATTACTTTAAGAAGGTCGATTGAACACTTTGGCAATACTGTCATTATTATCAAAATATTCACAGTTTTATGTCAAACGGACTTCAAGCCATATTGATTAGAAGAATATGAACAAAGTTATTAACGCTTCGGATGAACTTGTTTTAATGCTACCACTGATGGTATTTTTACGGAACGTATTTTATTATTAGTAGCACAATAAATGGTTTTATAAAATTAAATCAATTTTGAAGACTATTAACTGAATATTTTATTTGTTGCTGAATGTGTGGCTAAACACGTAAGATTTACGCAGTATCGGAACACGGAGTATGTTGACCTAGCAGTTCAAACCCGTAGTTATGTGTTACGAAATCACACGAACAATACCTAGGTAGGCTGGGATTTATAGCTAGGTGTTGTTAGTATGATTTTGTGATTTGCTACACTTAAAGTTTCTATTCTATGTAAGTTTTGTGCCAATACATTGATGTTGAGTTTGCTAGAGACTCATCCGGTTTTAATTCCTTTGAATGATATAAACTACTGAGATCATTATTATGAACATGGGAACTTACATAAGAGTCATGATAAAGCAATAAGTTTTTTTTTTGTTTTTATGCCCAGTAATAAAGGTTACCATATCCAAGCCTCCTAATTCAAAGAGAAAGGAAGGAGGGGAAAGGATTTCAAGGACGATAAGAGAAGGTAACTATGGGCGCTGATAGTTACTTTAAATCAGGTGAACCGTCTGCTCGTTTCCCTTTCTATCCTATACCAAGAAAGTATCATAAGAACCATTTATGCAAACGGATTAGCAAACTGAAGTGGTGGGCTGGCCATATTAGAAACTGAACTTACCACTGTTGGATTGGAAGTGTTCTGGAGTGGGGACCGCGTCTCGGTGAGCGTAGTGTAGGACGCCAACAAGCCTTCCTAGCCAAGTTGCATTTGTTTTTCATTTTCTATTCTATTCTTTATTCTATTTCTCTTGTTTCATTGGCTGATATTTTGTTTTGATCACGTGACTGCGTGACATTAGCCAATAACACACAAGGGCTGGTAGAATAAATAAATAATAAATAAATAAATAAATAAATATTTTGGACATCTGACTCACAACATCATCTAGTCCCAAGCTAAGCAGAGCTTGTGTTATGGGTACTAGACAACTGATATAAATACATAAACATACTTTTTTTTTGTAAATACATACATATTATACATAGAAAACACCCAGACTCCGAAACAAATATTTGTGAATCACACAAATAATATTTGGTCCGACCCGGGAATCGAACCCGAGACCTCTTGATCAGCAGCCGCATACGCTAACCACTAGACCAACGAGGCAGTCTTGACCACTTAGGGCAACAGCACACTAGCTACTTTTAGCATCGGCGATCAGCAACTAGTTGCTTCTTAGAAGCTAAATACGGCGACCGAACGCTCTACACCGCACTCTTAAAAACGCCAAACGTGGAGATTGAGTCGCCTTTTAGAAGCGCGACACATCAGGACACACATTTGGTATGACATAAAAAGATGTAAGTATAGAGTAAGTAATATTTTATATTCTCTATATTAATTATCAAATTTTTCAACCCTTGAAAACTACCCCTTGATAAAAAGTTGTTAATTTTTTTTTTTGATAAAATGAAAAGGATTTAAATATTATTCCACACTCTCGAAAATGATTATCATATTCTTAAGCTTTTCTGCCCTTAAAACTACCCCTAAATTAAAACAGTAAATATATGTGATCACTTAATTAAAAAAAAAATATTTTAGAGTAAAAAATTGCCATTTATTGAATAAAATATTTAATTTTACAAAGTATATAAAATTGTACTATTATAATTAATATTATTATTAAAATATAATATTCATGACTCAATGTCGGAGTCGCTGTCACATTCAATATCTTCTGGCTGAATTGGAGGGCTATTTTGGCAGTTATCTTCACTGCACGTTCCACAGGTATTATTACAAAACAGACAAACTTTTCTGCATCCGCAAGACGCTCCACATCCTTTTTTGCAGTTGCAAAAAATCATTTTCAGCAGTTCTTGTGCGGGTGGATCTACAGACTCAAGTGGATTTAATAAACATTCATGACCCACCCTCAATCCGTTGAATGAATGCTTTATTTCACGTTTCCAAAATATATGAGCCATATTATGTTATATATGTACATAATATGGCTCATTATTTATACACATTACAATAGTTGTGGGTCTCTATTACACTGCGTACTTTCACATTGCTCCAAATATTCACACTCCGAAATTTTCAGTTACTAAGTAGAAAAAAATATGATAAGTTTTTGGACACAGTGGCTTGCAATGGGAGGGACTGAAGTGAACTGCAATAGTCTGTTGGTGATGATCAACCATTTAATTATCAATTCAAATATACCAATCAATTATTTATCTGCCCGGTGATAGATATGGCGTATGTAAACCGAAAAAAAGGATTTACTTACATCTATTTTATTACTAACACTTTACATATTTCATAAGGATGATTACTATTGAAGTACCATAACAAAGTTTGGACTAAGCTTTTTGACATTTTGTATCTTAATCTATCAAATGTGCCATATTTGTAAGAAATGTAAGTGCAGAAATTTGTTCAGAATGTAATTACACCAATGAACGTTAAATATTACAGAATCTAACGCTACATTTAAAATAATGAACACTGAAAATTACAAATCTTGTTCATATTTAAACTGAAGGTATTTTCATTTCATTATGCTGTTAAAAGCTTTTACGAGTGGGATCGGTGGGCTTATAATGTTAATGTCTTACTAAAACGTATAAATAACGTTTTCTTAGAATTATATTACTTTGATTGTTATTATTGATAGTAAATATACATTTCTACTATTTTTGAACGTTAACAATCTTACTACACGAGGTAAGATAATAATAATAGTTTATTCATGAACGACTAAAAGGCATTAAATTAAAAAGAAAAGTATTTTAAATTAGTAAACATCAAAAGCCAGTAGTATTTAGTTGCAATCTGTAAATTTTACGTAGCTCTGAATCTTAAACTAGGAAAACCCGTATCTTATGAGATAGTGTCAGTCAAGGATGTCTTACATTAAAACATAGGTTTGGATGGATGGAGGATGCTTGTTACCACATTATTATTTTAGTTATGTGTGAGTGTGAGTGTGAGTGTGTGTGTCTCTCTCTCTCTCTCTCTCTCTCTCTCTCTCTCTCTCTCTCTCTCTCTCTCTGTGTGTGTGTGTATGTGTGTGTGTGTGTGTTCGCGTGTGCGTGTGTGTGTGTGTGAGAGAGAGACAGTTTTCGTGCGCTTGAGTTCTATCTGTGTCGCATGTTTTGTAATTAGCTGACGTAGGTATATTATATAAGTATTAAATCCGTGTACGCGTAATCCTTCTTTAATAGCCACTCGATCATTCTTGATTTATCTGTGTGAGAATTTAAATTTATAATTTTGAGCCGCTTGTGATTTTAAGATGATAGCTAATACAATTATTAATATAAAATTGGCTACTTATCGTATCTTTGCATCTCATGTCCTGAAGACATTCAGGCTTCCTAATGTAATTTTGTTATTGTATTTGTTAGACCTAATCATTCCGATAATTTATCATTAAAAGCAATAGTATGTCTTAAAATTTCAAAAGACCGTTTCCTTAGAAAACTTTATTCATTAAATTTTCTTGGAGATGTAATCTATTTGACACACCTGGCGGTTGCTGGGACTTCTACCGATCTGTTATTAATTGTTCAACGAATAATTTATGAGATGTAGCGATCATCGGTACGGATTATTCGTTATCTCGCCATTAGAGCTCTGTCGTTAGGGGAAGCTGATACATTCTCTGTTAGGTGAGTGATTTAGATCCCTAACTTTTGCTGAATGTACCCTGTTAGTGAAAATTTTTGAGAGTGAAGTCGACTATTGTGATCTATTTAGTAAGTTTAATTTTAATATTCCATTCACAACTCGCTACAACGTACCGCTCATCATACCTTTTTCATCGACAAATTACAGAAATAATAGCTTTATTATCCGTGCAACTAGAAACATTAATGGTGTGTGTGAACAATTTAATATTGATATTTTTAAGGAATCATTATAACTGATAGTGTAAAATTGATAGTGTATCGAGAGTGAGAAGGTGTTTAAGCCTTAAATTTTTGGTGTATATATATGCGTCATATTATATTGTTTAAAGTAATTTATACACAGATAAGCTTGACCAGCATATTTCAGATATGAGTCTATTGTCGAGCACGTAGAATTCGGACAGAGATTATATGCATTGTAGCGATATGTTTTAGGATAAATATTGCAGCCGCATGTCGGTATAAATATGCATACCTTTGTTAACGAGAGACACAGATACACTAACTTGACACTCATATTGTTCACAAACATCAGTCACTTGGACCGTCACGTCGGGGTCACCAAATTATAGCGAATTTATTTGTCGATACAAGAGTAATAGTAATGATATAAGAGTAGGAAACCAGTGCCTGAATGATAATCACGGCTGTCAAAGAGTACACTGTAATTGTTATTCGTATCGACAAATAAGTTCGCTATAATTTGGTGACCCCGACATGACGGTCCGAGTGACTGATGTTTGTGAATATGAGCGTCAATTTAGTGTAACTGTGTCTGTAAAGTGCTTTATTAATTCATTTTTTTTGTTTTGTCTTGTACACTTTAATTGTATTCTGTCTCTAAGTGAGGATAAGTGATTGTCATTGGCTATCTGTCTTGTTGTCTGCTCATATTATTCTGAATGTAAAAGCAGTAAAAATATGTATTATTATTTATTTTATTTCTGGGAATAACAACACCTTACACCCCTATTAGTCACAATCCCCAGAACTGATGCGCAAACATTATATTATTGTATAAATATTAATATTATATATTTAGAAAAGTTAATATTAGATATAATTAATGAAATAAAACGTATTGAAATTATTTTATATAAAACAAGAAAAATCAGTTGATGGATTTACACCAATAGTTTTTAAGCCCCAAATAAAAAAGGTGATTTTAATGAGAATTCAAAACCTAGCAAATTTGATATAAAAAGAGAAATTATAATAGAAACAAATGTCGCAACTTAACCGCGAGTGCTCCTTAAAACCGTTTTGATGGTTTACGCTAAATTTGCCAATGAGATATCATATCGGATTCATGGCTTGTAAAACCCGATGAAAAGGATATCGGGCTCTGTTACAGACTGAAAAATGATACCCATACACTTTTCAATGTTCGTCTTATCGAGGATTTAGGTTTTATAAAACATACTTAGTCTATTTGGCTCATTTTGTATATAATGAAGATCCTCACATCTACTACATAGATTTGTGTGTGTGCTGCAATTACATGGGCTGTGTCCTCCCTAGTACAGACAGTGTCCCTTGACAAGAGGCACCTGGAGCCAACAGTCATACTGGTTTTGGTCTCTTGATTTGATGTGATGTGATAATTATTATATTTACTAGTTATTTTGTTCTTTTTCTACCAAGTTTTCAAGGTGAGTGCATTTCACACGTTAGGTTCCTATAACTCCTGAAAAGAAAGCGCTATAGTTTTCCTTGAAAGTTCAACATATGGACTATAATTATGATTCTTTTTAGATTTTAGAGGTTGAGGACTCCCTGTTTTAACAATAAAATGCGCTTTAAGGTTGAATAACTCGCCAATGAATACCTAAATCGTTTTGACCACCTTAGAATGTTTTCAAAAGGTCTATCTAATGATACCCCGATAGGGTAGACGCGAGGAAAAAAATTATCACGTGCAGTGGAGATACCCTAATTTAAATTCTATTTCGGAATTTGATTGTAGTACTTTGTTGATGTAATTACAACACATATTCATGAAAAGTTTCGTCTTTCTAGCACTAACTGTTTGGGCGTTAGGTCGAGGATGGACGGACGGACATGACGAATCTATAAGGGTTCCGAGTCATGAACTAGGAAACCCTAAAAATAGACTCATCCTTAGTCAGCCAAAGTTGTTTCGGTTGAAAGTCAATGTCATATCAGTTTAGCGGTTCACTTTATCATGATATAAAGACGCAATTATTTATTGTATTCTTTTGCAAGTTAATCTATATTTTTTTCCATATATATATATAGGAAATATCCAGCTTAATTTATAAAATAGGTTTTGATCTTATAATTTAATAAGAATAATTGTTTTTGGAGACTATAAATTTCTAAAATGTTAAAATGTTAGTCATTAGATAGAGACCTTTTTAATTTTAATTGTAGCAAATATCTTATTTAAAAAATTGTAATTGAAGAAGTCAGCGAATGAAGAGCAAACCATAATCAAAAGTGAGCATAACATAACACAAATCATATTAAATTTACTTATTTAAACAGTCTAATTGATAAATTTTAATTTTATGTTGGTTCATGTACGTTTCAAAAACTCGGAAAGTAAAAAAATTGTTGAGGTTTATTTGATAAGGCACGCTTAATAATGAATTTTGTGTTCATGTCAATTTGTTTTTCATTCTTCATAAATGCAACCCTAATGTGCCACAGTTAAATAACAGTTCGACTAGTCGAAATTCGAAAACTCGAAAAATTTGAAAACTCTAGAATAAACTTTAATTTTCTTCAATCGCAGAGTGGCGTTCTGTATCTTCTTGTTTATATTATTTGAGTAAATTCAATCTCAAATATTTTTTTCTCTTAAAACCTATTTGATTTCTAAACAACTATAGAAAAAAATAATCTTAAGCGAATAAAATTCGTTATATCATTGGTATGTAATCGTGATTGGAGTGTGTCGTATGGGTTTGAATCAAGACCCAATTAGGCGAACTCGAACAATTTGTTTTTTTTGTAAGGTTCATATATTGTCGTTGAACATGAAGTATATTCAAGTATGAACGTTTTTCTGAATTTCGTAATCAAAAATCTCTCGTCAGAATGATTTCTTTCATATATAACGTATTGTTTTGACCCTCTCATGTAGAAACGTAAGAGGTTCTTACTTTAAAGAATGCTTAGATATTCCTTCTGATACACATATAAGATTCTTAAGATAATCTATTCTTAAGAACCTTGAACACTATTTCTCGACAAAGCTTTTACCATTGTTACAACAAGGCTTGCAATGCTTTCTAAAGAAAAGTGCAAACAAAAATACCTCTCGTGTTCTAGAGGTATGAAAAGTAGATGTTGGCCGATTCTCAGACCTGCCCGACACAGAATTATAAACAAATCAGTCCAGTCATTTTGAGGAGTTAGTCTAAAAAAATGCTGCTTAAGTTACTTCTTATGTCATCTGTTTTCTGCCAGTGAAAGTCCCGTCAAAATCGATTCAATCGTTCCAGAGATTAGCTTGATCAATAAGACAGACAGACGGACAGACAGACAAAAAAATTGAAAATTGCCTTTTGATGATGTTAGTACCGTATATACTTTGATATACATTTAGTATAAAACTGTTCATTTGATGTAACATAGGGACACTCCAATTTTATTTATTAGTATAGGTGTTCGACGATTTTATTTGTGTAGCTTTTTTAAAGATAACATTTGCACATATTTCACATACCGCTTCTCAACCCTACCATGTTTGCAGATGAATAAAGAAAATGTAAATGTAAACAAATTCAGTTTTTCGAGGTGGAATAAATCCGAGACAACGGTGTTACATGTCATTGCTCGAATTATGTCGCAAGACGGATTTAGGTGTGGATAAATATACTAGACAGAGCTAGCGGATCCACTCTGTCCAGGACGAAATGTGTTTTAATATTACAATTAATTAAATAGAGTGCTAAATTGTATATTTAAAGACTTTATCCTTAAATCAAACGTTATTCGACCGTCAACCGCGATTCTACTCACACACGTTATTACTCACCTGTGAAAGTTATTATTATAACTGTGTCTCAGTTTGTGTTTGTTGTGGACTATACGCAATTATCATTTGTGAAAGTGTTTTCCATCGACCTTATCAGTGTGTGAACCGATACACAGTGCCAAACATTCAATATTAGACAATTTGAACTTACGCTTAAAACTGCACCCACCGTCATTAACTTATATTGTGCGAGTGTTTCGTTGCAACGCGTAAGCGACGCGTTATTCACGGCGCTTACGACATTCTTGTCGCGAACTCGAACTTTCTCAGCTATTTGAACTTTTATTAGCGACTACAAGGATTTCTTGATCTATATTTTTTAAAATACAAGCATTACACAGATATCGAGGGCTCGTCAGTTTGTCTGTTCCGAATTTCTCCAGAACTTAGCTTTTAACTCATAATCAGTATGAAGTGTGCCGGGTGTATGAAAACTATCAAGGAACCCCACCTGGTTAGATGTATGTCTACTGTCTGTGAAAAAAGTTTTTGTACGTTATGTATCAACGTTACAACTCTGTCTGCCGACCGCAAGAAGCAATGGAGGTGTCCTGATTGCTGTGCCACGCAAAAAAAGGGTGGAGACAATAGTCTTACACCAGTTCGAGCTACATCTGACAATGTCACCGTACGGAAAAAGACTGAACTAGCTCCAGAATCTACGGAATCTGATGTAACCAAGCTCACCGATCAGCTACGAACAATGACTGAGGCTTTTACCGCCCTTAAGACACAATTAGAGGATGTGACGGTTTCTCTGTCCCACTCATATGAGCGATTGGATGAACTGGTACTAAAACTCGGTGCTGCTGACGAGCGGTTGAAATATCTGGAGAAGCGAGAGGCAGAGGTTGTGTTTTTGCGGACTACGGTAACCCAATTACAATCTGAATTAAATGCACAAGCGCAGTCCAATCTTCGCAATGAAGTCGAGATAGTTGGAATACCGGAGACTGCCAACGAAAATGTACAGCACATAGTGCTCGTTGCAGCTAAGAGGATAGGGATTGAGCTCGAGGATAGGGACCTTGATTGGGTGTCACGTGTTGGGCCACGCCGCCGTCCTGTGACCACGTCGCTGCCGGAAGACGGAACCAGAATGCCAAGACCAATAGTTGTCAGATTTTTACGCCGATCGATGCGTGATGGATTCCTCAGGGCTACTAAGTCACGGAGGAGGCTCAGCAGTTCTGATCTGGGCGTGTGCAGTACGCAAACGGAAAGAGTATTCTTCAACGAGAGGCTTACAAAAGAAAACAGAGTTTTGTTTCGATCTTCTAGGATACGTGCAAAGCAACTCGGTTACGCTTTCTGCTGGTGCAGTCAGGGTGCAATATACGTCAGGCGAAAGGAGGGCCGCCCAGCAGTCCAAATACGATCACCATCAGACTTGGAACGTATTCTTGCACTTTCTGTGGCGACTGAGGGGACTGAGAGAGAAGAGACGATTTCGACGGTTGCTGCGAGTATCCCCTAAACTTGTTTTTCTAGCCTTAATTCAAAATATTTTTTCAATTTACCGTAAAAAGCATTGTCTCCTGCAAAATGAGTTTACTAAAGTCCAAATTTGTAACAACGGCTCAATAATGAGTTGTGGTTTAACGATCATACTTATTTTTAGTGCTATGTTATTGTTTGTTATGTCAATATACCATTTTAATAAAATTTTATCGATATCACACTCACAATTACACACATTACCTAAACTCACTACTTTAAAACTATTTTTGGTAGACATTATCAGATTATGGTCGGTTTTTTGGAACAGATGTTATAAAGGGATATGTTATACACGTTTGTTATTAAGTTCTAGTAACTGTTACTTTTTCTCTGTAATGACTAAATGTAAAGAAATGTATTTCGGTGTCCATATAAGCACATTAATACTTCACTATCACCTACACATACCATACACTATCTACACTACATTCATACTAATCGTAAACTACTACAATAAACACTACATACAAACTCGTTCCATTTGTATAATTAACAAAACATATTATAAACACATTATTCATGATTCCGTTGTTTATATAACTACCCACTATGGGCAAATTATTAATTTTCTAAGATGTTTTAAAAATATTTTAAGTATAAATTTTAATGATACCAAAGGTCTATTATGGATATTATATTTTCAAACTACCCCCTTAATACTACTAAATCGTAACTTGAAATTATTTATAAACAAAATTTAATCAGCTACATACTAAATTAGCAAATGACGTTGACAATGAAACCATTGAATGTAAGAGATTAAATGAGCCTTCAGACTGTTTACAGTTGATATCCTACTCTGAAAATAATTCCTTATTGATTCTTACTGTAAATATACGAAGCATAAATGCAAATTTCGATATTTTTCTAATGTTTCTTACTAAGTTTAACGTAAAGATGGATGTTTTAGTGTTGACAGAATGTTGGACAAATGAACACTTTACACCGCCATCTATTAATGATTATAAAATGTTTAGATCGAAAATATCCCTAAATCAAAATGACGGAGTTGTTGTGTACGTTCGGGAAATCTTTGAAGCATCGTGTACGGAACCGGTTTGTCCTGAGGGCAATTGTATTGTGGTAAGTCTTTCGAATAGCGTATATATAGTCTGTACATACCGCCCACCCAGTTTTAAAAATCCGCTTAGCTATATATACTCTTTAAATTGCATTTTAAATACATTAAGCAAAATTAAAACTGTTATTGTGACTGGTGATTTGAATCTAGACATTATGCCTGATAATATAAGTACCAATTCTGCTATATATTTGAACTTAATGGCTAATCACGGGCTTAGGCAAGGGATACACTGTCCCACTAGACAAACTACGTGCCTAGATCATTTTATGATTAGAACCACTTCTAAAGTCCATACGTATGTATTTGATGAATTGACTGATCACTCACCTATACTATTGCACATTGATAGTACATCTGTGCCCAAGCAAACGTTATATACAGGTAAAGTTATCATTGACTTCGATGCTATGGGTGAGTGTTTGGAGAAGGAATCATGGAGTGATTTGTATTCTACAACCGATGTCAATCACGCTGCAGTAATATTAACAACTAAATTAAGAGATATTATTAATGTCAACACTATAGAAAGAAAAATTACTAAGAAATATAGACCTTTAAAACCTTGGATTACTGTAGGGGTAATTAAATCAATACGAAAACGAGACAAAATGTTTAAAAAAACAAAAACAAATAGTAATTTATATAATACAAATTCGTATATTAACTACAGAAATACATTAAAGAAAATCATAAGAAATTTAAAACAAAATTATTACAAAGATAAATTAAACAAAAATAAGGGTAATATAAAGGAAACATGGAATATTATAAAGGAATTATGTAACATGAACAAATCAAACGCATCATCATCGGAATTACTCAACATTGAAGTGACTGCTGCTGATTCTCTTGATAAAGTTAATAGGTTTTTTACATCTATTGGTCCAAGTCTTGCAAAACAAACATTAGAAAAATTAAATACAAAAGAGACAGCACTAGCACAAAAAGCTAAAATATCGGATTCGCCTCTAAAGTCGATGGCACTGTACCTGACAGACCCTGTTGAGGTTAATGAAGTGATCATTAGCTTGAGAAAACATAGCGCTCCTGGTATAGATAAAATCACAGCGTATATTCTACAGAAATTTCGTCATTGTCTTGTGGGGCCCATATGTCATCTAATTAATTTAAGTTTTGAGCAGGGTGTCTTCCCTGATATATTTAAACGCGCCGTTGTTTCTCCTATATATAAATCAGGTGACAAATCACTACCAACAAATTATCGCCCAATTTCTCTTTTAAGTACTATATCTAAAGTTATAGAAAAGGTAATGAACAAGCGATTAATTGCGTACCTAGAAAATAATAACATTCTTTCGGAAAATCAGTACGGGTTTCGCCGCGATCGGTCTACTGACGACGCTGTTCTACACCTGACTTCTAAAATCACAACATACCTAGACCAAAAGAACAAATAGTACGCATAGAACGCAGGGCAGTACCCTCGGTCCAACTCTTTTTTTGGCGTATATCAATGATTTATGCAAGTACCAGATAAGGGGCGCTGATATACAAATGTTTGCAGATGACACTGTCTTGCTTTTTCACGGTGACTCATGGTGCTATGTGCGACAACTAGCAGAAGAAGGCATGTCTATTATCACAGCATGGCTTGAAGATAGTTTACTATCGTTAAATACCACCAAAACCAAGTTTCTCTGCTTTAGCAAAACATCGGCCTCAGCGCCTAACATTTGTCAGCTTCGTGTCCATTGCTATCCATGTAACCGAACTAAAGCTTTGCCTTCGATTTGTTGCTGTCCGACGTTAACAAGAGATAATGACGTTAAGTATTTGGGAGTAAGCATCGATGACAAATTGAATTGGAAGAAGCACATAACTGTGGTTAGTAATAGACTAAGAAAACTCATATATATATTCAGAGACTTGAGACTGATCCAGGATGCTGCACTTTTAATTCAAACTTACAAAGCACTAGCTGAATGTGTAGTTAGCTATTGTATATGCTCATGGGGTTCAGCGGCTAAGACACATATAATTGAACTTGAAAGGGCACAACGCGTCGTCTTTAAAGTACTTCTACAGCTACCGTTTCGCCACCCTACACATTTAGTCTATAAGAATGCTGATGTTCTTACTGTACGAAAACTATTTGTATATCAGACAATACGCAGGGATATCGGGAAAAAGGATAGACAAATGTCCGGTTTCAAGGGTAGCAAGTAAATTTGCCCAACAGCATTTTAATAACCTTGCACCAAGGCTTTATAATAAATTAAATGTAACTTATAAAACTAGAAACTTATCAAACTATAAAATAAAACAAATCGTAAAATTGTGGCTTATGGATCTGGATTTTGATGATGTGGAAAGCCTACTACAAATAGTTAAATAATAAAAGGATGAAAACCTTGAATAATGTTACACACACAAACATACAACAAACCATATTCAATCACACACAACACACCACATCACATCGACACACAAACATAACTAACTATACAAACTAAATGTCTAATATTGTAACTATTGTTTTGTTTATTTGCCTTTGATAAGGAACTGACTCCCAACACACAGTTAGCGCTTTTTTGGGAGTCAGGGCTGTACAGTGTTATGTTAACCACTTTGTTGCAATAAAGATTATTATTATTATTATTATTATATATTTTACTAGTTATAACACGTGATTACTTTTCTCGTTGGAAGAAAGTAGTGAGGTTATTATTGTAGATGGGACTGAAGTCAAAGAGTTAGTGAAATCTATTATAATGGGTGTGGTAAATAGAAATCCATTACTTTTCCAAGAGATGGCTTCACTTATATGTATCTCGCGTTGTATGAGTCTGATCGATTTTACTGAATGACTTTAGAATTATGAGATTTCGTACTAAAAATCTTTTCTAGCTGTTTTGTGATTAGTTGACTCAGTTTCAACCTTCAATTTCATGCAAAAATAATTTATTCCTTTTTGAGATAGCCGAGTCATAGAATACACCAGCTCCTTATAGCTTATAAAGTTATAAAAGTATTTGTAAAAGCCTAGTTACAGGAATTGATGACTGACTTTTATGTATAATTAAATAAAAAACAAAATAATAAATATTTCACACACAATTCCATCTAGTCCAAAACTAAGCAGAGCTTTACTATGGGTACTAGACAACTGATATGATTAAATAAATTTTACTTTTTTGGAAATACATATTTATTATATTTAATACATATAAGACGCCAATACTCCGAAACAATATTTGCATATCATACAAATATTTGGTATGACTCGGGAATCGAAGCTAATAAATCAAGCACAGCAGTCTTAAACACTGCCACGTCAACACAATGGCAGTCAATTGTAATTACTACGAGTGTAATGATTTTCTTACAACAAAGTATCATATAGTGGTATAAAAAATTTAATAGTAGCTTTCAAAATATCAGAGTCAAATTAACGTACATAGGTTTGTATGTTTTATACAGAAAAATCCAGTCAACTGTAGTAGCTGAACATCCAATCATGTACAGCTACAGTTAATTCCCTATCGACGTCTAGTGGTTGGGTGCACTTTTAACACCTGTTGTCAATTATTTCTTGTTAATTGTACCCGAATCCTTTCGTATATTTTAACACTATGATGATACATGATTGTAGCGAAATGTTGTTGTGCAAATGTGTGAGTGCATAGCGGTTGAATTCATCGAACTGCTATGCACTCATTAATCTTAAACTGGCTAGGTACGTACATCCTGAGCTTTTGTACATACATACATATTATTTAAATGAATATAGTTATACTTGTCTCCGTTTTCACCCACGTCCCCTAAATTTAAGGCGTCCCCACTTAAATAGAATTCGGTAAAAATCAGTGATATTTAAGTTCAACCTTTAGGAGATACAGTGTATAGATTTCTTTTAACATTTAATTGCTACCTATATTAAGGGGCTCCTTGTAATTAGGCGGTTTAGTAAAGATCGTGATAACCCGAATATAAGTCAGCAAATACATTTGGTTCATGAGAAAAAATATAAGTGTGTAAGAATTCCTAAAACTATATCCTTGTAATTAAGACGTTATGGTGGCGTATTAATAAGGAAATGAACTGTTTATGTGTGACATACTTTTCTTTCTACTGATTTCCCCACAAAAAGGTTAATATCCGTTGCTGAATGATGAGTAGGTGTCGTTTTGCGTCAATGTATTCCGAAGTAAACCAAAGCTTTTATCCTCTATTATGTCATAAAGCTATAGAATTACTTTGGGAGGGGCAAAGTATTCCCATCGCGTTTGATATTCATAGCTGCACTACCCCCGTCACTGGTCGCCGCCTGGGAATACGTATTGTAATAATGGCTAGGACAACCATCACTCCATAATGGGTTTCATGTCACGGATTTTTAGGAAAAGTGGATAGTATATTATTAGAGAAGAAGGTGATAGTGATAGCCAACTGTATCTTTATTGAGTAGTACACTTGACTGTTATTTAGAAACCTAGGAACCTAGATGATTACTGATGAACCACACGTATTACATTTCAATTTTCAATAGTTACATATTAAGATCGTTATTAAGATAAAAAAACTTTGCATACAACCTTATAAATTATCATTGTACTTCTAAATTGTGAAATTTTACATATTCTCAGTGAACTCGCATAAACATAAATTTACATCATATTCTAGATTTACCCATTTGGCAATTTTGGTATAATACCTACTAAGGTCAAAACGTTACCTTCTTACGAGAGGTCTATGTCCGGCAGTTGACTTATACTCCCAAGCAATAGTCAGTTATAGATATACTTAGTCAGTTATAAATATATATATATTTTTTTAATGAAACACGTAGTCTTCCATTTTTGTTATTAGTTCATTAAAGTCGAAATATTTAACTAAAGAGTGAAGAAACACATTATTGCGCTGTTTTGTTCATTAAAAGTCTATTTTATACGGATATTCTAGCTACATAATTTCAACCGCTTAATTGGCTCAGTGGTGAGCCTTCTATACTGACCGATGTTCAGCCCAATATATGTGCGTTATGTATTGGTTCGGCTTCCACATACGAAAATGCGGGCAGCCACACTTTATGCTTTCGGTTTGTACAAACATTTTTCTATATAGGTATATACTGCGCTAACAGGGAAATACCAATGGAAATGGAGGTTCGTAGAGCGATTTTTACCTCGCATCTGAATGCACTTTGTTTACTAGTACGTACCGTTACAAAATTTGCATATTACGTTGTACATATAAATTTAGCTATATTCATTTGGTCTTGGTACTTTTGAAATGTTCGTTTATTTTTTTGTTCTTTCGTAGTGTGTTTTATTTATAAAAATAGAAATATTGTTGTTTAATTTAGATCAAAGGTAGCAGGTATCCAAATGAAAATCAAAGTTCCAGCATTGGACTGCGATAAAACAAGAATGAACTTATTAAAATACTAGCTGACCCGGTGAACTTCGTACCGCCTGTACCATCGCTTACTTTTTTGTAGACCTTTTTAAGATGTACAATACTATAGTACATTATTATGATCTATCTCATAGGGTACAGCCAGCGTTTGCAATGTAAGTGAAAAAAACACACATTGGAAACCTCTAAAATTATTATCTACTATATTCTGCATGTATTATACATAAAAACCTTCCTCTTGAATCACTCTATCTATTTAAGAAAACGACATCAAAATCCGTTGCGTAGTTTTAAAGATTTAAGCGTACATGGGGACAGAGAAAGCGACTTTGTTTTATACTATGTAGTGAGTAATGATAAGTCCAGCGAATTGAACTTGACTCAAGAGGCAAGTTCAAATAGTATATCAAGATACATTGTAGTAATTTTATGTAATTTTTAATTTACACTAACTCAGTACTGAAATTCTTATTCATCGTAATTGTTGCATCGTGTACGTATGTAAACTTTCCAGTATTAATTATAATACGAAAATAATTATAACTATTTAACTAATAAAATGACAGGAAAAGGGGGTTTTACAGCAGATGTGTCTGGTCTTCTCTCTATTTCTCTTCACTAAAATTATGTCATAGGTTAAGAGAAATCTTTAGTATGAATAAATATGTTATTATTACTATTACATCTCCATAATTCCGCGTTAGCTCTTGATCTATTGGCACATATGACTATGGCCGCGTCATCCGATCGCTTCGTCCGACTGATCGGTCGACGGGGACATTTTCTCCTTTTGGTTCGACTAATCGGAGCACGCGTACCTTTTATGTCCTATTGGTTCGACTGATCGGTCGACGAGGAGTATTTTTTCTGGTGGTTTGATTGATCGGACGACGCAGATTTTTCATATTATTTCTATTAAAAGCACTACATAGAAAATTTATAAAAAATAACTCGGCATATTTTCATAGTCCAGAGTTATTTTCATAAATAGCATTTTAATGTATCTATGACGGTCTATAAATATATATTTGTATCTATGATAAACTACTGTACATGCACAGTTTAATATCACAATTCAATAACAATTAATTAAATAAATGGTTATGTATACATGAATATAGATAATCGCATAGCCCATATTGTGTGAGTACTATGTACTAGGAAGCTATTCAAGCTATCATTCACTGGAAACCTACGTCTTTTCTTGACTTGAATCTGCCCTGGCGGTTGAGAGTATGTCATGCTCACTCAAATGTCACGCTGATGGTGGCACGTGTGTCTGATCATTTAATTCCCTTCAAAATGGTTGAGTTGAATGGTGCGGATCCATGCGTCATGTTCGTGAACGGGCGCTGTCAGTTGTGACTGGTCATCTCTTAGTTGCCACGGCTTATTTGAATTAATTATTTAATTTTTCAATTGTATTTTTGTTGCACTATGGACACTTTTAACGTGCACGTCTTGCTACATCGTTCTCACATAATGTACCATCTCAACATGAATGATGTAACCATGATTTTGTAAAAACATTTTGATTTAAAAGAGTGTCCATGGAGTTTCTTGCCCGTTCTTCTCCATAGAGATCTACGCTAGGGAATGGGCAACTACAGTACTTTCACAGTTTTTATGTCTTGTGACTGGGACTGTAGCTACATTTTTGTTTGGACAATTCAATAGTGCCTGTAACTGTTTTGATTTTGATTTTGATTAACTATTTTCTCAAACCTTAATAGGAAATTCTCTTTATTTCATTCGTGCTATTATCGAAATTGTATTAACATATTATATGAAGAATGTACTTACGTACGTATCCTTATACGTATACTTATACTTATTACTATATGTGATTAGCACCTGACACCTTAAGAAGAAAAAGCGGCCAAGTGCGAGTCGGACTCGCCCATGAAGGGTTCCGTAGCAGCAAGTAACATCATATATAAGTTACTTGTAATGTACACTTACATTGCAAACGCTGGCTGTACCCTATGAGATAGATCATAATAATGTACTATAGTATTGTACATCTTAAAAAGGTCTACAAAAAAGTAAGCGATGGTACAGGCGGTACGAAGTTCACCGGGTCAGCTAGTATTTTAATAAGTTCATTCTTGTTTTATCGCAGTCCAATGCTGGAACTTTGATTTTCATTTGGATACCTGCTACCTTTGATCTAAATTATTTTTTTAGTTCGTTGTAACTTTCATCGATGTTTCAATAATAGTGTTTTGATTGAAAGAAATGTAAATTGCGGCTTATGATTTATGACGTATTAAAAAAAAACTATTTACTAGATCTCGTTCAAACCAATTTTCGTTGGAAGTTTGCATGGTTATGTACATCATATATTTTTTTCAGTTTTATCATTTTCTTATTTTAGAAGTTCGCGCAAACTATTCAGTTTAGAAAAAAATGATATTAGAAACCTCAATATAATTTTTAAAGACCTATTCATAGACATAAATGGTTCTGATGAAAAAAAAATTTGAATTTCAGTTCTAAGTATGGGGACCCCCAAAATTTATTGCTTTTTTTCCTTTATTGTGTAAAAATAATAATGCGGTTTACAGAATACATCTACTGACCAAGTTTCAACAGTATAGCTCTTATGACTTTGGAAAAAATTGGCTGTGACATACGGACGGACAAACAAACAGACAGTCATGACGAATCTATAAGGGTTCCGTTTTTTGCCATTTGGCAATGGAACCCTAAAAATAAATAAAAAGTGATTAGAGAATTAAAACCGCCTTTTAAAACCAAAAATCTTAAACAATTTAAATACTTAAATCATAGTCTTATTCAAATTCAAACGACAAAAATTCTAGGTTTGTAGTTTTTACTACGTAATTTTTTTAAGTCCATGTCATCCAATTGATCGAACAAACAGGAAAAAAGTTCTGGTCTGGTCTGGTCGATCGGTCCGTCACATGGATGACGCACAGCTCTTTCGCGTAATGTTATTTATACATCAAGATATTACACGTATAATTTTTGGTTCGGTTGATCAGTAATTCTATTTCCAAAATCTTCTAGGCTACCTTAGAACTTGGCACAAATTTTGCTGAATTGTGGCTTATAAGGCAGTCATTATATCTTTTAAATGTTGTTAAGAAAGAAAATGTTAGCTTTACATTCCGTTCTTTTTTTCGAAGAGAAGTTTGCGATAAAATTGTAAAAGAGAAAAGCGCTTATTTATTTTTACAGATATGAAGGATATATGAAAAACATATTGTTTGAAACCGCTTCGGGTTTCGGAATTCTCAAATATAAATGTAATTTTGGAACAGGCTACAAAAAACAGACACATTTTACGCATTCTGTAATCTATTCTACTGCGCTAAAAAAGCTAGTAGAGAGCGTGCACTACAATTCAGCTGTATTAAATTGGCCGGTAAAAGCGGATTGCTTTTGGTTTATTAGTAGGCTAATTTGATTTTATGTCCGCCCACTGCGGTCTTGCCTCGTGACTCGAAAAGTAAATAAATGAACCACCGTTTTTTTAAGGCTGACGTTTTTTTTTGGGCTTTTATTATGTAAGAGGTTTTTGTAAAATATTTTATTTAAAAACGCAAAATAATACAATTCATGTACACACATCAGTGTGTTTGTGTTTATAGGCGCACATATGCCTTTCTGGGGTATTATTCCTTTGAAACGGACGGATTTAATACAATTTAGTTTTCTTGTAAGCAATTTAAATAATTCCATCTGAGCAGTTTGGGAAAATTAAGGAACATCAACTGATTGAAGTCAGTAACGTACATGTGGACACCTATTTTATTGTTTTTTTTGGGTTATTAAAATAATATCATCATATCAATATTTCACTATTATGCAACAATTTTCTTGTGTGCACAAAATTTATAAATATAGGGTTATCATGGGGTTATTTGGAATTTCGGAAATAAAAGTTTTGATCACATGTATTTTTTGTATGACTCGCCGCCCGCACCGCTGTTGAGTCCTTTTATTGTGGACTCCGCCACCGCGTCTAAAATAGACAATAGATAAATAGTTGTTCGCTAAGTGGCCCCGAGGCTTGTCGCGTTATCGGAGGGACGCCCGGACCCCCCCCCCCCGCACCGCGAGTTGCCCGCGCCGCGGACCTGCAGCTCAAGATCACCAGAAGGTAAGCGTGCTTCCATATTTCCCTTACCTACCACCTATCCGGCAGCTGCACAGTACTCGGCCCACACAGGTTTCAGGCAGCGCTAAGTCGCTGAAGTCATACTCGCTCCCGCCTTTATATGTTGGCGTCATTAAATTTCTTTTGCCCAGGAGGTTGGCGCCACCAGTATGTATAGAGTGAAATATATAGCGAAATACTGTGTTCTGATTCAACTTGCTTTTTTCTATGTCTTTTAGTCTGCTGTAATCTTCGATTTTTCTAAATGGGGCTTTTTGGTTTTGGGGCTAATTGGAACTTAGTTTTAAAATAGCCCCTTATAACCTTGTCAAACATTGCTATGGTTTTTATTCATCGCTTCAAATAGCCTCAATTGATAATTTTAACTGAATTAAAGGTAAGTTATTTCTTAATTTATTAACACCTACATAGGTACGTTGTACCAAGTACAACAGGTCAATAAGTGGCTGGTTTAATTCCACGTGTTTCGAGCCGTTAGACGTTGCATTTTACGCACGTTTAAAAAAAATATGCGTGACGTGCTAGCACAGTGGAAGAAGACTGATGGGCTTAAATATAAAACTCTAGGAAAAAGTTCATTTCCAACATTGTTATGCAAATTACATAACAAGTTAACAGAAAAGGGTTCGAGCTCCAGCAACATCATTGCCGGGTTCAGTAAATCTGGCTTATATCCCGTTAATTCAGAGCGACCTAAGTCTTGCCTCAAACAAATTATATTTCTGCAAAAAATATTCAAAACGCAGCGTTTATAGCAATTAAAGAAAGAAATCCCCCCACACAAAACTTGAACAACTTAAACGAAAAAAAATGAAACGTTCCATCTGGTAAGAATATTACAGCAGAAGGCTTAGGGCTGGAACAAACACAACTGATTGAATATCAGCAGAGTAAAAGAAAAAGTACTGTAAATTCTCGGCCAAACAAAAGAAAATTTAAAAAAAAAACTTAATTTTATCTCAAAAAAACAAATTGTAGCATCGATTCTGATGTAATCAGACACATTGAAAATTAAATTAAAAAAATATAAATATTTTCGGACATCTGACTCACAACGTCATCTAGTCCCTAACTAAGCAGAGTTTGTATTATGAGTGCTAAACAACTTATGTAAATATATAAATATACATTTTTTTGTAAATACATACATATTACATATTATACATAGAAAATCAACTAGACTCGGAAACAAACCCGAGACCTCTTGATCAGCAGCACTTCGCTAACCACTAGACCAAAAAGAATATAATCTTAGTGTAATTTTCTCTAATGTCTTAAAGGTAAACCAACCAATCACGTCGGTACTTTTTTAGGGTTCCGTAGCCAAATGGCAAAAAACGGAACCCTTATAGATTCGTCAAGTCTGTCTGTCTGTCTGTCTGTCCGTCCGTATGTCACAGCCAATTATTTCCGAAACTATAAGAGCTATACTGTTGAAATTTTGTCAGTCGATGTATTCTATGAACCGCATTAAGATTTTTACATAAAAATAGAAAAAAAAACAATACATTTTGGGGGTCCCCATACATGAAACTGAAACTCAAAATTTTTTTTTTCATCAAACCTATCCGTGTAGGGTATCTATGGATAGGTGTTCAAAAATGATATTAAGGTTTCTAATATCATTTTTGTCTAAACTGAATAGTTTGCGCGAGAGACACTTCCAAAGTGGAAAAATGTGTGTCCCCCCCCCCTCTTACTTCTAAAATAAGAGAGTGATAAAACTAAAAAAAATATATATTGTACATTACCATGCAAACTTCCAACGAAAATTGGTTTGAACGAGATCTAGTAAGTAGTTTTTTTTAATACGTCTTAAATCGTAACACGCAATTTACCTTTCATCCAATCAATACACTAGTATAAAAACATCGATCAAAGTTACAACGCACTGCAAGAACTTATATATGACGTTACTTGCTGATACGGAACCCTTCATGGGCGAGTCCGACTCGCACTTGGCCGCTTTTTTTATTAATCAACTTACTGTTGACTTCGCCTTAAATCTTCCAAATATCGCTTCATCTTTAGTAGGAACGCATTCATTATTTAACATCAGATTCAAAATAACCCCAAAGAAGCGATAGACTTTCATAATACCATAAATTTGCAATGGTATTTTTTTTTTTGGTATTGAAAAAGTGATGTTTAGGAAAACTCAAGATAGTCTTTCAATTTAGGTTTTTCAAATATCGCCTTATGGTATATTTTTGAAACTGTTTTAAAAATTGAGTACATCCAAAGCAGTCAGTTCAGATACCAAATATAAATGTGATATTTGGAACCATACATTTAAAGCAATATATCTATAGATCTATTCACAGAAAACGTACAGATATAGTAGCTACTTAGAGACAAATTTGAAAACTAATATTCTAAATGTTGATACAGTAAGTTTAGTTTTTGTAAACATCTGTTTCAAGAAATATATGTTCCAATCAGCCCTACTTTATGGTAGCTAAAACGAAGGATTGTGGTTCAATCATATAATTTTTGTAAGTACTATAGCACCTAAACAACTGAACCGGTTTTGACGAAATATTAGTTTAACAAAACTTTTTACGTAGTCGGGTTATAGTTTTTAATATTTTTTTGTTGTCATTGGATATGATGTTTAACTGTAAAGTGTATGTAATGTATATGTTCTCACGTACAATATTGTAACCTACATTACTAAATGAAAACCTTTACTAAAATTCAATACAAGGTACCGTTTCTATAAAATAACTTCAAGTATTTAATTTAAACTAAAACTGTAATCGCATATATATCGCAGAATAAAAAGATAGCACGAATACCGTAGCAGCGTAGCGATGAAAATGCCACATTGTATGAAATATCGTAGACCTTTTGGAGGTCACTGTATGCTACGTAGTTAAAACGCTACGTCAGTGCACTGGATTCTAGTGCACGGCCACATTTAGACATTCTTTTGGTTTATCATCTTTTGAGGCCATTTTATATTACTTAAAATCTCAAAATGTTCTTGTAAATGACGAAGAAGTTTTTTTTTTTATTATAGAACAATTATTGAGTTTTAAAACAATTTAGGTTTTAAGATTCCATGTTAAAACTATGGGTAAAACTGGTGTGAGAATAATGTGATTTACGATTATAGTAAAGATGTTTAAAATATTTTTCAATAAAATTACAAACAAACTTGTGGCAGTGAAATTATTACCTTCCAATCTAATGTCTAAAATACCCTGAATTCATTCAACATCATCATCAACCCTTTTCAGTTCATTGCAGGACATTAGCCTCTTCAAAGGCACATGGCAGAGTCTGGTCTGGTGTATTTGCATCCAGTCGCTGCCGGCCCTCTTACACTCGTCGTCACGCCATCTGAAGGGACACCTACATTGAGGCAGCACTACACGACCTTTGCCAAGGCGCGATTTCCACTTCAGAATACGCTTACTCCAGCAAAAAAAAAAAAATTCTGAATACATTAATAAATTAATAATTAAACTGCTTTTTCTTCCTAAACTTTATTCTCAAGAATATTAGGGGTCGGCTACTAGTTCAGCAGGTTTTACCTGAATATCAGTTTTTCTACCGAGCGACTGGCATACCTCCGCAACCCTAAGGGAGAACTGAAATTCGGTGGTGGAACTATATTTGAGGGCACTGACTTACCAATAACGATGCCATAGATGTTTATGACAACCGGGACCGACAGCTTAACGTGTTCTCCGAGGCATGGGCGGTAATCACCGCCAAACTTCCATACTCCGGGCAGTTATTAAGAATTACCTGGCAGAAAAACCTAACAATACTTTAGCCCCCACCCGGAATTTGAAGCCTCTTGATCAGAAGTCTCATACGCTAACCACAAGACCAACGAGGCAGTCAATACATTAAATGCTTATGGTAGTAAATAAATCTGTACCTTAGAGGTTTGTTTGTTTTTTTGTTATCCTGGGCGGCTTCCGCACTTAGTCCCTACTATTGGACCATTGTGCGTAGTTACCAGTAGTTATGGTAGAGGTATACAACATTAAGACGCTAAAGTCAAATTTTACAGGAGAGGCAAAAATGCACAAAGTGAAATTTTGAATATATGTGAGAAAGTTATAATAAAGGCTGAGTAATTAACTTAGCTGTATTTTTTATAATAAATAGAGGGAAGTGTTGTGAATTATACATAATTACGATAAATCTATCTATTATCTAAATAATAAACCCTGTTAATATTTGTGCAATTAAAAACGTCGCCCATGAAAAGAGATATACAATGATCTATATCTCTTTTTATAGGCGACGTAGGAATTAATTTTCTAAACCTTTATGTAGAACAGTTTCTTACGATTTTAATGGTATAATAAACGTAATTTCGACAAAATTTGGTGTTACTATTGTCTACCTCTGAGGTACAGAAATAAAGAACAGAATTTTAAGTTAATCAGGAAAAAATAAAAAATTGTGTGATTCTTACAACTATGTCAGCGAATAGATTTACATTTACAATTTTCTACAAGTGCTTAATGTATTATCTACCTTCATTATTTGATCTGTTAGGGTTACAAACCACTGCACCGACAGACCAGTCACAATAAAATTCAAATAAAAAAATTCAATGGCAATACGAAATTGTTCGCAAGTACTTCACACGAAAAGAGTAACCATGCTTATAATTTTGACTTTAAGGGTCAGCGTTAATAGCCAACCCTCAATAAAGGTCCATTTGTTAGATCATTAGGCACCAAATTTAATTCCGAGTCGAACTCCATGGGACCCTCCCAGCGATTAATTCATTCTATTAATTCTTAAATTAATTGGATTACAAAACTCGGGTAAATCACTTTTAAAAGTAAGAAATAAATATTCCTATTGAATACGGATTAAAAGAGAACTGGGAATAAAAGGGAACTTTGGGTATTTTCGGAAATCTTAGCATTATCTTGAGCATATACATGATGATAAATTAATACTTTACATTGACATGTTAGGTTCGGCATCTGATTTATTATGCTTAGCTTTAAAATAAAAAAAAAGCGGCCAAGTGCGAGTCGGACTCGCCCATGAAGGGTTCCGTAGCAGCAAGTAACGTCATATAAAAGTTCTTGTAGTTCGTTGTAAGTTTGATAGATGTTTTAATAATAGTTTATTGATTGAATGAAAGGGAAATTGTGGTTTATATTTATGACGTATTAAAAAAAATTACTTACTAGATCTCGTTCAAACCAATTTTCGTTGGAAGTTTGCATGGTAATGTACATCATATATTTTTTTTAGTTTTGTCATTCTCTTATTTTAGAGGTTACAAGGGGGGGGGACACATTTTACCACTTTGGAAGTGTCTTTCGCGCAAACTATTCAATTTAGAAAAAAATGATATTAGAAACCTCAATATCATTTTTGAAGACCTATCGATAGATACCCTACACGTTTGGTTTTGTTGAAAACAGTAACAACAGTATAGCTCTTATAGTTTCGAAAAAAGTGGCTGTGACATACGGACGGACAGACAGACGGACTTGACGAATCGATAAGGGTTCCGTTTTTTGCAAAGGTATCTTTATACTGATTTGAAAATTCAAATCTTTCCTGATCATGTATTTGGCTATACAAACTAAGGGTAAATGAGTAATAAACTTTCAGAAATTCATGTTAGAACAGGCACTAGTTTGTATCTTAGTTGGCATCTTTAGTATTTTATTCGACCCACCTAACATTACACAACACATAACAACAACTAAATTACTAAGAGTTTTGCTTCACAGAATTATAAAGTGATTCATACCACATTCAAACACACTGAAATGTATTTATCATATAACATACTCATCACTGTACATTATACGCATAAAATGTCACTCAACGCGACAAAAGGTCTACATAGTAATATTCTCCTTTCATGCCTCCTTTCTCAGCACATAAATGCTTACTACCACTTTACTACTTTTTCTTCGCGAACTTAACCCTTCCGTACATCGAGGGGTACTCATACGGTATAAACTACGTATGCACGACCATTTTACATCGACCCCTGCTATATCACATGCCCGTCCATTTACCGCAGAAAAAGTAAAACCTTTGGTTCAAGGTATGTTGGGTGCAGAAGCTTTCAAGGAAAGGTACAGATGACCCATTTTTGTCCACCGTTTTAGGGCTACCCCAAAAGATTAGTATTGCTATGACGGCCGTTAGAAATATACTCATATGAATACGGAAATATGAATATTGCATATTTTTGTTCACTGCCATAATTGAACGATAGCTTTGGCGTTTGTTTATCTAATGAATTTTCTTTTATTTTTATTCTGTTAAACTTAAGTAAGTAAGGTTTCGTATACGTTTGTCATTGCAAAATAGATAGATAGAATTTTTGCATAAACTCGAACAAATACTTTTGTGGCCGTTAAATAAATATTTTATATTAGCTCACCCACGCAAGCAACTTCGTATGCATCTATTTCCCATTGCGAGTGTATTAAAAAAAATTATAATGAGGCAACCATAAATATTAAAAATAATATGTTGTCGCGGTTTTTTTAATACTTTGAAGGAAGAAGTATCCTTTCATAAATTATTTTTGTTAAACTTAAACCTTTTACACAGCGCACGTAATAAAAGCTCTGGAAGGAACGCCGCTCCTTTTGGGAGTAGCATGTGATATATAACCTTTCTCGATATAAGCATTCCTCGATGATTGGTCTATCTAATACTGAAATATTTTTTCACTTTGGACTCGTACTTGCTATAATTAGGGCGTTCAACCAAACAAACAAATTCTTCAGCTTTATAATATTGATATAGATGTAATAAAAATGTAACCAAGATTTCTAGTTGTTTTACTTAATTTATTGCCATAAAAACTATAATATATCAAAAGTAATTCAGATGTATTTGATATAAAACTTTTAGATAAAATAATGTCATTCTTCATCGGACCTCATTACCACCTTCAATATATATAGGGTGGACCAAAAGTTCATTTAAATTTGAATCGGTAGCTGCGATGAGCAGTGACGGCGGGATAAGGCGGAAAGGCTACGAAGTGCAAAAGCAGCCAATGGGAATTCAGTACTATGGCGTCGTTAGTAATAAACAACGTGCGTTTTGTGAACGCGAGTACAACTGCAACAACGATTCTCTTACGCTAAAAGCTAGCGCTAAAATTTTCCGCTCATTACATACAGCGTAAAAATGAAACTCCATCAAATCAATTCATTAGATGGAATTGGTACAGAAATGAAAGAATGGGTACAGAAGTTAGAGGAGACAGGTTCAACAATGAATTACCCACGATCCGAGGCCGACCTAGAACATTAGGCGATCCCGAAAACTTCGAGCGTGTAAGAGCGTCTATACATGAAAATCTTGGACTCTCTACTTGGAAGCGGTTTAACGCCTTAGGTGTGCTCAGAACATCTTTGATTCATATTCTCCACAAAGATTTATATTTACATCCATTGAAAATTGAAATTTTACAGGAATTAAAGCCTCAAGATCGCGCTCACAGGCTTTAATTTGCAAACGAAATGGATAAATAGTGTTATCCAAAAGAGGTACTATTAACTGGCCACCTCATAGCCCGGACTTATCCCCAATGGACTTATCCCCAATGGACTTATCCCCAATGGACTTATTTCTTTGGGGATACCTTAAAAGCAAAGTTTTCAGTAGCAACCCAGAGTCCCTAGAGGAATTAAAGGAAAATATTCGAGAGGAAATGCAAAACATTTCATGAAAAACTTGTGAGGTCGTCATTGAAAATTTTTGCTCTAGTTGCAGCTGTGTCAAAATAGTCAAGGATCACATACATCATATGATGTAAATAAAAATAAACAGTTGTTATCTCACTTAACTAATTTCTTTTAAATCATCATTTTAAATGTAAACGTACTTTTGGCCTTTCCTGTATTCGAAAATATTATATTATGTCTTTATTTTCATTGTCTGTATTTTATCTAATTTTATTACTTAATGTCTTTTCTACTGCTGAATGAAAAAAAATGTCTGTTCCGCTAACTTGACGATTTAAGAGTTATAGAAATACTTAGTTATAATATAATGTTAATTCAAAACACGTTCTATAATAATGTTTTGAAATATCATTAATAAATGGTACAGAATTACTAAAAATTATTTCATGAAGGAAAGTGATTTTAAACATAATTAAAAGCTTCGGGTTCAACTGTCTGCCAGTGGTAGCCAGTAATATGCGCTTGCGATGATGTTGGAACGATGTGTTTGAGATTTCAGATTCGATTTCTGGGTCTATATATCATTATGTTTATATCCATAGTACTTAGCTGTGCTAACTATGGGGCTAGATGGCGTTATGGAAAAAAAGAAGAGTTGGTATATATATACATAAAATATTAATTTCAGCTAAATAAAAGGCTTTAAATATTTCAATTTTATTTACTTACACTGATTCAGTTCACTTATCGTTATATACAAAAATGTTAATTAAATTTATCACAATCAAATTAGCGACAAAGACCACAAGAAACAATGTCTAATTACACTTAATAATTATGATTTATAATCTTTTACTATCGTATAAATTAAAGTTCAATAATATAATATATTTTACAATAATCAAAGCAACAACCGTTTGAGCTAAAACAAACGATAGCAAACAAATAACTTTTCCAATTAATCTTGTCACGTTCAAACAAAAATGAATTACCTACTTTATTGTATATGTACTTATGATTTATGAGACCTTTCAAATAAACGGAATAAAGTTTTAAGTCAATTCAAGCTACTTGTAAAATCAACCACCTTTAAAAAGATTCTGTTGACGTGACAAGAGGTAAAATAAAACATATTTTGCTATGATTAATAAATTATTATATTACGGCGACACTAAAATCAAGATAGCGTACAGTAAGATGGCGGCCTTGTCGTGAGCAGCACGCGATGCTAGCGCTGATGCTGGATTGCGGACGCATGACCGAAACTCATTGTAGTCTGCGCGTGTTATCGCACAAAAATGAACGTGTACACAAGCCGTGTCGCACTCTGATACTTCCGCTGCGTGTCGAACACGCAATGCATTTAAATACCTGTGAAAATAAAACATGGTTATATATTATCCATAAGTGAACTTCAAAAAATATATGCTAAATCCTTGCTTATATTATAAATGCGAAAGTTTGTGAGTATGTATGTATGTTTGTTGCTCTCTTACTTAAAAACTAAAAAAAACGGATTTGGTTGAAACAGGTATATAGCTGATATATCAGATTAACACATAGGTTACTTTTTTACTGCAATAATCGAGATACACGCGTGCGGAGCCGCGGGCGAAAGCTATTTAAAGTCAAAAAATCACATGAAAATATTTTTGAAGATAGCTTAACAAAATATTAGGCAGTTTACCCAATATTTTGTTTTAGTTCAGTTACAAATTATTAGAAAATGCAGTTTTGAGTAAATATTTGTCTCAGATTTGAAAGAGAAAAGAATTTGAAAACGTATTTTTACTAAGTATTACTATATAAAAGAGACATTTAGTGAAAAATTCTGAAAACTTAATTAACTAACTACTAACCTTGTAAAGGTACCGCGGTCATTGTGATTTCTTAATCTCTCAGCCAGAGCATCCAGAGCTACAGCACTGACTTCTCTCAATCCATAATATTGAGTAAGATTATACTCTATCGACCAATGAGTCTCCCCTCTATTATTTGTTACATCTAAGTAATACTGTGTATAATCCAAAACCTTAAACAAGTAAATAATACAGATAATCAATACAAAGCAAATATCGAATGTATTTTCAAATCAATTACCTCTACAATAAAAATGTTGGACAAAGGGAAAGTTTACCTTGCCATTATTTGAGTCAAACTTATAAAGTCTCAGCCCCGGATTAGATGTACTGCCTGCACCTCTAGGCGTCACTGATGGAGCTAATAGTGCCCATGATACAGGTCGACCTGAGAATAAAAATATTAAGCTTTTTATAACAAACTACAAAATTAAACATGTCTACAGCCTGTCTTTCAATCGCGACTACGTTAGTGATGCATCCTACATAAATAAATGTGTTACACATTTTTTCTAAGTCTTTGTTTAGACTGTGGATCGTAAAAAATAATGTGGGACATCCCCAGCATATTGAGCTGAATGGGAAAAGCGGAGAGTTGATGTCTCAAACGAGGTACCAAATAATTTTTATTTAAAATGTTGCGATGTTTTAAATGCGTTACCATATTATAATCATGAAACAGGTATTGTATGTCTTAGCAAAAGAAGTCTAGATTGGATATAAAAATAGACTACAAAGCATTGTCAATAGACACAAATAAGATAATATCGTAGCAATATTTTCGTTCACTACAAAAGATACTTCAGTTTTATTATTCATAACTTTCACATTGCAAAAGTTGGCTTTGTTGGGTATGCTTCTTGTTTGATTTCTATACCACTATCGACTACATAAACTGTAGGTGATTTAAAGGGGTATTTATATACTTAAGCAGCTAATATTATTATATATATTTTTCTAATTATAGTAATTTAATCATTCTTTTGAATCACTGGTTTTCTCTGAAATCTTTTTTTTTCCGCTGCGGTCATTTATAATTTCAAAACAATGGTAATAAGAAGTTTAAAGTAGGAAATCTAACTAAAATTAACCGTCGATATTTCAAGATACTCAAATTTTATTACAGTTTTTATTATAAATTCAAACTGATTTTTTATTATTTACCTATATTCGATTTGACAACATATTTTTTTATTTACATCGGTACGCCTTCTTCTCAATTACTCTTATGGGCCCGGTAAACGATCAAATATGTTTGACAAATTTACGAGTTTGTCAAATTATTTGATAGTGTGCTGCTGTGTTTGACGCGTTTGTCAAACAAGTTTGAGCGTTTACAGGGCCCTTTTGATGTAATCGTTTACCGGGCCGTTTAGGCCTTAAATAAAAACAAATGTTGAACTATTTCTATCCGATACACTAATTCAATTTTAGACACACGTTTTTATTTAGGTCACGCAAACTATTTTACTTGTGCAAAGCACGCTTATTGTAATAAATATTAAGAATCTTATCTAATCGATTTCATATTTGCCCTTTGAACTTCACGTTCCTAATTCTATTGGAACTGTTTGAATTAGGTAGTTCATATACTAAAATATTCTCTACATTTAAAATAAATAAATAATTAACCTTCACTATAAATAAGTCTGAAAGTATCAGCATGTCGATGCCCGTAGAACTGGCCAGCAATCACATCGCTGAATGCTCTAATAACGTGCACCAGTCGTCCGTTGGCCGTAGGAGTAAGCTCCCCTCCACCCGCCGCAGAAGAGCTACCGGCGTTTTGCCGTTCTTCTACGCCTGGACCCGCGTGAGCAACTAAATAAACCTAAAGAGATATACCATATTTAATTATTTTTCAATAACATAAATATTTAAAGGCAATTCGTCACAAAATATATTGTAAGTAATTTGTGTTACAATGCTCTAACCTGAGAGCTAACGATTACGCGTTGTAAAATTACCGGAAACCTCCAGTTAGGTCTGCATTTCTGTATTGGAATACTATGGCAGAGGTAGCAGGCAAATTTTAGGAATGTTTGTTTGTTGTTACTACAAAATGAAATCTAATATCAGCTCTCCAACCATCCTAATTGTATGTGAACATTTTTCAAGGGATATGGTCAGACTTTGATCTCGAAAAAACGTAAGTGTTTTAAAAGATAGTATAGCTGACACTTGAATTGTTATCTCCTTGGTATTTTATTATTTTAGGTAAAGGGAGTCAGGGTTAATAACTAATACTTGTATCACTAGTAGCAAGTATGATTGTATTTGTATTCTTATTTTACACAGCTTTGTTTATGGGGTTCTTTACCATTTCATTTCTTCTTCTAGCTTTACTGAGCACCTGTTCGAGCCATTCCCATTGAGCTCTTCCTCTATGTGGACCATCAGTTCTGGCAGCACCACCAGCCCATAGTACGCTGTTGAGCACAACTATTCTCAACCTACTATGAGATTGTTCTATTGTGTAATATCCACCTAAAAATAAAGATCACATTTGAGTTCATAAGCAAAGTTAGATCATATACCCTTAAAAGTTGAGATTTATAGTTAATTTTCTATATCAGAAAACGTAGCATAGGATTTTAGGTCAAAAAATTCTTCAGCGAAAGTTCTTTTTCTAGTTTATATAGTGATCCTAGATCCTACAGAAATAGTAATACAATATTTTAGAAACCCTTTTATAATACTTATATTTTTAATATAATTATTTATAATTGACAAAGTTTCATCATTATCATCGGATATCTGTATCAATGCTATTCTACGCCATGATTGATTGTAATAAGCTGTACTTCATCCCTTAATGTAGTACAGCTAATTACTTCATACTTCATTACTTGGCTTAAAATCGGGAAATTTAACCTTTTAAATAAAAAATGAATATGCTCATAAATTATGGATTTGTGAAAAAAATATATTTTGACATAATTACAATACTCAAACTTGTAAAAAGTAAGAGAAAATTCATGATGCCAAAAATTTACATATTTTGTCAAATTAAACAACTTTTAGTCAAATAAACAGCAAAAAGATGTCACCTGTTTCAAAAGTCTGCAATGCTTCAGTGGGTAACCATTGCATCCACATTTCAACTAACTTTTTTGAAGGTGGCGGGTCATTGTGCCCCAACGCAGGGAAAACAAACTGACTACTAAACGTCCTGCTCAATAATTCTGTCACGTTTTTTACCGCCTCCAGCTTTACTTCTTCGCTTAGATGTTCCATAGACGAGGATAGTATATCTCTGTTAGAATGAAATATTGGATGTTAGAATAAAATACAGATTATTAATTAACGTATCATTTAAATGTTAAAAAGTAATAATTTGGAATCTATTAACATTTTTTTCAAGTCTAGAGTACTACGATATAAATATTAAGAAGAAGAGATATTACATACCCAGTCCAAAGAACAAACTCCAGTGTGTCAGGATGCCGCTCTGCCATTAGAGCGGCTGCACTCTGTATCAGGGGCCATGAACTGTCACATGTGTGGTCACGATGTCGCCCGTTCCGGTGATTGTGTTCGTTGCTGCCACGGTTATGCCTGCAGCCTAAAGCAGCCAAGTTAATGCAGTGAAATATGAAATAATGAATGGCACTAAAAACATAGAATATTTTTGCACCCACTCTGATTTGGAATCCAAAACCTTGTAATTCCCATAAAAACGTTATGTCAATACACGAGTACTGGTTATATATAATATAACAGTATATATAAAATCCTTTTTAAAATTACTTCACTTCGAATTTTGCGATTGGAAATGCGTAGTAGTAGTGGCTATTATTCTTAAAATTTAATTAAAACCTCACTAAACGGATATGGTGCACTATATGGAATTATATACAAAATGGAGACAAAAATTACTCATTGAACCCACAAAAAATGATCATGAATCACGAGGGCCTTATAGCATAAGGTATTATAATTTACTTTCTTCAATACATATCGGAATCGAAATAAAGTTTTGTATTTACTACTTCACAGCGAGTCCGGATAAATTGACTCTTTTCAACAAAAAAATGGTATTGGTAAATAATGCGAAATAACGCGAAAAGCAAAACAAAGCATGTGAATATAAGTATGACTAATATAACGTCATAAATTGCACTGTAGGTATATAAGTATGACTAATATAACATCATAACTATGAACACTAGCGCATGTAATATGAATTTTTATAGCCCCAATGCATCAGTTGGATGCAAAAAATAATAAACTCGTCAACATAAAACAACGGATATTCATAGTAAAGTACCTCTATGTAGCTCCGGGGAGTTATGAAACGGATCATAATGAAGATCTGTGATGTGCCAAAAATATCCTGTAACAAAATTACTTTATAGTTAACAAGTACTTAAGAAGAAAACTAACACCGAGGCGGAAGATTGTTATATATTAAGTTAGGAGATTTTTTTGATTTTAATCTACAGTTTGCAAAGTATTTTGTTGTATAAGGATTTCACGTCAAGAGTTTTAATTTGCTTTCGAACTTTTTTATTTAAACTCTTTGTGTGCATGATAGCTCGTCTTCTTCTTCCTAGCCTTTATTTCCAAGATTATTTGGGGATAGCTACTAGTTTAACTGATTTTACCTGAATCAGTTTTTTTAACTGAATCAAAGGACCGACTGGCATCGGATCTCCGCAACCCTGAGGGAGAACTGAAATCCAAAGTTTGAACTAGTTGCCAATTTTTGAGGGCACTGACTTTCCAATAACGATTGCAATAGATGTTCATAACAAATGGGACAGACGACTTAACGTGCTCTCCGAGGGCAAGGGCGTGAGTCACCGCCAACCTTAGATATTCCGGGCTGTTATGAATAATTTCCTATAGAGAAAATCCAATAAAACTTTTGGTATGGTACGGGATTTGAACTCGATCCTCTTGATCAGTATAAGCTAACCACTAGACCAACGAGGTAGTCAGGCATGATAGCTATAAGTCATAATCAATGTCAACCCGAACTCTGCCACCATGTATTTCTGATAATAGCAGGTATGAGATATAAAATGTAAATGATATGATGTTGATAAATGTTATGTTTTGGGCTTATTAACACCTCTATCAAGTGTATTCAGTTTGATTTCTCTATCCATATCTATTTGAGTTTCATTTCATTATTGGTTGCTTCTTTAGATCTAAAAACAACACCTAAACCTGAACTATATAAAAGTTATTACGGAAATAACATTACAGGTATCTGTAAATTTAGAGTTAAGGTCACATTAATTTGATTATAAGTCAAGTATGATTATTAAAAAAAACATGAATAATAGAAATGTTACTTCACCCTAAAGATTCGCGTTGTCACTAGAGAATAGAAAAACTGACAAGCTAAATAGATTGAATGGATACGTTGATCGATAGATAACTGACACTTGGAATACGGCCTCCGATATTGATGTTGAGTAAAATGGACGGGTATATATGTATATACGGGGCATCAATAAGCGACCGAGAGTACTAGAGAAACATGGATGTGTTAATATTTAAGGACCTTTTAAGAATTAATGGGAGTAAAGTATATTGAAATTTACTTTAGTCCTATTAAACTAAACAGTACTACAATAGACGAAATCTATAATTCTGTAATTAAGTAAACTGTATTTAAGTAATAACATAGATACTAACTATAAGTTTTATTTATGATTTTCTCCTTTCTAAATATCTCAGCACTTTTATATATTTTCATAATTCCTTTATAGAAATGCAAATGAAAATGATGCAGCTGTAGGCAGCATAGTAGCTGCGCCGCATGCAGATAATTTACGGAGTCAAGTTGTAAAGAACTTTGAGTTGTGAGTTCAAACTTATACGACAAAGACTTTCCATAGACGCTAAAGGGAACTGAACAAAGAACAATTTTAATTTCAGTCGGGTTCTTCCTTTTCAATATTATGAGGAATTATATGGTCATGTAGAAAAAAAAAAATTTGAGCCGTCACGGGACGCCTGGCAGATGTGAAACATCGCCATTATTTTGTAAAAGTAATATGCAGAAAAGAACATATTGTAATAGGAACTAAATATGTCATAATGATAAAATAAAATATTACGTAGTAGTGGTATATAGACTGTATATATATACCATCGTATAGCGTGGCGACGCGTCGCCACGGCATGCGTCGCCACGCCAGAAATCTGTTTTACGTGCGGCTATAGATGTTTCACATCAAAAAATCATACGAGTATTATTGACTAGAACGGTCTGATTTCTGATACGCTTACATATTCTTGAAATTAGATTAGGTGCAGAGTTTTATAAATTTGACACTGGTTATTTGCTTACAATTTATTTGTAACTAGCTTTCACCCATAGTCAGCGTGTATGTTGGTTATCGCGGTGAAATGTAACGTATTTGTTTTTCAGGCTCTAGATTTAATTAAATTTATTTAATTCGGTTGAGTAGTTTTGGCGTGTACGTACGACAGACAATCTAACAGAGTTACTTTCGTTTTTTAATGTTAGTCAGGATAGTAAAGGATTATTTTACAATGTCTTTTCTAAATAAAAATAAACACTCGTCTAAAAGGGACCCAATGTGATATGCCTAACCATGTAGCCTAAATACTATAAGCTGTGACATTACCTTGTGCCATATGTGTGTGTTCCATATTACACTTAACAGTATCTTTATTAAGAGTAATGTCGCTGTTTTTATCGCTATGCTCGCATGAATGTGCCAACATATCTGACGATTTGCGCTTTCAAAAGTATTTAAATAGAAAATTAGTGCAGAAATATATTTTAAACTTCAGGTGATTCCATAATCTTTTGAGTACTATTTACTATCTTATTTGACACACATACCTACGCTATGATATGATATGATTTATATTTAAAAACCCAATTCGTTCGTAAGGTTGTCTGAAAGACACGACCTTTAATAATAAGGTTGAAAATGTGCATGTTGTTCGTTACAGATAACATACATAATTATCCTCTATGAAACTTGGAATACAAATAATAATAGAAAATAAATATTTTGGACATTTTACACACAACACCATCTAGTTGGGGAAATAATTCTAAGAAATCCTATCAAAAAGCAAAATAAACATTTCTGATTCATTTCCTTACGATACGTTAACAATGTTGCGTATTTTAAAAGATAACTTAGGACTTGCAGCATTGTAAATCTTTACTTTGATCTTTTGAATGTGTGTATTATCAAAAATAAATGTATGGCATGTGTCACGGAGGACTTTAGAAATATTTATGCAACTGATACAATATAGTACAGGATCCCTGGTTCATTTTTACTTTTGATTACTAACAAGTTAATTTTTCGTGAGTAGCTTCGTTCCGATGAGACGCCCAACTGTTACTGTGTGACAATTCTCGATTGAGGTAGGTAACAGGGGTAGCAGGGATAAAATATGTTGATTTGATGATCCTCAAAAAATTATTACTAACAGGGTTTTATTCGGTTAAATCTGAAGATAGTTATCTAAATTATTCAAAAAACAATTTGTCCTACAAATTATATGGTTTGATCAAAGAGTACCCCTTCTTCCAACATGTATCGATAACGAGGTCATCAAAAATGATTACTAGCCAGCTGTTTTTTTTTCTTTTACTTAGTTGATATTTATATAATTTAACGATTTCATTGTCCTACAAATTGCGTGGTAGGTTATCCCGGTCCTACGCTCAGAAATTGTTAATACCACAAGATTTTTTTTCTCATTACTAACTGTAGGACAAGAATATTACATGATAGGTTAGTGTGTTCTCTACCCAAATGAAACAATGTCCTACAAAAAAACAGGTATGTATCACTAGTCCGACAAGAATTGTCATTCTTTCGTTTTCCCGTTTGTAACGTAAGATACTGTGAAAACAACATTTTTTAAATATTAATAACTTAATTTTTTAGTAAGATGGGTAAATAGTTGTGTATATACATAAAAAAAAAAAAAACTTCTTCACATTCATCTGATAAATCTTCGCTATTATCGCTGTTATCTTCATCCTCATTAGTGATATCAGTCTCTGTAATAACATGAAAAAATTAAGTAAATTATATAATAACTAGCTGACCCGGCGAACTTCGTACCGCCTTAGAATATTAATTCTTATTAAAGTATTGTGTTTAGTTATTAACTGATAGTGACAAATCGACAGCAGCGCCAACTAACGGGCCCTGGCCGTTAACGCCACCAATCACTTTGTACCTGCATTTTAAATCTGTAATATCTTCAAAAATATTAAATTAAATTGCATACTGTAAAGGGCCATATTAATCTATATTAAATACACAATGTATTTAAGGTACTTAATTGGATAGGGATTAATACTGTATTGCTTAAAATCGCTTCGTAAATAAGCCATTATTTCTCGTATAAAGAAAAATTAAAAAAATGGTTATTGTGAGTTATCCATAAGAGATAGACATATACCATGGCGGACTTTTTTGTAGACCTTTTTAAGGTGTACAATACTGTAGTACATTGTTTTGATCCATCTCGTAGGGTACAGCCAGCGTTTGCAATGTAAGCGTAAAAAATGGGTTTATTTACGACATGTTTATTATGCATGTATTATACATAAAACCTTCCTCTTTAATCACTCTATCTATTAAAAAAACCGCATCAAAATCTGTTGCGTAGTTTTAAAGATTTAAGCATACATAGGGACAGATAAAGTGACTATGTTTTATACTATGTAGTGATGAATCAATAGATAACAATAGTTTAATAGAGTACCTTGTATGTCAGAAGATAATTCTTCAAAAGATGGACTTTGGGGACTATCAAACCAGTAATATCGATCCATCGTCCATCCAAAATTTTCTAGCAATTTTTCCGTGGGGCATCACATGTGTGCATTACACCAAACATTGCAGATGAACAGGGTTCTTTTAATATGTTGCAAATTCTTGATTTGTTGGTGGCAAACTGAAAGGTTACGTTATCCTACGATTTTTTGTCTAAAAATTTCTTCATTTTCATTTTTTGATTTATACCCCTTTTCAAACAACTCATACCGTCCTTTATTGATATCATTTTTTATTTTTAGACTTACTTTTAGACTTACAACTAGTGGGGTTCAGATAGTTAATTAATATAAAATGTTAACCTGTGAAGTGACGACATTGCAAAAAATTATCATTCATACGTTCACGAAATTTTACGCTCATTGTTAAATTGTTAATTACTAATCACAATACAATACAATCATAATTTGGTTTGAAAGACTAATTAATCCAATAGTAATCCTTACTATGTCAACATAATTCAAAACTGGACAAAGCAATTTACTTCATACATTACAAATTCTTCCATTAGTTTGGGAAAGAAAAAAGTTGTTTTTATGGTAACACTGTATATGTATTGCACTTATTATTTTTAAATTTGATTTTAGCGCCATTTCTTTTAATATCAACGCATAAACAATATCTTTACTTGTGAAAAGTATTTCTGGTTGATTTACAATACTTTTATCACTTAGAATCGCATAATTTCACTACACATTTGGTCCTTTTGTTTTCATCTCATCACTAAAATGACTTTTTCCTTGAATTAGAGCAAATCCTAATAGCGGTTTTAACGTTCTTGGTACGCAATTAGGCAATTACACATCTAGTATATTATATATCAATGAGCAAAATACAATAAATAAATTGCTTTTTAATTTCCTTAATTTAAAATAGGTATTCTATTGGAGAACCGGGAAAACGTATGACGCAATTTTTAGAACAATGCAATTGTTGAATTATACAAATAATAACTAAGTAAAAAAAATTGTAATCATTTTCGGTGAGCTCGTTATCGATACATTTTGGGGGACTCTTTGATCAAACCATATAATTTGTAGGACAATATTTTTTTCGAATAATTGAGATAATTATCATCATATTTAACCGAAGAAAAACCTGTTAGTAATAATTTTTTGAGAATCATCAAATCAACATATTTTATCCCTGCTACCGCTGTTACCTACCACAATCGAGAATTATCATACAGGAAAAGTTGGGCGTCTCATAGAAACGAAGCTATTCACGAAGATTCGGCTTGATAGTAATTATTTTTATATCTAGGATTTGTACCCTACTTTTGAGCGTAGGACCGGGATAACCTACCACGCAATTTGTAGGACAATGAAATCGTTAAATTATATAAATATCAACTAAGTAAAAGAAAAAAAAACAGCCGGCTAGTAATCATTTTTGGTGACCTCGTTATCGATACATGTTGGAAGAAGGGGTACTCTTTGATCAAACCATATAATTTGTAGGACAAATTTTTTTTTGAATAATTTAGATAACTATCATCAGATTTAACCGAAGAAAATCCTGTTAGTAATAATTTTTTGAGAATCATCAAATCAACATATTTTATCCCTGCTATCGCTGTTACCTACCACAACCAAGAATTTTCGCACCGGAAAAGTTCGCGTCTCATCGGAACGAAGCTACTCACGGAAAATTTGCTTGATAGTAATCATTTTTAAAAATGAACCAGGGATCCTGGACTAATAAGAACCCAGACAGAAAAATATCTTGTTGATAACAGAATGTGTTTTTTCTTGTGGGGACCCACAATACGTAAAAATCTCGCTGTTTTGATTGTAGACTATCATTAGGTACTTTGTCTCATGTGATTCGTTTTAAATAAATTAAAAGAAATTATTCTGTACACTCGGTGGCGACCTCTACCAAAATACTCCGATATTTCTCTAACCAACGAAACATGAAAAAAAGAATGCTTTCATTTAAGGTTGGTCATTTGTGAGATCAGCATGCCTTTAATACCTTGGCAAATCTGGATTAATCTAAATAATTATATAACCCTAGCTGCGCCCCGCGGTGTTACCCGCGTATCATTTTGGTTGCTATGCAAGTGCGTTATGCCTAGCAACCTGTGAAGTTTTGACAGGAGATAAACAGTGATACATTTTGTCATCTACGATTTAATATATTTTTATAATAACCTAGCTTTCGCCCGTTTATCTCGATTATTGCAGTAAAAAGTAGCCAGCCTATGTGTTATTCTGAAATATAAGCTATATTACTGTAAAGTTTCATCCAAATCCGTTCAGTAGTTTTTGCGTGAAAGAGCAACAAACATACACACATACTCACAAACTTTCACGTTTATAATATTAGTAGGATTAATTATGGTATTTTCAAATTAGATTTTAAAAACGTCAAAGGAAAATAAGCGTAAATTATGAAAATATCTTCATTACAATTTGAGCTAAAATATCAAATCTGTCTTTATTTTTCTGCAAAGAGGCACTATTGATATCAATTAATCTTAACAGAAAAAATGTATTCCATTAATTCATTTGAACAAATTCGATTGAAGACTGAAGACAACGTTGAAGGGCTTATCTTTCACTTTGAAATGTTATGAAATCTTAATTGAAAACTTGTCTTAAATTTTTTAAAAGCCAGGCTGGCTTTTCTCTCTTTGATGATTTTCTAAGCCAATTAACATTGACCCAAGTTTTTAGATTAAATTTGTAGAATATGATAGCGTTTTTAGAGATATCGGTGCTAAAAGTTATAACGAATCGAAATGCCCCAAAGATCTGTATGTTTCGGCCCCATCTAATATTTTTTCAATAAATTTAATTTAAAATAGTATTATATACGCTGACATCAGCACGAATGGGCTGGCTCGACCGGCTGGATTGTCTGTACTCACGATGAGGGTGGTGACCCATACTCTTCGATTCTACTCATGCTTTCTACTATATATATAACTTAATTTCTTTATAAAGCATTCATAGCCAAGTGGCCTTAGGTAATTGGAAACACTAATCGGGGGTAAGCAAAGACGACGTGGTCGTCTAGATGAGTGACCGGCATGGCATGATATATTATAAGCGTGACCGTGATTTGGAGGTCACGTTAAGCAGTTGGTACCGGTTGTTAACAATAATTATAATCGGGAAGGTTAGTTGGATGCCTTCGGGCAGTTTAACCCCCAACCCGCACTCGGCCAGGGTACCAGGTCTAAACCCTCTCCTAAGAGTAGATCCGAGCCCAACAGTGGTAGTTCATCGGTTGTTGATCATTACTTAATTTCTAAGGTCCTGAGAGGTACCCGAAGTAAATTAAACTAACAAGTACTGTTGATCCACATTTGCCATAAAATAATTGTTGTTTGTAACGTATGGTGTAGACAGCTAAGGAATTTTCTAAAGGACCTAAATCGTTCTTAAACTTATAGACCCAATAGACAGAGTACAAATAAACTTACCGATCTTAGCGTCAGTGAGGTTAAGCCACAGTAGGCTAGTGATGTATATAACAAAGTTACTTAGATTCATATTACAATGTTACATGACGCCGGCACTGCAGTAGGTGTACCCTTTCCATGACGTTGTCCATCACGATGTCTGTAACAAAAATAACTTGTGGTTAATACTTCGCACTGCTTACAATACAATATGGGATTATTATGTTCTGAAGAGCAAAAATTTGGGTAAGGAATAGTCGAATATAGAATAGTATCTGGGCGAACGAGCTTTGCTCGGTTTTTTATCGTTTGACAACGCCATCTATTCTCTGGATTAACAGTACTGTACTGTGTTGGGGTACTAACAACCAACCAACCAACCAAGGGTTACTGAAAGAAAAGTATAGATTTGAAAGCAAAGCTAAGAGTAATAAAGAAAAACGCACGAAAATTTGAAAACTTGCATTTTATAAAACATTAGACTAATTTTGATTAATTTTAAATTAAAATTTTAGCCATTTCGTGGAGCCGTTTTCGGGTTCATAGATATATTATATATATAGGTAGTATTCTATATATATTAATAAAGATATATACAAGAAATGTTCGTTTGAAGATATTAAATAATAGAGACGTAATGTGAAGTTCGGTATCTAAACTCAAAAAAAAGTATGTAATAAAAAGAAACATCACAAATTGAATTATTAATGTTTACTTCTTTATTACCTCACTTACTTACCTAATATTGTAAATGGGAAAGTAACTCTGTCTGTTTGTCTTCGGTCCTACTTTCACTTACGCCGATTTACGATTTAAATAAAATTTTAGTCTAGAGAGAGTTTTAATTGACATACAGACGGGCGTACGAAAGTAGAATCGATTTGAAAAATAAATATTTGCTCTACCGTCAAGAAAATGGCTCAATTTTATGTTGGATTTTCATCTATAAATTTAAACTGTAAATAAAGTAAAGTATATAATCTGAAATCTCTCCACAATCTGGAATAAATAATCCAAAACAATATCACTGGATAAAAGAAAAAGAAAAACTTTTATGGTCATTTTCAGGCATTTTACATTAAACAAAAAGCGAACTATTTACAGACGTAACCACTTAGAAAGTCAACAACGGTCGATCGGCTTATTCATATTTGGACAGCTGGCAAAATTCAGGCTTAATGCGAGCAGTACCTTACTTCGAGGTCAAGGAGCCTTGATTTTCTTTCGAATTCCTTATTTATTTTTTCTCACTACAGTTTCGGTTACGGGTCAGAGATATTTATGATAAAAGAATTGTTTCGTTGGCATTCCTTCGTAAAAAAAAGTGAATTTATTTTTATTTTGTTATTGTTTTACTTAAGTCTTATCTCTGTTACTCTGTATACCTATATAACCTTCAATTTGTGTAATTAACACAAATTAAGGATCGAACCAATTGGAGAGGTCTACGTCCAGCAGTGGACTGCGATAGGCTGATGATGAGGTACTTTATTATAAAAACCGAGTACAACAATTTTGACAACCAGGCTCAGCTGGTTACAGACACCCTTTATATATTCTTAATAAACCATTCCACCACCATAACCATAATATGAAAGTTAGATTGACTGATAGAATACTTAAATACTTTTTTTGTAAATAAATGCATATTGTAAATAGAACACCCAAACTCCTACTGGAGTTAGAGTATGACCAAATGTTTGTATGATCTACAGATCAGTCGCAAATACCACCACTGCGCCACCAAGGCAGTCATACGTATTCCCTAAATGTGTACAATGTAAGAAAACACCGTAGTAAGTCATTCTTGTCATTGTCATTGTCCGTGTGGTGATGGATTAAGAATACAAAGTGTCACCACCCCTATTCATTCCATGGGTGTCGTAAGAGGCGACTAAAGGCACAAAATAAGCAGCTAACATCGCTGCCAAGAGAAGGAAAACTTGAAACAAACCCTTTACCAACCCGTCTGGCCAGCGTGGTATAGTAGGCAAAACCTCCTTTCTAAGGAGAGGCTTATGTCCAGCAGTGGACTGTTGAAGGCTGTTGATGAAGTCATTCTATGTTGAATAAACATATTTGATTAGAGCATGAGTAAGTAATGTGTTTAATGTGGAGTTCTTTGAACACTAACCTTAAAAGACCTTGGTTCAGCAGTGAATGGCGATAGGTTGAATTGATATCGTTCAATTGCTACCTTTCATTATTATTTTTCTAAGCTTGTTGAAAGAATCAATAAAAACCGTTATTTTTTCCTAAAAGGTATATAAATGTAAAAATAAGGTTTAATATATTTTACTGTATTTTTAGGGTTCCGTAGCCAAATGGCAAAAAACGGAACCCTTATAGATTCGTCAAGTCTGTCTGTCTGTCTGTCTGTCTGTCTGTCCGTCCGTATGTCACAGCCAATTATTTCCGAAACTATAAGAGCTATACTGTTGAAATTTGATCAGTCGATGTATTCTGTGAACCGCATTAAGATTTTTACATAAAAAAAGAAAAAAAACAATACATTTTGGGGGTCTCCATACTTGGAACTGAAACTCAAAAATTTTTTTTTCATCAAACCTATACGTGTGGGGTATCTATGGATAGGTGTTCAAAAATGATGTTGAGGTTTCTAATATCATGCTCAAATGGTTACCTATCCGCCTTCGCCGTAATGCCCATATTCTCTCTATTTTATACAGTACTCTGTTTCTTCCACATTCACCGCCCTATCTCAAACAACGCTTTGAGTTCTTACACAATTCACATTGTAGGCTCTTGAGATCGTCGGAGAATTTGAAACTGAAAATGCCTAGCCATGCCTCACAATTCACTGACAAATCGTTCTCGGTACAAGCAGTCAGACTGTGGAATGACTTACCTGAGGCAATTAGAAAGGCCAAATCTCTGCATGCCTTCAAAAAGAAAGTCACGGACTACTACCTGACATTATAGAGGTTACTGGTTGAACGTTGCTGGTGTGTGATACGCAATATACATGTTTGTGACATTTGCGTGTGATATGTTAGTGTAATGTGTATGTATGTGTATATGTGTATGTATGTGTATGTGTGTATGTATGTGTATATGTTTATGTATGTATGTATGTATATATATATATATATTACGTGTATGTGTATATGTATGTTTTTGTAAGTATTTATAGTATTAGAATTGTTACTGTAGATACATGTAATGTTTTTATTTTTTATTAATTACATAGATTATATCTACCCCAAATCGAATTCTTCAATATCCGTCCAAAGGTTGTCTGGAAGAAATCGCCGTGAGCGATAAGACCGCCTATTGTAATACCATATTGTTAAGTTCTATTAATATTAATATCTGTGTATAAAATTTGATACCTTCTTGGTGTACAATAAAGTTGTAAATAAATAAATAAATAAATCATTTTTTTCTAAACTGAATAGTTTGCGCGAGAGACACTTCCAAAGTGGAAAAATGTGTGTCCCCCCCCTCTAACTTCTAAAATAAGAGAGTGATAAAACTAAAAAAAATATATGTTGTACATTAACATGCAAACTACTAACGAAAATTGGTTTGAACGAGATCTAGTGAGTAGTTTGTTTTTTAATCCCTACTTAATATTATAAATGCGAAAGTACCTCTGTCTGTCTGTCTGTTACGCTTTCACGCCTAAACCACTGTATCGATTTTGATGAAATTCGGTATGATGATAGAACTGAACTTGGGAAAGGACATAGGCTACTTTTTACTGCAATAATCGAGACACAAAGACCAAAGCTAGGTGATTATAAAAATACATAAATCGAAGATGTCAAAATGTATCACTGTTTACCTCCTGTCAAAACTTCACAGGTTGCTAGGAATAACACACTTGCATGGCAACCATAATGATAGTTTGTAAATGACATATAGACCAGTAGACCAGAGTAGATAATTTTTGAAAACAAATAAAATTATAGTAGGATGAAACCTATTGGAAAAGGAGGAGAATATTATAATAATGAAAGGAAAAATAATTTACGGGCGATCTGAGGTCGGGAAGGGGTAGGGAGGGAGGTTTTCGGGTCCTTTAACCGGGGCGTGAAAAAGCATCTCACTAAGCCGCCATAGTGTGGGCCGCCATACATAATTGTCCGCATTCGCAGCAAGTGTGGTAGCCCCGACCCTTGGATTCTGCTCATGCTTTCCATCAGGCAGGGTAGAGTCAGATTGGATGGCTAAATATATACAACAAAGGGTAAAAAACGGTTAATCTCGATTTCCAGCAAAACTACAAGGAAAATAGTTAAATGGCAAAGTTGTAGGTAATTAAAAGATCTACAACTTTTTAGGGTTCCGAAGTTTATGACTTCGAACCCTTATAGATATGTCATGTCCGTCTGTCCATCCGTCCGTCCGTCCGTCCTCGACTTGTCGTCCAAACAGTAAGTGCTAGAAAGATGAAACTTTGCATGAATATGTATTGTAATTACGTCGACAAAGTGCTACAATAAAATTATGAAATATATTTTTATTTAAGGTACCTCCCCTACACGTAAAGTGGGGATGTTTTTTTTTCTCACGGCTACCCCATCATGTAGGGTATCATTATATAGGTCTTTTAAAAACATTACAGGTTTGTTAAGACGATTTTTTTATTTAGGTATCCATTTGCGAGAAATTCCACTTTAAAGGCAAACTTTTTGTAAAAACAGGCCGTCCCGCCCGCCGAAAAATTTGTGATAGTGGTCCATATAATGAACTTTAAATGAAAACTATAACGAATTAGATGACTTTGTTAGTTCAGGAGTTATAGAGGCTTAACTTTTACAATGCGCTTACTTGGAAAAGTCATAGAAAATCAACGCATTAATACGTAAACATAACAATTATCACACACTTGGCCGATTTTTTATAATATCATTGTTCAAAACACTATTATTAAAACATCGATCAAAGTTACAACTAACTACAAGAAATTTTATATGATGTTACCTGCTGATACGGAACCCTTCATGGGCGAGTCCGACTCGCACTTGGCCGCTTTTTTTTTACATATGTCCTCCCTGCTAGACTTGAGAGCCCCGTACCGTAGTGTAGTAACGCGAGATTTCGAACCATTCCTAATTTATTACTTAAATCATTACCTGCTAGAATATTATACATTTTATTTACAAACCACCTACAACACCACTCTTTTCGAATACAAAGTGATCTTACGCCGACAGTAAACACGAGTAGTGCCCTAGGGGTCGAATCTTAAACAAAACCCTTCTAACCTAGATACCTCTGGCCGTTTACGCTACGTATAGGTACAGAACACGTAGGGAGGTCTTTTAATTAATTTGCGTAGGTGCATTAATTTTGTGAAGAGGCCGTCCCTCTTTGCTTACTGCAGGGTAATGCTACCAAATGAATGTATGAGGTATTATGGGGTTTCATTTTACACCAGTTAAAATATTTTGTCTTGTCTTTAGAGATTCAGGGTGCATATATATATCACAGTGACTACAATAAAGTATATAGTATATAAAGACGATAAAGTATATTAATAACTAAAAAATGTTAATATTAAATAAGTATCGAAATAATTATATCTCGAAAGATTATACTGTTTAAGTACTCATATTGATCTCCCAAAATCATTTAATCTTATTCCATTCCATCAAAACAATCTATTTACTAAAAAATATTTTGAAGTACCCTTTAAATGTTAAAATTTAAGGCTGAATAGTTGGCCTGGTTTTTTAATAGGCTATATGTGTAACGTATAAATTGAATATTTTTAAAATGCGTAAATGGGAAAAAAAACCTTTTAGGGAGAGTCTGCTACCATTCAGCTAAACCTTGATAGTCTCGATCTATTTCAAGGATGACAAAAATAACTAAAAATAATTTCAATAAAATTCAAGAACCTACTTAGACCCACCTAGTGTACTTTTGCAAACAATTTTGCCTCCAGTATTGATAATCGTAAGGGGATGAAAAAGGCGCCCGGTTCCATTAAGTTTAATCTGTGTAATGAGGACTACTTATCGTACAATGTTTATTAGATACGATGTAAGTTTTAGTGTACAGCCTTTTAATTTGCTTAATTTAAAATAGACAGTTTTGAATGATTTAAATGATTTAAAGACAAGACATTTTGCTATATTATTCAGATTTCTGGTTACTGATTGGTTATTTTGACGGCTTATTACTTAAGATCCAATAATTAGATACGCTCGTTTAAAGATAAAAGTGAGATAAAACTGTTTATTTATTAATAAAATACATGAATATGGGTTTATTTAAAAAAATACATCATCCATATGTGATCCTTCACTATTTTGACACTGCTGCAACCTAAAGCGATTTTTTTCAATAACGACCTCATAAGTGTTTCGTGAAATGTTTTGCATTTCCTCTCGAATATTTTCTTTTAATTCTACTAAGGCCTCTGGGTTGCTGTTGAAAACTTTGCTTTCTTTGAAAAGAGAGAAGTTCATTGGAGATAAGTTCGGGCTACAAGGTGGCCAGTTTATGGCACCTCTTTTGGAGATCACTTTTTGTCAAAAATTTCACGAACAGCACTTAATGAGTCACCGTAGGTATGGCATGTTGCCCCATCTTGCTGAAACTACGATCGTTGAACAGAACAGAAAACTTGTTCCGTATTAAGGCAATGTACCGATCTGTATTCACTGTTACAGCATTTGCAGCATACAAAAGTATGGACCAATAATGCCTCCTGCTGTCAAAGCTGTCCATACAGTACCTTGGGTAAATGCAGAGGTCATATGCTTCAATTAAGGATAAGTGTCACTCCAATACCTGAAATTTGGCCTATTCACATGTCCATTTAGTTGGAAGTGTGCCTCGTCTGAGGAAAAAAATTTGGTAAGCTGGTGAACCTCTCTAACATTTCGTTTGCAAGTTGGAGACTGTGAGCGCGATTTTGAGACTTTAATTCCTGTACCATTTAAATTTTAAATAGATGTTAATGTAAGTCTTTGTAAAGAATAAGAATCAAAGATGTTTTGGGCACGCCTAAAGCGCTAGACCGCTTCCAAGTCGAGAGTCCAGGATTTTTACGATTTTCACTCTTACACACGTTTTCGGTATCTTTTGATGTTCTAGGTTGGCCAGATCGTGGTTAATTCATCGTTGAACCTTCCTTTTTTTTTCCTTTTTTTTTCCTCGAACTTCTATACCCATTTTTTAATCAATCGAATCGATGGATTTTCCTTTTTAAGCCGTATGTTCTAATGAGAGCAATTTTTTCGTTCCGCTAGACTAAAATAATCGTTGTTGTTGTAGTACTCGTGTACACAGAGCACCCGTTGTTATCATTAAACGACGCCATGGTACTGGATTCCCACTGGCCTCTTATGCGCTACGTTGCGCGTGCGTGGCCCTCCGTCCCATACCGCCGTCGCTGCTCGTCGCAGCTACCGATTCAGACTTAAACGAACTTTTAGTCGTCTCTGTATTATAGACTTTAGTAGAATTACTACAGCCTGATGTTATATTTTTTTCGAATCTTCAAAGGAAACGTATGATTTGAATTTTTACTAATTTGCCAATGTAGAATGTATACCACGTGATGGCAGTAATATTATTGTGTTAATTCTTAGCAAAATATTACTGGTATTTAAATCGTCATTTAACCAATTTAAAATATAAATTATTTATATAGATATACATACAAAAAGCTAAACAAAGATGATTTATGAATGCTAAATCATCCACGAAATAAAATATAAATAAATATTAGTATGACAACAGCAATAACTTATCGGCATAGATCTAAGCATTTTTTCGATGGTGCGTCCACGAGATTTATGTGTTTTGAAACTACAACGGCTATGAAAAGAAAAATGCCCGTGTATTTTTGTGTACGGTGATGGTGTATGGTGATCCAGGGTTTATATAGTAGATATAATTTGAACTTGATACAGATGTGCTTAAAATAAACAAATATGAAAGTTATGGTTGAAGAAATTTTGTATTTAAACTTTACTAGATTCGTGTATCACTTATCGCGTCAAATATCGCGTTGTGAGGGTTCGTCAAAATCCACTCAATATCATATCAACATATCATAACTGCAATATCATATTTTGTCGGTTAGTAAGTTGTAGTATGCATTGTATACTGAACCTGATAATGACTACCATTAAGTTAATGAAAATTTATCAACTAATCAAGCTCAAGATTCCTTCAGATAACAAGATTGAAAGTCAGAGGGTTTTACCGTCTACAGTCGAAAGCTTTCGAATATGGCGAGGTTATTGTACAGTGGTTTCCTTATTTAAATGAAATTGTAAGAATTCATTCTATTTATGTCTACGATTTAATAAATCTATAGGATACACGTTTCATTCCTCAAGAAAATGTTATTTTTTTTTTTTTGTAAAAGAATTTATTTTATATTAGTTGTATTAAAAGTGTATGTGTCGCAGCCAATAAGCTTAATCAACAGCCTATCCTCATGAATTCTTACCGCTGCTCAGACCAAAATTAGGCTTTCATGGTCAGTAGCATTAAAATAGAAATCTGCGGGATTGCTACCATGTACCTTTTTGTTAGTGAGTACTATTACAAGTTCCAATTATACTGTACAGTAGTCAGTTTAGTTATTTTGGAAAAATAATTGTCTATTACATTTTACATGTTTCTCCCCAGTATTAAATCATTTCTATAAAGCTATTTATTCTATTTAGATTCGTAGTATCAAATAATTTAATAAAATAGGAATACAAATATAAAAATAACCAATTGAAAAGTTATAAGGATCATATAATTTTCAATTGAATTCCAAGTTTAACTATAGATAAATACTTGAAGGATAATTAAATAATTTCTTATATACTCCAATGGAACACAACGAAACGAGATACTTTCATTAAGTATAGCACCTGATAGGATTCCCACTATAATATCATAATTACTTAATTGAGGACAAACTGGATATATACTTAAAGAAGTTATAGAATATTTTGATTCGTGTGAAGACCAACATCTACTAAGCTTAGGTTGACTGTTGGAATTATTTCTGGGCTCAATTCACTACATACTAGAAATAAATAGTTAAAGAATAACATAGAAATAAAATTAAATTAATGTTCAACATAGAGATTATAGAAAGATGTTCATACAGAGTTAAACTTTATTGATATTCAATCATATTTCTTCTATTCGTTTACCATGAAAGCTTACACAAAAGTTATTTAAATTGCAGTATTTATCAAGGAAAGAGTAACATAGAGCAGAGTGGAGGGAATGGAAGGAGGCCTTTGCCGAAATTGGGCAAACAGACCGCGTTGTTAGTGTCACCGACTAGTTAGCACCATTATTATAAGTTAAATATTAATGTAATAACAGTGTCTGAATAAAGGCTTAAATTATTATTATGGGTTATGCAAACTTTTTTCTCAGCTAATGCTGGTAAATGTGAACCTGACATGTGCTTACATTATTATTATTTATTATTTATCAAGTTGCAGCACTAATAGACAAGCAGTTGTAGCATATTTTAACGGTGCTTTTCTTTATCCTTATTTAGAGAGAGGAGAGTAATTACTAAAATCACAGTGCACTTAGAGTTACACATTTATTCTACTATTTCGTAGTACAACGCTCATTAAACTAGCCATAACAATAACCTTTAAAATAAAGCAAATTACTTTAGCCACTATAAAGTATGTATGTTAATAGTGGCAATTAAGTTGGTTCCCATTTTATGTACCCCGAGTGAGCTGAACTAAACAAATATACGGGACAACACTCGGTAGGCTCTTGAAACGGTCAGTGACGGACAAATGGGTACTCGACGCGAGTTACTCGAGCCACTAGAACTTAGAAATGGTACGAGTTAAAAGAGAAAAGCGTGATGTAATGTAACTGAGTGACGTTACGCTTTCGATCATTATAATTTGAACTTTATCGTGAGTGAATAATACTTAGTCTCAAAAATAGCTAAACGGGTGGCAATGTTTCCAAGGTAGTACTTATAACTACGCCGATCATTTTATTTGAGAGCCTGCAGAAGTGACTCTGTTTTACTTGAACGAAATCATATACTTAATAATAATCTAAGAGAGTGGTCACCATCATCGTTGTAAATGGAGGCAATGCAGAATTGTGACCGACACTACGATGCTTCTACATCATTGGGTTTCGTCTTGCACTCACCAAAGAAACACTGAATTTTTGTTCGGTTTCCTATGAGATTTCTGGATCTGGGCAGTACTATCTTATCTTAATAAAATACTGTACCGCTCACTCTTGTACTCTACACACCACATACCGATCGTTGTTCTGAGAGATTGACGCTCGTAGTACAACAGTTGTAGTGTGTTTGAGTGCAAATGAGTATTTTTTGTAGGTACTTTGTTTGTGTACCGACGGCGTTGTATGTCGATTTATAGGAGTGGAGGTTTTTTCCACTTTACACACTTTCACTGCTTTGTTAAAATATGATGCTATAGTAGGAAATAAATTATATCTTTATATAGGCTGTGAAGTTATATCTTTGTATAGATAATGTTTAAAAGTAAACTTCTCTTCTGAAAAGTTCAAACGTTTTTGCGCACATGTTTAAGTTTTGAAACATACTAAATAATAATTATATAAGACTTATATAATACTCATATAACTTATATAACATTTTGGCCCTATCGATTATGTTGTACACTATTTCTAAGATACGAAATTAATTCAGGAATGCCCGATTATACCAAAACTGAGACGTACTTTTTTATTTAATGTCATTGGCATCTATTGCTGTGATTTATCATGCTTACAAACCGCTGATTGGGATGGTCCTTTATTAAGAACCAATGTATCAAAATAAGTAATATGTATGTACCTCCTTTTTTGTTGTTTTTAATAGTAAATGCATGTAGTAAACATACCCACAAATACATACACAGCTCCAAAAGTAATTAGTTAACTAAAAAACTAAAAAAGAATAAAAAATAAAATGAGAAATGTACATTTCGAACTCAAGATAAATAACCTAATTTGGGTCTTAAAGGTTTTTATGTTTTTTATTTAAATAAATAAATATAAAAATATATTTGCAAATTTTAATCTCTTATAAATATTTTCAAGCGGATGTATATTGCTATTGCGTTATAATTTATTATTATTACTAATGTACTACCATTTAATCGTCAATGTATTGATAGCTTCAATAAAGGCTTAGACTAGCATGCTTACTATACTTAAATAAATAACTTAGGATTTCAAACAAATGTTAAATAAATATCATTTTTTCATTTTAGTTTTTTTGAGAAAACATGATTATATAAGCAGTCAAATGTTTGAAATAATATAATAAAGGATGGAATATTAAACTTAAATATTAGTTTCGTGCGGGTATTGAAAACAACAATCACAGAATACAAGCGGACCCTAACGAAGTGTCCAACAAAACAACCTAACTACCCTTGTTGACGACTTTACTCAATGCAAGTTTGAACTCAGTACCTGAACGAATTAAAACTAAAGTCATGTGCTTGTGATGTACAACGACAATAGTTTTGTACTGGAGTTTTGCATTTGTTAAACGTGCTTTCTAGAAGTCAGAAAAATGCGGTGATCATATAATTTAAAAAAAATCTCTCTGAATTATTAAAAGACAGAATATTAAATTATCTCCCTGATTTTTATTTTTTTAAATTATTGTTTGACCAATATTTTGCAATATTAATTTGTCACTAGCTTTTGCCTGCGGCCCCGTTGTGGGCGTGTATCTCGGTTGTCACGGTAAACAGTAGTTTATGCACATTATGAAGAAACTAAGTATCTCATTGGTAAATTTCTTTGAAATTGGTGCAACATTTTGGCCATGGAAGCAACAGGCAGACATACAGACATTACATAGGTACTTTCGAAAGGATTTAATAGTTGACCTGTAAAATACTGTACATCTTATTTTTTTTTTATTCGTATAATTATCCCCCCCCCCAAACTTTTTACTATCGAAGTGAAAATAACGAAGGCATATAATCATAATTATTAATACAAATAAGATAATATTTATAAACTTATTAAGAAATTCTCGTGTCACACTGTTAGTTGTCATTATCCTTCGCAACAGCTAGATCAATTCTTATGATTTTTTGTGTCTTTCTATGATATTATTGATGTTTTTGTGTGCATTTTTATACCTTATCCCCTAAAATGTATGTCCATCTACACCAATAAATAACTTTTTAATAAGAGTTAACTTCAGACAGATACACAAACAGGAAGTATTACTATTTATCTGATAACGTTTACCTATCAATCAATATAAATAAATAAAATTGAAGTGTCTGTCTGTAACAGTTTTTTACTAAATGAACCTATCAAAGTTTATACGGTAGGTACTAACATCAAAAAAACATTTTTTTTAATTTGTCTGTCTGTTTGTTCCGGATATTTTTTGGAACAGCACGTTTTGATGGAACTGTCACTAGCAGAAAGCTGATGACATAAGAAGTAACTTAGGCCAATATGTTTTAGACTAGCTTCACTCCGCGGCGTTACTTTTAGCTTACAACAATAAACGCGAGTAATACCGCGAATTTCAGCTACTTAGTTTAGCATTTTTGAAAATAGTTCTATGTTTAAGTTTTATGGATGTTTTAAATGTAATGTATTTAATATTAATGAAACCTATTTAGTTTCTTTAACATTTTTCAAAATAAAACCTGAACGATCTAGTTCATTCTAAAATACAAAAATCTTATCAATTAGAAAAAAAAATTTAAAGACTGGAACTGTAATACTAAAGAATAGTTTCAAAACCTTGCAGATATTTCTTTTAAAAGATTTAAGTGCTTTATTCGAAAGAACTTGCTAACAATGGTCTTTCTCATTCAAAGCTTTCAATTCAACCTGAATAGTAGTAATTATTGTGCGGTTCTGGATAAGAGCTGAATAACTACTTTTATTTAAGTGATTGGTAGTGGCCTAGAAAAGCATTTATATATACTGAGTGGTTGTGTAATCTAATAAAGTAGGCTTTCATTTCATAAAAAAATCGTCCTTAACATATGTATATATAATCTTATATATAAAATTCTCGTGTCACAATGTTCGTTCCCATACTCCTCCGAAACGGCTTGACCGATTCTTATGAAATTTTTTACGCATATTCAGTAAGTCTGAGAATCGGCTACTATCTATTTTTCAAACCCCTAAAACGCTAGCAGAGCCGCAGGCATTAGCTAGTAATATTATATTATCTTTAAATTATGAAGTGTATTGTAACATGAGTCACCTATAAACAGTTTTATGTGTTAGGCATATAGCAGTTTTTGATATTTACGTGTGAAAAGTGTTATGGTAACACTTTTCACACGTAAATATCAAAAAAGTGCTATATTTACTTACTTACTTACTTACACATAAAGCTTCACATAATTAACTTTGAAGCTGGTATAGTTACTTACAATCACTGAACAAAAAAACAATTTATTATGTTGTAAGAAATAAAGTAGCACTCAACAATATCGAAAACTGAGACTGATGGATTTGCAAAGGCTACGCCCTCTTGTCTTATTTACTTCTTTCTATGATCTAAATTACACCCAGACTCAGAACAAATAATTATGTTCATTACAAAAAATTGACCCAATTAGAAATCGAACCGACCATCTCTGATTTAGAATTTTTAATAATGATTTTATGCTTCCAATAAAAAAGGCACGAAGAGAAAACTATATATTAAGACATGTTACAATTTTTTTTTATTCAATTAGTACAACTGAGATCTTTTTAGGGTTTCGTAGCCAGATGGCAAAAAACAGAACCCTTATAGATTCGTCATGTCTGTCTGTCTGTCTGTCCGTCCGTCCGTATGTCACAGCCACTTTATTCCGAAACCATAAGAACTACACTTTTGAAACTTGGTAAGTAGATGTAATCTGTGAACAGCATTAAGATTTTCACATAAAAATATACAAAAGACAATACATTTTGGTGGTTCCCATACTTGGAACCGAAACTCAAAAAAGGTGTTGAGGTTTCTAATAGCGTTTTTTCCAAAACTGAATAGTTTGCGCGAGAGACACTTTCAAGGTGGAAAAATGTGTCCCCCCCCTGTAACTTCTAAATTAAGAGAGTGATAAAACTAAAAAAAATATAATAAGTTGTACATTACCATGCAAACTACCAACTAAAATTGGTTTGAACGAGATCTAGTAAGTAGTTTTTTTTTAATACGTCATAAATCGTACCCCGCAATTTACCTTTCATTCAATCAATACACTATTATAAAGACATCGATCAAAGTTACAACGCACTTTTATACGATATTACTTGCTGATACGGAACCCTTCATGGGCGAGTCCGACTCGCTCTTGGCCGCTTTTTTTAGTTTGTCACTGATTCACTGATGTGTTGACTCACTTAATAATTCCAATAAGCTTAACTTATTAACAAAAAAAACTATTATGAATCTATAGTAACTATTATAAAGAAGTAAAGTTTGTGCGTTTGTTATATTGTAACTGGTAATCTCGGGATCTACTGAACCGATTTTAAAAATTCTTTCACCAATAGAAAGCCATATTATTGGTGAGTGTCATAGGTTAAATAAAAAACTGAAAAAGAAATAGTACATTGTTCACCGAGGGAGGAAAGGGACTGATTACTAGCGAGGGAGCAGTTTGTGGCCCGAAGGCGCAGCCTAGGGCCACAATACTCCCGAGGTAGGAATGGGACTTTCACCCGAGTACTACACAGTGCTTTATACTACACCTGTGAGGAACATTTAAAGTATTTTTAAAATAAAATCAAAACATAAGACACCATGTAAGACACAATTTAGCTTAGAATTTGTCAAATATTTCACGCTTCTTTTGTTTTTTTTTATTCTTCACAAAAGGATGTCAGTGGCCCGGCGATTCCATATTTAAATTACATAAAAACTCCTTGACACACACCACATGAGAAATGAAAATTCATACAACTTTCTCTCCCGCTAAAACACGTTAGAAATGGATTTTCATACATTTTTTCCTCCCGCTTATTCAGGTCAAGGAAAAGACTAACTTTCTCTTTTCATTTTCAGGGAATATTGACTACTGTTCCGATCAGGTGTAGTATAAAAGCCTTTTATACTACACCTGATCGGAACAGTAGTATGAAAATCCATTTCTAACGTGTTTTAGCGGGAGAGAAAGTTGTATGAATTTTCATTTCTCATGTGTTATCTGATCTATGGCGCGCGCCTGCCCAAAGAGTTTTCATATAATTTAAATATGGAATCTCCGTGCCACTGACATCCTTTTGTGAAGAATAAAAAAAACAAAAGAAGCGCGAAATATTTATAAATATTATGTCAAATTCTAAGCTAAATTGTGTCTTACGTGGTGTCTTACGTTTTGATTTTATTTTATAAATACTTTAAATGTTCCTCACAGGTGTAGTATAAAGCACTGCGTAGTACTCGGGTGAAAGTCCCATTCATACCTCGGGAGTATTGTGGCCCTAGGCTGCGCCTTCGGGCCACAAACTGCTCCCTCGCTAGTAATCGGTTCCTTTCTTCCCTCGGTGAACAATGTACTATTACGTGGTAGTCCGTTTTGCAAAGTGAATCGGAGAAAAAACGGTCGAATGAAAGCGTTTCTTACAAACGCTGCCTTAACTATGAAATATATATTTTTGAGTTCTAGAGAAAAGAGCTTAACAATGCCTACAAAAAAGTCAACGACAGCATAATTATGTCTCACTTTTATATTTAAGTTATGCCCAACGAAGTGGGCACGGGTCAGCTAGTATAATAATACTGTAAGATACAAAACATGTAAAAACAAAATGCAATTCTCTAATTAATACATTTTTTTTATTTAAAAGGGGTACAAAAATTCTTATGGATGATATTATTTTCTTAAATATAACCGCTTTACACAGTAAAACAAAATAAGCTGAATCTCTCGAGCCTATATCGGAACATGAAGAAGTTTTCAGTAGGAGTGGAAAAATTTCTTTCAATTTAATGATAACATTCGTAAATATATTAATAAGTATAAGTTTATAATATAGAACAAAGTTTTGGTTCTATTTATTCACTAAACGTGACTATTTAAGCTTCATATATCGTAGAAACAAATGAAATATTTTTTATTTCTAGATGAAAAGAACAGTAACAAATTGACAACGAGCCACGTATACTTTGTTTTTGTATACTGATCGTTGCTTAGTTTACTAAGATGAGACCATGTTTTGTCCTGTTTAGGCATTGATATATGATAAACTAAATCTATATTTGATCCATCCTAAGGTTGCCTGGAAGGTTTGTTTTAGGCAATAAATACGCCCTTTGTACATTAGATATATATTTGCTATTTCATGTTCTTTCTTGTAAATATTCAATACGGTGTGCAAATAAAAATATTTCTTTCTGTCTATACTAATGTTTATAAATTTGAAAGGAACTGTCTGTCTGTTATGCTTTCATGGCTATTCTTGTCATGGAGATACTTTGATTTTTGAGTAAAGGGACTACTTTCTGCCAAGATACATTTGGGCTAAAGCTAATCATTATAATATGTTTAATAATAAAGGTAGTATAAACCAAATTCTTTGACAACATATTATTAAAACAAAACATGATTATTTATAAGTTAGATCTCTATTAAACACATTACTGTGCATACCACATTATAATCTCCTGGAGAAGTCTGGAACCTACTATGCAGTGTGATATAGAATACACGTGCAAATGATTAGACGTACCAAAAGATGTAAGAACAGAAAAAAATATTATACAAAAGAAAAATTGGCTTTCCTAGCACTTTCTGTCATTTTTCCTAAACTGGACGGTAAGACAGGCAGTGCAGGCAATCTATAAGGAAACAACTCTACCTTTAAACCATTCTACAACATTTACAATCACGGATATCCACTTTTAGAATACGATAACCTTTTAGTACCACCCCAATGCAAACAGTTATCACCTCTAATTATGGGGTGTATTATTGATTTTCCTTCAAATAACAGTAGTTATACATTTATGCGTTTGACTTATCACGCGAAGTATTCACCATAGATTGTTAGGTAGTTTCATTATTTCAAAACTGTATTTTTCGTTTTGCAGCAGTTTTGAAATAAAGGCTACTTGTGTTAAATCATTATACATGGTACTTATAATAAAAAGTATATTTTTGTAAATTTTTATCGGTCTGTCTGATTGTTCCGGGTTATATTTGGAACGGCGTTTCCTATTTTGAATGGATTTTCACTGTCAGAAAGTTGATGAGATAAGCAATAACTTAGGCTATTTTTTAGACTAGTTTCGCTCCGCGGTGTTCCTCGCGGCTTAGAACAATAACCATGGGCTACCCCGGGACTCAGATTTATAAATAATGTTTCTAGAGGTCTTTTGTTTTTCTTAGTAAAACTGACTAAAGGATAACGGCGTATTTAAAGTCAAAACCATGCACACTATCCAACAGACATGTGAATCACGTCAGTTTGTACATTTCTACGGACGAAAAATAAACGAACGAACGACGAGGAGCTTGTTGACATAGTTTCAGAATGATTGGTGTTTTTATATAACTAAAAAGTAACTTTCAGATTTTCTTTCCATATCAAGACTTCTTTCGTTTTTGTAAAAAAGTAACTATATTTGCTTTTGCGAACGCTTCACCTAGTTTCATAAGGTTCAAATCTGTATATCAGCTCTTAAGCATTGCTATAGTTATATACTGTCGTATGCTCGTTTTTCATTGAAAAGTAATTAAGTAAAGTATTTACCAGTGTAAAAATGTGTAAATAAGTATAATCATAAAGTCTAAGCTATTTCAGGTATATCGCTAATAGCTAATGAAACATGATTGAAGTCTGTTGGTGGACGGGGACTTTATTACGCAATGTCCTTTGAAAGTCTACGTGTCAACAGTCAAGCATCCTCCTTCCATTTTCTAAAGTAAAGCAAATCATATGCACGTAGAATTCATTGGCTTTTCACCCTTTTTGATCAAGTAATGAGGTTTTTCTGAAGGATACAAAACTGAAAAGCAAAACAAAATTTTATATGTGTTGAGTAGACAATTAAATAGCAATTCCTATCATTTTAATAGAGAATATTATAAAAAAGAAAAAACCGTGAACGCATTAAAGATAGACATTTTCAAATTTATAATATTAGGTATGGATTTTAATTCGCAATTGGTTAACATGATTTCTTTTTGAATTTAGTAAGTCTACTTTTTATGTATTTATGAAGGGTCCCAAAGTGATTCTCTACTCTCACATTCAAACTCTGCTCATGGAAAGTGTTAGTAGAGTACTAACAATGCAGCAGTGTGACCCACACTAAGTGTCCTATTGAGATGCATCTGCAACATTGGGCCCCGGGTTCCTTACTCGCCAACTAAACACGACAACACGAATGCTGCCATTTCTTATGTTCATTTTATTATTATATTAATGTTTAACCAAATAATTTACTTAACTACCGATTCATCTGAGTAAATAATACAATTGTGATGCGATAACTGATATTAATTTGAAATAGATATACATACCTACACATATGTAGTAATGTCATTTCCATCTTAAATAATATTTATATTGTAGATGTTAGGTAGAGTAATCATAAGGATTCAATTCTCGGAAAAAAACAGTCGATAAAAAATCTGTTATTGCCTAGTGAATATGTTTTTCTTCGACTTCATTCTCATAAAAGTTTTACAATATTGGGGAATATAATATGAATCATTTGTAAGTATTCAAGAATTTCCATATTAAATCGAATGTTAGCAAAGAAGCACTTAAAAGAAAAGCAGCCTACAACAAATTGTCTCTAATAGTTCCAGATATGATTTAAGCTTTTACATCTTCTTCTATTTTGTTCATTTTAATGAGTTTTTCTTTCGAAAACTTTTTTTTTAATTATTTGATTATCTTACATTAGATTTATACTAAATCATATTTATTTGTGTCAAACTAATTAGAACACTTTCTTCCCCCGCAACCTGGAGGGAGAACTGAGTTCGAAAGTTGATCTATTTGTCAGTATAATCTTTTTCCGCCGATAACACTCTATATCCGCATACACTAAGACCAAGCGAAATAAAATCAAGTCAAATCAATCAGTTCAGATTAAATAAAAAGTTAGTTATTAAGGATCTTCGATTAGCAAAATTTAAATCTGAACCTATTTTATGTTTTAAAGTCAAATATATTTTCAGAGAGATCAGTACGTGACATTGTCACAAGTGCGGTGGCGATGGCCTTAAATATTAAGCTCGACGGCTTGATTTGCAAGGAAAGTTACGAGTAAAAGCTAGGGTACGAACATACCCGTTTGTTATTGTCCATATTGAAATGTGTGGAGTTTTGGTAAGTTATTTCAACTTTTAGAATCTACTAGAGTTTTGGTAAGGTCTCTACGAGGCCGCCACCATGTCCGTCCAAGTACAGAATCAGCAAACAAGGCCCATACCATTGCATCGAGGAGTGAGACAAGGGGATGTTATTTTCCCGAAATTGTTCACAAATGCAATGGAGGACTTGTTCAAGACGCTGCACTGGAAAGGACGTGGCATAAACATCAATGGTGAACACATCTCACACTTGCGATTTGCAGACGACATCGTCATCATGGCGTAGACGCTGCAGGACCTACAACAGATGCTAAATGATCTGGCTGACTCTTCTGTACGCATCAGCCTATGGATGAACTTGGACAAAACCAAGGTCATGTTCAACGAACATGTACTACCGGAACCGGTTGCGATACACGGTACCGTTCTCGAAGTTGTTCAAAAATATGTGTACCTCGGGCAGACTTTGCAGTTGGGTAGAAACAACTTCGAGGACGAGGTGAACAGGAGAATTCAGCTGGGTTGGGCAGCGTTTGGGAAGCTTCGTCGGGTCTTCTCATCATCGATCCCACAGTGCCTAAAGACGAAAGTCTTCAACCAGTGCGTCCTACCCGTCATGACATACGGAGCCGAAACGTGGACACTCACGGCACGGCTGGTCCACAAATTCAAAGTCACGCAGCGTGCTATGGAGAGGGCTATGCTCGGAGTTTCTCTCAGAGATCGTGTTAGAAACGAGGTAATCCGGCAGAGAACTAAAGTGATCGACATAGCCCACAGGATTAGCAAGCTGAAGTGGCAATGGGCTGGCCATATTAGCCGCAGGACCGACAACCGTTGGGGTAAACGTGTTCTTGAGTGGAGACCGCGTCTCGGCAAACGTAGTGTAGGACGTCCACAGGCCAGGTGGAGTGATGATTTGCGCAAGACGGCTGGCAGGAGCTGGATGCGAGTCGCCGAGGATCGAACTGAGTGGCGTGCAATTGGAGAGGCCTATGTCCAGCAGTGGACTGCGATAGGCTGATGATGAAGTTATTTCAAAATGTTCGCATTAATTTTACTAATATTTTGCGAAAATGTCAGGTTTGATAAGCTCCAAATTACGTCGTTTAGATATATGGAGTTCAACATCTTAGGTTAAGGGTAGGTTTTATATGTTATTAAAATCCTATTTTTTCAATAACTCTTGTTCTTAGATTAAAAACTGCCAAAATGAACTGAAAAAATGAATTTAGTTTGAGAGCGTATGTCGGCCACTGCAAAACGGTAACTCTCAAAGCCAGCGCGTGTTGTGGTAGAGGAAGGTAGAAGGTGGGACAAGTTGCAAAAGCTCGTCAGAACACTATCCATAATAAAGACGATGGAAGATTACCATAGAGGTGACATCACTTCGCAATGGCAGACGCTCATGTGAATCGGTAGCTGTGTGCTTCTTGTTTTTTTTTCTAATTGATTGAAGTGTTAACCTACTTACATTATGTACGATTTTTACTATTAAATGTCTCAAGGTTGTTATATTTATATATGGAACAAATTTTAAATGCCATTTTGAACGAAGTTACAATTAAACAACATATTAATGTTAGTCTATGTTTTTTCTTTCCGTCTATACTTATTATAAGGTATAAAACCTTTATATTACATACTGTGCAAACTTTGTAAAGCATAATCTGACATTTTCTTATATGAATAAGATTTTTTGTTGGTAAATACAACGTTTTAAGTGATTTGCAGGAATTAAGGAAAATGAAATTTTATGTGCGAGCTTAACAGACTTTCTCGTGTCAAAAGTCCAGTTTTGAAAATGACGGGGCTTTTAACGAAAGATAATGTTGTTTCATACTCTTATAACTTCATCCCCTAAAACGTGTTCCCCGAGGGGTACTTTCAAAATAATCGCCTAAAACGAAAAAGACTGCAGGGGACAAGTTCTTAACAGATGGAATTTGTATTTTCAGTTAAACTTGTTGATGTTTACAATATCTGTGATTTTGTTAATGTAAAATAAACGTGGTGATAAAATAATAAAATGATCCATCTATGTCCAGCAGTGGACTGCTATAGGCTGATAATAATGACGTTGATGAAATGAGCGTAAATAACAATGTTATGAAATTCATATTAGAACTTTAATAAGAACGAAATTATTATTTTTGAGTTATTTTAGATCAAAAAACTATACACGAGCTTTAATTATATGACATTGTCGCTTTTGAGCGCCGCTCCACCCGCGTTTTTGTAGGTCGTCGCGACAAACAATAACCTTGACTGACTTGTTGGTCTAGTGGTTAGCGTATGCGGCTGCTGATCAAAATCTCGGGTTCAATTCCTGGGACAGACCAAATATTTGTGTGATCCACATATTTGTTTCAGAGTCTGGGTGATAATCTATGTATAATATGTATGTATTTACAAAAAAAGTATGTTTATGTATTTATATCCGTTGTTTAGTACCCACAATACAAGCTCTGCTTAGTTTGAGACTAGATGATGTTGTGTGTAAGATGTCCAAAATATATTATAATTTTTACAATTTTATTATTATATTTATTTAAAAAAAAAAGTTTTTTTGTTTAGCTCGTTCAAAGTATTTCGCCAGTGTCATAGCTATCTACCTCGAAGATTAAGCTATACTGCTGTAAAATTGTTATGTCCTTAAAGAAGCATACACTTTTCGTAATATGGTTGGAAAACAAACAAACGTATCATATGAATCTTATGTTTTAATTTATAGGGAAGCTTTTTTATGTTACTGTTATCAGGAATATTTTCAGGACATCACCGTAAATAGTAGCGTTTGTCCTTTCTCAAGAGTCATAGTATCTCCATGTTAAATTTTATTCAAATCAGGGTACTGGCTTAGCCGTAAAAGTTTAGAAGACAGGCGGACAAAGTTACTTTTGAATTTATGACATTAGTATGAATTGTCTTTTTCGTTCGTTCGTCTTCGTTATTTTTCGTAAATAAAAGTTCCAAAGTGCAAGCATTGGAAGCAACCGGGAAGACCGTTAGGATGATAATGATGAGTTTCATAAATGGATTTTGATCATATTCCAATTATAATCTTAAATCAGACCAATATGGCAACGTCCTATGTATTTTTTCAACAATTTGTCCATAGTTTTAGCAAAAAAAAACCGACATCAAAGAAAAACTATTCAGAATTTCCAGGTGCGCCTATGATATTTGTGAAGTTCCTTCGATTTCTCCAGGCTCCTATCACCAGATACCGGGTTCTTTATCCATATTGGAGTAGCAGCTTTCAAGTAAAAAAGAATTATCAAAATCGGTTCACGTAATCGAAAATACTAAGGTAATAAACAAAAAAATACAGTCGAATTGAGAACCTCCTCCTTTTTAAAGTCGGTTAAAAATACCAAAAACATAAATTGGCACGTGGCCCAAACAGAACACCAATGACATTTCAATAAAATAAGCTCCTCCATTAATTTAAGTTGACAGAACAGGACGGAGAACGAAGGCTTCAAAATATAATTTGATTTTGCATTTCAACTAAATTAATGTACAAGTCACCATCCTGTTTGATAAAAATTGTGTTGATTCATTTTATTTGAATTCAGTACAACAAAGGTATTATTTATAAAGATCTTTGAGAATTTCCTCATACATTTCGAATATTATTTCTCTCATATATTTTTATTGTGTTAGGCATAGTGTGCGTCCATACTGCGAGCCTAGCGCGGTTGCGACGACGGGCGTGAAATATTAAACATATGAAAGGGTAGTTTTCAAACACTCCTATCCGCGCGTTCTAGCCACACTACGAGCCTAGTCAGCGATCCAACGAGCGGTTGGCTGGGGTAATGAACCAGTTCGGTCTTATCGCTCGGAGTTTGCGTGTCTGTCAATTGTTTGTCATAAAATGGCGGCAAAAACTGAATTATTTATAAGTGCGATTCAGTCTAGACCACCCATATGGCAAACAGGATTAGAATCTAGAACACCCATATGGAGTGAAATAATAAGAACAATTTCAAATAACAAATCCTCATTCATAGTTTGCAACACCTGATATAAGTCGAAAAGCTACAAGAGCTCGCGCATCACTGTGGCCACTGCAAGCCCCCGCTCGTCGCGCCCGCCTAGGCTCCAGTCACCGCGCATTCAGTGTGGACGCACCCTTAGTTCGAATTTGTTATGTATTTCTTCCTGTGTAGACTCTAACTGGAATAATGACGATACTATTGTTCTTTGCTAATGCTTTAACTACTTTCACTGTTTATGCTAGAATGCGTGATTCGGCTTAAACAGGATACATTCATGGTGTATCACTTGTGTGATTACATTCCTGATGAGACCAGTGACATACATGTTCTGTAAATGTTGATTCATTAATTTGTTGAGTTAAGGAAAACTGAAAATTTTCTCAAGTGCAACACCTAATATATAATTAATTCGAACATTTTACACACAATGTTATCTAAGTAGAGCTTGTATTATAGGTACTAGACATTGATATAAATATATAAACATACTTTATATCAGTTACCTTATAGAAACCTACAAAATCCTCAACCATTACAACGTGAGAGATATTGAGTCCATGTTCACAATGAACACGAACACTCAACTTAGAGGTCACTCCATGAAGCTTAACAAACTTCGGTGCGCTAGCAATCCCCGAAATCATTTCTTACCAAACCGTGTGGTGCGAATGTGGAACTCTTTACCGGAAACCGTGATTAGTGCTCCAAATGTAAACATTTTCAAAAACAGACTTACATTTAAAAACACGAGTATAATGATATACAAGCATCATATTACGACCAGGGAATCGAACCCGAGACCTTTTGATCAGCAGTCGCATATGCCAACCACTGCGTCATCGAGGCAGTCAACACCTGTAGAAGTGAGTTAGAGATCCCAATGTTTTCAAATAGTCTTGTCCATACTCTATACCAATGACGGAAAAAATTATAGTGTAGAGTACTGTACTTTATTATACATTTCAATAATATAATTGTCCACTGATGGAAGTGCATTTATTATCACTCAATAACAACTCATAAGTTACATAGTAATAAACATTCCAGCCTTAAATCACATAGTTTTAATACTGCAAATTTATAAATAATAAACATATTTTGAAGTATTTCTATATTCGTAAACTGTATTCGGTTATAGTTAAGTAGTAAGGCTACAGAAAAAAGAATATCTATAAAACAAAACACTTCAAATATTTATATAGTAGCTGAGCCCCGCAGTATTACTGGTACTTACCGACGAACAGACGAAAAATTTAACTTATGGTTTTTTTATAGTATAAATTTAGTGAAAAGTTCTGAATTTGAACTTACAACCAGGCACTACACATGTTATTTCTATATATAGATTATTTAGTTGTATGTTGCAAATTTGCTGTTTCTTTTATTGTCAAGATGAATATTGTCAGTAATATTTAAATGCCACAAATCTTTTAAGGCGAATGGAACAAAAAATGTAAAAATATCTTGATCTTTAGCATTCAAAAGCAACAAAAAAGTTTTAAATGGAAACAGCTAAGACAGAATATGAAAAGCATTTGTAACCGGAGCTACACTGGATGAATGGAGTCATGAATACTCTGGGATGCAAATATCTTCCCGGCAACGCTGCAACGTGGTTTTACTCGTATACTGCGCTTTTAGTTTTATTTTGTACTTGGCCTCATAACCAAAAGAAATCATTGAGACTTGCATAACGGGTTTTTCCTGGACAACATTATTACATCCATCGCTATTATCCATTAATCGACTTATGTATATTGTGCTTAAAAAATATAGGATGTCCAGCACTAGCCGATTCGTTCATTGTATGCGATATTTCAATGCCTTTGATTTTGCTTCGTTATCATTTATCGATATATAAGGAAGGAATCACAAGTATCGATATATCGATATCTTATATATAAAATTCTCGTGTCACAATGTTCGTTCCCATACTCCTCCGAAACGGAAACCGATTTGTATGAATTTTTGTGAGCATATCGGGTAGGTCTGAGAATCGGCCAACATCTATATTTTATACCCCTAGGACGCGTGCGGAGCCGCGGGCATCAGCTAGTCTAATATATAAAATTCTCGTGTCACAGTTTTCGTTGCCATACTCCTCCGTAACGGCTCGACCGATCGTTATGAAACTTTATATGCATATTCAGTAGGTCTGAGAATCGGCCAACATCTATTTTTGATAAATCTAAAACGCGAGCGGAGCCGCGGGCATCAGCTAGTATTAATAATAATAATAATAATAAGAACTTTATTTGATAGACACAATACACAGCAGATAGATAAAAAAACAGTTTTCCAAACACAGTATAAAACACAGATGACAATAATTATGAGGCTTGTGCATGTGACATTTGCTAATGTCAATACTAAGTGACGTGGCAGTTGATATTTCATGTTGGTGACGTGTAATAGCAAATGCAATAAGTATACTTTGTGAAAACTTAAAATTACAATTAATAAAGTTTACGTTAACTAAGATAAAGTAATACAAACTAAATCTTAATCTAAAACTAAAAGCGTAAACACAATAAAATCTTCTTTGTAAGAAGATTTAATTGTTTTTATGCTTTTAGTTTCGTCGTCGTCATCGTTTATGATGTGAATATATAATTCGTACCTACTTATTATTTCGACCGAGAATCTCATTATCCCTTGGAAATTTGACGATATGGGTATTATGTACATACAGTAAGTATTTTGTTTTTACATCTGTATTTTTTTTCCAAAAACATTTTGAATAAAAAGCGGATTATTTGCAAATATGGGTGTAAATATTGTTTATGTAAAGTACTAAATAATATGTTAATAATACACCTCACTCGATACAAAAATCATACAAAGCCGAACAAACATCTGTATTTTGCTTTACAGATATTATATTTTACATTACGCTGCTTGTTAAGTGTCAAAACCAACCTTATTTCGTACTTTTCTAGTGTCGTAGCTATAAAGACGGTAAGCTTACCATTAAAAATAAAATTGCGATGATCGATTCACACCTTTATTTGCATAATTATTAAGGTCTTAATGGCTTAGCGCTAAGTACTACATTGATGACGCTTTAAGCACCTCCGGGTTGAATCTTTTACGATCACCATAAAAATGTCATTATTTTTTCCGAACCACCGGAATGTGAAATTTTTTGTTGAAAAATACCCAGTTAATGCTTCCTATCATCTTTTGAAGCAGTTTACTTTGACGGTCTTTTGTGCTTTATGTTTAACCATTTTCATACTTACTCATAGGAAAGTGTTTGGTATACTTTTCTTATAGTTGCTTCAGGTAAATAATCATAATAAATACCGTTTTACTAGTTTTTTTTAAGTTTTATATCCTTTTTTATGTTGTATCTGCATGGGAGGATATGCCCATAATCGCAACGCTAGGCAGGAGGGTTGACGATCGCAGGGACCGGTGATGCTGCTGCCCATCACCAGTCTGTGGTATTTAGTTACCAATAGTCGGTCGCCAAAGCCTTGTTTGTCGTTCAGCAGAACGTAGTGCGTGCAGGCGAGTGTTTTTTATGTGAAAGATCCGTAATGCCGGCAGACCAGCTAATACTACACGGTGTGCAACTTTGAAATAAAAAATACGGGAACATCTACTACAATTAAATATTATAAATAAACTAGTTGACCCAGCGAACTTCGTACCGCCCAACTTTAAAATTCCAGAACTTGATCGCAGCGCCACCTACCGGGTCCAATTGCGAATCTAAACCATTCCCAGATCCCCTTGAACACACACAAAAAAATTCATCTAAATCGGTCCAGTCGTTTGAGAGAAGTTCAGTGACATACACACTCACAGAAGAATTATATATATAAAGATGAGTAAGGTAAGGCGACTAAGGGAGGCAAATTATGCCAGACTTTACTTTACTTAATAAATTATATCAAGCTGTTTAGTGTGAGACAGTCTTCAGCACAGCTTGCACAATGGGTGGTCAAATAATTACTTGTTCAGTTATATAAGTAAGTATTATATCATTTATCAAACGCTTAACGTAATTTAATACTTAAACTTTTATTAAATAATATAGTTCATAAATAATGTGTTTTCTCATCATCAACAGTCTAATAGTCCACTGTTGAACATTTCCATAAAAAGGAGGTTTTAGCCTACTTTACTACGCTGGCCAAATGGGTTCGTATTATGTGTTTTATAACATTTAGAAGAAGCGGCTCTTTAGAAATTCCATTAAAGCGTTAAACTTTAATATTATACCTACGAGAAAATTATCATTTACTCACAGAAAGGATGACGACTAAGGTAAAATCGTAAAAGAGTTCTAACAGAATCTAAAAAATATGATGAATGTAAAATGTTAATTGGTGCGAACTACAAAACATCTGAATTTTTCGTAATTTTATTTAAGAAATTCCAAAATTATGTTTCACTACAAACAAAATTCTAATGTAATCCTCGAACTTTTATGTTCTAGATTAAAATTAGAATCAAGATAGATCAAAGGTGTAAACTGACGAGGTTTTGCTGTTTCACAGTTACATATAATCAGGCTGTGTGTTCTAGGTTTAATAAGATGTATATTTTAAAAAATTCGGGGTGTTATAAGTTTGACGTGTCTGTGTGTGTGTGTCTTTGTACGGCATCGTCTAGCATCGTAGCTCCCGAATGGATGAACCGATTTTGATTTTCTTTTGTTTGAAAGGTGTGCTTCGGAACTGTACTTAGCTATGTTTGATGGAAATCGATCCAATCAGTAAGGGGTATTTAAAATTTAAAATTTTACTTGTGCAAAAAGAAGATATGCAATGTACAATTGATAAAATCAGAAATATATAGCCAGCCTTAGAGTTGATCAAAATGTTTCAAAAAGACAAACGTATGAAAAAAAAATTGTGTGAAATCATAAAGTGGAAAATATTTTAGGTATACAAAGAAATTTACACCAGTTGACTACAAAAAGGTGTCAACCAAACAAATTTTTCTACCAGTGCTTTCACGTGAAAATACGGAAAAATACACTACCTTAAAAAGGAAATGTGTCCTTAAGAGTGTCAAATAGGCTATATAAGAAGGTATATCACCTAATATAAACTAAACGTAGGTTTGTAACGATGACATGACGAGTTTTAAGCTGTTAAATACTGTTAGAGGACTGGTGTTATGTATAACACAACACGGATATGTAAATGCAGTAGGATTATGAGTTTATGAACTAAATATAAAAGTTTTTTGTTCCGAGGATTCATTTATGTAGTTTTAGTTTTGAGATTCATCAAAGCGAGATGAAATAAAGATCATTGCCGTAAGGTCTACTGGCAAACGACCGCCTTTGCAACATCTGTGCATAAAGCTTAAATAAATTAGTTTCATACATGTATAGTATATCTCTACAATTCAATTCTGTTAAACGTCTAAATAATAGAAAGTAAAATAAGTAAAGTGTAAAACTAAAGGTACAGCGATTTATCTAAATTTGTAAAGTAACTTTAGTTTTGCCCTTTACCCATTTCAAAACAGTTCATGTCGGCAGTGTAAATGTGAAGTTCGAGGTCGAAGTTGATTCCTTAGTGCATTGTTGGTCTAGTGGTTAGCGTATGCGGCTGCTGATCAAGAGGTCTAGGGTTCAAAATATTTGTGTGATCCACAAATATTCGTTTCGGAGTTTGGGTGTTTCCTATGTTTAATATGTATGTATTTCCAAAAAAAAGTATATTTATGTATTTATATCAGCTGTTTAGTACCCATAATACAAGCTCTGCTTAGTTTGGGACTAGATGACGTTGTGTGTAATAAGTCGGAAATATTTATTTAAATATTTATTTTTTTATTGCATTCGCTTCATTTGTCATGTAGAAATGTATGTGTATGTCTTGTTGTTAGAAATTAATGAAATAAATTTCGGACATGTAACACATAACGCCATCTAGCTTCAAACTAAGCAGAGCTTGTACTTCGAAAGCTCAACTAACTGATAAAATACTGATATACTTTTTAGGGTTCCGTAGCCAAATGGAAAAAAAACGGAACCTTTATATATTCGTCATGTCTGTCTGTCTGTCTGTCCATCCATATGTCACAGCCACTTTTTTCCGAAATCATAAGAACTATATTTTTAAAACTTGGTAAGCAGATGTAATCTGTGAACTGCATTAAGATTATCACATACAAATCGAAAAAAAAACAATACATTTAAGGGGTCACCATACTTGGAACTGAAACTCAAAAACTTTTTTTTATCAAACTAATACGTGTTGTTATATATATATATATATATATATATATATATATATATATACATACGCTATGAATAGGTGTTCAAAAATTATGTTGAGGTTTCTAATATAATTTTTTTCTAAACTGAATAGTTTGGCGTCTGACGGACTGACTGAATAGTAGTGTCTCACTTCCAAAGTGGAAAAAGGTCCCCCCCCCCCTGTAACTTCTAAAATAAGAGTGTGATAAATCTACAAAAAATATATGTTGTACATTACCATGCAAACTACTAATGAAAATTAGTTTAACTGAGATCTAGTAGGTAGTTTTTTTGTAATACGTCATAAATCGTAAACCGCAATTTGACTTTCATTCAAACAATATTATAAAAACATCGATCAAAGTTACATCGAACTACAAGAACTTTTAAATGATGTTACTTGCTGATACGGAACCGAAGATTTAAACCCGAGACTTCAACCAAAGCAGTGGCATACAATAATACTGTGCCAGCGAAGCAGTCAAATTCTGTTGAATTTTCTGTACACAAGTAACTTGAAATCAGTAATTTACTTAGTCTAAATTAAAGCGAAATTATTTGAACGTGACGATAGGTATCTGCTTTATTTACAATAATGCGACTAAATTAGGCATTTCTTTGGGATGTTTCTGCAAAGACGAAATGAATCGTGAAAACTTAAAGTAGAAGTTAGACGTTGTTACAGAGAGATAGAGCGTAAACAATATCCCAAAACGATAAGTTTCTCATCTTTAATGAAAACATGGCACTTCTGTTATTATAACTTTGAGAATTCTGAATTGGGGTATTCTAATTTTATAAATAGAAAACTGTCACTGAGATAACATATAATAGTGTTCGCTTTTAGTCGACAGCAACTTTTAATGGCCAAATTGGCTAGAAATGTTGGAAAATTAATTAGTGTAAACTGACCAGCTCGATCCCCTTTTGATTTCACTTCCATTGTGTTTTTTTTTGATGACCATAAACTATTATAATGGATCTCACCTTCAGATAGAGGTATCAATGCCATATTTAGCGAGTTTAATATTCGACACAGTCATCGAAGAATATCCAAACTACTTCTATCAAACTATGTCACAGTCTGATCATATTCAACTAACATGACGATGACACACTTATTGAACTTTTTAATAAGCTATATGTGTTTTATTCTGAAAGAAAATGAGTAAACATCTTTTAAAATCCTTGTTTAATGTACATTTCAAAACCAAACGCCACTAAACTTTACATTTAAAGGCGATATATAAAACTGTACTACATTAGCATATCATTAAAATTAGAAACAATGGGTATTTGCTTTTGAATAAGTCCTTCATCGCATTCAAATATGTGTGTTATGAACACAGTTTGCATGTGTTGTGACTTTGTGTAATTTATGAAAGAGCTTAGGTTCCTACCATGATTTACATGTGTAACTATGTTAATTACAGGGACAAGCATTGAGTTTCATGTTTTCGTAACATTCCATGCTAAGTATTTGTTTGTTTATAAAAGATAGTATTATAGTAGTAAAAAATCTTAGAAAAAAAAACATATTTTTATACACACGAAAAAAAATGTATAAAAATTAATAGGTAGAGTATATTAAGAAATTTAACACCAATGGATATCATCGGCATCGGTTTTGAAAGTCTATAAATATTTGCTAGTTGAAATTACTAGCCAACGTTTTTACAATTTTAATAACCATTTTTGAATTTCGTTTTTCTTCTTATTCTCAATAAAGATGATTTATGTAAAGAATTAAACAAAATACGACAGCACAAATGCTGTCACTTTTAGGATGGTTTTCTGTGTGAGGGTAGTACTGCCATGATCGAACCGGACTATTATTGTTTTTGCTTACATTTAGTACCGCTACACGTTGGCCGTACTTTAGTTTCAAACTGAGCAGAGCTTGTAATTTGAAAGCTAAATGGACTAATAGAACACTTATATTACATACGTTTTTTTGTAAATACATACGTATTTTACATAGAAAACTTCCAAGCTAACACCCAAACGAAAATGTGTATTTTGGATTAAACAATTATTTAGTCCATCCAGGATTTGAACCCGAGACATAACACAGCATTCCTATAAACCACCACTGTAATAGTAGCACATCACCTAATTACATTCATATTAAAATAGTGAACTCACAATACTTATATTTTTACTATATTTCTGATCAACAAGACTGAGAAATATTGAATCGTGTTACGTTTAACCGGGTCGATTACTTCATATGGCATTGTAAATGGTTACTATTACTACAAAATTATAAAACGTGTCGTGAAGTTAGTTATCATCATCATCATCAACAGCCTTGAACAGTCCACTGCTGGACATAGGCCTCTCCTTAGAAAGGAGGTTTTTGCCCTACTATACCACGCTGGCCAGACGTTTTAGTTATAATCTAACTTAAATAAATCTTTTTACGTATTAATAAAATGCTTCTTACTGTCGAGTAAGAAGCATTTTATTAATACGTTATAAGATATGAAGTATATCTTTCTTTTTTACTACATAACAACAAAATGTTTCTTTTTCATTTTTTTCAAAGACTACTATAGCTTGTAGTTCTAAGTCTTCTTTCACTAACTATACTTAAACCTTCTCCTTACTACTACAAGCCCCCTAACGTAGGTAACCCCTAACTTTTTAGAGACCTCTAAGCACTCAGCTGTCTATTAAAGGTTATTGAAAACGACATTACGTCGACCGTACGTCGACGTGAAGGCGACCTACCTTTTAAATGGCCTTTTAAATTTATAGGATGTTGGTAAAAACGGTTATTAGTGTTTTCAGTTTTACATAATTTTGTTAGAGTGATGATTTGCGCAAGATGGCTGTGCAGGAGCTGGATGCGAGAAGCCGAGGATCGAACCAAGTGGCTAGCAATTGGAGAGGCCTATGTCCAGCAGTGGACTGCGATAGGCTGATGATGATGATAATTTTGTTATGTAAAACTTAAAATACATGTTAAAACTTACAAAATACTCGTATATATTTATTATAGTTTCACACTAGTTAAAATTATGTTTTGAACGTTTACTAGAATTTACTATTATTTTATTTTAACCACCATAGTTTTGTATAAAAATAATAATTTATAATAAAATTCTTAACTATTTTATCTAAGTAAACGTAAACATTGTACAAACACATACTGTTTAAGCTTTCACGATATTCTTAATATTAATATACTGGTTGATCCTAGCATAAATATTATAACTCATAGGATTGAGAATAAAAATAAAACATTAAGCCTACCTAAGAGAATTATTAGCAAAGCTAGCAGTCGGAAAGGTCGGTACATAGTAGTGACGATATAATATAGAAACGGTTTTGTGACGGGGCGAAATCAGATAGATTAGATTACCAGTACATACAAGAGAGTGGCTGAAAATTACTGCAGCATTGGTAGCGTTTGCGTTTAAGGTCTCAGGTTCGTTTTTCTGGTCAATTACGATATCTTTCCGAGTTTGAGTGTTTTTTTATGTATGTATTTTTAGTTTGAGTTATGTTATGTTCTTAATCTAAAAACATAATCATATCTAACATCTCACACACAACCTCATCTAGTCTAAAACTAAGCAGAGCTAATATTATGGGTACTAGACAACTGAAATAAATACAGAGAAATACTTGTTTTTGTAAAAACATACATATTATACATAGAAAATACCCAGACTCCGAAACAAATTTTTGCGGATCACACAAACATTTGGACCGACCCAGGCATAAACCGGAGACCCCTTGATCAGCACCCGCATACGCTAACCAGTAGACAAACTAAGTTATTTATATAAGATAATATCTTACATGAATACAACCAGCGTGTTTAAAATAGAAAGATTGATTTTTTTCATGTTTTTCTAGACAGTTACGCAAAGGCCGAGTGCCGTATGTTTACAAACTCAAGACCCACAAAAAATACTATTACATCTTTTGTAAGAATACAAAAACTGACAAAAACAGAATGAATTCTCATCGGTACAAAGCGTATTAAAGGGACAAGTCGTAGGGGCGACGCAAGGAAACGATTTAATTTAATCTCAGCCCGGGAACGTGGAATTAATTTCGTTATTTGGACATTTTTCAGGAGGGGATCTGAAAAATGGACGAACAAAAATATAAGCTACAATTTTTCAGCATCAAATTTCACCTTTGAAAAGTTAAATTATATAAATTAATTTTATAAGGGTGACGCCCTTGATGTAAATAAGTTTTTGATTTTTAGCGACTCGTGCCTGTGGTGTTGAATATTTTATATAACGAAATAACATCTTTAATATTCAGCTCGACTATTCATATACACAAACATACATACAAATGAGATTGACGAAAGTAATAATTAGTGGGAGTAACTAATGAATAATGAAAAGGAAGGAAGGAAAAGGAAAATATAATAAGATTCATTCCTTAGATATTTTATTACTAAAAGAATTGCAAAAAAAAACACAATTTTAATCATCTAAAAAACTTGATTAAAATATGTTTTGTAACTCCTAATTAGTGTTTATTAACAATCCATAACGTCCCGGTACTGGGCTCGGTTTCACTCTCAGGAGAGGGATAAGGCTATTTGTCTCCAAACTGGTGGAATGCGGATTGGAGACTGATAAGACAACGTTGTGGCTACGTACTCTCGCCGTTGGATGTTTAAAGCCGTCCGAAGAACTCCAACTAACCTTCACAACTTTAATTCTATGATAACAACTGGCACCAACTGCTTAGCGTGACCTCCGTAGTCTCGTAAATCGGTGATTGTTTCCAATCAACTAAGGCAACCTGGTCATGAAATGAATGAATTGGTGTACTTCCTCTCTTTCTCGTTTGTTATTTTTTATATATTTTTATTTTCTAGACCCTTTAGTTATTCTCAAGTTATCTCAAAATACAACTCGGCTAGTTTGAGTAACATTCCGCTGGCACACCTAGGAGAATTTCCGAGGTCCCCTCTTTATAAATTATTTAGTTATTTAATTCACAATAAACGATATACTGAATGTAATCATAGCGATTTGTTATCTAGGAATGTGGTAAATGTACATCTATTTAAAAAATATTTAAATTCGTGAGTGATCTGGTTCTTATAGTGAAGGCGCTACTTAATATGATATCAGACAGCCGCGTGCAACACGTGCTAGTTATTTTAATAAATTTAATATTAGACGTTGAGGTTTTTGGATACCTACGACAATGAATTTTATAGATACTAAAGCAAATACGTAATAATATTGTCATAGTACTACTACAAGAAAATCAACTTAATCAACTAAAACCGTCACCCTAACTATACTGACAAAAACAGTATTTATAAACCTTTTTAAGTCATCATAGTAGTTTGTGTGAGTAAAATTTATCTAAATAATGGTTTAATAATCATGTATAAATGTAATTACGTGCCTAATTAATCGCCTCCGTAGCACTAACTACTATTTGTCACACATTTTTTATCTTTATTATTTTATGTATAACATTTACAGACATATCATCAGAACAAGTGCAACATACGAGTAAGTGTTGTTACTTTTTTCTTTTATAAAGGGAATAATAGTATATATATAAATATATACATATTTATTATATCAAATGCATATAGATATAAGGAAACCAACAGCGTCAATACCTAAAATTTTGTTTATAAGCTTGACAAAATTTAACAAACTAAATTGAATAAAAAATAATAATACATAAACATCCTTGACCTTAAGGTGCTAGTTTAGTTTTAATCATATAAATTATTTCTAGCGAACATTGATTGGAAAATCCATATGCTTCAACACATCTTACGTGCACAAGGTCAGAAAGTTTATTACCTTCATAAATACGAGTAATGATCGGGTAGTTAAAACTCTAAAATAATTACAACGTTACAAGCACACACAAAGTACTCACTTAAACCTTACAATAAGGGTCACTTCTAATGATAATTAACCTAATTTAATGAACCAATTAAATTTAAACTATTTGCCTTTGAGATAAGCTACAAAGTCGCAAATAAGAAATCTAAGTTGTTAATGACAGAGCGTTGAACACAAACCAAATAAGTATGTCCTTGCTAGTTCATTAAAGTTTGAAAATATTATGGGATTTATAACTACTTTAATAACGTCTAGTAAACAATATGTTAAATAAAAACATCGGTTAACTTAGTTTCAATTTACTTTGATCGATGTCTAGTTCATATATTCATGTAATCTGTCTTTAACTTGAATTTTATTATTCTGGGCAATTTATAGGTAAAATTTACAGGACTAACTTAAACATTCGAAGAACCTAATCAAAGTTGTCATTCCCGCCTACTTTGTCTTTTACTATAGTAAGTAATCGTATTTTGTTTGGGTGATATCTAAGGTACAAGAAGGTAAAGTTATTATTGTTAATATATGTGCTGTTCTCCACAATACAAGACAGAATAAAATCGGCCAAGTGCGTGTCAGGCCACGCACAGAAAAGGTTTCCTCAGTCACCCATAATGGTACGTGGATTTAAAATCGTATCCAACAGATAATTGTTATGTTTACGTATTAATGCGTTAATTTTGTATGACGTTTTCGAAGTGAGCGCATTAACAAGTTAAGCCTCTATAACTCCTGAACTAACAAAGTCATATAATCCGTTATACTTATATATAATCCGTTATAAGTTTAGTGTGTAAAGTGGAATACCTCGCAAACGAGTACCTATATTGAAAAAATCACCTTGGAAACCCTGGTATTGTTTTTAAAATATCTATCTAACGACACCCCACACGATGAGGGTAGCCGCGAAAAAAAAACATCTCCACTTTACGTGTAGGGGAGGTACCCCAAAAAAAATTTTTTTTCATAATTGTATTGTAGCACTTTGTCGAAGTAATTACAACTCATATTCATGCAAAGTTTCATCTTCTAGCACTTACCGTTTGGACGGTAAGTCGAAGACGGACGGACAGACGGACGGACGGACAGACGGATAAGACAAATCTCTATGGGTTCAAAGTCATAAGCTTCGAAACCCTAAAAAGGCAATAAGATTATTAAGTTGGTGCATTCATATCATATCCAGTGCATATCATGGTTATCTCTGCAACAGTATTAGTACAAATATAATAACATTGATATTTCAAATACATCTCAAAACTAGTAACAAGAAGGAATAACATTTCGTAATCCTGATAATAGAGAAAAATATAAAACTAAATTTACCATACATGATAAGAAAAATTCAGATAAATGTCTTTTATTTTAAAGCAGTTAAAAGTTACCGTAGTAGCCGCAGTGAACATGAGCGTCGACTGAAACCACAAAATGTTACTAACGAGAACATTTTTTTTGCACAGGTGCGACACAGACCTCTGTTGTTTTAAATCGTGAAAAGGTTTACTTTAACGTGTGTGTATTTTATGTTTCACAAAATATTCTGGAACTTTAATCTATACACCTTCTAATCCCTATAAATATCTTTACTTAACTCTATAAATATTTTTTTAAGAAGTCGATGTTGTTGTGCGTAAAGTTTAAATAATCTCTTCTTTGGAAAAAACTACTTTATTTATAAACTGGTAGGTAGGTATTACTATTAGGTCTATTTTGGGGATGCTCAAAGATTTCTGAGCAGCACTTGTTTAGTTTATAAAAGGTTTAAGCGATCTACCAAGTTTTTACTAAATATATTTGAAATTGTAACGATGAAACAGACATCCATACATAAAATTAAACAACAATTAATCATGTACGTGGTCGCAATCCATTGCCAGTTGGCAAACAGCCAAACTTAAAATCCATTTCCACATTGCATTCCGTTGCTGATATCGAAATAACAGACTAAAAAGTATGTAATCTTGTCTTAATTCACAATAGGTCAGTTATCCGTCCGTAGTTAAGTCATTTCTCTTTGATCAGAATTAATACAATTTTTTTAATGTTAAATTTTATTTTCCTTGCCAAAGCAGTCTTGATATTTTTATTTGTTTTCTGCACTCCTCAATATAAATTTTAAGAATACCAAATTAATATAATAGTATAGTATACCAAATTATATAACTCAGCACCAAATTATGAAATATATTAATAAATTGTAACAATTCAATGAAAACTTTTTTTATTAATATTATTTGATGCCTGTTCTACTCTGCCTCACTGAAGTGACTCTACTCTGCCTGACGGGAAGCATGAGTAGGATCTAGGAGTGGGGGCCACCAGACTGTCTGCGATTCAGGAAGTGAGGCGATGCCGACCCAGACAATGGCGGCTTAGTGAAATGTTTTTTCACTTTAAGAGGGGCGTCTTTTAATAGAAAGGAAACACGTGAGCTGGTAGTGAGTTCCAAGTAGACAAACAAGTATTGTACTAAAAATAGTGCTCATTAACAATATGCCAGATATTTAAATATTTTACGGTACGAGAATTTACGTTGACCATAGCTACTTCTACGTGGAGGTGCTCTAAAATTAGAACGTGAACTTACAAATTATTTCCCAGAACTACAATCTTTAGACATGCCAGTCCACGAAGTACGCGTTGACCAATAAAACGTTAGTTACTGAACTACTAAAACAACAAAGCGTGTATAGTTTTAGTTTTGAAGGGCCGTGATTTTTCTCTAGGGACCTCTTACACGACCCTCGAGATTTGTGAGGTCGTTTACTCGTGAACTCCGTAAGTTCTAAGTTCTATTCTGCTTTAACGCTGTCTTACGACTTTAGTACAAGGCAAGTATCTCGTGAGTTTATCTAAAGCTGAAGTAATAATCTGTAGTGTTATCTTGTTTTGTTAGCAAAACATGCCTTTGCTGTGATAAGTCTTGGCCAATTATTCTAATTAATCGGATAGATGTCACTTGTTGATGAGTTAAGATAAAAGGTAGAACCCGTGAAAACTATCTTTTCACCTCATTTGTTAGGAATGGATTAAAACCACGGAGCAGTACAAAGAGAAGATGCCCTAACGAGATTCTTGTATGAAACAATGGGTAACAATTTGCGGGGCGAGGGGGTGTTAAACTACCTCAACTTTACTCTTTCCCATCTGCTAAACAGTAGCGAAATCACTCGCACCCTTATATGTTGATGTTGCTATATAGCAAGCAATGTTAGTTAAGCAAGTAGTATGACACTAGAGGTATGTAGGATGTAAGGGGCGTACTCAGAATTATTTTCTTTATTTAAAATATTTAAAATGCTCATGTTAATATTATTTAAAATACCTAACTACTTTAAATGCAAGTTTAATATAGTCGTTACTTGATAATATATTTAGATTCTAATCATGACTCTGTATTTTTGTTCAGTCTAAGTATGTAGTTCTAGTTGACGAATTCGACGTTAGATGTCAGTATGTTCACAAAATGATTACGATTTTTTTAATAATACTGTTGTAATTGCCAGTACATACTTCATCATCATCATCATCAACAGCCTTTAACAGTCCACTGCTGGACATAGCCTCTCCTTTGAAAGGAGGTTTTGGCCTGGCTGGCCAATACCACGCTGGCCAGACAGCCAGCTGCTTATTTTGTTCCTTTAGTCGCCTCTTACGATACCCATGGAATGAATAGGGGTGATGACACTTTGTATTCTTGATCCGTCATCACACGGAAGTACATACTTACCCGAACTAATATCCTATTAAATTTTTATATCATTTTATTCAAGTTTTAGTGTATACAACCCACTTAATAGACATTAAACATAGTTTATAAACATATAATAACTCAGTATGTACTACTATACAGAGAAACATGCGTATCTGAAATATAGTCTTATTAAAAAAACTGATATACTTTTACACATTGTACTTGATAACTGAGAACAAGAGAGAGAATCTTTCACCATACTGATTGGCCATTTACGTTTCAAAATTCCTCTCCGTCTAAATTGATACCATACCTTTATCATATTTCAATACACCCTTTTCCTCCAGGAAACGAAACTATGGTTTCATATTATACATTTCGGCTTTATTACCTTTTTATACGTAATATATGAAACCTTCCAAATACCTTAGCTCACATCACTCAGTCGATTGCAAAGGGATGTAACGTATATAAGGAGGAATAAAGAACTCGATTAAAGGGATTAATAAGGGATTGGATTTTTGTTCTTTGTTTGTTAAGATTAAGGAGGCTATTTGTTAGTTCTTTGTTTTGATTACGTAGAGTTCCTTGCTAAAGTTTTTTGTGTATTAAATTCATTATATTGAGATTTTTTTTTAAGATAATTGAAGTATTATATTCCTGTAGATAATAACTACGTAGACTATACTATTCATATTATAAATGCGAAAGATTGTTGTGATGGATGTATGTAACTCTTTAACGCAATAACTTCTTATCAGATTTAGATGAAACTCTGCGGTAATATACATCAATATAACACATATATAGCCTATTATTTTCCGCGATAGCACCACAGGCAATAGCTAGTTGTAGTAGTAAGGATGCATTGATAATGCTAGTCCAGTCTGTATGCTAAATTATAGCAACCTAGATGCAAAATCAGTTTACAGGCTTAGATCTCAAGTTTTCATGTAACACATTTATATGAAGGATTTTATTTTAGTTTTACCCAAACTTCTCAGAAGGTTAAACTTTTCAGAAGCCTAGTGTCGATAACTAAAACCTGCTTGACCAAGTCCATTTACAATGTCTTCGGAGCATCATGAACATTCACTGGCTATCCAACATCGTCGAAAGGTCTACACTGCTTTGAAATACGTGACACAGAGGCATATCTCGTTCATCATCACTAATAGTGATGCCGTGTTTCTAACTTGGCCATACAAGTGTATGTGCTTAATATGTGCTATAGACATTAATGAACAAGTGTTACATTGATTCCGATAAATATGAGTCAATCATTAACACACAAATAAATAAACGTTTTTAAATGAAGAACTGATGCTATTTAGATAAACATCACTATTAAAATCCAACATCTATGACATAATTACTGATACCAAAATGATATATGTTATGATTAAACCTGTTCCAAATGTGACACAAATCACAATAATCGAAATCGTTGTGGAGGATAGATAAAAAACCTGCGTAAATGAAATGAGGTTTTTATGGGTTTATTATTTTCTAGACTACTTAATAGACTTTATTCTTAATATTAGACATGTTTGGTACTTTTTTTTAGTTACGGTTAACGCAAAAAATTGTGATGTTTTTGTTCTTTGATTCTTTCATTTCCTTTGCGCTTCTTACAAAATGATGCTATATAACTATTATCCGATATTCAATTAATCTATTAACCCACTTAAGAGAAGCTCATTTGAAGTAAATAAAACCGCTAGTTAAAGTACTTTGCCATTTTCATAGTTATGTGCAAGCAGTATTAATTAATACACAAGATAGGTAAAGAAGGAATTAAGTAGGAATTAGTCGTTAGAACCTACACTCAGCTCGTTAGTCGTCTAAAGCATTACTCAGCAAATATCATAATATATTTAATTATAAGCTTACGTATAAAGTGCTAATTTGTGTGTATTCCAAACGTACGATTTTCCTCAAGATATTCGTCGAGTATCAAACTTATATTATATTTTATTTGGGATAGTAAACCATGTAAATTTTATTGTATCACACAAAAATATATAATTGCTTGACTTGTACAAGTCCTACTTTACATCCTAAAAGAAAGAACGCGATCATTATTATCATCAGCCTATCGCAGTCCACTGCTGGACATAGGCCTCTCCAATTGCACGCCAGTAAGTTCAATCCTCAGCTACTCACATCCAGCTCCTGCCAGCCGTCTTGCGCAACTCATCACTTCACCTGGCCTACACCGTAGCACCCAGGGGGTGCTAAGAACGCGATGGTGATATTGAGTAAAGTTTTTTTGGCAAAGAAAATAATACTTTAGTTTATATTTTAAAGTATATATTTATATGATTAATAATTTTATTGACGCGCATATAATTTTATAAATTGATTTTAATCTTGCTTTCCATCAAGCTAATTTTGGAACTCCATTTGTCAAAAAGTCAAGATTACTATACCATTATTACTATGGCAAAGCCTAATTCATGACCCTATTAGGGTATAAATGCCTGCCTAAGTTTGTTCATAGAGTATCACTAAATGTGTAATACTGAAAGCATTAAGATTATTTTTTTGTTTTTTTTTTATTATAATTTCTTCCAAGTGACTTTTTCCTGTTAAATATACATACGTATTTATAATTGTATTTAAAGATAGGTCCAGGTGGCAGAATATGATGTACAATCTTTTTTTCATAATTTAACTATAACTAATTAATATGATATAAAATATTTTAGAATGTTCAAGTATCGGTAAATACATAAAATCCAAACAAAGCTTAATATCTTTGGTTGTATAAAATGCAAATTAGGGTCGTGTGATTATGTCATTTGGTTATTATCCCTTAATGCTTTGAAAGTATGACGGTGTGAGTTGAATTCTAATTAGACATCGATAAGGAACAATCTTGTATAATTTAGTATAATTATTTTCAAATGTGTAGTTTCGATGTGGCTTTCAGTATTTTATGGTTAGTAATTTATTTTCTTAACTGCTTGTCTAATTGACGACAATTTTAGTTAGTGGATTTCATATTAAAAATGTAATGTGAGTTATAATTAAAATGATTCCTATGTCTTTACTATCTGTCTGTCTGTCCCATATTGGACATCTAAAGGTTATCCAGCTTTGTAAATAGTCCCATTTAAGATTTATTTTAACACTTGAAAGCAATTTTCAGTTAAATTTACATAACTAACATTTTGTTTTAAGTCACTATTTCACTTAAAATAATGTAGAGAAATTGCTATTTGTTTATTATGATCCTTTCAATATAACTTTTGTTCATCTTTCACTGTACTTTAATTTGAGAAAAACTTGATTATAGAAATGACTTTTATTGTTTAACCAAACAAAATACACAATACAGATGTAGTATTTACTACAGAATTCAAATGAGTTCTTTAATTCACCAGTAAACAATAAATACACAAATAATTTTAACAAAAAGGAACCGACTTCAATGAATAATTATTCCGAGTACCCAAATCGCGACAATTGTGCCTATGAAATTTTAGGAGTTCCCTCGATTTCCTTGGGATCCCCTCATCCGATCTCGATATGGTGACTATGGGGCCACTTGTAAGCTACGCCCATTCCAGTGCAAAAAGAATTTCTGAAATCGGTTTATAAACGATGAAATTATCGCTGCACATACATAAAAAAAAAAAAAAAAAGATTCCGACGAATTGAGAACCTCTTCCTTTTTTTTGAAGTCGGTTAATAATTTCTCATTATTGTAATAACATATTTACACCAATTATTATTACAAGTATAATCGTTAAATTTTCTCTTAGGTATGCACATAAGAGTATACCAGCACATCTTCACTCACATATATACATAAACGTGAATATATACATAAAAATAAATATGTGTGGTAGAATGTAGTCCTTATATAAAGGACACCAAGCAAACTATGCTCTACAAATAGTTTCTTTGTTAGCGTGATTAAATTAGTCTTAGTCTGTATGTACGTAAAAGGAAATAAAATAAAACTCTGTAAATAATGTAAAAGCTTTTCTTTTTCTTGCGTTTTAAAAAAGTGCTGTGGGTGTTTACTGCTACTTGAGAAGAAAAAAAAGGGTTAACGATTTAATTTGTAGTTTAGCAGCGGTTTTTAATTTGAACTGGTTATAAGCTATTTGAGTTCCGGTGGTAAGCGCATTACAAAGTTACTAAGTACACTTCGTGCATTGCTACGCTGTAGCCCCGTAGACTTCTACGAGTTTAATACGTAGCGGACTGGTTTCTGTTTTAATTTTAAACTTTTACAGAAACTAATTAAGTTGTTATTCTTTGAAATAAGCCGTTTGTGTTATTTGTTATTTTTAATTAAAGATCTGGTTTAAAGCAACTGGGATCAAATAAAATGTAAGGGTCAAATTTATAATACTGAATATTTAAATTTGAATTGGTTGATGAACGGTGCTTGTTTCAAAGTGAATTCATGAGTAATTTGATTTAAACGTTTCAGCTTTCAGTTGTGAAGCGTCGTGATTTTATTTACTACTAGCAGCGCCCCGCGGTGTTACCTGCGGTTATTCTCATGGAGGTGCAACAACGAAGATTGTTTGTTTAAATTTAAGCTATTTTCTAAATTTAAATTTAAGCGACAACGCTCCTGCTAAGTGACTAATGATTTTATCTACGAGAGATAGGTATTATACACATTCAATTTGGCTAACAGTTATTTATATATTATTATCAATAATGGTTCGTGTATTTACGTGTAATGATATCAAAATTATCTTCATCGTAATATACCATTCTTTATTAAGCCCCAACACAAAGTCTGAGGATTGTTATAATTTTGAAGAGATTTATGTGTATACATATATCTACCGTAACTTCCAAATGGATGGTTTTGAATTATTGTTTTGTTAAACACAAACTTCATGTTCAGACTTTATAATCGACTGTTCTAAGCATGTAATGTCTGTCTAGGGTGTGTCATAATTTATACGTTTTTTTCGTTAAATATCTATAAGTACCCGTGCGAAGCTGGAGCGGTCGGCTAGTCTAAAATAAAAGTAATGTAGCCAGTGAAATTACCATCAAAAATAAAAGCGGCCAAGTGCGAGTCAGACTCGCCCATGAAGGGATCCGTATCAGCAAGTAACATCATATAAAAGTTCTTGTAGTTCGTTGTAACTTTGATCAATGTTTTTATAATAGTGTATTGATTGAATGAAAGTTAAGTTGCGGTTTACGATTTATGACGTATTAAAAAAAACTACTAACTAGATCTCGTTCAAACTATTTTTTGTTGGTAGTTTGTATGGTAATGTACAACTTATATTTTTTTTAGTTTTATCACTCTCTCATTTTAGAAGTTACAGGGGGGGGCACATTTTTCCACTTTGGCAGTGTCTCTCGCGCAAACTATTCAGTTTAGAAAAATAAAATATTAGAAACCTCAATATCATTTTTAAATACCTATCCATAGATATGGGTTTGATGAAAAAAAATTTTTTGAGTTTCAGTTCCAAGTATGGGGACCCCTAAACTGTATTGTTTTTTTTCTATTTTTCTGTGAAAATCTTAATGCGGTTCACAGAATACATCTACCGACCAAATTTCAACACTATAGCTTTTATAGTTTCGGAAAAAAGGGGCTGTGACATACGGACGGACAGACAGACAGACAGACTTGACGAATCTATAAGGTTTCCGTTTTTTGCCAGTTGGCTACGGAACCCTAACAAACACACCTATAATTTACGATTTAAATCGCATTTATTTACTTTTTTTTTCTCTTTATTAAAATGATGGTGCCCAAACGAAAACATTCAAAAAAACACAAATTCTTACAATCATCTATTTATAACTGAAAAAATAAACTATATTAAATTTTGAAATAGATTTGTACATTGAAGCATTAAACATTTTTTATTCAACAGTTTAATTTTCCGAATCTTTTTAGTTTTAGGTTGGTAGGTTTTACATTAATATGCACTTTGCATGCTGAATCTAATGACTCAAAGTAAAGTTTCAAAAGTATTTCTTTAAAAAATACGTAAGTATAACATTTATGTCACCACTACAGACTAAGACATACAGTTTCATATATTATACTAATAATATATACATATATGAATACGTGTCTGGAAAGATAATCAGATGTCCTAATAAGAAAGTATTCTAAAAATATAGTCATAGATGACTCTAGATTTAAGCTAAATTCCATTGCAACATAAGGCTATCTCCTCAAATTTGTAGAAGTCTATTATATTATATTATACTCGTTTCAGGCCTTCTCCGGAAGATTACACTAAACGCTCCGACTGTCATTCTGAGGGTCTCAGAGCCCATTGTCGTTATTTTTGCATATTTAATTAGGATTTCGCTCGAGTTTGCTTACGAAAAAATTTCCCTCGGGGCGTGTTTCTAGAGTATCTCCAATTTATCTTGTTTTTAATGAAAATATTTTTTTTATTTGAAATTATATATAATTAAATTAGATCATAATATAAACAAAAAACTATGTTGTACTAAACTATGTTAGAAAAGAGTGTCCATGGAGTTTCTTGTCTGTTCTTCTCCATAGGATCTACGAATTGAAACAGACAATTAGCTTCACAACTAACTATGGCCTGACTACTTGACATTTCAAAAGTGCTGTTGTATTGGTTTATTTTAAATTAAAAAGGGTTTGATTTGATTAAAAAAAAGGGATCATACTTCGTAAAGTTATAAGAGGACAAGCATTTCGTAACAAGCAGCTAAAGGCAATATACATATAAGTGTTTATCACTAGAGAGCGCTACAAATACCACTTTACATCTAAAGCACCTCAATCGGCTGCCTTCCGTTCAGGCAGAGTAGAGATACATTGGCAGGCTTTAAAATAAAAATAATAATAATGTACTTGCACGATTCATTATTTGCTCTCTGTGTAGAAATAATACATAATTTAATACTAAAAAGTGTTGTGTTAAATTAGGTAGGAGAACCATGCATATTTTTTTATATCCATCCACAGCTACAGCAGCTATTGCTTATTTAGTTTTTTATTAGGAAACAAGTAATAAGTAAAAAGTAATATGAAACTGCAAGCTGTAACATATTTCGGATCAAATGATTTTATAAATATAGAAGCAACATACATTTCTTCCACATTTGAAAGAAAAGGAATCGACATGGCATATACAAATACATTTAAATGTATGTATGCCCCAATTTCACAGCCAATTTGCAATAAAAGATCTTTGTGGTACAACCTTTTTCCTTTCCTTGATATTTTGGAACAAATTGAGATGGAGTTTTTAAAAAAAATGAGGTTTGAGTACCTCATTAATATAACACACCTATTTATATTTTATATTTACTAAGAGAAATCAGAATACTCGATTTTTCTGTCGATGCCATTTTAATGTCCTTACAATTTACTCCTAGTGAATTGTAAGGACATTTAGATGATGAATGTCATGTTTTGGAATGCCTGCCACTCTTTAGGAGGACTCAGTAGATGGTAATAGGCTTAACTAGAATAAGTATAGTACATATTTTTTTACTGGAAAATCTCCAAGCAAAACATACTTTATACACCAGTAGACTAATGTGTGTGTCGTGTTCGAAATACTAGTATAAAATTATCGCAAGATATAATTGTAGATGTTAGTTGTAATATATCTATGGTGACGGAATGTTATTGGTGATCTGGGTTTATTGAGAGCTGAGAGTCGACCCTTCTAGCCACCGAGGCATGGTAAGCTCAACTACCATTCTAAGGAAAGGCCTGTATCTAGCTGTGGGTTTTTAGAAGCATTTGATGTGAGGTAGGATGATAACAGTCGTGAAGCTTACTTGGAGGAGGAGCCCTCGACCTAGATTGGGGATGTATGGCCTTAACCCTCTCCTGAGGGGAGACCCGAGCCCAGCAGTACAACGTTATGAGTTGTTTACTATGTGAGATATGATGAGATTGTAACTGGATGCACTAAATATCCCAAAGTTTTTTGAAAGTGCTCTTTGCAGTTTAGTATCCACTCAAACGTGTTGACGTCAAACATGCGAATTTCAATAACTGTGCAAATACTAGATTAGTATTCAAAAAAAATTTATATAACTGTGGACAACATCGATTAGGACATCCGTCCTCCTTGATTTTAAAGTCTATTTTAGTCGACAATCTGATATTCTCGATTACCGGTTTTTGTTTACAATCGATCGATAATGAACAGGTCAACCCTATGGCATTGAATTTGTTTAGTCTATAGTACAAATTGTTTCGACAATCGTCGTCGCGCGTCAAGTGGTCTCAAGTACTCAAGTGTCCGCGTATGTTTACGTAAACTTTTTATAAAGATATCGTATTGTTTACGTTTTGATGTAGTGTTTATCTTAATAAGTGTTTAGTGTTATAGTGTATAAAATAGTGTATATAGTGATAACAAGGTCGTTATTTTCATTATTTGGAAAAAAAAGTACGCCCGCTCACCGTTCAAGGTCAGTGATTTTAATTCATTATTATAAACAATTTAGCTTTCTTTATCTAATTAAGTGTTTATAATTAGATAAAGAAAGCTAAATCAAATCGAAATGATTATTTCATTTATTATATTTATGCACGGATTTAGAGAAAATCAAATATCAAATAAATTTATAACCTAAAAATCCCCTCCATTCTGAATGTCATAAATCATTCCACAGTTATGCGTAATTTGCATTTTTGACAGCCACAGTAGTGCAGAATACTGCATTGTACTAATCTAGTATTTTAACAGTTGAATGGGTATGAAGGATTGCGACTCAGATTCAAACATTTTCATAAGTTGTAAAACATCTTTTATATATTTTCATAATTTACAATTTTTTTCTTTAATATAATCAAAAAAGAGAAACTCGTATTTGCTTTGTAGCGTAGTATAATAATATGAAATTTCTTTTTAACATTTAGATTTTTATGTACGCATTTATTCCTAACGACAAAAATGACCACATTTGTCCCTGTGTCAGAAATAAATTAACCCCTGAGTAAGAACTTCGTGGGTACAATAGGATTATATGCTCTGTCGAACATACTAAAATTGTAGGATTATTGCCGGGAATTTGAATAGAATTTAGAAAGGATATATTTTTATTCCCTCCAGGACCAGGACCTACACGAGATTGACGGTTAATTTTATTTCCATGAAAACGGAAAGAAGATTGAATATAAGCTGCAAACTCGTATAAAACTTTATTTTGGTGATCTAAAAATTATCTCAAAAGTCTTATAAAAGCTTTGATCTTAAATAACTTGCGACGTTGACATGAGATGTTATGAGACAATTTTAAGAACACCATAATTAAGACGTATGCGTATTTTCAGCTCATTATTTCTCGTTGCGAGGTTGACTCCTTATTTTGCTAACGTGACTCGACTATCATACATTTTTTGAAGTTCATTATCAATTAAAAAAACGTCTAAGTAAAACTTTCGTGTTCTTGAACTATTATCTATTATTTTAGGCCCAGAAGGCAAAACGAACAGAAAAAAAAACAAGGTTTATACTACCATCTCCTATATATTTACACCTCCTAGATATGACCTTTATAAGTGGTTCTACGGTTTGAGTAGATTGTAACTAAAATCAGAAAATACCTTTTATTTAGTTACACCGTTAAATGTGGCAAAGTCCAAGAGCTTAAACTGTAAACCGGTACGGATTTCAACAAGATTCGTTATGTGTTTGCATTTGTAAAATCTTTAGGTAGGCCTCAAGCAGAAAAATAGGGGTTTATAAGACGTAATGTTTACAACGTGAAATGTATTTTTTCAATCCGTTCATCAAAATTAATGTTAATTATTATAATATAAAATAATGATAGATAGATAGATAGCTACTTTTTATGCTTTTTTACTTTTTCAGGCATCGTAGGATGCCTGTACCGACAATTTAGTTTTATGATTTTGAGCAAGCTTTATTTTCATCAATTTAAATTGTATTTTAACTTAGCATAGCAGTAGAGTATATATTAATCTTCAGGTTAAACTATTTCCAATGCTAATGAATTAAATGTTAAAATTTCCACAATATACTTAAAAACGAGTTTCTGTGTTCAATTTCTTGATGTCAGTATTAAAATCCTTTCACTCAATTAATAATAAACTGACGAAAATATTTTTCTACTTCTTTTATCACTTCCTGTAAAATTATCATTTTTAAGCAAAAGGTTACGTTAAAAAACAACTTTAAAAATATACGACGAGTATGAACGCACAAACTTCCCACAGGACCCTTTTAAAATACGCTGATGTTTTCTTTGTACAAACAGTATGTGTCTACCCGTGTCTATTTGTCTTGCCTTTAAATTCATTGCGGGTAAGAAACGTTGACTGTGACTGTCGCAGATTTATCGCTTCGAGCTAATGGGTGGTCACCATTTTGTAGAGGAACAAGATTTGTTTATCCTTAGCGATAAGATAAAACATTTTCAAGAATTTTCAGAAATGCTTTTTCATTTTAATTGCAATTTTTGTTTAATCTCGTTCTTTGAGCTATGTTGAATTAGTAATATTTCTTGGAGACTAGCAGTACTTATGTACAAACAGATCTTTTTTCTTCCGAGCCTTTATCCCAAGTTTATTTGGGGTCGGCTACTAGGCTATGTACAAACAGATCTATGAATAATATTTTTTAGTTGTGTATACCTAGCTGTGAACAGAGAGAAACGAAAATTTATGAAACCTCTTAGAAAACTTAACCCTAATTCTTAAATAAAAAACAAGTTAAAATTTCTATCAATGAAATAATTCAGTGATCTTTATTTAGTTTTGATATAAAATGTATTATAATAGTAAGATACTTTTTTTCAGCATATTATACTAAATTGATAGTGATAATCTACATAAGTCTGCATTGGATATTAATTTAATAAATCTATTATACAAACTTCTTCAAAGAACCTGACGAAAAATTTAAGCTAACCAAGAACACTTCATTATCACAAAATTTTTGCATTAACTAGCTTGAAATGTCACAGTGTCTTAGAGTTTAAGAATAAGCACACTTTAAAAGGATATTTTATCTTGGGTGAATGTATTTCAAATAGGTGTAGGTTGTTCTTAATGGTTCGCTTAGCTTAAAGATTTCATTAAACACTTTACTTAATTGTTATAATTTATTTTTAATGCTTGGTAAAATATCAACGTAGGTCGGTCGAAAATTGGATCCAGGTTTCTCTTTAGGCAAGCTTAGTCCTACTAAACCACCATTGCCAAACAGGTTAGAATAGGGTTTCTTTCAAGTTTTCCTTTCTTGTTGCAGTGATGTTGTTTTGCGTAGCATATTCTCTTAGTAGCCTCTTACGACAGCTATAGGATAAAGAGCAATGGTGACAATTCGTATAATTAATCCGTCATCACATAGAAATGAAAGGGATTCCAAACAACAAATAACAAACTCATACATAAATTAGATTACAAACTAATCTTACTTACGATATTCTCAAGGTTTAATCTTTGGCTAGGTTTAATATGACGAGTAGAAGATTAGACGAACAATGACACATCATTTGTTAAAGTCAGAATGGGATTATGACTTGTCTTATTACGTCTAGCATGCGTAAGTAATAAAACACATACGAAGAAAATATTATGTTCGCAAATGTCTAGTTTGGTTTCTGAAGTTAAATGAGGCTGTTTTACTATAATTACTTTTACCAGTATAGATAGAAAAAACTCAGAGATCTCTTCTATATAGCTGGATAATGACATTGAGATCTTCATAGAAATATTCTTGCTTGATCTCATATATTGACCCTTAATCCAATGAAATATTATCTTTTTTATCAAAGCCTTTTAAGTCTCGTCAAATCAAGAAAATCTAAAGAAGCCTTAATCTTTCACCATGTTACTTTTATTGTTCCTTTCAATAATTAATAATAAAATAAAAAAAAGGTTCTTCTTTAAAGAAGAACCTTAAGGTTCTCGTTCTCTCTCATTTACTTTTCATGCTTATTTCTAATAGAAAACTAATTACGCTTTAAATACAAAGTACTTCCTTTAGGAATAACCAGAAATTGGGTTGAAAATTAAATTTCTAAAACTACGGTGTCAGTAAATTTGAATGACATGGATAGGAAGTGTTCGTGATTGGTTTTATTTATTGAATTGAGAGAGCTATTAGTATTTTATCAAATAATGGGGGATTTCTAGTAAATGTAATCTCTTTAGTATTTGTTTGTTTGGAGTAAATTCTAAGGGTTTTTTTAAATATTCCAAGATTGGAATACAGGTATTCAAATAAAATTCTGAAGAAAAGGGTTCTTCAACGACACTAAAAACAAGTCATACGTACACTATTTTATAATTGATACTATTGATAAATCGATCAGCCTGTATATACACCTATTTAAAAAAAAAACATATTTTTTAATCAACTCTCGCAAATTCTTATTCGCCGATGGCACCGGTGTACCATTTAAAAAAATACACTTATTTGCTTCTTTCCAAATTCCCTATACGCAATCACTTTTGAATATTTTCAACTGGTTTTTTATTTCACACTGAAATTTAATTACAACGCCACCAGTGCCGGTGTGATCTGAATATGCCTCCAACGAACTACCACTTTAATCTTTAAATGTGTTACGGAACCTACAGTTAAATATTACGAATATTTTGTAAAGGTGGTGTAGCGATTTAAGCGCTTTCAGTGTTGTGAATTCAATACCTACATAGGGCATAATTTTGTGTAATTTACAAGTTGTTTTCTTTGTATCCGAATCATGTATGTTCCAAAAAGTAGAAAGGAAATATAAAAAAATCCAAATTTTTATATTTCTTTATTTATTAATAGACAATAAATCGAACAAAATCGACACTGAACAGATTTTATAAGAATTACCTTACTCAGAGGTACGTAATTTGTATTATATACTAGAAATAAATTTAGTTGAAATATCAAATGAGTATTTATTAATATTGAATTACTAATAATGGATTTTCTTGGTTTTTGAAATATAATAAATTGGTCTTCGACAGAGAATATTGAAAAGAAGTTTCAAAACAAACAATTTGCACCTACCACATAATCTATATTCTCCAAAGTTTCAAGTAGAATACATGCACAAACATCCCAAAGCATCTTTATATAAAACTTTAATACACGAACCGTACGATGTACAGAATTGCAAACTTTACAGATCATGAGGTACCAATGCCAACACAAGAAAGTAAACAATGAACATGATTTTGCCAACTTATGAAAATCTAACACGAGCAAGCTTTCTTGAAAACTCAATATTTTACTTGGTACAGAAATGAAATTATAGTATAACAATAAAGTCCAACTTTGGAAGACGATGGAACTTTTTGTTTACATACCCACATATGGAAACATTGGGGTGTCATTACATAAATTTGATTTTTTTGGTTTCATAGTAGTAAAAGTCTTGATTAAGAAAAACTAAAACTTACTAGGTTTAATTTATTGTAATTTGAAGAATATTTTTAATTCGCAGTTAATTCAAGTATTAGCAAGTAATCTATATCTTGAGCTTTCGCCGTTTATCGGTTATTGCTGTACAAAATAGCCGATGTCCTTTCACAGGCATGAGACTGTCTAGGTACAAACAGAGGCGGCGGAGGAGTTTATTTTATAATATGTAGTGATATATCATAAAAATCTCAATATTCGCATTTTTTATTTAATGACTAATCATAACAAAGCTTTTTTCTCTGTTAAATAAATATACATAATTTTTTTTAAATTTAAATTTACCTATTTATGTTAGGACATCACTGCCAAGAGAGGGAAAACTTGAAACAAACCCTTTACCAACCCGTCTGGCCAGCGTGGTATAGTAGGCCAAAACCTCCTTAAAAAGGAGAGGTCTCTGTCCAGCAGTGGACTGTTAAAGGCTGTTGATGATGATGATGATGATGTTAGGACCTGTATACTATCTGTGTCTGTATTAGCTAGTACCTAACATCCACAGCTGCTAGAATATATAACAGAAATATCGCTATCTAAATTCCTTGTAGTTTGCTACATGGATCCAGATAGTACTGTTTAATAGAACATTAGCGTATAAAAGAATTTTCATTTTTCTTCAGTCTTTGAAAGATTTTTGGTAATTTATTTTCCAAGCTATTTTAGTTTATTAAGTAAAACTCTATTTAGAGGAGTTGATTAGTAAATTTAGTACAAACAATTTTTACGGTGTAAAGTGATTAGTTATGAAAGGAGTCAATTTCCACATAATAGGCTGTATAATATTAATTCTAAGATACACATATGTATGTGTATCTAAGAATTAATAGTGGTTTGCTAACCTATTGAAGATAAAGTAATACCCATATATTTTAATCAGATCCTGTCTCAAAAAGACATGTCAGATATTCCACATGTAAGTTGCATTTTTAGAGTTCCGTAGTTCATGATTCAGAACCCTTATAGACTCGTCATGTACGACCGTGCTCGACCTACCGCTCAGACGTTTGGTGCTAGAAAGATGAAACTTTCCATGAATATGTGTTGTAATTACGTCGACAAAGTGTTACAATAAAATTACTGAAAATAATTGGGCAGTAACACATAAAGTGGGTGTGATTTTTTTACTATTGGGACTGCCCCATCAACAGATCGGTCTTTTAAAAACATTACGAGGTTACTGACGTCATTTTTCGATTTACGTAATCGTTTGCGAGTTATTCAACTTTAAAGCGCATGTTTTTCTAAACATAGGGCGTCCCCTCCCCCCCCCCCCCTCTAAAAGCCAAACGGCTGTCGCAAAATAGTAGTCCATTAAATTTTCAAGGAAAACTATAGTGGTTTTGATATCTTTTTATTTAAGGAGTTATAGCGGGCGGACGAGTATATAAGGTGAGTGAAACCTGGAAAACTTCGTACAAAAATAAAGAAATAGTAGGTAAACATAACAATTATCTATTAGACACGATTCTAAACCTGCCTATCATTAATAAAATACTACAGAAGATATTAAAAATTTGACAAGATGAGAGCTTGTCTCAAAGAAAACTAAAATATGTATTGTTTTTACTGTGATTTCCTAGTATATAAATATTTATAATATATTATATTTATAAATAAATATTTAATACGACATCTTCGGATTCGTGACCAACAATCTGTTAATATTTCCATTTAATGTTCATAGCTGCTACATAAAAAATTGTTTCCTTCTTTTATTGTATATACTGTAATATCGCTCAGAACACTACAAATATTATGATTACAATAATTATAAATGACTTACAAAAATCAAAATCGACTTACAAACATATGCGAAATGGATCATTATTCATTGTTTTACCAATGTGTTTACTTTATGATACTTTTCGGTTGCAATGTATTTATAGTTTGTAGTTTAATAATATAAAGAATAATTTTCGTTTGGAAGCGGCGATGCAAAGTTTAATTGATAAAATTCAGGTCGCTGAAAGTAACTGATAGGAAAGTGTCAGAAACCTATCATTGACAACAATCAGATCTATCATTGTAATGCCTGACCGCGTCAATCACCTTTTTCTAGTTCACTGAATGCATAAAAAGACAGACAATAAAAAGACAGGAATTTTCTTTATTCCCAAATCAACGAAAAATTATTCGCCCGTAATGGCAACAAAAGACTAATGTAATTTTAATGAAGCCTTAGATTCCTTTCAGATAACCCAAGAAACCCCGAAAAGGGTTCTACAAAGTAATCATTTTTTTGCGTACACAACCCTAATCAACCTGGCCTATTTAATTACTTGGAAGTAAAAAAATTCAGAGCAACATATCCAAACCGTTTAAATTCCTAACCCGCCTAAATATCCTAAAAATGTCGGAGATAATTACACAATTCATCATTGTCATGCGCCCAAATATATTTCCGACGCTTTTTGTATTAGTTGCCCTTTGTATAGCAGGTGATTAAAAGGAAAAATAAATCGGAAATGTAATTTTGTTACTCCTAATTTAGGCCTACTAAAATTTTATATAAAGCAGTTTCAGTAGGACAATCTTACGTTAAGATACCAATCGAAAATCGGTTTTTTTAAATCTCGATTTCCAAACGTAATTAACTATATATATAAATATTATTTTAATGTAACATACCTACTATTTAAATTCTTAAGCGCTTTGTTTCAAAACTGAAAATTTAACAAACTACTCAGATTTAACGATAAAAGCGATAGGAAACTAAAGCTTAAATAACTAATAGTAACATTAATATAGAGATTACATTTCAACATTTCCACTAACAATTTTTTAAATGATTTTTAAGATTTCATGTCTCTATAACAAATCTGGTTGCCTATTAGAGTCGACACAACAAAAAAGAAAAGTCTTATAAAAGTAGACAATTTACAAGTACATCTGTAACGAAGTGAAATTCACCCGACTTGGGTACAACATCCATACTTTCCCTAGGATGTGGCGTAACTAAACTATTTAGTGTTCCTAGCTTTATGTTACTTGTTTCAGAACCTACAATTGTGGAGATGTAGTTACTCTACTCTAAAACTTTTCAGTTTCTACATAAGAATATGAAATTTTAACGACTGCTCTGTACAAACACGAAAATTCACTTTAAGTACAATTATAATGTGTTTTGAACATTAATATTATATAAGCTCTCTTCTTAAAAGTGAAAGTTAGAATAGGATTATTTTTGTAGTAATAGTGGTACACCCTTTCACGGTATAGTATTCTCTTATGTGTACGTGTTTTACTCACTTACTTTACACTTAAAACAAATTTGTTATAAATCAAAATACAAAATTATGTATTCAATACTACCAAAAACGTTGTTAAGCAAAATTTTTTTTTTTTACTAAAACGATACAATTAAATATTTGATTCAATTAAAGTTCAGATTCCTTGCCTAATTCAACGCGTCATTGTATTGTTTATAATATTTTTATATTGTTTATATATTTTTTTTAAATTACCTTATAATTTAAGTGTCATTAAGTAAAAAATAAAAACAAGAAATGATGGTACATTTCTTGTTTGTGTGGAAGAGTAGTAATCACACTATGTGATTACTACTCTTCCACTACGAAACAAAAAACAATCTTAGAAATGGCAACTCACATTTTGTACTTTCCGTCGGCTGAGCATATTCTGTGAACAATTTCCTAGACGACAAAAAGTCACCAATCACGAAATAAGAACAAACACCGTTCGAAAATTGAAATTCACGCACTCGCGACCGATCGCGTTTCAGTAAGATCGGAGAGGTTTCAGGGTGGCGTCTGTTTGCCTCGGCGGTCGGTAGACGAATGCCTGTCCGGCCTGCAGGTGCGAAGCACGACCCGAGAATAGGGTGTCGCTTGGTGATGTATGTTCAATAATAGAGAGTACATTTGTTATAATTTACGTAAACTAATAAACATTTGAAAAGAATTGAAACATTTTATGCATAGAAAGGAATATTTCTTAACGAATGCTTAATTCTGGAGCCAACGTCTCGTACAATAATAGGCACATTAGATAAAGTCTAGGATGTTGCCCTTTAGGTATCATATAAAGCTACTTTAATGTCCGTATTTATTTATCATTTACAAGAAACAGATATGAACGTACATAGGTGCGTTTCCAACAAAGTACTTATGCAAAGAAAAAGATATACTGATAACCGAGCAATGAAACTGCGTAGCGATAGTTTAGAATTATTTGTGTATGTAAAAAGTGTGTATTTTTTATAATATAAACTGGCATACATATAGACGTGGTAGGTAACTACGCCACCTATGGACGCCTGAATCTCAAAAGTCACCAAGTGCCATGCCGCTCTAGCCGCATCTAAAATTTTAATAAAAAACAGAATTGCCACAATTTTTTTTTTATTTCTGGTCTCCTGACCTCTTTTGGGGCATAGGAACAAATCCATGACGAGTTTGATTACATTAATTAATTAATTTCATCTGATTGTTGACAACAAGAAAGTTGTTAATACATTTCAGCACGAATGGGTCGGCTCGACCGGCATTCATGCTGTCGTCTTTCGTTGGTAAGTGTGAGTGTTCGGAGGCCCAATCACTCTGAATAAGTATCATTTGATGGTATCTCCAACACCTGCATTCTACTAATGCTTTCCTTCAGACAGAGTTCAGTCACTTTGATAGGATAAAAAAAAAACAAAATAAAAACTATATCGATTGTTTTTTGTACTTAATGTACATGTGTGTATTTAATGTAATAAATAAATACTTAATGTACTTTTTTGTAAGCACATACATATTTTACATAGAAAACGTCCAAAACAAATATTTGGTCCGACCCGAGAATCGAACTCGAGACCTCCAAACTACACTAACTACTAGACCAACAATGCAGTCAAAAACAAAACCTTTTTATAGTAATACCAAGTTCTATAAAAGGAGAAAGTACTACTAGACAAAACCGAAAGTGTATTGAAAGAAAAATACTGTTGTATTAAAATTATGTCAATGAAATAGCGTTTGGATTCAAAATGGTTTACAGCTCTTTGTAAAGTAAGTGTGTCCTTTTATCTATACACATCCAAACTTACGACAGGTATAATGAATTCAATACAGTACAAAGCAGAACAAATATTATAAATATATTTACTCTTAACCAAAGTGTTATAAAGCAATATGAAAGGTTAGTTTTACTTATTCAAGCATTCTCGGAACTTGTAGTGATTGACAAAACCCGTAAATAAATTATATACCCTTACCTATTGTCTGCTAGAGTTGACTTTCAATGCCCCAACTTCGATTTTGCTGGTCACGAATGTCTAAACCCATGTTAGAATCAGACATGCATCTAATATTAACTATTTTACATATAGTAAAACATAATAGGTATGTATGTTTGGGTGTTTATTAGTTTACTATGTATGTATTAACATAAACAAAGGATGTTTATGTATTTATATCAGTTGTTAAGTAGCCATAATACAAACTCTGCTTAATTTTGGACTAGATGACGTTTTGTGTAAGATCTCCGAAATATATATTATTATTATTTAAGTAGGTATTATAGTTTATAAGACAAAGTCTATACCTTTACATTTTAAAAATAATTTTAAGATATTTTTAACTTGAATAGACAGTTTTATGTCATTTACAATATTATTTCTGTTTTTGTATATTTAAACAATCAAGAAAGATGTCGAATGAGTGAAAACTAATTTACATTTTATAATATTAAAAAATAGAGCGCTAAAAAAGTAACGCTTCATATTTTCTGCTTAAAAATTATGTTAACAACTAGTATAACCATCTTTCATAATAAAAATATTAACTGTTTTAGCTAAGTCTTTCACGTATTTGACTTCAATGCAAAAGTCTTTATGAGAATGAACATATTGGCGAATAATTATTATGACTATTATATTACAGCCTTTTAGGGTATCTGCTAGACATAAGTTTATTCGGAGCAAGGAATTTTTGGTCTGCTAATATTTATTATTTAATATTTATTAAGTATATTGAAAATAATATTTTTGGTTTATATATTCTGCCTTAATTTCGCTCTTATACTTAAATATTGTATTATGTGTATAATGATTTGTTGTGTGTGTTGTGATGTAATTTAGTTATAAAATATTTAAATTTTGACCTAGGTAAGTATTCATCAGCAGTATGGTTGCCAAATTCTAGGGTCTATCTAGTTTGTGATTAGACAGCCGCGTGTAAAATGTTTCTAGTTCTTATCACTATGATATGGATTTTCATATTGGTTCAAAAAGCTGAGAAAATTTTATATCACTAACAATCCATACCGTCCCAGTTCTAGGCTCCGGTTTCCTGTCAGAAAAGGGGTTAAAGCCCTACGTCCATACAGTGGCCACAAAATCAATAATGCATTTAAATAAATCCCTACTATTAATATTATAAATACGAAAGTAACTATGTCTGTCTGTATGTCTGTTACGCTTTCACGCCTAAACCACTGAACCGATTGATGAAATTTGGTAATAAGATAGATCTGAACTTGGGAAAGGACATGGCTTTTTACCGCGATAACCGACATACACGCGGGCGGAGACGGTGGGTGAAAGCTAGTAATAAATAAATATTCGGACATCTTACATACAACTTATATTATGGGTACTAGATAACTGGTATATTTATACCAGTTATCTAGTACCCATAAGTTTTCAAAAAAAGTATATTTATGTATTTACTTAAATATACTTTTTTTTGTAAATACATACAGGGCAGGTAGGCACATAAATATAAAAATTACTATATCATATCTCGAGTTCCTCCAGAGAGGAATTATTTTCTTTAAATTCAAAAAACACCTTAAAAGAAACATTCACTTGAATTGACAATCTTCTACATTTTGAAGTCTTTGAAACTGACGGCAGTCATGTTCAAAGAGAAGTTATTGTCATTGAGCGATTATTGTGATTGAAATGTCTATAGCATTTTCAGATAAGTTCGGAATTCGTATAAAATATAGCCACCCTACATTCAAGTTAATTAATCTTTTCAATCAACTAGGTTAATAAGAAACCTTGGGTGTATTTATTATGTTCCTTGATTTTATTGATACTGTAACATCCCTAAAATTAATTTGCTAATCTTTTTGAAGGTTAAAATATTTTTTATAAAAGAAATTTTATGTGATACGCATTCATTATTTGAATCTGAGTTTATAATTTATAGCTGTCAAATTAATATGGGTTATCCTTTTGTCTTGGTTCAATCTATCTTCAAACCGAAATTTATCCAAATCCGTTCAGCGGTTTAGTTTTGAAAGTTAACACAGATTGACAGAGTAGCTTTGAAACAAATTCTTAAATATATTACAAAATATACATAATAGATGTATATAATCAGAAATATCTAGTTATCAGCAATTTGGTTGCCAAAATAAAATTACAGCTTCTGCGTATTTTGGGGCCAGACTGCCTTATGTGAGATACATGAAGTAATTTTGTATTATTTTACATCTAAGTAAAGTTCAGTATATACTTAAAAATAAATATATAGATACTAAAATACGTACATAACAAATATAAAAAATATACTAGCTGATGCCCACGGTTTGGAAAATAGATGTTGGCCGATTCTCAAACCTACCCGATATGCTCACAAAATTTCACACAAATTAGTCAAGCCGTTTTGGAGGACTATGGTAACTGACATTGTGGCACGAGAATTTTGTATGTAACATTTTAATATAGTTTATTCTATTTTTTTTATAAACATTTTACCTATTTATTTCATAAACAGCTAACGACGTAACGTTTTATACACCTTTATTTAAAGTCAACAAGAATCAATAGAACAACTACACATAATAGTTGAATAAAACGTAATAGTAATAAATAACAGATAGTTTATTTGAAGCTACGCGGTATCTGGAACGAACTGTCACCGACATGCCGTACCCTGAATTTGGTTAATGCATTTAGCAGTAAATAAAGATTATCTTTTATTTAAAGAAAATGAAATCTAACACTTACATATGAAATGAACACTGAAAGTAATAACAACTAGTATGTAAAATTATACCCAGATTCTTTACACAGTTTCTTGTGAATACCAAAACATAAAATATGTACTTAATACTATAAATTTGAAGATAATTGAGTCGTCTATTTCGTTTTGACAGCTACACTGATTCGGAATAATTTCAATAAAGGTTTCGGTTGGACCTTGGCGAATGACATAGGTTACTTTTTGTCGCGATACCTAATGTGTAGGTGGCCAGAGCCGCGGGCAAAAGCTTTTAGTTTTATATAAAACACACTCAAATGTAAGATATTCTGTTCTACTCTATTTCTAACTAAGTCGAAGCAAATACATTTCACGCAGTAATTAATCAGCGCATTAGAGGAGATCAATAACTTGATACTGATTAATAGGTTCTGATCACATTCCACTATAAAAGCTCTATAAACGATTTTACGGCTCTCCGAAGTGTGTATCAAGCTTTATATTACAAAAGAGCCTAGGATTAACTGCAAATGATTTCAGTATAATATGAAATTTAATTAACAACTGTGACTGGTTGGAATGATAGATTTTATAAAATTAAAATTAAATGTGTTATGGACCTTGTTTGTTTTATCAGTGAAACACACTCTTGTTTTAATTCACTTATGTTCATGCTTTATAGTGGTTTTGCGATTTTGAATAATGGAATTGGTATTTTAAATAATAGTTGCCTTTTTAAATAACTCTTTGTATTAAGTTTTCAAATTATGTTATTAAAAATCGGGTAAAAGTGAATTTTTAGGATTCCATAGTCCATGATTCAAAACCCTTATAGTGTCCGTCCGTATAGTGTGTCCGTAGTCCGTCCGTCTATCCTCAATCTACCGTCTAAAGGATTAGTGCTAAAAAAATGAAACTTTATATGGATAAGTGACAAACAGCAAAATGTAATAAAGAAAAATAGGAAAATACAATTTATTCTATTAAATATACCATCTTGAAATAAAACTACATGAAAGTGTATGTATTCGTAATTTCTAGATTCTAGATTCTAGATACGAACACCGGATGAACCAAAGCATTAATCCGTATTCAAAATATATAATATATAATTTCACTTGGTTGGTAATGCTCTTTTCCTACTTCCTTATGAATTTTAAATAATCCTTAGAGCGAAAAATTACTCAACTCCCATAGGAGATTTAAAGAAGGTAGAACCGTTTTCTAGATATAAACTTAAATTAACATACATTCTCTTAGGACGGTAGCTTCCTTGATAGTAAATAAATATCGGTCAGAAATAGTGACCTCGCAGTCATTAAGCATTCGTCTAATAAGTTTGTGGTATTAGTGAATCCAGCTTGACCTTTCTACACTTCCATCACTTACTTACGATGGCATTGGTATTCCTTACTATGAAAGTGTAAAGGACCTCGGATTGTATATTGACACAACTTTTAGCTGGCGAAAACAAGTCGCCAAATCGCCATCTGTGTGCCAGAAAGTCACAGGCTTCAAAAGGCAAGTCTTTCATAGGCTTAACTTAAACTTTCTTCAAGGGCAATGCTTTTGCAGTCTCCAATATGCCTCACGATCGACTATGGTGATGAGTGCCACTTTGACCTAAATGCAGATCTGCTCAAGGAATTTGAACTTCTTCTCAACAATTGCATTCGACTCGTTTTCCATTTACGCAATTATGGTTGCGTGTCCCAGTTCTCTGTCCAAGTTCTCTTCCGTCTGAAATGGCTTCCAATTCCTTCTCTATATTCTTTACTCTCTTTACCAACGTATATATATAGATATTGAAGAAATATTGAAGATGAGTGGTTAGTCATCTTCAATATTTTTTCGCAAACCACGTTAGAAACATTATCTTCTTCTCCACTGTCCCACTCACCGCTCTGACTTCTTACAATATACTATTTGATACAATCTATTCTTTTATGGAGCGCGCTCCCTCTTGAGATCAGGATAGATTTATGGTATGTATTATATTCGTTTATGGATATTAACGGTTCAAAAATTACGTTTCTTATTTCCTACAGCATTAAATCTGCCTTTGTATATTTGTGCATAACGAGTAAATAAATAAAAAATAATCAAAAATTCTAAGCTTTAAAATTTTATTGGAACTACACTGAAAATAAAAAAGTTGTGAACTGTATTTTTGATACTATATATTCAATTTATAAAATAACAATCGAATCAAGGAATAACACACGCAACATTTCGAAGTTTAAAGGTTTAAATAAATCACACTAAACAGTTTCGTGCAAGATCGTTCACGTTCCATTTACGTTGGCAGCATGAAGTAGGTTACGGTATTATTTATAGTGACTGTATCAGAATTTTTTGCATGTAATATGCATCGCTTTTGCGATTTTTAAAACCAATGCAGTGGACTCAACTTTATTCTTGTATCTAGTCTGCTCATTAGTATTGTCATTTATTTTTGACTTGCATGCTTTGTGATATTTCTTAACACCCAAAAGATTTAATAGAAATTTTAGACTTTCATATTAAAAGTAATCCTATAAAACTAGCCTGCTAGCCTTGATTACTCAAACGAAGTTAATTTTACACATTACACACACGCAACCTTAACAGTACGTGAACAATTACTAACCTTCAAATCGCAAATTAAAATCTAAAATAAAAAAAGCATAAAAATTATAATTACCTTTTATAGTTGCTTCAACAGTTGCTAATGTCCAGAATTAATGATTATACAAATAGATTTAATACAATAATTAAAATAATATGTAATTATTTTAATTAATATTTAAGGTAAAAACCATCGTAATAGATACATGTAAATGTTTCATCAATTGAAAATCAATAAAATGAAAATAATGCACTTATTGCTCGCACACAATTTCATATGAGGCTCTAGACATAGAAACTATATATAACATACCCAGAAACTATATCTTAACATGACAATGTTAAGATATAGTTTCTGGGTATGATGATGATGACTGCAAGTAAGGACAATTTTGTTGTTAGACATTATTATTGTCAATAACAGCAATGACTTTCCTATAAATATCGATAATTTATTGACATAATTTTTTCTCTGAGATTTTTTTTTTGAGTGTGGATGAAAAAGAATGAAGGACGTGAATCAAAACAAACACTAGGTTATAATTTCAGTTGGGAAAACGTCACGTTTTCAATTTAGTTCGCGCCCTTGGTAGCCCACGAGTTTTCCCTTTATTTTGGTTTTACCAATTATTTTGTAACCTTCAATTTTAATAAAAATATTTACGTCGATAGTATTATCGAAAGTCGCAAGGTGAATCGTAGCAATAAAACCATACAAATTTCAGCATGAATAGGCTGGTCCTGTGACCGCTACTGTGTGGAGTGGAGTCATTATGGAGTAGGTTTTAATATAAAAGAAATGCACAAAATTACTGTACAAATTTCTTTAGTCTATTAAGCTGTACCGTGTTGTCTAGATTGTGAATTAATTACCAAAATCATGACAAGGGCGAAATCTAACTTTATGAAATCTGTTCGATTATGTTTATTAAATGCTTTTAGGAAAAATTTATCCTGTGTTGTTCCAAATTCTTAGGCCGACTATATGAAATACCGAAGCAAATATTTTCTTCAACCGACTGTAAGTATATATTTTTATTTTGAGTGTTATATGATATAATTAATATATTTTACACATATCATTTGTGATCTATTTTATAACCAAAGAATAGATTTTCCTTTCTTATTTCTGTTTACCTAAAAAGCAACTGTATATAAAACTAACGTCAGTCAGTATCGAGTAATTACAGCGTCTATTGACCAATTTAATCACACGTACGTACCTAAATATGCTTTATCGAGAATACAAAGTAACCAGGCTTGCGTGACCGAATTGATTATCACACCATGAACATTGGTTAGAACTCTATTTTTTTACTTTCCAGTTGATATTTTTTTTTCCTATCACGTAAGTACATTGGTTCATAGTACTTAATTGTTGTTTATTGTGTGTTTTTCCATAAAAGTAGGTTATGTCAATTGACTTTCAGTTCAACTTTTGTCACTACGATATAATTATGCCTTCGACTGTTATGGAAATCATAATGTAACGGCATATATAAATTCAGGAAAAATGGAAACTCAAACCTAAATATTGACTCCAATATAAACGTAGAAATAAATCGATATACCATCAGCAGTAGATTAGAATATACATTAACTAATATAACTATGTACAACTTTCTTAAATTTTATATTTAACGAATGTAAATAACTCTACAAATTATGAATGAATATTATCTGAGCGAGCCTAGTGCTTAGCGCTTTATAAATCATGTTTATTCATAACAGTGTAAACAATTGTAAACTGAAAAACGTTAAACCATACTGTAATACGTCATGTGAGTTTCCTTTCCTCTTTTTGACATCATTAGACATAACCATCAAAGTACTAACGACTTTGAGAAGTTACTGCAAATAGACAGATAAAACAAACAAGCTATGAGGATTATTGACGATTTCAAACTGACAGGTGGTATTTAGGAGAGATTCTAGTTAGCCACGTGTATTTTGCGTCGTCTAATCTGTAACTTATGTTATATGAGGTTAGCTAAACATATGAATCATATGAATCCATTGAATATTCTTAAAACTTCTTATTAAATATTCATACACTATGAATGATTTGTACAGAAACAATAATTTGATGTACCTATATTATTTCATATCTGATGAAATTCATTATCAGAGGAGAGAAGGTAAAAGAAAAAAAACTATTCTAAACATTTATGTTTTATGAAAATAACAGTTTTAATTTTAAGGTCCTTTTCTAATAAAATAAAAAAAAGCCTGGTAATAGATTGACCGAACAAATCAAAGTATCAGATAGTACTTCAAAAACTCAAACTATACCGAACAAAGGATTCGACACCTAATTGATTAATTTTAACCCTCGATGAGCCAGGAGCAAGATGCTTCTATTGTATGGGTATTAGTCCCACCTTTGTCTGTGAGGATTTCCCCTCAATACCCGATGGCGGTTATGTTAAAAATTATGGCGGTTTTGGTTCAAACCAACCATAAACTGTATACCGTCTTGAATATTAGCCAACTAGGAATCAGGTGTACCCT